>JAWWEW010000001.1:58789235-58808723 GCA_035583185.1 Anabacerthia variegaticeps
TGTTTCTAAATTTAAGAAGAGGGATTATTGTATTTCTTGGCCAATAAAATATCTTAGTTTCCCTTCAAACTAAGACAGTTGCCCATCAGAAAAGGATCTGGGAGTTCTGGTTGACAATCAGCTGAGCATGAGCCACCCAGGATGTCTATCTAAACAGAATTTAGAACCATTGGAAAATAACCCACTCTCTGCATGATTTACTCTTAGTTTTTAGTTCTCTCCATTACTCCAGGCAAACAAATATTACTATCAGTTTGGTCATCTCATTAAAGAATTAAGATAAATTTTGCAGATCTTGCATTCTTTTGTCCTCTGGATGCCATGTACAAAAACTTTAACTTGTAATTACCACAATGCATATTTCATTCACCTAGCCTGCTTAGACAAGTGAGGAGACCGTAAAGTATTCTTCATTCTGATCAGGTAAGTCCTAGGAAGGCTTTCTATTAAATCTTTCCTTACCATTTCTTTTAAAATATTGATTGTGTGTATATGTGTGTAGCAGCCTGATATTTAAATGGAAAATGATATTGTGTATAAATGAATGATATTTTTGTCTAGGTTTTCTTTATTAATTAAATTATAGTAAAATATCTGAATCTCAGAGTAAGCTCCAATGGATCTGTCATCTTCTATTATGCTCCAAAGTAGCCACTAGGGTCTATTATGTCAATTATCAATTATCGTACACATCTATGACCGACTGTTCTTTTTTTAGGCTTTTTAAAAAAATAACATTAAAATAAAATGAAGAAAGTGCTCGATCACCCATGGTGTTGAAATGCAGCAGAGAGCCTTTTTTTTTTTTTTGGAGGTTACCCACTGAAGTCTAACTCGGGACAGAGGTAGCTGAAAATTTCTGTTTAGTGATGTACATAAAAGGGGTTCAGTGTATAAAAAAAAAAAACCCAAGTCTAAAGCATGGAAGTTAATGGAAATACTGAAAATTACTTCAGTGATTACAGAATTACGTCCTTACTTCAGGTTCCAACACTTCATATTACAGATGGACACATATTACTAATGCTGAAATTAATTTGCTCTCTTCACTTGACTAGTGCAAGTATAGTGCAAATATAGTCACAAGTCCAATGGTGTTCTTAAGCACCCTGGTGGAATTCCACTGCCTTTACCATAGTTCTTTTAGTTGTTACCCTGCTTTGTATGATGGGTTTCTTATGTTTAGAAAAAGACAGAATGAGAGAAAGAATATAGAAACGTGAAAAAGATTATAAGAAGTATGGAAATCCTTCTGTGTGAGAAGGGGTTAAAAATTACTTTTCACCATTAGAAAATGCAACCAAAATGGGTATGGAAGAGCTTTAAAATCATAAGATGTTCTTTTTCCCGTAAATTCTAGTTTACATGGTGGAACTCAAAGACAAAGCAGGTTGAAAGCACAAAAGTTTCACAACGACTTATTCTAATTCAAATTCACTTATCTTGTAATTAGTAATCTAAATGCAACTATGGTCTCAGTATATGCAAAACATCTGAATGTCAGAAGTTGGAGGAGTATTCTTCAGATCTCTACTACCTATCTTTTGAAAAATAGGATCCAAGAATAGAATAACTTTTAGATTTGTGACTCATATGTTGTTGTAACTGTGTTGGCACAAGTGAAGGCATATTCTCTCCTCTAATCTTCCTTTCATAGCAGTGGTTAGCCTGGCTTGAACATCACTATGGAATTACTGAATTACAAACCTCTTAGTTATACGTAAAAGCAAGGCATGGAAATGGGAGGAAAGGAAAAGCAAGACAAGGAGATGCCAATCTTCATAGCTGCGAATCCCATATCTTTTAAAATTGCCTCTAGAAAAATAAACAGGAAAAAAAACCCAACCAATCAAACAAACAAATACAAAACAAACAAACAAAAATGGTACAGAGTATTATTTATCTTATCAAAAGTAAACTTCTGAAACTGTTAAGAATCATGACATGAAAGGAAGTGCCCTTCTAATTGATTATATTGCCTAGATTTAACTAGCAATGATGGAAATGGTTCAACTGGAAGCTTTAAGGTGTCCAGGACATTTTCATTAAGGTAAATATATGTGATACAATGCATGCAGAACATTCATGATCTTTGGCATGATTGATGGAGGTTACATAGAATACAACAAAACATCTCAAACATACCAATGTATAGACAACTGAACTGACCCTAGAACATCCAAATAGGTATCTTAGAAATAATATTCAGTCACCTAAATGTAGGCATATAGTGTCATTTATTTGTATTATACTATATCAGACCTGATGCTCAGCTTTGGTACTAGAGTATATATGTCTCCACAGGTTCTGTGCCTTACCTAGGTGGCCTGTGTATGACTTCCTGAATCTTGCTCAGGATGTCAACATTCATAGTGGAAATGTCTAAAGTTAGATTAAGTGAATCCAAGACCTATTGATTAAGGACAGGTGAAATAACCCCATGTCTTGAGTCATGCATCTCCTAGGTCAGTCTCCAAGGTCTTATGAAGATAATGCATGTACCACTCCTGTCTAGTAGGACAAAAGTTTTTTTATGAGATCCTATCTCATTAATGTCAACAGCAAACCTCTCTTAGATCTTAGTAGGTTGTTCTTTCTCTAGTTGTCAGACAAGGCACAAGAGAACAAGTATAACACCTCAAATACAAATTTCCTCTCTACACACTTTGATTTGGGAAAACAACTTAAAGTTGTTAAATAAGCAAACACCCATGTTCTCTTTTCCCTTGTACCACACTTAATTAGCAATAGCAATACTATGAACATTTTGTGAGAATTTCATGAAAATCATGTTTTGAAACAGTCAGATGATAGGGACATGGCAATTGATACACCTTATAAAAGGTTACATTTGTCACATTCATTGTTTAATAAAATCTTCTTTTTTGACAACCGTCCTTGCAGAAGTAGGGTAGTTGAGGGTGAAATCGTTAAGTCTTTTATGCAGGCGATCACAAAGATTGAATCTATACTCACTACTTGGCTTAAGCGAAAACGGTTCTTGTCTTTCCATCTCACATCACTGAGAGTAAAGCATAGTATTGCCCTTTGCATTTCATTTAATGCTGAAAATTTCCTTTCTTATGCTTGTACATAGTGTAATGAGACAATTATGTGACACGTTAAAAAAAAATTATGACAATGCTTGCGCTGTATCCAAACGTGAAGAGATCTGCAGTCATTTCAAATGGGAAGCCTGCTATTAGCTCACACAATAGATTCCCCAGCTGAAAAGAAGATATAAATTGGAGTGAATCAAGCATTCACTGCCAGCAGATCTGCTGCTTGTGTTCACTGATGAGATGTAAATGTGCTTAGCAAGAGTAGAGCATCAGAAGAAGACCATGAAATTATGATATAGTGACTGTAATGAGAATGGGTTAATTTGTAGCATTTCTTATTCTAATTATGGTATTTGACACATGGGAACAAAGCCATTTTCAGCCATTTTCTTTTCTTGTTACTATCCCTTATTATAAGAATGAGAAACAAGAGTAATCTACATGTTTTTCTAGTCTGTGAAAACCAGTAGCATGCTGCACTGTTTTGACCCTTTGAATATTCTGCATAGGCAGTTTGAGAGAAGACAGTCCAGTTATGGCCTCAGCAAAGAGCATTTAATGAATCCAGGAAAAGTATAATTTGTATGGAAATAGCCTGAATTATTTTTTTAAGTGCACAAAAATGTAAGGGGGGGAAGGACGGGGGAATAACAGAAAACCAGCAATAAAATCCAAAAGCTAGAAAACAAGCATCACAGCATTTCTCTATCTCTAGCACAATGATTTTAATGAGAATTAAAATGTGTATGAACTTACTCTATTGTCAGAGTGATGGTTTCATCTTGCAGTGTGCAAATTATCTATGCAGACATATTCTGTTTGTAAGAGAGACGTCCAGCTGGTGAAAAATATCCTGTTCCACACAATTCAGATATTAATACACTTATTTTGACAGAGAATAAGTGTATAGAGGTTCAGATACTTGCCATTCAAACTGAATGGATGCATTTTCAGGCCTATGTACTCTATATTTTGTAACAATGGGTACAATATTATATCCATGAAGAACACAAAAACATGGAATCCATATTTCAGTGAACAAACCTAAATTCTGATAACACAGAGATGGACAAAAGAGTCAGACATACGCTTACAGAAGATTAGGTAATTTGCTTTAAAAAAAGCCTCCTTTGATTTACTTGTTCCTGCTTGGTAGCAGTTATCTGAGGGTTATTGTATTTATGTGCAGATATGCACATTTTAGACAAGTGCAAATTAGCTCTGTTTTGTGAGTTGCTTCTGGTACTAAAACTTGTCTTTAAAATATAAATATAGAACAGATTGTTGTCCTTAAAACTCACAACCCAGAAAGTGTGAGATGGCAGAGGATAATGGAGGAAAGTAAAAAAAAAAAAAAGGCAACAAAGTCCAAAGGTTTTCCTTCCAACCTGTCTTCAGTGGGGATGAGAACACATGTACTTTGATGATTCTATCAAATATGAAGGGGAGAGGTGAGATCCGATTTTTAAAGATTTTTAAGATTTATTAAAACTTCATTTGAGCATTCAAATAATTCAGGTTATTTTTAGGTTCCTACTTGACAGGTTGAAAGGGCTGAAATGAAGGAACTTATTCACAAGGTGATTCAAAAGTTTTCAGTAGTGGGGTTCTCACTGGGGAATTACAATTCATGTGCTTCCTCAGTCTGTCTTTGAATCACGATGGAGCTCAGATAAAACATCATGCATCTAACTGCTTAGCTAAAGATTGATCTACAGACATCTGAGCACTTCTGTTTAGGTATATAAGGAACTCTGTGATCCAGAATATCAGTATAAATCAATTTTAGGTTTCCCCAGCAATATTCCAGAGCCCAGAGACCAGACAACTTAATCTTTGTCTGAAAGAAGGATCCCAAATAGTCACAAATCTGACTTGGAATTTAAAGATTCTGAACCTCATTTACAAATGTTCATATCCTATTAATTTTCCCAAGTAATTACAGAACCCTGAGTTTCTTTGATTAAAATGCTTATATATTTTGCAAATGAAATAAATTTAGTTTACCTAGTAGAAAAATCATAAACCTAGTATAAAGAGAGAGGAAATATATCATTCAACCTGTGTTGTAGACCTACCAAGAAAAGGACACTGAAATACCCTAACTTCAGAGCATAGGTAAGAGCAGCATATTGACAGAACGCCTTATACCCACATTGATAACACAGAAATTAATATCTCTCTGTGAGTGCTCAGTAAAGGAAGTAGCCCTGAAATATGTAAGAATGAAGGTTGCAGAAAAATAATCATCTGCTGAGAAAAATCATTATATAACATAAATGCATACACAGTATGCACAACCATACGCACATGTGCATATGTACATGCACACCATTATATGAATGCATTATTCATAGATCCACTTCATTTACTTGTCACTTAGTATTTCTTACACATCACACTAAAACAGAAATAAGATATTTTGGCCTTACTAAGCTTCCCTAAATATATTCACCTATTTGAGATGTTTGCCTGGCCTCTATCTGTCACTTGCTAAGGGAATAGGTTTTCTGTATGTCCTGTGACTTGGATGTTAACCCAGATGGTTTTAGTACATTAAAATACCTCAAATCACAATAGACTCCTGTTTTTGGCAACTAGGATGCCAGGTTCTGGGATCAGAATTCGCTGAATATCTCTGCAGCTGTAACTACAGCAGTCATTTTGGCAGGCTTCAGGTACCAAAACATAAGACAGACAAGGCATCATGCCCAAACTCTAGCTGCTGATCTCCAAAAGGCTGCATATCTTCCATAAGTTCTTTCTCTAACCTGCCAACTCCATTTAGGTGTATTGGCATCTGAGGTGGCACTATATACCCATGTTTATGTAGCTAAATCCTACCCTAAGTCTCTATTAATTATAATACGAACACAGACATCTAGTTCACATGTAGATAATAGGTGAAAGTTTCACTCATTTCCTCTACTACTTCTTTATTAATAGAAATAGTTTGAAGACAGCAAGATGATGATGCCGAGATTATTTCGTTCACATTCCCTTTTTTGTCTTTCTTTTAACCAACTTTTATTTAATTGTATTTAAATTACTTTTGAAGTGAACGTAATGCTATTTTTGGTGGCAGTAGGTCAAATCAGGATCTATTTCCACTTATTCCTATTATTCCCCCACTCCACTCCACCATTTCTGCTTTGTAAACCCCTTTATTCACAAACTGTAATAAAGTATGTGAGTACAAAGAGTCCTCACATGATTGTATGCCTCTAGCTTAAGCAGATGTGTCACAATAAATGCAAAATAGCTTGTCACTCATCTTTGTCAATACTTTTTGAATTCAGAAGGGAGTATGATTTTGTTCACTATACATAAAGTAAAACTGAAAGTTATTAAAATACTGTTTAAATAGTTTCCAATAAAAAAACAACCCCAAAACCATAATGCTACTAAAACAGAGTTCAGGTTTTGCTTTATCATCTTCAGCATAAAACTCCAAATTATTTACCTTTAGTGAAGTTTTCTACCTTTACTGATATCTTGAGACTGCACTCAGGGTATATCTTCTTTTCTCTGCTTCCATGAATATTAAAGATGAAAACAAAATTCTAAAAGCATATTTGATCATCAGACCATCTGGTCAATTCAGCTTCCCATTGTGTCCTCTTTATCTCTGATGATTTTATAGTGGCTTGATGTTTAATTTATGTGTCTTTATTCTGCAGCTTTGCTCTCTATTCTCTCTCTAACACATGGATACCCATGTTGTTGCTATGTGCACATCCTCACTTTGGTCCTTGGCAAGGAATTCAATCTTGAATGTTTGAAACTAAGTATGAAATTGTTAATGCATTTTCCTTATAGAATATTTTCCTAAAGAAAGGGAAAAAGAAAAAAAAAAACCAACAAAACAACAAACAGACTAAAAGGACTTTCACAATAGAAAGCCAATTTCTTCTTAGAATATAAATCATAATAATTACCTTTCAAATGTGGATTGATAGTAGAGAAACAATAAATGTTTATGACACCTTCTGTCTATTCCCGTGCATTCTTAGGAGATAGTTACCTATTTTCATCCACGTTAACCTTATGAACACAGGAGTTGCAGGAAGCTCATTACAAACATTTCTAGTGTTAGGAAGACTTTCTGTTACAGCGGAGACTTGTCTATTGGCTTCCAGCCCCTGTCAGTGTTATCTGAGTCTCATCGCTGTGTTTTAGACTTGCTTTTCATTCTCCCCTCACACGACCCTTCTACTGTCATTGAAGCTTTTACCTTCCAAGCACACTCAGCAGCCCTAAAGGGAAGAAGCATTTTCATTATTAGAGGTCACCTGGATATCTGAATGCCAGCAACTGGTATGAGACCACAGGTCATTGGAGCCCATAAGTCAAAGTGTTAGCACTTTGGATGTCTACATATTGTACTATGTGTGTCAATGTGATTGCCTGCAAATATCATGGCAGTGTTGCCCATGGCTAGGATAAGAGGCTTGGCAGCCAAGTATTGAAGCAGACAGAAGCATGGGCCAGCTAATGGAGAGACCAGAACCAGTGGTGTTTGAATGATCTGTCAGTGTGACCATGAGATCTAAGGGTTGATTTAGAGACACATTTATGTGTATATGGCTACACTGGAGACACGGGTATCCTAGGGATCAGCTACTGGGTGAGTATTCAGGGTCATTTATTGGAGGGGCCAACAGTATGTGTGCGCTCATGAGTGCGTGCGCGCGCGCGCGTGTGTGTGTGTGTGTGTGCACGCACTCAAAAATGTTTGTGTGTGCAGACAAATGTTTGTGTGTGAGGGGTTTTGAGCTAAAAGATGTTGAAAGGGTACTGCTGCCTTTGGGAGTGCCAGAAAATGGGTAAAACAAATTTCTAGGGCCAGTTCCTGCCCTTAGTGCATAAGTCCATGCTACTTGGAAGACCACCTTTATATATCTGCATACTATTTTCCGTGAACAGACCTTTACCATGAAATGACAGAAAGGGGGACAATATTAGGCTATAGTTTGCACTCTCTGTGTTCACATCTCTCTATCTGTACTGTTCCATATACCTTGTAGTGTATATTGCCAATGCTTCTGTGTGTGCCTTTGTGGAATACACTCTCAACCTTGCCACTGACTGCACTTGGGAAGAGAGGGCTATAGCAGGCTCCCCTCTATCATGCTACCAGATTCAGCAAAACTTTAACAATATTATCGTAGAATCACTTAGGCTGTAAAAGACCTTTAAGATCACTGAGTCTGAGAGTATTCACTAACAGTTTCATCTTTTAAAATTTTGACTTTCTAAATGCATAATTTTAAGGTTATTTTTATGCATTGTTTTAATTAATATTTTATATTAATAGATAATTTCTGGCTTTTATTTTGCTATAGTTCTTGGTTCTTGTCTGTCAACAAAAAAGCTATCCACAATTTCAACTGAAGGGCAAAGAATAATAAGACAGGAACCATATGGCTAATATGAAAACGTTTAAAAGCTTTGGTAGTTGTCTCACTGTCACTCACAGTTCTGTAGAGAAGTTGCTATATCTCCATTTATATATATGTATATGTGTGTGTGTGTGTGTCTGTGTATGCATATAATACATATATTGGGACAATGATCCCTGAAGTAAAGCAAATTTATTTAGCATCCAGTGGAAGAATTGCATATCTGTGTGTAAAAAGGACCCTTTCAGTTGATGGTTACAAAAATGTACTCCTGGAGGATTATTCATCAAGAAGTTCTTTTTTATACACTCAGTACATAAAATCTGCAAACCTTAGATAAAATTGTCAGAATAATTAGGTTCTTTTTACCTCATCAGTGAATAAAATGTGGTGATTGCAAAGTAGTTTTTTTCTGGAGAAGGCACCAAAGGGGCTGAGGCTGATTCACGGTAGCTAATAACATGGCACACACCCTATCCAAGCAAGCAAAAGCTAATCGTAAAAATAACTGTAATGGGTAATTTCTGTGCTTCAGAATGCAGTTTCCTTGAGATGAATACTAGAAGGAGAGTGAAGGCACGTTTTTTGACTTCAGAGAGAAGTAAAGTCTTACTCCTTATAGGAGTACTGTCTCTGATTAGTAGGTGAAAAAGAGGATTTAGAGAGACACAATTTATGGCATCCATCTCTACTTCTGTTGCTACTTTGGCAAATCTTCTTGTTTACAAACTGCTTCAGTTGTAAGAGTTTTTAAGTATTAGTTATTCAGAGAATAATTGTAAAAAGAACCATGGGACCTAAGAGCAATATTTTCATGTCTAACTATCAACAAGGGAAAAGAGAGAAGCTCATCAAACTGACAAATATGCATCCATTCTGAATCAAATGCTGGAAAAAAGGCATGGCATAAATATTATGTAGTCTGCTTGCAAGAGAAACTGACAATGGAATACAGCAAAATTAATCTGTTTATGCATATGGGCAATCTCACAGGTAGAAATGTTTCTCTATGTAGAAGTATCTCTATATGTAAATATTACCTCTATGCAGTAATTATAACAAGATAGCAATAGTGTTGTAAATCCTTCTCTTTTAACAGTCAGGATAAATCCAGTTTATTGCCATAATACTATGTACAAAATATGAGCTTTCATATAATCATAGATTCATTTAGGTTGGAAAAGACCTTTAAGATCAAGTTCAGCCATCGACCAAGCACTGCCAAGCTCATGACTAAGCTACGCTACTCAGATCTGCATCTACACATCTTTTAAATAACTCCAGGGATAATTACTCAACCACTTCCCTGGGCAGCCTGTTCCAGTGCTTGACAACTCTTTTGGTGAAGAAAGTTCTCACAACATCAAATCTAAACCTTCCCTGGCCCAATCTGAGGCCATTTCCTCACACCCTGTTGCTTGTTACTTGAGAGAAGAGGCCAACCTCCACCTCACTACAACCTCCTTTCAGACAGGTTCACCCTGAATGTACCTTTCTCCAGGCTGAACATCCTCAGCTCTCTCAGCTGCTCCTCACAAGACGTGCTCTAGACACTTCATCAACTTTGTTGCCCTTCTCTGTACAAGCTCTAGCACCTCAATGTCTTTCTTGTGAAATTTTGTAGGCTCAGCTGAGCCTAAAACACAGATTTGAACATGATTTCCAAGAGCAGAGCACACTGCTATTTTCAAATTCAGTTGTACAGCTACAGGATAGACAGCTCCTTTGTATTTTCAGGTACCAAAAACCCCATCCAAAGCTGCTTTTGAAAGGTTAATCTCTAGTGTCATGTGGAGGTGAATGGATACCACTCTTGCAGCTCCTGGACTGAGAAATGAAAGTTCCTTTCACATGACCTCCCCATGTTCACAGCAGCAATACAGCTGACAAGTTTTCTTGTGCTGTGTTTTGGCTTTGTGCAACTGCCTGACCTTATTCTTGGCCAGGCAGTCCTGCTGTGCAGTGAGTACATGAAGCCTTTGCCTGTTCCAGGCTGGCAACATTTAATGGATTATATTAACCTCTGATCTGTGTCTTAAAGCAATTAGAATAGTTTTGGCTGGAAACCTTCCATTTTCATTTCATTAAAAATCTCAAGAAACTAGGAGCTGAAAGGAAATAAAAAGATAAACATAAAGAGAATGTTGGGTTCTGTTGACTTTTCTGCAAACCTGATGAGTGCCAAATGCTTCATCCAGCCCTAATAGTGAGGCTTAGACTGACTGTGATAGCGGTCTTTGTACCACCTATTGCAAAAGCTCCATTTATGTTCTATGTAAAAAGCCCAATGAAGCATAGAAAACATGTAATTTGTGTAGCAAATGAGAGTTATGCAATTTTTGCTGGCATAAACAATGCAATAACTGCTCAGAAATAGCCTTTTGCATTCATGAATGGAGTCCATTATCGGCTCTGTCTCTATTTTTTGCTTATTCTGAGTTGGAGCATGGGACTAAAAGGAAGGCATCCTCTTTGCCTCAGAGTTTTGGTTTTCAAATAACAAGTGGATAACAATATATGACAGCTCATTTTTGTCTTCTGATTAAGGAGCAGCCATGTTTTACAAACACTTACTGAGTTGCCAGCTAATTAAACATTTCAATACATTTATATGTATTTAATTGGACTACCTTTGCAAAGAGGTAACTCTATTTTGGAGTTACCAAACAGCTTAGACACTGTAAGGCAGTAGATAAGAACTACTGAACTATTATTATTGTTATTATTATTATTACTGCTTTCATCACTAATATTAGTGGGGATAGTCAGGGTAAATGCAGAGTGGAGTGTTTGCAAGGTACCTTTCTGGCAGAGTTTGTGTCTTATTTAATTACTTGTCTGTAAATACAAAGATATTAATTATGTCTTTAATAATTTTCTCAGTGGTTTTGTTTGTTGCATTTTGGGGGAGAACAATTTATACAAAGAGGTAGTGACAGGGTTGCTAAGGGCCCAGCAGATGACACAATATATATGGATTTTCAGAAAGCCTTTTATAACATTCCACATGACAAGTTCCTGCTTAAGCTCCAAAATGATGCAAGGATTCAGGGCAGGACATGGGCAGAGATACAGAACAGGTTGAAAAATAGCAGAGCAGTGACTATATATAGTTCTTGTGAAAGTAGCTATGTCAAACCAGAGAAAGTATTATTTCAGGTCTATGGGGCTAGGGCTTTAAAATCTGTTGTGCATGTTATGTGCTTTAATTTACAAAAGACAATCTGCAAACACAGAGAAAAACTGGAGTCTAGTTGCATCTTCTGAGGATGAAAAAAAATGAAAGATGATGAATGAAGGCTATATAGACAGCTAAACTTAAAAGGGAGTTTGATTTGTAAATAGGTTGTTATAGAGGGAATTAACTGTAATATTGACAAATGCAAGGTAATAAAACTTTAGTGCTGCAAAGCCCACTAAACTGTAGTGCAGAACTAATGGGATTAAACTCTAAGGAAAATTTTAAAAAAGAAACCGAATCACCAAATCAAACAAACAAAAACCTCCCCAACACTTTTCTAGGCAGGATAAAAAGGAGTAATTCATATTCCCTTTCTAAGAGTATATATTTAGTCTTTTTCTTGCAGTAATAGAAATACTAATACTTGGCATATCTAAACAGATTTTATCAAATAAATTAACCCACACAGATCATCCAAGATATCGGCCATTACAGGAATTCAGTCAGCAAGGTACGCAGCGCAACAGTAATAACTATGGTAAGGTCTGGGCAAAACACCTGAAGGAGATAGAGAGGGGGTCCTGGAATCAGAGAACCCCAAGAGCGAGCAGAAAGACTTGTCAGTACCTGGCAGCGCTCACAAGCAACTATGAGAGATTCAAACAGCTTTAGGGAGAGCAGAGAACAGTGCAGGTGAACAAGGCAGGCAAGCAGGGTGCCACATTGTCAGAAGGACGTGGCACAGTTCTTTGTGTGGTACTTTGTGCAGCATTTTGTGTAGGAGAGCACAGCCACCCTCCAGGCAGCAATTGTTTCCATGCAGTCAAAAGCCATTGCTAGGACGAGTGTGGTGACCCAGAAAGTGGATGAAATATTCTATAAGCATCTGGCTGATGTTTCATGGTCACCAGCTTTTGTTCTTGTGGAAAGCTTTAACTTGATGGATGTCTGTTAGAAACTCAAGACAACAGAGAAGAGACAGTCTAGGAGGTTCCTTGAATGTGTGAAAGGTAACTTCCTGACACAGCTGGTAAGCAAGCCTACCAGGAGTAGCGGACCATTAGACCTGCTGTTTACAAACAGAGAAGTGTTGGTGGGAAATGTGGTGGTGAGGTCCATGAAGGCTGGACATAACTTTTAGAAGGAAATCTTTAAGCCACAGGAGCTGGCTGTCCCTATGTGCCAAAAGATAAACCTACAGGCAAGAAGACTGGCCTGGATGAACAGGAAGCTTTCACTTGAACTTAGGAAAAACAAAACAACAAAAAAAAGAGTTTATGACCACTGGAAGAAGGGTCAGGCAACTCAGTAAGGATAGAAAGATGTTGTTAGGTAATTTCCAGAGAAAATTAGAAAGGTGAAAACTCAGAGAGAACTTAGACTGGCTATTGCTGTGAAAGATAACAGAAAGTGCTTTTATAAATACCTTAATAAAAGAATGGCCAAGGAAAATCTCCACCCTTTATTGGATGTGGTGGAAGGGGGGAACATTGTTCCCAAGGATGACAAAAAGACTGAGGTACTAAATGCCTTCTTTGCCTCAGTCTTTAACAAAAAGACCAGTTATCATCAGGGCAACCAGCCCTCTAAGCTGGTGGACAGGAACTGGGAGCAGAACACATCTTCAACCCAGAGATAAGTAGTTAGTGACCTGCTAACTGACATTTAGACACTCATAAGTCTATGGGGCTGGATGAGATCCACCCAAGAGTGATGAGGGATCTGGCAGAAGGCCTTGCCGAGTCGTTCCATAATTTATCATCAGTCCTGGTTAACCAGGGATGTCCCAGACAACTACAAGTTGGCCAGCATGACAACCATCTACAAGAAGGGCAGGAAGGATGATCTGGGAAACTACAAACCTGTCAGCCTGACCTCAGAACTGGGGAAGGTTATGGTACAGATTATCCTGAGTTCAATCACACAGCGCCTACAGAACAATCAGAGAATCAGGCCCAGCCAGCATGGGTTTAGGAAAGGCAAGTACTGCTTGACTAAGCTGATCTCCTTTTATGACCAGATGACCTGCCTAGTGATGAGGGAAGAGCTGTGAATGTAGTCTACCTGGACTTAAGTAAAAACCTTTGGCACTGTCTTCCAAAGCATTCACTGGGAGAAGCTGGAAGCCCACGGCCTAGACAGATGCACTCTTCACTGAGTGAGAGAATTGTCTGGATGACCAGGCCCATAAAGTGGTGGTGAATGGTGCCATATTCAACTGTTGGTCAGTCAGTAGTGGTGTTCCCCAGGGCTCAGCATTGGGCCCAGTCCTCTTTATTATCTTTATTGATGATCTAAATGAGGGTGTTACTGCATCCTCAGTAAGATCACAGATGACACTAAGATATATGGGAGTGTTGATCTGCTGGAGGCCAGGAAGGCTCTGCAGAGAGATTTGGACCAGCTGCATTGATGGGTTGAGAACAATGCTAAGAGGTTCAAAAACGTCAAGTTGAAGTGTTGCGTCCTGCACTTCAGCCACAACAACCCCATGTGTTGCTACAGGCTGGAAGAAGAGGGGCTGGAAACATTCCCAGCAGAAAAGGACCTGGGATTGCTGTATGACAGCAGAACATGCCCAGGTGGTGAAGAAGGTCAGTGGCATCCTGGACTGTATCAAAAAGATTGTGGCCAGTAGGGCTGTGGAAGTGATTGTCTCTCTGTATGCAGCACTGGTGAGGTCACATCTAGAGTGTGGGCCCCTCACAAGACATATCAAGGTGATGGAGCTTCTCCAGAGAAGGGCAATGAACCCAGTGGAAAGTCTAGAGAGTGAGTCTTATGAGGAGCAGCTGAGGAAGCTGGGGTTGTTTAGCCTGGAGAAAATGGGGATACCACTATCTACAACTACCTGAAAGGACATTGTAGCAAGGTGGGGGTTGGCCTCTTTTCTCAGGTAACAAGTAACAGAACAAGAGGAAATGGCCTCAAGGTGTACTGTGGGAGGTTCAGTTTGGACATCAGGAGGAATTTTTTCACTGAAGGAGTGGTGGAGCATTTTAACAGGCCGCACAGGCAGGTGGTGGAGTTACATCCCTGAAAGTGTTCCAAAAAAACAACTGGATGCAGCACTTAGTGCTATGGTTTAGTTGACACAGTGTAGTGGTGTTCTATCAAAAGTTAGACTTGCGGATCCTGGGGGCTTTTTTCAACCTTATTAATTCTCTGATTTGTACTTCAGAAGGCGACCTAATTCTTGAAAGAAAGAAGTGAGGAGATGTTATGGGCACAAAATTTTTGGTGAAGGTCATTATTTTGGTGTTCCATGGATAAGGTCATATAAGCTTTGTAACTGTTTCTCCTTTCTCCATTTCTGTTTGACAATCACATTTGGGGTAAACAGCATCTCTTCACTGACAGGATCAGTAGGAGACAATTTCATTATAATCTTTCTTTTTTTCTCTTTTTCATTAAGCAATCTATTTTATTTTCATTTAAAGGTGAAAGAGCTGAGCAAAGTATAAATGCAATTTTCTAAAGAAGACCTTGCTGTTGATAATGCCATGTGGCCTTATAAACCTCCTCATGACGTCACATCCACAAATTTGCTCCTTTGGAAACATGAAAACTTCCAGATTTTTATTTTTTTTTTCCAAATAAATGATATTGACAAAGGTGACAGGAAGTATTCACAATGTCTAAAATTAAGCATCTCAATTCAATTTCTAAGCTCTTTTTTAGTCAACAGAGAGATGCAGACTCTTTTTAAGTGGTGTGAATTGCATTGTGAATAAATCTGCGTTCCTGCTTTAGGGACCTGCAATAGATGTTTTATGTTAAACACTGTAAATGCATAGCACTGGGCATCTGACTGCTGAAATTTCAATATTTTTGTATGATTTTTCTTTTCTATAGGACTTCTAATGATTGCCAAGTTCAGGAACAAAAATCACAACTATTCACAATACTAATCACTATACTGTTTTGATAAACTCTCAACTTTTTAAAAATGTTTATGTCCTGAAGGGAACAACTTTGCTCACCTTGGAAGCCTGACAGCAAAATATCAGAAACATGAATGTACGGACATACTCTCCTAGTCTGGATGGGAGTCACATATTCACTTTAAGATTCTGCTAGATGCTGCAGTTAGATGGATAATAAGTAGTAGTCGTGAGTTTATGCTGTTTAATTTTTATAATATGCTTCCTTCTTTCATATTTAAATTTTAAATAAAGTTATTTTTGCTTTGCAATGGCTGGCTGCTCCCTGAAAAACTGTTGTCTGCAGAGCCGCAGAAACCAACCTAAACTCAGGAATGCAGAGATTACAGTAAACCTAAGAACTATAGTCTTGAAAGCATACTGACTAAAACAACGATTTTCAACAGAAGCAACAGTATGACCTAGACTCTCCCAAAAGGAAACATGAGGAGGTGTTGAACCTAAATAGAACGGTGCTGAGGAATCCAAAAAAGTGTCAGCTTGTGATTTGTGACAACATAATTGTCATTGGCAACTCATTTCCAAGGGAGAGATGCGGTCCACAGGCAGAGTGATAATGGCAAGCTTGGCCCTAGGCCTTTTAATCTCTGAACTAGCTCTTCCATCTAACATAACATCAAGCAAAAACATCAACCACAACTCAGGTCCAGCAACATTTAGGGAATAGGAACAGCAGAAAACTCTCTAGTCTGAGTCTGGATCTTCATAACAATTTTGGTATTTCACTTTTCATTCAAGTCACAGAGGAATGCATTTAACCAAAAATGACATAGGGAGTAACAGAAAAACATAGTCCATATTTCCCATGGTCACATCTACAACAGCAATTATTTTGGCTCAGTTGAAGCATTCTGTACAGTGGCAGCATTTAGTGTCAAGCTCCCAGCATCCATATTGTATTTGTTTCAGAAGGTTTTCTTCAGAATGGCTCTAGTTTTATCCCATGAGCTGAAGAGCAGGTTAGGTGCGCGTACCTTCTGGTTTAATTTTATCACTCATGTTTTGTAAGATTGCTCAAATATGGGATCCAAACTTCATTCTATACACAAGATCAGTGCTTCACTTCAGCAATTTATCGTAACTCAAATTAAAAAGTGGATGTTAATGTATAACACTTAAAGAATACCCCTCACTACAGGAACTAGGAGCAGTGAAAAATGATATGTCTTTTAAGGTTCGAAGTTTTCCTATTTCATTATGACCTTCAAAATTATAATTGTTTTTGTGTTTTCTTTTGTCAGAGAAGACATAAAAGAGAAAAACCCTTGAAACCAGAATGTTTCAAGATTCAGAGACAAGGTTTTTTTGTGCTTACTTTTTTTTCCCCCAAAATTTAATGGTTTTGTTTTGCTCTTCCTTTCATGTTAGTGCAAATATTACTTTTTGTTTTCATGATTTTTTTGCTTATTGTTTCAGTACCTCTCATTGGGCAGAGATCTATTTCCCATGCAGCTGTGATTAGGCGTTCATTTGTCACTATATTGTGGCACATTGGTATTACAACACTGTGCTGGCTAAGTTCCTTTCCCTAGGCTAGTAATTTACATACAGAGGAGACATCAGTCTAAGATTCAGTTGCCTCAACACAGGTAACTGTTTTAGCTACCTGGATGCCAGCTGCTGCCTCTGAATGATGCTGGCCTCCCACAGTTGGGAGATCCCTTATCATCATCAGTCGTATAATGTGCTTCATAACCTAGGGCACCTATATTGGTATTAGACCACAAATAGTGATGTGCATATAGGCAGCTAAAAGTTCTCTTAGCCCTAAAGAGAAGTGGTTTAAGAATTACAAACTCTATAAAATTTACCCTTGTATTTTCCAGACTTGCACAAGCTTCTTGGCATGTTATTGACTGACAATTGGCTAGTAGCTTTCTTTAGAAACTCAGGTGGTGAAAGCAGTACGAGTAGTAAGAAAATCTGAGGAGATAAAACAGACATTTGTCATGTACTGAATGCTGAGATACACATTACTATCTTCCTGTTTTGGAAATTAGCCAGAGAGATTTTGTTGTTGTCTTTTATGGACCACCATTTGAGGGAGGAAAAACAACAACAACAAAAAAAAAAAGAAAAAAAAAAGAAAGAAAAAATAAATTAAAAAAAATAGCTTATTGTTTTTGTCTAAATACAAAAGATTCCTGTAGCTACAAGATGTTACAGATTTCTCAATAGGCAGTCAAGACACAGAAAGAAGGAAATTAAATTAGAATTGATTTCTTCCATATCGCTATGACACCTTCAGTTTTCAAAAGTATTAAAGGTAGAGACAATGGATTCACTCTTGAAATATCTACCAAGTAAGTTTTATTGCCTTAAATGCAGCAATTCACTTAATGTGAGTATTTTTTCCAGAAAACTTTTTAATGTTTTATTGGTTTTTCATTGAGAAAAAAATTTAAAAACACAGAACAAACAAAACATTAGCACAGGTTATATCTATTAAGATCATTAACATTTTTTACACATTCTGTTAACAAGAGTAGCCACCATACTGGGATAGAGCATTCATTTTATTATTCTTGATAGTGCAGTTGGAGGGGGGGCTGCTCTACATAGCTGGGATGTTTTGATTCTGTATGAGGACACAAAAACAAGTTCTAGACCACTTGTCGCACAGATGACTGTTTGGATATGTGACCAGTAAAACAGTCTCAGCTTGGGGGGACTAAATTTATTGCCAATCAATTTAAAAACAAACAACAAAAAAAAGGCAGCAAACACCTTCTCCCCACCAACCAAGTATTTAAAAATGGTTAAATAAACACAGTCACAATATACACAGTCATGATGTTTTTGCAGAAGCTGGAGGTGATGGGTTTTGGAAAGTCAGTCAGGCTTGGGGCAGGGGACAGCGAGAGGTGTGCTTCAGAGGCACCTCTGCTAAGAGCTGAGACCTTTTCCAGGGGAGTCGTGAGTGTGTACTCATGGGGCTATGACACAGGGCCTCCTATGACACGGCCTGGTCCATGGGAGATAATCATCACACACCCAGAGAGTGCCAGTGGTCCCCTTTAGATAGGCATCACCCCTGCAAAGAGTGGCCCCCTGGGCCTTCACGAAGTTAACAGCTTGTGCGCTATGGCCTCCTCCTCTCAGACTTTATCTTTACTCTCCTGTCTTCTTTGCACATCTCACTATAGTAGCAATATTTTAAGGCAATTAAAAAAGTCTGGTTCTTCACATCCTTCTCTAAGTTCCCTGGAAAAAAATACACATATTTGAAAAGTGGTGTAGAAGCAGCAACACTTAGTTTGGGGCACAGAGAGACACCTGTATTTCTTGATTCAGCTCCAGAAAATTAGCACCCTGATTTCATTCTTGGCTAAATGGGCACGATTAATCTGGCTGAAAGTGGGACTGGAACACAACTTTTTAACTCTCAAAGCTTATATTGTAGTTTTCTATATACCAGTTTTTTATAGTCAGTACATTTTCAGTGAAGAGTAGCAGCGAAAATTACTTAATAGGCACTTTTAGGGTGAACTTGATTTCATCATGAATTAGTTATCCCCAAATCAGTGAGATTGCTCAGGGCTTTAAAAAACTGAGTCCATTTCTGGTACAAGGGGTATTCAAAGATATTTTCAGTATACATTTCTATGTTTAGGTGGCATGAATTGTTTGATTGCCTTTTCTTCCTGATCAGGTGGTCTGTAGCATGTACCCACCACAACATGTCTCCCAGCACCCATCCTTCCTACAGAGCCCATATCCCATCTTTTGCAGTACTACGGTTCTGTGAGCTACCTTACCACATCTTCATAATCCCAATGATATGGTTGTTCTGGAGCTGCAAATTGTTCTCTAATTTCTCCTGTTTGTTCCCCATGCTACGTGCATTAGTGTACAGGCATTTCAGAGAGGCCTACCGACTGCTCCCGGGGGGGGGGGGG
>JAWWEW010000001.1:58812869-58828959 GCA_035583185.1 Anabacerthia variegaticeps
CCCCCCCCCCCCCCCCCCCCCCCCCCCCCCCCCCCCCCCCGGAGGAGAAAAAAACAAAACAGCTGCTTTTCTGTGAAACAGAAAAAAATCACAATAACTCAAATTCACAAGTACTTGCTAAGCAAAAACTGGTAGTTTTTCACAGTAAAAAGGGCTGAATTGATTTTGTGGTATCAAAACAAGCTATCTACACTTCCATACCTCAGCAAAGAAATAAAATAAGATTACATTTCTACTGCTACAAGCTTGTAGTTTATATTTTCATGCATGTTCCCTGGCTGAAGTTTTAAGATGCTAGTTGTTGAAGGAAGACTTGGGTATATAATAAGTCATCATAGAGGCAGGAATGACAAGTAGCTAATTTACTTTTCATATATTTACTTGTAGGGGTTCTACATTTACAGATTTTTCAGCTTTATTTAGTTTGTCAACCAAAATTGTGGTGGATGAATAAACCTTTATAATTCATGTAGCTATATATTTCACTGATATTGGTACTTTTTCTATGAATCACCTGAACACCATCAATCTGACCATGCACAACGGAAATCAGCAGGAAATATGCTGTTGAATTCTGTGAAAATAAAACATAACAGGACACTGAAGCTGCCTTCCTGTTGCTGAAGCATTTTCTTCTGCATCTTCTTTTCTAGTACCTTCTCTGTAAAGATATTTATATGACACAATACAGTGTCATGTAGAAAGAACTACATTGATGCAGAATAATTAAGGAACAGGTATATTAGCCTGGAACTGTGCCATACCTCATGTCTGTACTTCTGGCACCTTTGCTACATTACTGTGCTGTAAAGCATCAGGTAGACACATAATCTGTGAGCTAATCCTCTCCACCTACTAAACACTTTCCTAGTGTTCTCAATCCTATCAAACAGTCATGCTTTGTTTTATTAATCCCAAAACATATTACCACACTGTTCTATTAATTCTCAGTAGTCATTGCTGTTACTCAACTCCATCACTATTGCATTACTTATGTGATTTTCATTTGTGGCTTACATACTTTTCCAGATAATGAAATGAACTGATGAACATGACTACAAGTACTAATTTATTCTTTACAACAATTTCTGTAATACATAGTTTGGAAACTATACTCCCTCTTAGGGAAAAAAAAAAAAAAAATATAAACCAACAACCACAAATGGTTTCTCAATTTTTTATTTGCTCAATTTTCTGTACTCATGACAATTGTCTTATGTAAACCAATGTGAAATAAGTTTTTAAGCTTGTAAGGCTTAGTATCAGTACCAGACATGAATCCACTAAATATAACACCTTGGGAATCCAGACTGATCCTTCTTTCAGAAGCAAGATGAGGCTGCAGCATTAACTTCTCTGACTAATTTTATTCTGCCTTCTGAAGACTTGCACTCTGAAATAATGAAAATCTAAGCTGCATGTAAAGGAACTCCTAAACTGTCCCTAATTTAGAAACCTATAAACTACTTTTATATGTCAATGTATTGAGATAACAGCATACTTCCCTATACATGCTAGAGAGAAGTAGGTACTACCCTTGATTATGTAAGAAACTGTAGATATTTCCTTCTAATCTAAATTTTATCTGAGTTGACTAAAGTTAGTTACCTTCTCAAAGTTAGGTATAAGGAAACAAGACCTACTTTCATTTGATATGGAAAGCCAACACAAATCTCACATGGTTCACTGAAAGAAAGTGTCAATTCCTGCACCTAGGGAGGCTTAACCCCAAAGTATGGGTACATGCTGGTGGAAAGGAGATGAGGCAAAGGTGATTTTCACTGAAGCCTGGTGACAGAACCAGTGTCACAAACTGAAACACAGGATATTCCTCTTGAACATCACTGTGAGGGTCTGAATTAGTATCTCAGTGGGTTGTTTGTCTGTTGGGGCAAATCAACTATCTTCTGTGTGTGGGGGGGGAAGGGGTGCAGAGAGAAGGGGGCCGGGCTTGTTCACATAATAAGGCCTGCAGCCAACATAGCAAAGTGTACGGAGCACACATAGTCCAGGAACTGTGTGGCTGGCATGTCAATCTAAAAGGCCTGCCTGGTAGCCAGGATTGGAGCCCCTGATTGGCTATGGCTCCCCTCACTTTGGCTAAGAGAGCATTGAGTGATCAGATGTCCCACATGGGAGGGGTGGCTATTGTAGCCAAGTCATATAAATAAAGGTGCAGAGGGGCTCCATCTGGTCCTGCCTTTTCTCCTGGAACTTGTCATCATGTGACTCTTGGCAGTAACTATTTTTGTCTCCTCTCTTTCTCTTTCTTTACTCCTTTCTTCTCTCGTCTTTTTCTTCCTTTTGTGGGTAACTTAAAAACAATGGGTTGTATTTCACTAAGTTGGGGGTTGGTGTTTGTTGGTTGATTTAGTGTAATGCTTCTCCTTTGTTGTTTGTTACTCCTGTAAAATCGTTTGCCAAAATGCTTATTTTCTTCCTGAATTAACAGAAGTTTCTTGAGAATAAGTGCTCAGCTTTTTCTCTTTATGTGACTCAAGGTATCAAAGAACTTAAAGGCTTTGCAAGAGTTCAGAACAACCTCCTAGAGTCTTAAATATAAGTAAACTGCCTGGGCAAGCGTGTGGCTTAGACCCAGCACTTCACATTTAGGAAACACTTTTTTACTGTGAGGGTGACTGATCACTGGAACAGGTTCTCCAAGGGGGTTCTGGAGTTTCCATCTCTACAGATATCCAGAAACTCTCTGCATACAGTGCTGGAAGCCTGCTGTATATTGTCCTATTGGAACAGGAAGGCTGGATCGGATCACCTCTGGAACTCCTTTCCAACCTCAACAATTTTGTGATTTTGTGAATATTAAAATATCAATTAGCTCTTCAAAATTCCTCCTAAGCTGTCTATCTAGGCCTACAGACACCTAAAACTCCTGCCTCTTTGGATTTATACAACACCTTTAGTCTCAGCAGTGTCCCACTTAAAGCCTTAACACCAGTAGGATTTTAAATTCAAATTCTTCTCTGAATAGGAATGGGTTAGATCCAATGGAAGCGAGACATCTTATATGTACCATGTAGTTCAGTGGTTATGGAATCATGGAATCACTTATGTTGGAAAACAACTATAAGACCATAGAGTGCAACTGTTAACCTGTTACTCCCAAGTCTACCACAAAACCATGCCTGTAAGTGCCACATATGCATGTCTTTTATATGCCTCCAGGGATGGTGACACAAAAACTTCCCTGGGAATTCTGTACCCTTTCTGTGAAGAAATTTTTAAATATCCTACCTCTTTACAAGCTCCTTTCAGGTAGTGGTAGAGAACAACAATGTTCTCCAGGCTAAACAACTCCTGTTCTCTCATCTGCTTATGCTCCAGACTATTTGTTGCCCTTCTCTGGCAATGCTTCAGCTTTTGCTTTTTTTTAAAGTGAGGGGTCAAGAACTGCACACAGGATTTGAGGTGGAGACTCACCAGTGCTGAGTACAGCAGGACAATCACTTCCCTGGTCCTGCAGGCCACACTATTTGTGATACCATCCAGGATGCCATTGGCCTTGACCACCTAGACACACTGCTGGCTTATGTTCAGCTGGCTTTCTACCAGCACCCCCAGATCCTTTTCTGCTGGACCTCTTTCCAGCCACTCTTCTCAAGCCTGTAACGTTTCATGGGGTGGTTGTGACTCAGCACTTGGCCTTGTTGAGCTTCATCCACTTGGCCTCAGCCCATTGATCCAGCTTGTCCAGATCCCTCTGCAGAGCCTTCCTACCCCTCAGCAGATCAACACTCTTGCTGAATTTCACGTCATGTGCAAACTTACTGAGAGTGCATTCAACCCCCTTGTCCTGATAATGGATAAGGATATTAAGTAGAACCTGATTTAAGCTACTAAAAAGAACATGTAACTTGAAGGCAGCAGCACCACTCTCATATCTACTTTTTTTGTGGTGGTTAAGCCCTACCTTAAGCCCCCAGATTTCCTGAAATTGTATTTGGAATTACTGTCCATGCTTCCATGTCTGTCTATGAAACCCACTGTGAATCCACTCTCAGAAAAATGCAACATTCTGTATCTTTTCTCAATTTAGATGCTTAATTTTTGCAACAATCAATTTTAGAGTTTTTGACTCCCTGATAACTTCATATTAGTTCAAGATTTTTGTGGAAACTACAGGGTTATTCCCCACACCCTAAAGATGACACTGACATAGTGTACACTTATCCACCAGTCCTTGCAGCATCATTCTTCAAAGTTCTGAAACAGGAAACCATCTTTTTAAATACAATAACGATTTAAATTAAAGCAAAAGTGGGACAGGGATCAAATAATTTACTAAAATCATATTTTATTGCTCAATACTTTTCATCATGCTGCTTAGACCAGCTTATTTCCTTTACTATTTCAGTTGATGTCTGTCAAATAAATTAATTGTCACAGCAAAATAAGTGTAGGATAAGGCATTCAGTTTCAGATAATAAGCTTAGACACCACACATCTGGCATTTTTTTGTTTTTTTCTTTTAGGTTCTTTTGTGTTGGATAATTCAGTAACAATTTGTCTTTAATAACAATATTCCCCATAGTATACTTAAATAATATTAAAGACACAGTACAAACTGACAAAAACAAGGCAGTTCAAAGTTATGATGGATACTGCCTTTCACTTAGCCTATTGTGCACAGTTACAGGTATGGCAGAACAAATCATTCAGTGACCTAAGAGCCTCTCAATAATGGCTAAGTATAATAGAACAAGTCAAGCCTGGAGTATTATCCTTTGCACTGATTTTCCCCTTGCTTTTGTCAGTTTCTGTCATAATTTGGCTTTTAGCCTGTTAATTTCCTCCATTTATGAAATGTTCCCCATGGAAGTAGTTGCCTGCCATGGGGATATGCAATCTGAGACTTCTTAAAATATGTATTGTGTAATTATATATCAAGGTACCACTGGAGCAGCAATTATTATTTTATATTTCAATGACTATTATATGCTACACCATTTTCTACTCTGACTTTCTCTCCTGGATAACCACATTGTAAAGAAAACAGAAATGAGATTTTCCATATGTTTGAAGTTACCCACTTAGTAATCATACAGTATCACTTGTCATAATCAATAATGTTTACCAGAATGTAAGTTAATTTTCTGAAATAAATGTCCAGTTACATTGATGAGATTGGCTGTTGACACTGATTGGCAGAGAGAAGTGAGTCTTTCTGGCAGATTTGAAACGTAATAGCTATTGAAAAATGTGAGCAATAAAAAGCTACAATTCTTTGAAATTTAATAAATAAAAAGAAATCTATGTCTAAAACTGTGCTATCTTGTTTAGGTACCTTGCTTTGAATGCAAACAAAATGAAAAAAGTGTATTGCTTACTTAGAAGGGGGAAAAATGGACAACTCCCCCCCACCCCCCATGACTTTTTCTTCTGTAATATATACAATTTTTGCTCTATCCATCTGCTATGACACCAATTGCACTTAGTGCATAATGTATATGCAGTGTACATGAATATTAAGAAGGAATGGGTGAGAAAATTTATTAAGTGTTGTCAGTTAGTTATGGTAGGAGACAATCAGCTAACAGATTTGCAGAGACAGGCTGATCTCAGGAGAATCAACGAGTTTAAGAGGAGCTGGGATGACACATGGTTGCTGTTAGTCTCAGCTGTTAGCTGGAGTGACAGCAGAGAGGGAGGAGGGCTGGCTGTGCACACAGCAGGTAGAGCTTGGGGCAACATGCCCGTTGTTTTCTTAAACAAGATGTTGAAAGCCAGACTAAAAGAAAAAAAAAAAAAAGACACTGCCACACGAAGTAATTTTGTCACCTAATTCATTCAAATGTTTCTGTAGCACCATGAAAGTGTAAAATAAAAATAAGTAGAGAAAACACTAAAAGCTATTTGCTTGCAATGACCTAAAAGAAAAGACCCTTATAATTAACAGACCTTTTTCTCTGTGTAGGGCCCTTGCACCTCTTCTCTCTCTGGCTATATGCCCCAACTGAGACCAGATCTACTTAATTTGTATGAGAGAGTTGAAATTATTTGTATAGCTTGCCCTACCTAATTCTTCTGTTTCCTTTCTTGATCTATATAAAATAGAAACATTTTCATGATGTACTGACACTTGTGTGTAGCCCTTGCTTTGCAAAAAGTAGTGCATCAATTATCACATCTTTGTGATCATGTAGCCCTTCTTCACCCCTTGGATAAAAAAACAAACAAAAATCAAACAAGAATACCTCAACACTTAAACAACATTGGCAGAATGTAGCCGGGTGTTTTTTTTTTTTTTTTTTTTTTTTTTTTTTTCTGATCAATGCTAAGCAACTTCAGTAAAGCTCGAGAGATTTTAGCAACCATCTCTCACTGTCGGAAACAGTATGGCTCTCCAGGCCAAGACTTTAAAAACACTGTTTCTCTCATTTAAATATCTCTGCCCAAGGGATTACTGCTCCAGCTGTGATAATTTCTTTAATATGTGGATAAAGACTTGCAACTTCATTCTCTGTAATGCTGATATCTATTCAGGTTCTATGTTGCTTGTTGAAATAACTCAGGTACAGTTCAATCTTTTTTCTAAGGCTCCTAAGTTAGCACAATCAAACACTATTGCTACTGGAGAGGAACAGAAACTCTCCAAAAAATCTCAAGTTTTAGATGCACTGAATTATGTTGCTGAGAAAAATTTCTCAGTTCAAATAGTTTAAACTACATTAGGATCAAAGCAATTTAGTGATTTATTAATGGCATGTAATAAAACAGAAATCAGTGAGCTGTATATTCAGGATCAATATCAATAATACAACAGTTAAACCTCAGTGCTAGACACTTGCTAAATGCTAGTAAGCTCCCTCCTACAAGTTTCTAAACACTCTTCCATAACTAAACCTTACAAAATTTTAGTGTCCCCCAACAGTTCCCGAATGCCTCAACCAGAGGTCACTGGCATTCCTCTCCAGCGATGCAGGTTCCCCACTTGCTCACTACGAGAGATGTGAGCCCTCCAGCTCTGTGTGGCAAAGCCCCCTGCAAGATCCCCTGCACACAGAAGTGAGGTGGCCCTGGGTGCTGGCCCCATGTGACACCTCACTACAGGTACAGGTCCTTCCCAGGACCCCATTGTGAGGCTGGGCTACCCTGTCAGAACTGGACTCAGGTGCTTAATGTGATTATTTTTACTGCAAACAACCTCCAGACAGCTTTGTCTATGTTCAACCTCCATAAACACCACACACATTCACATTCCTGTTTTTAAGTTATCCAGGTTATTTGCCAAGGGTGAGTGTGCAGACACCCTCACAAAATGCCTGCTGAAGGCACCCATCTCTCTTCCTATTAGCATTTGAGGAAGTGAAGAGCAACTGGACTTCACCTGTTTTAGGCACCTCAGTTATTTTTGCTACAATGAATGTTGACCAATGTGCCTAATCATAGACCAGTGCTGTCACTCTCAGTAAGTTCAGCTGGAAAGGTGCCTACTTATTTCAGGATCAAAATTGATTCATGGAAAGTAAACTAAGATTTTGACTCTAAAAAAGTCTGATTTACACAGCTGATGATCTACTATAATTCTAATATCACCCTTTCATATAAAAGCCAATTTGAAACTGTTATGAAGCGTTTCCTTTGTAGCTGAAGAACCAAGATTTTAATACTGGCTGTGGCCCTGAGTCAGAGCTTTTAACTTTTGAATTTACTGGCAAAGTCTGTTGAAAATGGAGACTCCTCTACAGAAAAACACACTGTTGCTGATATCACTGTCAGTCAAAGCAGTGCAAAGACAGTGAGTGCCATGAAGTAATGAGCAACCTTTTCTCTCATACCCATTCATATCAATATTGTTGTTGTTTCTCAGGAATATTTCAGAAAGTTTGCTATTTATCTGCAGAACTCCACAAAAACTTTCTTATATAAACAATAGCTGTAAAGTTGATTAAAGTATCAATTTCCCAATCCAAACCTCAGTTTTCCAATCTTCTCCAGTTTAGCAGCTGAACATCCAATCCCCACGCAGAACACATCAAAAGATCTTTTAATCCAACAAGAGTCATTAATAACTTTCAGAATAGACTAAGGCCCTTCTTCAATTTTAAACATCTGATTTGGCATCTATTCTCAAAGTAGGGGAAAAAAAAAAGACTAATGCCTTAAATTGTTCTCTCAATATATTTCTTACTTGTTATACAGCTGGAAGCCTATGACAGTGCAACATATTTAAACAATGAAGGGTAAAAAATGTTATTTTTTTCAATTTTTTAAGAAACTGTGCATAAATTCCTACCACTTATAAAGAATGTTTTTCAACTTTTCAAGAAGACACATATTTATAGTTGATATTTACAAAGCAGCATTTTTAACTATGTTATTAATTGGAATTTAACCTATTCTTTTATGCTAAAGACTTCTTTTGTATATAAAAATAAGAATAGATTTAGGCATAAGTGTCAGTATTTGTTAAAATCAGTATCATACAGACTAGCTCTTTAAATGTATTCTGCAAAACTATTTTTATGATTAAGTCAGTGGGAAAAATGGTTGCTTAGTAGTGGTTGTCATTGTCATTGCTGGAAATTATTGCTCTTAAAAATTGTAAAAAGCCAACTGAACCTATTGTTATGCAAAAGCATACATTATGAAGCTTAACATCAAGACTGTATAGGACTAATGGTTCTTTGCCATTAAAGTTGTCTGTTTATAATATATCAGAGATAATGTTGGTTTCTTTAGAATTCAGATGTTCCTCTCAAAACCCAGTAATATTAAATAACTGACTTGCATCGTTTTTTCTCTTCTTAGTATCACTTTTTTGAGTAGCACTAGTATGTGTCCTTCTGTCTATACCACATCTTTAATAATCTTCCTTTCTCTTGGCCAAAACCAGTTTGCAATGCAAATGAATTCCAGTATAAAATTAACCCCTGTTCATGCACTGCTGCTTCATGTACTCAAAGACACTTTATCATTTCTCATAATTTACAGGCAAATTCAGCCACGTGACTATATCCTATCATATCCTTTTTAGTACCAGTGTTTCTTAAAGAAAAACAAGCACGAGGCTCCCTACGGTAAGAAAGTCTTTTCTGCTATAGCTGCTTGTCTTGGAAATGCAGAAACTCTGGTCCTTATTTCAAAATTAATATTTTGCTTCATTAAAAAATAAAATAAAAAAAAAAAAGAAAAAGAAAAAACTGCCAACAGCCAAAATCCACAGAAAGTCCTGTACAGACTCACATAGTAGTAATATTGACATGATACTATTCTCCAAAGAATGTTACAAGTTTCTGTAGTTCAGAAGAAAAAAATCTGAGGAAAGATTTAATTGAGTGAAGTACCATCTATTAAAACAGAAATAAAAAATTTATGGATGTTATATATATAGCATTTTTGTAATAACTGTTTCAGAAGCTCCCATTTTTGAACTGGCAGAAAAGAGCCTGTTGATTAATCTTTTCATAACTAATTAAATGGATTAGGATAAAACACTGAAGTGACAGAGGACTTAAAAGGGTACGGTCTACTAGTTCATTCTCTTCCTGCTCCAATATTATTTCAAAATATGTTATTCAGTCTTGGTTTAAATGATTTAAGTAGTAAGAGCTGCCCTATTACACATTTGACACAGCTTTGTAACTGAGAACCCCTCGCATATTTTTCAGAAAATGCAACTTTATTCCTTTTCCTTAATATACTCTGCACCACGTTAAAAATGCCCTTTTCTTGTACTCTTTGAAACAGTAATTTGCATATCGTTATCCTACCTTTAATGAACAATTTAATCTCATTGTTTTTTCTGATTCTTCATTTTTTTCTCAATATTTACAGTTCCACGACTGTCTTTATGTCTTCAAAGTTGTTGCTTCCATATCCAAGATATCCAAGGTATTTACCAGTGCTAACCTTTTTCTTCCTCACCATATTATACTACATTTTCTATTAAACGAGTCTTCCCTTTCATCATTATTCTCAGTTTTAGGCCTTCCTGGCTGCCTTTTTTTTGTGATTTGAATCATTATACTTGAAAGTCAGAAACTTCTTCTGCCATGTACACTCATAATCTCTTCCTAGGGTTTTCTCATTATTTTTCTGTTCATTTAGAAAAAGAGAAAATAAGCTGTTGGACATAACTTTTGGAATGTAAATCGATAAAGAACTAAAATAATCTGAGCTGTTGTATGGCTGTTCTTTAATTGTATATTTTCAGTTACCTACAAACTTTCCTAGGCCTTTTATATGTATAGGTGAATATATATATCTGCATAGGTATGTGTATCTATGTGTTTGTGTACATATATACACATACATAAATATATATATAACTATATATATATATAAACACACATATTCATGAGCTCAATTAGATTAAGAAAATACTGGGAAATTGGATGACCCTACATGATGCTAAGTCTCGTGCCTTTTGAATAATTAAAATTACCTATTTTTATTAAGCAACTAAATCTAAATAAAATAAAACAAACAGTAACAACAAAGAAAACCCCAAACTGAAGAACTGAATTTAGAAACAAAAAAATAAAAGTAATTAGAGGACACACTAAAAAAAATATTACAGAGATGGAAGGACCACTTTTAACTGTCTAGCTCATTAATTCATTTACTCTCCTTGGAGGATAGAACTACAAACCTTTTTTTTTACCTACTCTGTAACAGACTGGACTGAAGTTTAACTTCCCTTTTAAATTGAGTCTTTTGATTTACATTACCTTATGTTCAGAAAAGTCGAAAAGGGATGCTACATGATTCTTTCTTCTCTTTCTCCTATTCAGCTGCTTAGCCATCAGGTTATCAAACCATTCTCTTTCTCATTCACATCTGAAATGTGTATGTAGGGCAAAAATAATTTAGCAAGAGCAAACTGAACAGTCCCAGAGGAAAGACTTGCAGGATGATCTAAGTTTATTTGTGACTCTCACCTGAAAAATTTGAATGTTTTGTTCTTGAACTATTGATATTTTTTAATATTTTAAGGTTCTGTCACTTTGTTTTCTCTTTTTTATTTTTTTTCCATCTGAATTGATCTTATTGATAATTGAAGAATTATCTAATAGTTCTGACTTTTGTTGCCTTTTAATTGCAAAATAGGTGGGCTTTGCTATCCAGTAACTTTTATATCTGGTACTAAGATCTTGTTGCCTTTTACAATAAGACAACGGCATTAATACAGGCTGGAGAAAGAATAGCTGGAAAGCAGCCCAGCATAAAAGGACATGGAGGTGCTGGTAGACAGCCAGCTGAGCATGGCCCAGCAGTGTGCCCAGGTGGCCAAGAAGGCCAATGGCATCCTGGATTGTATCACAAATAGTGTGACCTGCAGGACTAGGGAAGAAATTGTCCTGCTGTACTCAGCCACACCTCAAGCCCTGTATTCAGTTCTGGGCCCCTTCCTTCAAAAAAGACATTGAGGTGCTGGAGCATGTCCAGAGAAGGGAACAAAGCTGGTGAAGGGCCTAGAGTGTAAGTCCTATGAGGAGCAGTTGAGGGAGCTGGGATTGTTTAGCCTGGAGAAAAGGAAGCTGAGGGAAGACTATATCACTCATTACAACTACCCAAAGAGTTTGTAGCAAGGTGGGGATCAGCACCTTCTTCCAAACAACTATCAAGAGAAAAAGATGTCATAGCCTAAAGCTGCTCCATGGGTGGTTCAGGTTAAACATTAGGAAGGATTTCTTCATGGAAAGAGTGCTTGAACATTGGAGCAGACTGGTCAGGGAGGTAGTGGAGTCACCATGTCTGAAATTATTCAGGAACAACTGGATATGGCTGACACAACCCATTCATTAAGGGGGTGTGATGTTCCTTGTAAATTCTTGTCAGGCTGAACAGAGGCATCAGTCCACATGTCAGGAAACTCTTATGCTTTTTATTATATAATCATCTAAACTCTAGCAACTAGCTCCCTATTTTAGTCTCAAAAGCATTGGCTAACAAGCCCTTAACTTTTACGACACACTTCAACAGGCTTCCAACTCTCACAACAAACTTCAGTATGAAGTAAGGGATATGACAGCCATACTTTGCCAAGACAAAGTAAGGCAGAGGAGAAATAAAGGTGGAAAGGGAGAAAGAGAAGAAGATCCCATGTTAGTCCTGCTGTGTGGATGGTCTGGATCTTGGGTTGACATAGAGAGCAACAAGGAAAGAAAAACAAGAAAGTGTGAGTAGGACCAATCCATTATGTGTTATAGTTAACCTGGTGCATGCCTTTTATGTTAGCTAGATTTTTCACACGATTTTTTCACGCATGCACAGCCAGTCCTTTTGAGCTCTCCAGGAAGTGAGTCAGGGGGGAGTTTATGCCCACAGACTGAGAATCTAAAGGCAGAAAAGGAAGTTGTCTTGGAACAGCACTGCCACACCTCCACAGGACCCTCTCTTCCAATCATAACTTTCCTGTCACAACAGTCAGAATGTTGGAGATAAAAATGCTTGCATTCCTATGCCCAGTTCTCCACGGTGGCACTTAATGCTATGGTGTAGTTGAGAAAGTCATGATTGGCCAAAGGTTGGACTCACTGATTTTGGAGATCTTTTCCAACCTAAATGATTCTATGGTTCTGTGTCTTAGAGAAGTAGCAATACAGTTCAAAATATTGGCATGATTAACTCTTTATACCTGACTGAAGAAAAGTGGTACTTTTGCAACTGTCAAATAGAAGGGAGCATCCTTCTGACACATCTCTTAGTACAAAATAAAACCCTCTCAAAATGTATTTTGTGTGCATATGCTAGTGTATCAATAATAATAATAGCAGTAAAGGACTGTGATTTTTAAAATGGAGAAGAGCAGATCACAATTCTTTGTTTAGATGTTCATGTACTTAAACACTCCTAAAGAAATTTCTGAAATTTAAAAGTGTTGTATACAAATCAGGGCTTTATGCAATGCCATAAATTATTTTTCTTACTTCAAAGATGACATGCAGATGTACTGCATAGATGGAGTAGCTTAACTAAAGACATAAATTAGGGAATAAATAGGACCTGCACATATGTCAAACCCAAGTAAACCCAAAAGCACTGCTACGGGAGCCATGAATAAAACACACAAATAGTAGTTCATGAATCCTACCCCTTTTGACAGAAGAATCACTGACCAAAATAATTCCCAACACTTATGGTAAAAATCCAGGCAAGTTAATTTGCAGTGATGCACCTTTCTAGTGGCCAGATGAGATGCCAAGCATGCTGGGTAAGAGTTGACAAACAGTCTGTGATTTGCACAACTTTTAAACTTTTTTGAGGAACTCTGTATGAACCCTATATAGTATCATGCAAAAAAAGAGGAAGTTTAATATGAGTGATGAGAATAATCCAAAGCACCCTTGCAACATAGCGTTGGTCTGTGTTTAGCCAGAAGGTCAACAAACAAATGTGTCTTGCTCTGGAAAATGGTCCTGGCATGAAATGCTGCATCAGGAGTACATAAAAAAATTACGCAGTACAGGCCAATCCAGAGCCCAAAAAGTGCATATTCTGAAATGAGCATAGGTAATTAAACCATATAGTGTGACCAGCTGTCCAGATTTACTATGGGTATCAGAGCTATGGCACACACCTAGCAGTTGTTTGTCAAAGATAGCTGGTTTGTTTATCTGCTGGCCCTATGAAGGATGTAAGCACATGAACATAGAGCTGAGAAAAGGACACAGTCTTACAGCCAGGAAGACTTCTTTACCTTAAGTAGGTACCCACATCAGTTCAGCAGCATATATCTGGAAAATTTCTTCAGATGAGCTTCCAAATCCCACACCGTAGGTGCTCAGATCCTTGTCAAGTGCCTACCTCTATGTTCTTTGCCATTAGCTAAAAAGTGCCAGGCATACAAAAGCTAGGAAAAGCTGTGCATAGAGAATTGCTAAGATTTTAAAACCAAGAGAACTGTTACATCTCATGTAATAGAGACCACAGAAACACACTTAGCAACTGTGGAACTGTGTTGTTAACTTCTTTTTGATTTTTTTTTTTTAAATAATTTAATTTTGAAACCAGAAGCAATACAGAAGTCATTGCTTTCCTAGGAAAGTTGTTTTGCTAAGATGTCTCTGAAATGACCTTTATATCTAGTCTAATTTACCTAACTTTGCCTTCAAAACACTGCATCTCATTATGCCTAATGCCACAAAGATTCTCAACCAGGCATTTGTAGATTGTGATGAAGTCATGTCCTTGAAGAAATTCAATACATGGAGCTTTTTCAGTTTGTTCACATGAGCCATTCTCCTCATCCTTTCTCATTCCAGTAATTGTTTTCAAAAGCTTCTAAAATTGCAACATCTTTTCTAAAGTACAAGCACCAGAACTTGTTGTAGCAGTCAACTAATAGTGTCATTAATATCATATTGTGGTGCAGGGACACTACTTTTCTTCTTGCATGTTGGTGATGAAGCTTAATTTCTGAATTGCGTATGGGTAATTGAATTATGTTGGTTATCACAGGAACAGTACTGACTCAAGGTTTCTCACATATGGACTCAAAATGAAGATTTTGATACCTGTGAGGATGAAAGAAAGAGGTGCAAAGTGAGAAGTTAAAGTGCAAATAAACATGGAATGAAAACCTTGAGAGGATCATGTTAGCTGTAGTCAGTGACAGCAGGGAAGACAGGGTCAGGGGTAGCAAATTCCAAGGAACAGTAAAGGTCATATGTCAAACTTGCCAGCTGTATCCTGTACTATATGTTCTTCCTCCATTCTCCTTCTTGGAAGCAGTAGAGGAAGAAATCAACCTCCCTTTCCAGTGCGGAGGTAAAGGAGTAAAGAGACCTCTTTATGTTTTTCATAGTATATTGTGGCAGACAATGTGCAGTATCAGAAATAGGAAAAATCATGTCAGAGATGGGTTTCTGAAGAAAGAGAAGAAACTAGCTAAAATGCTTTAAAAACTGAAGCTTTTACTATGTTGTAAAATGGATTCTTTGTTCTTTTTTACTTAGTCATCCTCCTTCTTCCCAAGACCCCTTGAAGCACCCCTTATCTATGTAGCTAAGCACTGAGGAATTCATCCTTGAAGGTGTCTGTTTCTCTATTGGCCCATAGTTAACCCTTTCCCATTGGTCATTTATCCCTTGATTTCTATTGGTAGTAATTTGGATTCCCCTAAAACCTATATATGCACCCCAGTTATGCTAATAAACTCTCTCTCTGCTTCCCCTCCTGTGGTCTCCGTGTGTCTCTCTGGGGCATCTCGGGGGCCTTGAGCGGGGGGTCAAAAAGGGGGAGCGTTTCCCCTCAGCTGTCGTAAATGGTGCCCCGTGTGAGGACAGTGACCCAGCTCTTCTGTGAAGAGGGGGTCGTGTAAACTCATCAGGACTTCAAATACAGTGCACGTTCTGGAGGCCTGTGTTCCAATGACAGCCCTGAGATTCAGCGTTCCGCAGTGTCGGCAGTTCAGCCTTGGTCATAGAACCGTCAACCCTCGTGGGAGCAGCTGCTTGGACATACGTCAGCTCACCCCACAGGCAGAGGTGAGTAGCAATTTCAGGCATTCCCCAAGACCTTTAAATAAGTCATTTTATTTTAAAATGGCAGCATTCCTCTCCAGGAGAGAAGAAGAACATTACCGAGATTTAAAAAATATATTAGTTAAGAATGGTAAACGATCTGATAAAACCGTTCTAAAATGCCTTTCCCAGTTTATGGCTAAGAGCAACTACAAGGCTCCTTTTTGCTTTACATCAAAAGAATAGGACATTCTCGGTAAAAGAATTTGGCTTGCTGCTCAATCAAATAACAAAGCGGCAACCCATGCTAGCATAGCTTGGGCACACATCCTCGCTATACTGGAAACTCAAGAAGAAACGGATAATTAAGTAGTGTTTGCAAACTCAGCAACAGACAGGTCGGTCGTGCCTTTAAATCGCGCAGAAAAACCTGCCCCACACCAGCCCGCCGTGCCTGCGCGCACCCCTCACCCCACCGTGCCCGGCGCTGCTGTCTATGGAGAGTGCAACTTGGATAAGCATCTAGTTTCTGGATCAGCTCAAATCATACTAGGGTGATCTGATGTTTATTCTGATGCCTTAGGGTTTTCATGTATTTGTAGATTTTTATACTTCTAGGTAGTTTCTTACATTTAGAGTAGCTAGCAACCTCTAACCCTGTG
>JAWWEW010000001.1:58829059-58845029 GCA_035583185.1 Anabacerthia variegaticeps
GTTTCCCAGCCTGTGGGTGAAAGGGTCTTTCACCTGGGAGGGGCAGGTTGTTGTCCCTTGTTTGCTTCTGTAAGACACGGCAGAGTGGCTCAGGGGTTGGCTGGATACAGCAGGGAATGAAATGAAAGAGACGCCTTTCGGATTAATTTACTCTGCATGTTTTGAAGAGGTGGTGCTTGGAAAAGAGCTCTCATGTTATTCCTGAGGCCGTGAGTTCAACCTAGCACCAGTCTTTTCTATCTGTTGCTTGTCAACACGTGTTGTACTCTTTTATAATCTTTTATACTCTTTTATACTCCTTTATATTCTCTACCCCAAAAAACCATAAGTAAAAGAACTCTTCTCTACTTTACCCATATACAGTTATCTTGGAAAGTTTTTTCCCCCTCCTTACAGCAACAATCCTGACACAATCGTTCACCTCTTCATGTTAAAAAGTGAAGTGTTAAAATGTACTTCATTCTATTAAATAATATGTCTCGCCTTAATGTGTTTACCTGAATCTATTTATTTATTTTTTTTATTGTCATTTTACCTATTCTGATATTTGCAGTAATTTTATTCACTGTTCATTTATATTTTCTTCTAAACTACCAATACAGACAGTGAATACTCTTGGACAGTAATATATTTGTGAAATCACAAGAAATTCCACCCATAGTGACTAGTAATTTCACAACAACAGTTTCTTACTGTGTCTTAGTAGCAGAGATAATTATATGTACATTAAATAAGGATCTCTTCCTTTTATAAGAGATATTTTTTAAAGCAGAAAGTCATGTGATGCCAATGCAAGAACCCTACAGAAGTCTGAATATTTTATTCAGCAAATTGACCTTTATAAGCCGACAGTGTAATCTCACCAAGAACAGTAAACTGTTTGTATAAGAAGGCTTATTTTTCATTAAACTGCATTGGCTGACATTAATTTTGAATGTTACCAACTCTTAATTATTTACTGATTACATCCAGGCCAGCTTTTTGATAACTCACTGAGACTGATATCAGCCTAGCTGTCCTTCAATTTCCTCTCCTATAACCTTTCAAAATATCAGTACAACATTTCAGCTATTTTGAAATCCTCTGTGAGTTTACCATTGTTTCTGTCTGAAAACATCTATTTTAAACAGCTCAGAGACATTTCTGGATAATTCCTTGTGTGTTTTTACATTTGAGTGTTCTAGTTCTGGGTTTTAATAAATGCTTAAGGTCATTACTTTTTTAATATATTGTAATTGTAGTAAATATAATTATCAATGTAAAATGTGATATCTATTATTCTGTCTTGTTCTGAGGGTTTTTTCTTGTTATAGGTATTGTTTTCCTGCTGATGCCCAACATAAACGTATATTAAATAGTTCTGCCTTTTCTGCATCAAGATACATAATTTTGTCATCTTTGTTTAGTATCAGTAAAAGTCACTAGTTGTTGTTCTGATGCATATACATCAGAATGGAAATACACATATACATATTTCATACATATTTATTTTAACTACCCTTATCAATTGCCTAAATTCCTTAGTTCTTATAGTTTGCACGCTATTTCCTCTTTTTTATTAATGTATCTTTGTTTTTTAAAAATACAGCAACACAAAGATGGAACAAGCTTTCCTTATAATTTAGATATTTTTAGTAAAACAGGTATTTTGGAAGAAAAAATATGTATTTGGATCACCTGATCAAAGCATCTTAAACACATTTCAGTCATATGTATATATTTGTGGGTGTAGTCAGTGTAACTGTGCACAAAGAAAGAGATTTTCTCTCATTTTTCTTCATTTGTAACTTCTCTCCCAGTTTTTAGGTACTGAATTTTAAAAATGTATCAGGGTTATACAGTACTTCTTAATATGTATTCTTTTTTATATAAGCATATGAATTAAATATTCATTTAACCATGCTCCCTAAAATAAACTAGAAGAAATAAATTATATGAAAATAGTTTTAAAAAAAGTGTTTACAGTAGATGAAGGCTGTTTATGTAAAGAAAAACATACAAATATTGAAGAGGGAATAATATGGTGAAATTCATTTGGGCAGGCTATAGTTTGCTTCAACATTTTTTGATGTTCCATCATAAATTGCCTTTATTAAATATCATAGGTCTCATTTAATTTAAAAAGAAAATAAGAAGGAACAAGTAAAACAAACACTAGTGAGGTAAGAATAAGGTCATTGAACTCAATACTATTTGCAGGTGAATTGTCTCTGTCTACCTGAGTTGCCTAAATCACTGGGAAATAATTTTAGAAATTAAATGAGAACTCTGCCTGTGATGCAGTGGTGACAAATCAGACTTGTAAATGTGCAATTTGGCTACTGTGTTAGTCTTTACTATTTTTTATACTGAATGCAAGTCTTTCATATGGGTGAAAAGGAACGTGGAAAGGGTGAAAAAAATATCTCTTTTTTTCATTGTGTGTACACTTGCCTACTCAAAAACTGCATTGATACATTCACTGAATACATAATATTGTCTTATATGTCTTATGACACAATTAACAACTTTACATTAAAAATTCTTACCTAATTTTCCTCTAATTCAGCATTAGGATTCAAATTTTTATTTCCACTATTATTTTATACAGTTCCTGCAGTGCTTACAATTCATTCTGTCTCAGAATAGTAAAGCAAAACAACAGAGGGGAAAATTATGCAGCACTTTGAAAATACCTATTTTTAATATTAGAAATAAGTCTACGATATTAGAAACTGTAAATAAATGTGTTTTCACAACCATTCAAGTAGCTAAATGTAGGCAAAATTAAGGCATGTTTGTAGTACAAAAATAGTCTTCTACAACACACTGCATCAGCAACAGTTCATTCCAAATGTTGTAGATAATTAATCTCATTTTCCCTCTGCTTCATTTTGTGTTCTATTAGTTTTCTTATTCAAACTTTCAAGTCACAAATCTAATTTAAAGCCTCACAACTGGTCTAATGTGGTAATGTGTTCCAAACGCGTGCAGTGTCTAGAAGTGAGTGATAGGGACAGAATACTAATTTGCCTCCCAGTGTGCACAATGCTCAATAAATAAATAATATATTACCTGTGCTCACCATTACTTGACTAAAGAAAGTGTCAAAAGCAACAGAAAAGATGGATGCAAGTTTAAGGCACGTAACAGAATGAACTGAAGCAGGGATGGGTGGGGGAGACAGAAGAAAAGAGGAAAGCAGGAAGACAGATGAACAATAGAGTCTGCCACAGAATGGCAATTATTCTGTTAACATGGTGAACGGTAGCTGCACAAGTAATGAATATTAGACTACATACTGATTAATGGTTAAATATTAAATATTTATTTGTAAGTTTTGCCTTCTGTGTGTTATTTTATTTCTCTAAAGAGAAATACAGAATTCCTTTATATTGTTCTAGCTTGTTTGTTTAATTATTCACTTTCAGAAATCATCCTTTCTCTTTTTCAACACATTGATTTTCTTCTGTAGTTTGACTTTGCTTGCTTACTGTGTGTAGAGCGGGTTGCTTTATTTAGAAGCTTTAGCTTTAATACTGTCTTGGTTTGAGAAAATTTGGAGGGGTGGAGACCTCAGACAGAAGTCTCCTCACGTGGATTGAATATCCCTGGTTTCTCAAATACAGAGAGAAAGATTGAATACACACAGATGCAAAAGAAAAAACAAACAAACAAACAACTTTTTACCAAGAAGAATGCCAACAATAATACTGACAAAACTGGGTTAAACCAACCAATAAAAAGAAACTCCCTATGTCCCGATCGCTGGACCAAATTGAGATGGCAGCCAGTCTCCCTCACCTGGAAAAAACACATGTGGTCACAAGACAGAGACAAGATTACTGCCATTCTATGTGGTTCATCTCCCTCATGCCTGGAAAACACTCAGGAAAAGCTTGAGACTCAGCGCTGTCAGGAAATGGCAGATAGCTGGGATTCAATATCAGCAGACATCTGCATGGGGCTGGAGTGAGGCTGCAGTGCTGGCACTGACAGTCAGAGCAGGGCTGCAGACCCCCCAGGCGACTTGTAGGACCTGCAAGACACCTGCTGGATCCAGCAATGAGACTTGGTGTTGTCATTTCAATGTTTGTTGGTCAAAGTGGTTATCACAGTACAGACCCATCAAGGTGGTGGTGGAAGCTCCAAGTGATAAGGAAAAGTCCTGTGTGGTGGGGAAGGAAGACAAATGTTGAATGAAGTTTGAGTGTGATCTTTTACTGGGGTTAGGCTAGGGGGCAACGCTCCTGCTATTTCCACTGGGGCAGGGATTTCCACACTGGATGATGTAATACTGGATCACTGGACATTTCAGTAGTCTTTGACACTTTCTAAGATGTTATGCTGCCTGTTATGTCTGCAGTGATGTATTCATTATGGCCCATCAGCAGAGATGAATATCTTCAGGCTGTGTGACTTTTCCCTGTGCTTTCCTGGAGGGGAGTTATCACAGCTGAGTCATCTCTGTAAGGGCAAAGAAAATACCCCACCTCACAAGATTTGCTTCTCTTCTTGTCTTGTTCAATAATCACCTTGTAGCCTGAGGTGTCGCACGTGCACACCTTCAGCACCTGGGTGGCCACTCAGCACATTGTTAGCAAAGCACACTTCTGATTGAGCCATCAGCAATAGTCCAGTGGTCACTGCAGGTGGTCAAATGTTTGAGTCATTAATCACCAGCAGTTCAGTCTCTAAATTTAAAGAAGGCAAAACACCAAAAAGACAAAAAGGCATATTTGGAGAAAAGAGGGGGAAAAAAGTGGATTTCAGAACTTTGTGTAACCCAGGACACATATTCACTGAAAACTCCAGCTAAATAGTTGCAGTGTTTCACTCTGATCTTCTATACGGTTGTCTAAGCTTCTGGAAACTCTGCTGCAATCAATAAACTCACAGAGGTGCAAAACTAGCACCTGGGAGTTTAAATGCAGAGTGCTGGTGTTATAGAGAAGTGCACAGAGAAATGTGTATGTATAACAGAAAAAGAGAGGGTGTGCTGGATATGTATGATAAAAATAAAGTCTAAGAATAAAGTAATGGATAGAAAGGTAATATGGGGGTGAAAAAAAGAATCCTATGAAACTGGCAATGTCCTGGATTATTGAAATATTATTTTGTATAAAATGTCATTACAATTTTGTTTAAATTTAATGCAATGTACCAGAGCATAAAGAACTCCTTAGAATAAATGGCTGGTTTCCAGGCACAACTACTGTGCTGCTGATTACAATAAATTCTGACATTTATGACAGTTTTATAATTCTTGTATTCCATACCTAGCTGTGCTCTGAAGTGTCTCTGCTTTGCTGAAGGCTTTCTCCTGGGAAATGGTGCTAAAGTTTTGTGGACTGAAAGGACAACAAAAGAGCTTGACAGAAAAACACTATTACTACAGAATGCAAGTCTGTTGCTAATTTGTTTATAACTGTTAAAAAGGAGGATTCATTTTATAATGAATACCTATGTGAATTTATTGTCACAAAAAATGGCATCAACTGGAGAAGATATTCTTATATGCCTACACTTACCAATATGACTAGGGATTTGTTAGATCAATGCCTAGCCTCTAAAGTAAAATAGTGTTATTGCAAGAGAAATTCCATTGATGGTTTACAAAGACGAAGATTCATAAGAATGGAAAACTCATCAGACCCAGATAAAAGCAAAAGAACAGGTGAGAAGGAATAGGAAGGCAGGAAAGAAATCCTACCACGGAGCCTTTGACATTTATGCAGGGCAGTACTCAAAACAGTATTTAATTATGTCTTCAAATGTTTCATGAAAGTTTTATAACAAAAGCCAAATATTTACACAATTCAGAGGATGATTGAGGTTTTTGCCTCTAGAGAAAAAGCAAGTTAAAACATTTTTGTAACTCTTTGGGTAATACTGGCTTAATGTTTTCAATAAACATATTGTAAGATCCTTCAATTCTCCTTTGCAGACAGCATGTCTATGCTTGCCAATATTTAGGATATAGAGCCAAAACTCCATTCATTTAGCCCTGTCACCTTCTCCTTTTAATATGAGGGAGAAAAGCCTAAACACCAATGACAAATCTACTCCCTCTTCTGCACTGCTATCTGTGTTTAGTGGGTTATTAAAGAGCTACTCCTGGCACCCCTTTGCCTCTGAACTGCCATGTTAATCAAACTATAGATTGTTCTCAAATGGGGGTATTTCTAGAGTGCTGCTCTGTTTCAGAGCTGTGGCTGTGAGAGATAATGTAATCATCTGTAGTGCTGCAGAAAAACGGGTTTAAATTGTAATCATACAAGAACCCTTAAATTAAATGAGGTCAGCCTAGTCTGTGTACAGGCAGAAGGAAGACCTCTGTGTACCTCAAGTATTTAAGGAGATACTATTAGTGAGTGACACAGTAGGTGACAGTTTTTCTTAGTATTAGTACTGCCCAGATTTCACGTTGGATAGAACCTTTTTGGTAGATTTACCATCTTTCAGATAAAATAAAAAACCAAAGTCCTGAACAAAACTGGTCATTAAAAATTGTATGGTATTTTTCATAATGTTTTCTTGGCCAAATCTGAAGTATGTAATTACATTCTGCTTGCCTTAATTAACCTGAAGTCTGTGAAATGCATGTTTTTCCTTCTCATCCCAACAGCTCTGTAATGCACTTTTGCTCCTTACTCAATGATCGCAGAGTATAGCACCCACACAAAAAAACCAAACCAAAACAAACAAAAAAAACAAACAACCCAAAACACAACAAACAAAACCACAAAAAAACACAGACACGAAAAAAAAAAACCCACAAAAAAACCCCAAAAACTCAAAAAAAAAAAACAAACCACCCCAAAACCCCCTGCTATATACAATTACTAAGAATATATAAAATAGTTAATAACTAAAAAGTAGGGGTTTATTAAATAGAAAAAAATTGTAAATCACAACCGAACTTTCTGTCTAAATGGTTTCCTGGTTATCCAGTAAACAAGATATTTACAAATGCAGTATGAAATAAATATTCTAGAAAGTCTGAAACAGAGCTGTAATATTTAGTATTTAAATATTTCAGTCTAAAGTAATGAAGAAGTAAAGACAATGGAAAATGTCAGTCAACTTCAGAGAGAACTGAATACTTAAATCTCTATGAATCTCAACCTACCTTACTAGTAAGATATGGGTGAAGAAAAAGACATCTGCTTATAGTCCACAAGGAGTTGATTTGAAGAAGATGAAATTAACAATTCAGATATTGGTGTCCAATTCAAATTTATTCCAAAATGGAATTTTTTGTTTCCAAAGGGACCCTTTTGCTTCCTTCCAGACCATATAGTACATGTTCAAACTGAAAAAAAACCCAAAAAAACAACAACAACAAAAGACAAAAACAAACCCTGAAAGTGAAGAGTTTCAGCTTTTTAGAAAATAAAAGATCTTTACTTTTACACTGGAATATTTAGTATCAAAATTACTCTTAGTCAGTTTGCGGCGCATAATATCAAAACCTGGTTATAATAATACAAAAGAAAAGGGTGGGTGTGAGGCACCAGATTATTTTGTTATTGGGTTGGAACCAGCTCAAGTGTGTGTTGGGGGGGAACAGACAGCCCTAGGATTCACATGGCAGACCTGCAGCCTCCTGGAGCCCATATGGCAGCCCTGGAGCAGCTGTCAGTCAAAAGGGCAGCCTGGTAGTGCAGCCACACCATGCCCCCTGGGACCCCTAACTCGGCCTCTGACTGGCTACACCATCCCTCACTCCAGCCTGGAAGCACTGAGTGGTCAGTGCCAGATGTCCCACCTGGGAGGGGTGGCCACAGATACCAAAACACATAAATAAAGGAGCACACGGTCTCCCTTTTGTCTTTTCTCTCAGGACCTGCTATCATCATATGAAGCTGGACTCTTCAGTGACAGCTATTTAATATAATCTCCTCTCTTCCTACTCTCTCTTCTTCTCTTTCATTCCTCCTTTTTCTTTTCTTAATCTCTTTCTTTCTTTCTTATTTTCTTACTTTTTGAGGAGCTTAAAACCACTGGATTGGATTCTGCTAAGTTGTGTGGGTTGGCAAGTTCCGGGTCAGTGCTTTGTGGTATGTCCCACTTTGGTTGAACCCCTTTAAAAATTTTGCCAAGATTCCTTGTCACTAAATTAAAAGTGTCTGCTGAGAAAAGTGTGTAGCTTCTTCTCTTTAGGCTATCTCAAGGTATTAAGAACAAAAGACTCTCATAGTGTTCAGTGGGCAAATTTTTTTTTGGAGTCTTGTATAGTTTTAAAGTAAAATATCTCAGGGAGCATGTGGCTTTGGGCCTGGGGTCAGTGCATCAGGCTTTGAACTTGTTCATTCTTAAAGCATGCACATCATTTGCGTTCGGTAGCAATTCTGTGTTTTTATCTATTAGGTATTTGTCAGTCTCTTGCTCAATTGCAATCACTAGTGTAAGGGTAGATGCCCTTTTTTTTCTGAATATTTCACTAGATTAGAGCTTAATTAAATATTTCACTTAAGGAGACTTTCTGCCTAAGAACCCCCTTTTTCAAAGATACTTCTTTCTCTTTCGCATTCCAGAGCAAAGCTGCAGTCTCTTGTCTCTGGTCTGAGGACAGATAAACCCTCACTGTTACAGGCCTTCACTTTGGGGAGGGCCTGGGAGGGAAGACAAAGAAGATAAGAAGCCTGGAAGAAAAAGAGACGGCATGTCTTTCTCAGGCCCAGTGTTATTTGCTGCTGTTGCAGGTTCCTTTGTAAGTTTTCTAGCATTCTCCACTTCAGAAAAAACTTTTTTTTTTTATTTCTTTCCACTGCCTTAGCATTTTGGGGGTACCTTTGTGTATCTTACCTTACAATTAAACAGAGATCTTGAGGAAAATGCATTCATTTATTGAATTTTTTTATACCCATATCTTTTATGGACAGTATCCATTTTGTGGGTGTTAATGAAAATTAAATAATCTTATTGTAGAAATTAGCCACTTTCAGAAACTTTAACAAAGTCACCCACAGATTCCTAACTCAAGTAATCCACATTACTTGGGTCATTCAATCAACTTTCTTCTCCTGCCCATGAACACTTCAGTAAGTCTCAACTAAAAACCAAGCAGAATGGGCCCAATTCACCCTTTTGGGTCTGAAATTAAACCAACAGCTACAGCCTTCTGTTGTAACATTTTTGGCAGTTCCCTTAGAAGTATTTCAAGACCGATTATTCCCTTTAGGAAACCAAGAGGAAAGAAAAGAGACCAAATTACAAAGAAACAAAAGAACATGGAGAAAGCTTGCATTGAAACACAATTGCTGAGGCAGCACTGAAGTACTCAGAGAAGTGCCTCTGTGCTAAGGAAAATGCACTGTGTAATTTCAACTCTCAGATGTGCCTCATGAAGAATTTTCACATGAGCTTCTGTGCTTGTCAGGCTTCTTTTTTGAACTGCTACCCACAGTTTCAATGTTACCAGCTGATAAACTGCCTGTACAATTTAGTGGTTAAAGGATACTTTACTTTCTGTCACCACTGTGAAGTACCATCACCATTTGCCTCTTGCAACATGGCACTGAAAATCCCACATAGCATAATGGATATGAGTGAGCAACCTGCTTTTGTCAACTGTACAGCTGTAAAGTCATTTGCTCTATTTATTGTTTAACTAGTCAACCTCTCTGCTGCCTTAACAATGTATAATCATCAGACTCCATTAATGAAAACATATCTCAGAATTCATTCTAACAGTTTGTATTTTGAAAAATTCATGGAGTTCTTGTCACATTCATTTCTATTTCTTACTAGCAACACAGCACTTAATCATATTTAAAATTTTTTGAGAAAATAAAAATGCTAGCAATTCTTATGAAGGAGTGTTTTACAACTTCAGTATGTTGAATACTTATATTATCCTTCTATAGGAAGCCCTTGTGGGTGCAAAGCTTGAGGACCTGAGGGCTTGAGGACAGAAAGAGGTGGGATTCCCCTGAATATCTGCACAAGAATATACTATTTTTCTCGGGAGAAGAAGAGGCATTTATATTTAAAATCAAGAGGGCTGAACAATTTGGAGATTAAATTACTATAGCTGTTGAGTCTTTCAAAAAAATGTACATAGAAAATAACTGAAGTACCACAAATGCATATGAGTTGGAGTATTAGTAATTGAGTTAAAGTAGTAAGTATCTGACCTTGTCATACTAGTTAGAATGTAGGTTTAATACTCACACAGATTTAATTTCAGTGGTGTACCTTGGAGCACAAATAACCCTTAGCAAGTGAAACAATCACTTCTTAATCCCAATTCTCTGAAAATTGCAGCTGAAAATATTTTTAAATAAACATCCAATGTTAAGAACTGTGCTTTGCAAAATTAATGTGCTATCAAAGCCAGACTGTCTTTGTTTTCAGAGAACACATAAAAGCCAGCTAGTGACAACTTTTGGTTGTAAAAAGCCCCATGATACTTTTATAAGAGGGCTTATAAGAGGCAGAGTGTTAATTTTCAATTATTTGTCCAAATCCAGTGTGGGTACTTATATTCCTTCTATTTAAGAACTCACAATTGTCTCTTTAATTGAGTACAGTATAATTTCCTTTTTCCCCTAAAAATCAAGACAGGGTGTGCTGTTAGCAGTCACCAGATTCTTTTGCATGTGATTGCATTTCTCTTGCAGTCAGTTCATATTTAAAACTCAAATAATCCAATGACCTAATGTTTAAAATACAAACTTCCCTGCATATACATGAAGATACATTGTCTCCTCCATACATTTCTTTGGATAACAACTGAGATAAATATTAAACAGCATCCACAAAACAATATTGAACTTTGTGAGCCAAATTATATCAGTAGAAATCTTTACATTGATTTCTGCAGATGTGGATTAGGCCCTTTTGGAATAATAAGATAAAACAGGATGACAACAAGCAAAGATAAAAATCTGGCTCCATTGAAACTAGCAACAGTTTTTGGAGTTATTTCAATGTAGCCTGTTTTAATCCAAAGAGAAGTTTTTGTTTTACTCTTGTTTATTTTAGAAGAGAAGTACAAAAGTGTTTTATAAGAAATTATGGTTTCTGCCATTAACAAGTACTGCCAAACTAGTTTCATTTTGGTGTTAGCAGAGTCTGCAAAATCAAAGCAGGTACTACCTAAATATAGGGTTTAAATAATCAAATAGTAAGTGAACTAATTTAAACCCTATTTTCTGGACAGTATGAGAAAAAAAATATTTTTATCTATATCTCACAGAATTAACATTTAAGCACAGGGACAACTTAAAGGTGGCATTGAAATTAATTCCAGTTCACCTTCATCAGGAAAAAACAAAAACAAAAACAAACAAACAACCAAACCAAACCAAACCAAAACAAACCAGAAAAGTTGATTCACGGTATAAAAGTTAGTAAAAGGGCATTTCATAAACAGACAATGCAACAGATAACAACACAGTAATAATAATTAAAAAACCAGCAAGACCCAAAACCACACCCTTCTTAATAATCTCAAATGCTAATAGGGAAAAAATAGATTAATGTGTAAGACTCCCCCCAGAGCACTTTATCAGTGCTTTCATTAGAAGTAATACAACCAAAAGGTTTAATGGAAATCTCATCTGACAGCTGATCCCAGCAGAAAGAATGGTAACAAATGCAGAAGAGAGAAAAGTATTAATTCATAGTTGATACAATATTATAAATCATAAAAAGGATAGTGGAAACTATATGGATATGCAATTATAATATTATAATCTATTTCCAAGTATCTCAGGGATGTTGACAACAGATACGTTGTGCATAAACACATTTATCTACTTGCATATACAGTGTAGCAGGAAACATACTGAATCCATATATATCTTAGGGGTTTTTTTAATATATTGAAATGTTCATTAAAAACAGCATTGCTTAACAATGTAATGTAAACTTGAAAGAAAAGAGACTAGAAAGGGGTCAGGGGAATTCTTGTTAAGCAATACAAAATTCTATTGAACAAATAAAGCCAATCTATTACCCCATTCCTTGGCGTGAGACATGTCAGCATCATGCCAGGATCAAACATGGGAAGGAAGATGGACTACAATATACAGAGCTCCATCCACTCCTTAGCAGCCAGAGGAATTCCTGTAGGAAACAGCCAAGGCAGCACAGTCCTTGTGCAGCTTTGTATGGAGCTTGAAGTCGGTTCCGACTCAGCTGTATTGAGGACTGGGAAAGGAACAGATGATGGCTTAGAGTTTGCCAGCAGCAGCTGGTGTTTTAAAATACAGAAAAGTTCGAAACTGGATTTTAAATTCTGTCTTCTTCTTTTTGTCTCCTTCTTTTGTGACATTTTTATGTAATTCATATATTATACATGATAAAGCTTTTTGTTTTGTTTTGTTTTGTTTTTTTTTTGCTCATGCACACATTTTCTTTCAAAACATTACCAAAAAAAAAATAAAATTATCTGTAACATCATAGGGTAGTTTATTACTTTAGGCAAGGCAGTGTTACAAAGCAGTCACATAAAAATTGTGAATTTTACAGTGAACATGAACAAATATCTAAATTTTGATTCTGAAATAGTATGTTTAAAATGACAAATCTTTTAAATATTGCATTCCTCCATGTGGTTAGTATGATTTACACTTATTTATGCAGAGATGTGCTCATTACACTGATTGTATATTTACTGTTTTATTCTTCTTAGCAGCACACTCCAATGCCTATAAAGCTGTGAGAATATGCACTAGGGTGATGGCTGTAGTGGTTTTTTTGTGTTTTTTTTTTCTTTTTTTTTTTGGTGTGCACAAATAATCAAGACATTATTAACAAAGCTCCACTTGTAGAATTTAAAGTCTCAGAATTTGACTTGCAGATCTAAGGACGAATTTGCAAGGTTGACTGTCAGAATAGGCTTTTCGTTTTTTTAAAAAATACTTGTCAACAGAGTACACTTAAGACAGAGTTAATGAGAGACAACACACAGAGAATCCAATTATACATTTTTTACAGATTGTGTATTGGAGTATAAGTATGCTTTAATAGCATACACAAAGTCAAAGAGCCCACATAAGAATAGTCAAGATAATTGGGGATGAATTTATTCAGAAGATACATAAATTAAGGCATAGATCCTTATTTCAGAAGCTGCCACACATGAATTACTTTTAGATTTACTAGGACACAGGGATTATAAGTGGACAAGAGGGATGGGATACACAACTTAAGAAAAGCCCAGGAAAGTAGCCTATTGGTCTATATGAAAATAAACCTAGTCTCTTAAAATACTTCATGCAACTAGAATTCTGGATCAAAAAGCTGCCTGAGCACATAGCCCTTCACCTGTACTATCCTATGACCTTTGACTGTCAAAGAGATATTTCAGTTTTACTACTGATCGTGCAAACACACCCTTCCAGTCTGGAATACTGCAAGTTTCCCAAACACAGATGTGCTATTTCATGGCCCCTATGTGACTTTATAAAATATTCATTTAAATCCTTTATTCAGCCAGGGTAGCAGACCTGCCCACAGCAGCAGCAAAGGTTCTGTGATTTTGACAAGATTTCTAGAGAAAACTATAGTGTCTGTGGTCTCCTAGGCCCTAAACAGATGAGGCAAAGATTCATGTTTGTACTTTTGTTTTCCTTTGGATATGTGTTAGGAGTTAGGTGATAGTTCAGATCTTGCTTGGGAGTGTTAGCACTCTGATGTATAGATATTTTAGAAACACACATGGGTAAACCATCCATTTCCCAATTTATAGACACTGTAATTCAAAGATAAAGTACATAAGAAGAATTCAAACAATGAGATAGAGAAGTACAACAAAAGGGTATCATTTAGTCATCAGCAGGTTTCTAAATAGAGGTCAAAAAGATGAAGAGAATCAAGGGAAATTAATAAAATAATCTTAAACACATTTATACGAAGTTCTTTTCTGTGGTGAGCTGACTGTGGCTGAATTCTAGGTGCCTACTGAAGCCACTCTATCAATCCCTTTCTCAGCTGGACAGGGAACAGTAAATAGAACAAAAGGGACAGAGGTCAAGATAGAAGCAGGAAGAGATCATTCACCAATCACTGTCACAGGCAAAACAGACAGACTTGGGGAAATTAGTTACAAGTAAAATCAGAGTAGGGTAATGAGAAATAAAAACAAATCTTAAAAAAAACCCCTCCATTCTTCCTTGGCTCAACTTGGCTTCACTCCTGATTTTCTCTCCCTCTTTTGCCCCTGCAGTGCAGAGAGATAGGAAATGGGGGCTGTGGGCAGTTCATCACACATTGTCATTCCTTCTTCATCAGGGGACAACTCCTCACACTCTGCCCTGGCTTTAGTGTAGGATCCCTCCCATGTGACACAGTTCTCCTTGAGTTCTCCAAGATGAATCCTTCCCATGGGCTGCATTTCTTCACATACTGCTCCAGTATGGGTCCCTTCATTTGGGTGCAGTTCCTCAGGAATGGACTGCTCCAGCATGCACCCACCATGGGTTTGCAAGTCCTGCCAGCAAACCTGCTTCAGTGTGGGCTTCTCTGTCCATGGGTCTGCCAGTCCTGCCTGCAGCCTGCTCCAGCTAAGGCTTCCCGCAGGGTTACTGTCTACTTTGGGCATCCACCTGCTCCAATGTGGGATCCACTGTGGTCTGCAGATGGATCCTCATGTACCTCCACGGTCTGCCTTATGGGCCACAAGGGAATCTCTGCTCAGGTGCCTGAAGCACTTCCTCACCCTCCTTTTGCACTGACCTGTTTGTCTGCAGGGCTGTTTCTCTCACATATTCCCACTCCTCTCTCCCACTGCAGTTTCTGTTTAACAGGTTTTCCCACTCGTCTGCTTAACTTTGTTATCCTAGAGGCACTGCCACCGTCCCTTATGAGTGCAGCCTAGGCCAGTGGCACATCCATCTTGGAGCTGTCTGGCATTGGCTCTATTGGACTACAGTGGTTTAGGAATGGTACTCCCCAGTTTAGTGCTTCCACTGAGACTCTCTCGCTCTCCCTTCCTCTTCCCCTTCCGCTGCATCAGACTGGAGAGGAGAAGTGGAGGCAAAAAAGGTAAAGATCATGGGTTGAAATAAGAACAATTTACTGGAAACAGCAATGAAAAAAAGAAAACAAATTGTAACAGGAACAATACTATTGATAGAGTGTACAAGAAACCAAAGATTCACATAGTTTCCCTGATAATAGACAATACCTGATCACTTCCTCTAACACCTGTGGCAATCAGCAAAGGACCCCTTCTCCCTGGAAGAGACTCCCTTGGCTCCGCCCCTGGCAATGATGTGAGGTGGTATAGAATAACCTCCAGGTCTTGGCCATGCCCCCTCCTTGCTGTAAAACCCCAGTTCCAAAGTCATCAGCTCAACCAGGAGTTTTACTTTAAAAACATACAAGGCTGCAAAAATTCATGCACTGAATATTTAGAAGAGCCCTTGGTTCTTTAATACCTTGAGATAGTGTAAAGAGAAGATACACACATAGAAGGAGATACTTTTACTGATAATTTAAAAAAAAAAAAAATAAAGGAGAAAATATAAGATCTTGACAAAAGTTTAAAGGGGTAAAATACAACCAAGAAAAAAGCATTCCACGAAAGCTATGACTTAGCACATGCTAACATACACAACTTAGCAAAATCCAACTCACCAGCTTTAAGTTACACAAAATATTAAGAGCTCAAGAGTGGAGATCAAATGGACTAAAGAAAGAGGGAATAAAAGAAAAATAGCTACTACCAGAGAGTCCTGTGCAAGTCCAGCTTCTACACAGTAGAGGTAGGTCTCGAACAAAAGATGGATGACACCTGTGCTGTTTTTATGTGCTTTGTCCTTCTGTGGCCACTCCTTCCAGGCAGGACTTCAGTACCACTGACCACTCTGGGTCTCCAGGGCAGGGTGAGGGGCAGTGCTGTCAGTGTGCCAGCCAATCTAAGGCTGGATTAGGGCTTCCAGGGGGTGTGGTATGGAGTGCCGGGGAACCAGCTAATAATTTTAGATTCTGCAAGGACTTAAACATAGAGAAAACAGAGCTTATTCACCAGCTA
>JAWWEW010000001.1:58845129-58855989 GCA_035583185.1 Anabacerthia variegaticeps
TCCCCTCCCTACCCTTCCTTTTGTGTCGCGTTCCGCCCCCGACTCCGCCCAGGTTCCGGACCCTTCCATCCCCACCCGATAAAAGTCTGATGCACCCCCCAATAAATGGTTCACTACTATTCTCACCCTCACCTCACGTTGACCCGATCCTTATTCTCCCGGCTGAACGCGGCAGTGGAGCAGTGCTCTCAGGCTATATTTGATTGACAGCTGTTCCAGGGTCACTCCAGCAGGTGACTTACCCCTGTCTGTCCCCACACACATTCCTGATTTGGTTCCAACCTAATAATTAATATAATCCTTCATGATATTCAAATCCAGTGTCTCACAATGGCTACTGCAAAAATTAATCCTGTCCTGACTGGAAGCAAGACACAGACATAAAGGAACCTTCCAGCAGCTTCTTAGAGAAGCCACCCCTGTAGCTCCCCCATGGCCAAAACCTTGCCACACAAACCCAATACACTCTCAAATATTTGGAAATGCAGTGTTTGAAAATTGAGCTAATAGGGAAGGAAGGTTGACATAATGGCATGAGGATGTGGCTTTAAATGATACATGATGACTAAGTGAAGATAAATGGAGGAGAACTTTGAAAGAAATAATAAATATTTCAGGCTTGATGAGCAAAAGTGAGGAGAAGTACAGGTATACAAAAAGAGGTGACATTGCCAAAATAATATCACTGAGAAGAAGATTAATTCTAGATGGATATAAATAAGAATCAATTGTCTTGACAAATGAAAGTGTGGTATAAAAAGCTACTTAGGTGGGAGCTAGTAAAAATCTGGACAGAATTTTTCAGCTTTTTGGTTGGATAGGGAAGCAGGTAACATTACAGAAAAATAGAGATGTAGCCTGCAGAATCCAGAGAGCAGTGAAATCACAGTGAGAAGACACCCAGGTTGTGTGTTTGAGTGACAGGTTTTGAGGCTATGGGTTTGAGTGAAAGGATACAAGCTGCATTGCCCACAAAATTCAGGAAAGGAAGTTATTTTTTTTAATAAAGGAAAACTGAGGGCTGTCTTTTAGGTATAAGCTGGAGTGATATTCACAAAAGCATGTCAGGCAGACTGACCAATATTTTAGTCTGAAATAGCAATGGAGAAGAAGTTTTGTGAGTCATAAATACGTAAAACATGATTGAATTTTTGATGGCATTCAAACACCAGCTCAAATAGTTGGTAAGTCATGAAAGATGTTTGCAATTTTTGTTATTTGTATTGGAAAGGAAGCACCAAAATAATTTTTAGCATAAGTGATAAAAAAATAAAAAAGGTGAAAAAACATCTGTTCTCTCAAAAATCCAAATATACTTGTGCTATCTCCCAGCAAATCTCCCAATTATAGAGGAAACCTCATGCCACAACCGGGTAATCAAAAACCTATACAAGTGAAGGCCACAAACCAGGAATTATAAACATTTTGAAAGCTGGAAATGAATCTGCTATAGAGCTGGAATTATCATCAGGCTCATTAAAACTCCCAAATTTACTCACTGCATTTTATTTAGTCTAGAGACATCTCAATTCACTCAGCTTTGAACATCCTCACCTGAAATTAGATGCCTTTAATAAACTTCAATAATTTTATTAATAAATAAGCACTAAAATACAATCACAAAATCACAGAATATGTTGAGTTGGATGGAGCCCACAAGGACCATCAAGTCTAACAATTAGTCCTAAACAGGACTATCCCCAAGAGTCACACTACATGCCTGAGACTATCGTCGAAATGCTTCTTGAACTTCGTCAGGCTTGGTGCTGTGGCCACTTCCCTGGGGAGCCTGTTCCAGTGCCCAACCACCCTCTGGGTGAAGAACCTTTTTCTAATATTGAACCTAAGCCTCCCCTGACACAACTTCAGGCCATTCCCTCAGGTCCTGTCACTGGTCACCACATAGAGGACATCAGTGTTTGCCCCTTCTCTTCCCCTTGTGAGAAAGTTGTAATGGCAATGAGGTCTCCCCTCAGCCTCCTCTTCTTCAGGCTGAACAGACCAAGTACACTCAGCCACTCCTCATACAGCTTCCCCTCAAGCTTCACCATCTTCGTTGCCCTCCTTTGGACACTCTCTAAGAGCTTAATATTTTTCTTATATTGCCCAAAACTGCACACAATATCCAAGTTGAGGCCATTCCAGTGCAGAGCAGAGCAGGACAATCGCCTCCCTTGACCGGCTGGCGATGCTTTGCCTGGAGCCCCCCAGGACACAGTTGGCCCTCCTGGCTGCCAGGGCACTGCTGACTCAGATTCAACTTGCTCTCATACGGAACCCGAAGTCCAGCATCTCATTCCCCATTCTGTACATCCAGGATTTCCCACATCCCAGGTGCAGAATCCAGCACTTTCCCTTATTGAACTTCATATGGTTGGTGATTGCCCAGCCCTCTAATTTGTTGAGGTCTCTCTCCAGGGCCTCCTTGTCTTCAAAAGAGTCAACAGCTCCTCCCAGGTTTGTGTCATCTGCAAACTTGCTTAGTATCCAGTCCTGTGTCCAAGTCATTTATAAAGATGTTGAAGAGCACAGGGCCCAAGATGGAGCCCTGTGGAACTCCACTAGTGAAAGGTCACCAGTCTGATGTTACCCCCTTCACTATTACCCTCTTTGTTCGACCCATGAACCAATTGCTCACCCACCACATGATGTGTTTATTCAGCTATGTGCTGGACATTTTGTCCAGAAGGATTCTGGGAGAGACAGTGTCAAAAGTTTTACTGAAATCCAAAATGATTACATCAACTGCCTTCTCTTGATCAGTCAGGTGGGTTACCTTGTCATAGAAGGAAATCAGCTTTGATAAGCAAAACTTTTCCCCCATGAAGCCATTATGCGTGAGACCAATAACTGCATTGTCTTTCAGGTATTTTCCAATACTTCCCAGATCAATCTTCTCCATAACCTTCTCAGGCACTGAAGTGAGACTGACAGTCCTGAAGTTTCTGGGTTGGTTTTAATTTTTGAGACGTGAGAGAACAAACCTGCATTGGTAGCCCAGGCTTTCCTTCACCATGGAGAAGGTTGATGTCCTGTTTTCAGCTCCAGCTTTTTCTTGAGATGCTCCAAATCCTCCTATTTTCTGGAAAAGTGCACATTTTCTAGGAAGAACACAAGTGACTGAGCTGAGCTTTTTGTGTAAAAGCAATAGCTGTTCATGCAATAATTCAATATCTCTTGGCTCAAACGTGCTGATTTTCTAGCTGGCAGGACTCACACAGAACACAGAGTGCTTCACTGGCCCTTGTAGAACAGCTTTTTTTTTGCAGTTATGTCTTGTGCTTCTGGATAAAATTTTTGATCTGAAGATCTCAAAAGACAGATTGTGTGTCTACAAGAAATTACCCATCCCATAAGGTACTTACTATTTCTCATAAAGATAACATACAAAGACAGAAATTTAGTGATTTTTTTTTTCTCTTATGTACTACTTCAGTGCAATGAATGAGATTCTAATAAATATTTACTTCTTCCATATGTATGGTCCAGTACATAATATTTTTCTTTATGAGTCAATCTCTCACCCTGGGCTACTCCTCTTACTTCTTTTACACTTATGCATGAAAAAGGACTCAAATTCTTTGATCTCAGCCTTTCAGAGATGTGTCTTTTTATTTTTGTGTTTAAAAAGATTCTCACAACCTTACCAGCAAAACCCACATCTGTTATTTTAAGTTCTTCTTTCCAGTTTCTCTAAGAATGAAACTGGAAAATCTATATTCACTCACCATTCAACCCATATTACAGCACTGCACTATTCTCAGGAAGCAGGCTGAGATGATGAATACATATAAATCTTCTAAGAAAATAAAGTCACTGTGAAGGTGATTGTTTGTTAGTAATGATAGTAGCCAACATAATGATGAATTGGCTTTTTTTTAATCTCTATATACATTTGTTTACAGTGATTTTAATGAAAATATGCTTTGTGTTGTCAATATTAAAATTATAAGAAGTGTACTTTGATAATTGTTATAAATGGCACAGCATGACATTTGCCAAAATGTCCAAAGATTGAGGCATTTTTGAAACAATAGTATTGATTACACCTGAAAAAAACTCACTGCAAAGTGCTCAGTTAATGGTTTGCCAAATAATGAAATGTTTAAGAAAAACACAAAATTAATCACATATTCAATAATTTCAGCATGATATACTTTAGCAATAACAAGGACACCATATCTAAGTGCAGGAATGAATAAACTTTGAGAAATAATGAAAACAGACAAAGTTTGTAAAATAAGAGGGACACAAGCTAAAGGGATTTGCTACTCTTTGTAAGATTTTCAAAATTAAATTTTTTAAGGACTGCTGGAAGTATGGCTAGAATGAGCACTGACATTTCATGTGGGTTAGAAAGATAACTCTGTTTTGCCAAAAGTGCAGTGGGGTGATTAGTTTTGTAGGTCCAGACAGTACATAGAAACATAGAATGGACTGAGTTGGAAGGGATCATATAGAGCAGCTAGTTCCAAACCATCCCAGACCTTAAAGATCATCTAGTTTCAACACTTTCCACTAGACCAGGTTGCTCAGGGCCCCATCCAATCTGGTCTTGAACACTTCCAGGAATAAGGCATCCACAACTTCACTGGGAAACCTGTTCTGGTGCCTCACCACCCTCACAGTGAAGAATTTCTTCCTTATTTATAATCTATATCTGGCTTCTTTCAGTTTGAAGCAATTGCCCCTTATCTATCACTGCAAGCCCCTGTAAAAAGTCCCACTACAGCTCTCTTGTAGGCCTCTTTAGGTACTGGAAGGCTGCTATAAAGGCTCCCCAGAGCCTTCTCTTCTCCGGGATGAACAGTCCTAATTCTCTCAGCCTGTCTTCATGGGAGAACTACTCCAGCCCTCTGACCATCCTCATGGCCCTCCTCTGGACCTGCTTCTTCAGGTCCATGTCCTTCATAAAGTTTGAGGCCCCAGAGCTGGATGCAGTACTCCAGATGGAATCTCACAGGCATGGAGTAGAGGGGGACAATCACACTCTACCTGTTGGTCACACATTTTTTCATGCAGACCAGGTTATGTTTGGCTTTCTGGGCTGCAAGTGTACACTGCCAGCTCACATTGAGTTTCTCATCCATCAACACTCACAAATCTTTCTCCTCAGGTCTGCTCTCAATCCATTCTCTGCCCAGCCTGTAGTTGGGATTGGGATTGGAATTGGAAATGCCCTGCCACATGTGTAGGACCCTGAACTTGGCCTTGTTGAACTTCATGAAGCTCCACTGGCCCACCTCTCAAGTCTGTCCAGGTTCCTCTGGATGACTTCCTTTCCCTTCAGTGTGTTGACCACACCACACAGCTTGGTGTTGTTTTGAGGATTATAATAAACTCTCGTAAACAGGCATGTGTTACTTCAAATTACCTATAACATACTATTCACTGCAGCAACCAGGAGTTCAATTTCTGCTCAGTTAGAAGCCCACTAACTGAGCCTACTGTTAAAAAGAAAAAACTGTACCACAGTCTGATTGAGAGCCACCAGATGAAGTAACATTGATGACTTATGCCCACATTGCTATGGGCCTCCTCTCCTCATAGCAGGTATGACTTGGATACAAGTAACTGAGGTGGTGTTCAACTGGGGAAAAGTGTAGAACAGTTCTGTAAGTAATGATATTTTAGGCTCCAGTGCTGTAGCTTATCTGAGTCAAGATGATCCTGAGACAGATTGTAATTATTGTACATTCGATATTATCAGGATATTGGATAAATATATTTAAAATTGTGACTTGGATAAAATTTTGAAATCTATAACAATTATTTATAAAATATTTATATGTTAGTAATCAATTGCTTCAATACATAGCCAGCTATTAAAGTCTAAAATTAAATTTAACTTTGGCGTTTGCATTTTGTGATACTGTGGAAATAATTCTTTCCTCAGAAATTGAAGGAACAAAGTAGATGTTGATTTTTACTCTAGAATTAAATTCTGTTAAAAATGTTTTCTAAGTAGCTAAGGATTTCGTTATTGCCACTTCTTGTAGAATATAGGGTTAAGTTTATTTAAAAAATCCATGCTGTCTGTAAGTCTTGAGAGGTTTCAGCGAAGACATATGTTTTGCTTTAATGTTTTGACATGAAGATAGTAGCAAGATAATTAATTACAACTTACATATTTGTTGTGAGAAAGTTGCTCTGTTAAATTAAAAACCTAGGACCTTTATCATGTCAATCACAAGAGGATATCTGCACAGAAACACTGACTGTTAAAGTTGGTTTCTGATACATTCTGTTTAAATGCCTCTACTATTTGTGATATATATGATATAAAATAAGGGTCAGGCTTATCATCTGGGTTAGATCATGTAATTAAACTGAATCTAGACCAATCTCTAACCCTTACTCCAGACTTTCCTCCTTGTTTCTGGGGTCTTGGCTTTCCAAAGAACAGTCTTACTGGTGAAGGCTGGAGGAAAAAAGGCTGTCACTACCTCAGCCTTTTCCACATACTGTGTCACCAGGGCCGCATGTCTTCTCAATAGCAGACCCACATTTTCCCTACTCATCATTTTGCTGTTTCTATACTTAGAGAAGTACTTATGCACTAGTGAAGCCTTTTTGCACTCAGCACTCCTTACCAGATTCAGCTCCATCATTAATGTTTAACTTGGCTTTAGTGGACTTACTTAAATCAAATAAGTAATATTTTTGAGTCACTGGTACAGACTTCCTCTAAATCTTTATGAAAAATGCATAGAGCCAAAAAAAAAAAAAAAAAAAGTAATATTGGACATTAAAATTCCCTACCAGTTTCTATTCAGTCCTCAGCTGGTCAAACAACCATTCCTGTAATCATTCTCTATTTTGTTTGAAGACAGTGCTGAAGTGGCAACAGCTTCAAGATGTGGTCCATGCTGAATCATTTCAGTACTTGCAATCTATGGAACTGACAACTGTTATGTTTACAGGGGTAATTGCAGGAAGGGAGCACCTGGTGGTTATGAGGTATATGTCAAAAGGCTAATTATTAGCTAAATCTAACCACAAAATTATATAAAGATAAAAGAATTATGTAAAGTCTTAAACAATGCCCGGTAGAAAATGGCAATGTTCAGTATCTACTTCAAGTCAATTTGCATTGCACTTAATTTGAGGAGATAATGGCAGAGGAAATTAGTCGTGGATACAGAACATGATCCTGACATCAAGACATTTTTGGTTGGAAAGACATAGCACCTCTTAATCAGTGTAATGTCAGTGATATATACATTCTGTTGGATACTGCCACTGGTATAATTTCATAGGTAGAATCTTAGTTGGAATTTGTTCTTCTGTGTTACATACTGAAATGGGCAGCAGGATTTGTGGTCATTTTTTGGTTATATTTAGTGAGCATTCTGTGTTTAAACTATCTTTTTTTCAACCTCTCTTCTGAGCTAGCCCTGAAGATCAGTTTTACACATATGCTGAAGTTCCTTTGATTCCAATGACCTCTGCATCATTCTAAATACAATAAATGAATCAGAAATGATCTAATGGCATAAAACTTACATTTTTTTAATGTTCATAGTCTGGATTTTTTGCATATTCTCATTAATGTTCTTATTAGTATATTTGCTGATGTAATTCTATTATTTTAGTATGAGCAAGACACGGTACCATTACAGTTTTACAGGAGATTAGGGATCCAATTCTGCTCAGTTGTGGAGACCCAGAAAAGATAAATTTTCAAAGAGAGGAAGAGTGGTGTGGTACATATAAACTAATACTTAATAACATAGCACATACTAAATACAAAATAAGCATCATCACCCTCTAACATATTGAAGTCTTTGGTGTTTTCTCTATCTTCATTTAAAATGAAGTTCTAGAAGATTTGTAATTTATACTGTTTTAAAAATTTGGATTTGAGGTCTGGTTTCAAATGAGCCGTGAAGTCTCTACATTACCTGAAATAGCTTTGTAAAATTCTGATTGTTAATTGCTCTAGGAAAGTAGTTTATATACATTTATTTTTTATTTATTTATTATTTTTAAGGGAGGAAATAAAATTATACTTAGCCTTTAATTTCTCCAAAATTGTGGTATCTGTAACAACTCAGAACTGGGAGAATTTCTGATTGGGAAGTTGATTTAAGATATAGTATTTGTCTTTCTAATAGTCCAAAAACCAAAAAAAAGTGTCATGTCCATGCTGAAAGTAAATAAATAAAACATTATTTGGTTTATTTCTAAGAAGTAAATAGTAAAATCTCATACTCTTTGTTAATTAATCTCATATTCTACATCATTTAATATACATAGGAGGAATATGAATTTTGGCAGTTGTAAATATAATAAATATAAATCAGTCAAACATCCTCAAAATTCAGTGAGGTTTATGCTGTTTAGTTCTAAGATATTTGAATTTTTGCATTTTTACTTTTTTTCAGTTCATAAGGTTCTCTGTTGCAATGGTTGTATAGCGAAACAGCCTCCCAAAATTTACAGACTGCAGCTGGATATTGCCTGAATCATTCATGTTCTATCTGTGCAAGTTTTTGTGTATGAAGAGAAAAGATTAAAAAAATAACAAAGTTTTAAAAGTTTCTTTAAAATGTACTGAAGTTGCAGAAGGTTGTATCTGGGAGTCAGGCCATCTCAAACTTCACTACAGACCTGAAATAAGTTACTCATTTGGAGGACAGTTACTTTGTCCATCCGGACTATCATGAGACAAACGTCCTATCTATAACTATATCATTTATTCCTCTTTATATAGTACTTATATCACTCTTACCATCATAAAGTTAGCAAAATTGGATGGAAATCTCGTTTAAGGCATTTTCATTTGAGATAGAAACCCTAGTCGTTCTTTTGGAGATTAATAGGTGCTTTAAGGACAGAATTCACTACCTCAAATAGATATCTAAAGTAGGTCAGATGAATCATACACTCTATTTCCCTATGTCTATTTCCTTTTGTTGTCTGTAAATCCTCAGGTGATTAGTGTAGTTAAAAAGGAAATATATCCATTCAGCATATCCATATTGGTCTAATAAATGTTTCTCTATAATATCTGACCTATGTAAGGAGACGCCAGGGGAATGTTTCCTAAACCAAGGCAGTGAAGACCCTACCTCAGACAGGAAACAGGTTCAACAGTTATTCCGTGCTCACATGGTTTTAGTACCTTTTGTCTGTTAACTGATATTGTAAAACTGAAAAGGATCTGCGTACAGGAGCTTCAATCCTGAATAAACTAAGTTGTCTGTTATAGAGTCATAAAAGACTGTTCAAAAAAACTTCTGAGATGCCATCTTTGTCTATTTCTTCTAGCCTAATGAAGGCTTAATATGCCTGTAACAGTCCTGACAGATATTCATTTAGCCTGCTTTAAAAATGACCTATTGAGGCTTTCCATAAGAAAACTTCACAGTTTTGCCAAGAAGTTTGTTGTCCCTTGTTGCTTTACTATACTTATCAACAGAAATATGTTGGTCTTGCTACACTTTAAGCCCTTTGCCTTTGGCTCTAATCTGAAAGGATGGGATCTGGACAACATTTTACCCTCTTCCTCTCTGCAGCAACTTTCATGTGTTTGAAGAGTCCTTTCAGAATGTTTCCTCAAGATTTCTTTCAGTATTTTTAATCTTTTCTTGTAGGTGATGTTTCTTAAACCTCTAATCAATAAGAAATTTCAAGAAGGTTTGTCCCTGTTGAGGAAATAAATTTCTCCTAAAGTCATACTGAACACTGCATCTCAGAACTCTCCTTTACCTGGGATGACAAATATACAAAGGATCTGCATTTCAGGAAAACAGTCAGGTGAAATTTCTACTAATTTCTTGAAGTAGTTTGTTGTCTAAGAGAGAAGAGGAAAAAGAAGTTATGTAAAAGTTCAAAGTATGTCTTTTGCCAGTCATGGGTAAATTTAAATACAGTTTATAGAAAAAATTGTGCTTCTCCTATCAAATAATCAAAGATCATCTAGAATAAGCCTCTGACTTGTTGCCATTTTCAGTCTCTACTGGGAATTGCTGTTTATAAACACAACTACCAGAAAAAAAATTGCAAACTCTTTGATTTTACTTAGATGCTGACAGTGTTTAAAGGTGAGAATTTCAAAAGATAAATGGTAAGCTCCTTTTATGTTTGCTTTTTTGTTTTTCTGTTTTTTTTTTTTTTGTTTTGTTTGTTGCTGTTGTTGTTTGGTTTGGTTTTTTTTATAATTTGTTTTTCTTATTGAGTAGATGTATTAGTTTTACTTCTTTTTTCAGTGTTGTGTAGTCCCCAGCTGTGATGGGTTGACCCTGGCTGGATGCCAGGTGCTCACCAAAGCTCTGTCATAGCCCTACTCAGGGAGAAAATGTAACAAAAGGCACATGGGTTGAGATAAGGACAGAGGGAGAGCACTCACTGATTATTTTCATAGGCAAAGCAGAATCAAATTGGAAAATTTAGTTTAATTTATTAGCAATCAAATCAGATTAGGATAATGAGATATAAAAACTAAAACATTCCCTTTTCCCCTCTCTTTTTCCTAGGCTCAACTTTACTCCTAATTTGGAGTGCTGAGCTGGCTCACTTACCCAATGAGGTGATAGGAAGTATACAGATTGGAAATAGGAATCAAATTTATATGGTGATTCAACTGTATGCTTCAATTCTTATACTATGCTTGCATTGTGATTTCAGTTTGCTGCTGTATCACTCTGTTAAATCAAACCCCCATGTAATAGCAAATATCTTCAAACAAGTAAATTTGGTACTCAAATATTAAACTTTTCTCATGTGGAATACCTATGTGATGAGTTGAACTTGGTTGACTGATAGGTGCTCAAAATCTGCTCTCAGACCCTCCTCAGCGGGACAAACTTGTGGATTGAAATAACGACAGCAAAATGGCGGGGGGGGGGGGGGGGA
>JAWWEW010000001.1:58855999-58909647 GCA_035583185.1 Anabacerthia variegaticeps
TAGTTCTATCAGCAGGTCCAGCCACTTGCTGAGAAGCAGGGCCTCAAGTGGCATAACAGTTGATTTGGAAGATAGCAAATTAAGGAAGGTTCCTTCTTAATAGTTAATATGCTCCCCCCCCACACACACACACTGTTTTCCTAGCTTTTATTGCTCAGCCTGATGTCATATGGCGTAGACTGTCCCTTTGGTCAGTTTATATCATTTGTCCTCTTCATGTCCCTCACATCTTACTTCTTGCCTATCATCAGCCTGCTGACCTTTTTGAGGAGTTTGTGTTCTGGGTTGCATAGACAGCACAGATGCTGTGCCAGCACTACGCAGCAATAACCAAAACACTCGTGTGTTATGAACTCTGTTCTAACTACCAATACAAAGCACAACCTATATGGGCTGCTAGGACAGAAGTTAACTCCACCCTGGCCGGACCTAGTACAATCTAAAAGAACTGGGTCAGAGAGTAATAGACTGTGACACATACAAACTGGAGAATTAAAAGATATTTTGTATTGCCAAATTACTAATGAGATTTAATTATGTTTAATGGACAGGATTTAATTATGATGTTATTTAACATCAAATGTCTCTAAATCCACTGCAATGGTTTCTCACTAAGCCAGCTATTGAATTGACTTAGGGATTAGTTCTGAGTTGTTCTCTTCTAATTTATCTTGTTTTGATTTAATTGTCAGATTATGACAGAAAATGAAGCTGAAGTTATATGTGAAGGAGGTTTCTAGTTTTTATTAAGAGTGATATAAGTATTCAGAAAAGTAATACCACTGTGAGACAGAAAGTGCCAGGCAGAATTTATTGGAAATGAACCCTGAATCAAATCAGACAGTTAGATAAAATGGCAAATGCAAGATTTGCAGCAGAAAAGGGTAGGAAAAGATCTGTGAGCACTAGAAACCCATAACTGATAATATGCTGTGCATTACAAGGTTTGGAAGAAATGTTCTGTTTACATCACAATCACTTGCCAACTTTCTGCAAGAAGCAACTTGGCTGATAAATAAGAAGAAATGTAATGAGGAAAAGGATGGAAAAGCAAAGAGAGAAGCTGAGTACAAGTTGAGTGACTACTGAAAATAATAAAAAATATGCTAATAAAATAAAATAAAATGCAATGATGATGACAAAATGCAATGAGAGAATTAAAAAAAAATCAAAATCAAACCGAAAAAATTGAAAAGAGAAAAATAAAAGAAAGTCATCAAGTGGAAAAATGAAGACATAAAAATATAATTAAAAGATCAAAAAATGTAGGATAAAAAGAATAAAAAAATTTTAAAAACCCCCAAAATCAGCAACAAAACCAAACAAAACAAAAAATCCCCCCCAAACCAACCAAACTGACAAAAAAAACCCACAAACAATCCCCCCTCAAAAAACAACCCCACCCAAAGAACAAAAAAAAACCAAACCAAATGAAACCAAACCAAACCAAACAAAAACAAACTAACAAACAAAAAAAGAAAACAAAACAAAAAAAAGAAAACAAAACCCAGAAACCAACTTGCAGAAAGGAGCAATCAAAGAAAGAAAAGCAACACTAAGAGCAACTATGAATGTAATAGAAACTAACACCACTGTGATGATGCTGGCTGAGAGATCTTGAGAGCAGCTCATATTTTATGATGCAATTGACTCAAAAGAAATGTAATTCTTTTTGTTTGTTTGTTTTGTCATAATATTTATGTTGATTCTCCCAAACTAATGAGGAAAAGCCTGCGTACTAGAATGTCAAATCAGAGGGCACATTTAATGCAGAAGATATCAAGAAGAAAATACGGCATATCTTTCCTCCCTTAAGTCCAGAATGCCTCTGGGGAGAAGAAAAGCAATGAAACCAAAAAAGCCCTTGACCACTTTTTCTATCAATAATGTAGTTTCCTTCCTTTTCTTTTACACTGCAGACCTAAGCCAACGCTTTTAAAAAAAGTTTCATTTTTCATTAAAAACAATCATAAATATTATTAATTACTTTTTATTCCAAAATTTTGTTGCAACATTGGCAAAAATGTTTTTAAATTCAAAAGTTTCACAGACATTAGCATAAGTGAATATTTGTTTTAAAAATCTTATCAGAATGCATAAATTATTTACTATTCATTATTCACTATCCAACATTTATTATTCATTATTCATTCATATACTACAGCAACAACCTGCTCCATTATAAGAATGTAAATGGATAGATGCTATAGCTTAAATGGTTGCAGTCCATCAATTAGATAGAAGCAATATCATGATTATGTAGATGACTAATCACACATCATGAATATTGAACAGCAAACAGTCAAAATCAACATTCTGGAAACAGCCTGTAGACCAGAAGTCACTTGTCCAAACTATTTGTCCAGTACTTACAAATAACTAGACATCAGGTTTGGCTTCTGAATGATTCATGAAGAGAAAGCAAGGCTAAAGGCCAATTTCAAACCCCTTTAAAATCAATGGAAAGATCCCCACTGGCTTCAAATAATGTTTGAATAAGTTCTGCAAATGTGCAATTGATATTATTTACAGTAAGTATTCCAGCCACACAGTCCCTCATCATACATGGTTAGTAGGAATTTTGTGCTTTAGAGGAAAAGATAAAAGTTGTAGTCATATTTTGTCCTAGAGACATCATTTAGCAGAATTCTGGCACAGCATTTTTTCCCTTACACCTCTCCTGTCCACCTAAGCTGGGGAAAAAAAAAAAAAACCCACAAAAACAATCAACCCCTTTCCCCCAAAAAAAAACAACAAAAAACCACCCACAAACACACAAAACCAAACCAAACCAAAACAAAAAAACCAACCAAAAACAACAAAAACAAACAAACAAACAAACAAACAAACACAAAACCATAAAAAATAATGCTGTGTTACCATGGAGGGGGAAAAAAAAATACACAGCTTTTTTAAAATCAAAGAGAACGCAAAACATTTTTGCCTATGTAAACTGAAAATAAAATTGTGACATTAAAAGATGATCTAACACCTGTATACTCATCCTGATCTATGGGGACTGACTATGGCTAGTTTAGTCTCGATGCAATTTACATAGCTGAGCAGTGAAAGTAGTTCACTGGTTTTGATCTTTCCATACTCTGAGACAAACATGTCAATTACAGTTTGTTTTCTTGAAGCCAAAACTGTGGTGCTTTGCATTGTTTAGTATAGTAAACACTGAAAGAATCTGATGTTTGTTCTGAAGAGCTTATGATCTAATTGATCTTCACATGAGAAAAATGAAAAGGTCTTGCACTGAAGCTTATGGAACTCCTACACTGATTAGAGTCCAATTCAAGATCTATGATGAAAGCTTTTCTTTTGATCTCTACACTAAAAAGATTATTCAGAAGCGGAGTGATATCTAAGAGACTAAGTGTTTTTGCTAAACTGTGTCAACAACTTTTCTTTAAAGCTTAGAGAAAATGCAGTAGTGGATAGGATTCATCCTCAAGCTCCAGTAACAGCTCTGAATGTTTTGTATGTTGTCTATTTAAAGCACAGAGCAGCAGAAAACACAAGTTAATAGCAACTGCCAAAAGATTTAAAATAAAATTTGAGAGCTTCAGTACCTGATAATCTTTTGATGACCTCCCATTTTTAATAGATACACATGCAGTACTTCATATACTCAGCATAAATCATTGTATTACCGAGAAACAATTTTTTTTTCACTTATGCTTCCATCTTTTTCTAAACTTGGTGATTCATGAAGCAGTTTGTGAATGTCATTAAGATAATCATACATTGCTTAGGAACTGCCCTCATTAAATAAAAATGTAGAAATTAACTTAATTTATGAAGCTCATGATTTTCTACTGAAATCAAAGAAGTTACTATTGGAAAGCAAGCTCCTGGAGTGAATTTCAAAGCTTTTGTTCAGATTTTCTTTTTAAGTGGATCACACCTTTAAAGTACATCAGAATAGTTTTCTAAGTGACTCTTTATTTTCCATCATGTGAGAATGAGGAAAAATCATCAATGGAAAGAAAATGTTGCTTTTTTTTTTTTGCCTTTTTTTTTTTTTACTACTTCCTGAAACTTTGCACAGCTTTGCAAATACTTTTGATTTATCTGAAACTAAAAAAGAAACCCCAAACCAGTCCGGGTCATCCAACAGAAAGACAGGCAGGTAGGAGGTCAGTGAAGGAAAAATACTGTTTTGGTGAGTTCACAAAACAGTGTTAACACTTCTTAACTATCTCAAATATCCACTGATTTTACATGTCAGTTTGTGGGAAAAGTAGGGCCAATGGCATTACATAAAATTAAAATACAACCAAGTTCCTATGCATCCTTTAAGAGTTTGGTTTAGGTGATGTTTAATTTTAAGGCTAGAGAAGACACTGTTTTCTGGTGTAAAATGATGCTCAAAGAAAATGGATGTTTGCCTTGGACTGAAATGGTGTGACGATGTGCTAGTAAAAACAGGGGGAGTCATCGACTACAGGCTGTACTGTTTTGAAAATAGAGGGTCTGTTAAGAGCTAAAATATGGCAGGCTTGTGTTGCAGTATATATAAGACACCACAGGAAGAAAAAGCTGCTTGCATAGAAATAGAAAAGGAATGTATTTCATTTCAGGAAAGGCCCTTCCAAAAGAATGAAATATTCTGGTTACCTCATTTGACCACTTTTAATCATTAATGTAAGAAAGATGTTTGAAGTAACACATTAAACTAGTTATATCAGAATATTTCAACAAATCCACCTGTGTTTTTTCATACATAAACAACTTTAAATTCTCCCTCAAGTTATAAAGAATGATAAAACTGCAGTCAAAGACGTTTTTTATTAGATGATGAAAAAATAACCCTCATTTGGAAACTTCAGGGTGAAAAAGCTATTGGTTTTGAAACTGAAATGTCCTTTGAGGTATTTTTCTTATGTAATGGATAGGTATTTAAAAGCATCAAATCATGGTTTTATTAATTTTATTGATTTGCTTGTTGACTTAAGAATATAAGAGTTTAATTTATGACCTTGCCACATGAGAGACAGAAACTGAGACAGTAGGAAGAACCTTACAAAACAGCAAGATACCTGGAATTCATCCTGAAATATTAATTATACATCTGGCAGTACAAAATGCCTGATTCATAGCCCATTGAAATAAATTAATTATGTATCTGGCAGACTCCAAAATTCACTGAAGCCAAAGGAAGTCTTAGGAGTCTTTGACTCCACTGGGCTCTGGATCAAACTGCAGGAGGATGAGCAGAATTAGGTAGAGAAGAACAAATCACTAGGCCTGCTGAGAGCAGAGCAAACTCAGATCAAGGAGGTAAAAGCAGCAGGTGGCAGTGTGTAAACACCCCCAGGCCCTCAGAAATGTGTCTCTAACGCTGCATGGAAGGGGAGGGGGCATGCCTCCCACTGAATTTGTACGTGACCTATCTATTTTCACTCTCTGTAAATCTCAGTGAGAGGTGGCTAAGGATTTTGAAACAAATAGCTTCCTGGTGCAAGGATAAAGGTACAAAACCTCAGCTTGGTTGCTGGGTGTGATCATACCCAGGTTTCAGCAGCTGTGTACCTTCTAAAACTCTCATCAGAGCTCTGCCTAAGGCTCTTGAATGTAAACAGGTAGTCCAGCCTTACGTGAACAATGACAGCTAAAAGCTGAATGTTTTTTCAGTTACAGGAAGACATGGAGAGACTATTGAGAAGTTCACACCATGCTGGAGAAGGTCTTTTTTTAGAGACCTCTTGGCACTCTAGCCATTGTAGTTATAGTTTGCCTGACTGCCATTAAAACACATATTTTGAAGACTAAAATTAAAATCTGGGCACTCCTGAGGGATGAAGTGGAGATTAGAATTAGAAATGCCTTCAGATAGATAAAAACAATAAAAGAATTAAGACCAGCTTCTTCTGTGCTTTACTGCTTGTGCACTGCTTGCACATAATTCTTCCTTACTGAATAATGAGCAAAGAGGCTTCTTTGCTCTGTGCCTCTGAAAGCCAAGTCAGTTTTTAAATGTTGTTTCAGCTGAAGCACAGTATAATGTCTTTTCAGTATTCAAGCTCTGAGATATTTGCAGAACAAGGAAAGTACTAAAAACTTGAGTAGTGTTCTGTTCAATAGCTCCCACCACAATTAATAAGAAGCAGAGAAGAGGCAATCTAGAAGTTCGTGGAGTGTATGGAGGTTAACATCCTGTTGCGGCTGATAAATGAAACTACCAGGGGTGGTGCTCTGCTAGACCTGCTGTTTACAAATGGAGAAGGGCTGTGGGAGATGTGGTGGTCAGACGCTGTCTGGGGTACAGTGACCATGAAATGATGGAGTTTTCCATACTCAGTGAAACAAGAAGAGGCATAAACAAAACTTCTACACTGGAATGCCAGAGGGTAGACTCCAGCCTATTCAGGATGCTGATTCAGAGAGTCCATTTGAAAACAGCCCTTAAAAACTAAGGGGTCCAGGAAGGATGGACACACTTGAAGAAAGAAATCTGGAAGGCACAGAAGCAGGCTGTTCCTGTATGCCAAAAGATGAACCAGAGGGGAAGACAACCCTCCTGGTTAGGCAGGGAGCTTTTGCAGGAACTTGGGCAAAAAAAAAACCAGAGGATTTATCACCTTTGGAAAAAGGGATAGGCAATTCAGGGTACGTTTAAGGATGTCATTAGGTAATGCAGAAAGGAAATTAGGCAAAAGCACAATTTGAACTAAATCTGGCCACTTCTGTAAAGGGTAATTGTTATAGTTTCAAAATCTTTCATGGACTTTTTTTTTTTTTTTTTTTTTTAGCACTGTCCCTCACTAATACAGTGATTCAGGGGTTGGAAGCCAGACTAGACGGCTTATTGAAGCCCATCTCTCTCACTACCTGCTCCTGGAGTAGCTAATAACTTTGCATTCTAATGTGATGGTTGGGGAGAGGATTGGGGGAGGTGTTTTTTGGGGGGAGGACCTCACTTTTTTTCCCTGGCTTGGGATGTGGTGAGAGAGAGGTTTTCCTAGTGCTCATTTTTCTTGCCACTACACCTTCATCCTCCATCTGCTTGGATGTCCAGTCACCGTCTGCTGAGCTGGTGGTAACACTGGGAGGGAAGTTCTGGCTCGCCCCCCATGACTCAGCATGCCTTGCACTGTTCTCCTGAGAGGAAAAAGCTTCCACTGCCTGGATTTGCTACAGACTCATCGAGGGGCCGGCACCATCTGCAGAGGAGTTGCTAACCACCCCCCCCCCCCCAACACTTTTGGACAAAAGAGGGTGAGAGGGTCCTTACACTGCCCACGGGAAAGGTTCTAGCCCATCGTTTGAATGGCCGCCATTCCCATGGGACCTTCGGAGCCAGCACCTCTCCCTTCCTCAGTCTTTGCCCAAGTGGAGCCCGACATCGCCCCCTGGTGGCCGTGAGTGGGTAACTGCAGCCCTTCCGTCCTCAAGGGGAACTACACCAAAGGGGCAGAGAAAGGACTTGATTTGTTTGAAAATTTTGGTTACGGTATTGCTCTCTGTTCTGTTCTGGTTTTGGTTATATATATATATATATATTCTCTAGATTTTCTAGTTAATATCTCTTAATTTCAATGGCTTTGGACAGGTACGCTCTGTGCTGGGTTAAGAACTGGCTAAATGGCCAGACCCAGGGAGTGGTGGTGAACAGTGCTGCATCCAATTGGTGGCCAGTCACTAGAGGTGTTCCCCAGGGATCAGTGTTGAGTGCAGTCCTGTTTAACATCTTTATTAGTGTTGGGGGGATTGAGTCCACCATTACTAAATATCCAGGTGACACCAAGTTGGGAGGGAGTGCTGATCTGCTAGAGGGTAGGAGGGCTCTGCAGAGAGACCTGACAGACTGGAGAGATGGGCTGAGTCCAACAGTATGAAGTTTAACAAACCCATGTTCTGTCCTGCACTTTGGCCACAACAAGCAAAACAGACCATAAATATCCCTGATCACACAGTGTACTACTATTGGCTAGGAAAGATTTCTTTTACTTCATAAGAGCTTGTATGGGGCTAGCTTTTGCATTTGTGATGACATTATAATCAGCTGAGGAAAGCTAGAGGAAGTGTTTGTGTGGGGGTGTTTGGAGTGATGATATTTGTCTTTTGAAGGTAATGTTACATGTGCTGGAGCCCTGCTTTCCTGGAGGTGTCCAGACCTGCCTGCCCTTTAGTTTCATGGAAGGAATCAGATATTTCTCACAATATTATATGCACAGCATTGTGAAATATAAGAAAAATTTTTAATAAACCCCAAAAACTCCAACCCCCCCAACCAAAAATTAAAAAAAAAAAAAAGGAAAGGAAAATAACAGTTATCAGGTTCATCCCAATGACTATGAAAAATAGGAAGCCACTAGAAAAATTTGTAACAGTAAAACAGAGTAAGAAATATTGATGGAGATTTACCAGATCTTAACAAGACTGTGAGATTACTAACAGGGAAAGCCCGCAGTATATATTATTTAGTGTATTTGTTCTGTGTTTCTGAAGATGGACAATTTCTGTTTTGTATCTAGGAAAATAAAAACCTAAATCTTCTGTATTATTGATTCTGGTTTGTGGGGATTTTGTTCTTGGGCTGTTGTGGTTTTTTTGTTTTGATGGTTTTTGTTGGTTTTTTTTTTTTTTTAATTGGGGTGGTGGTGGTGCAAATTAATCATTTTATATGTTTATACAGTAAAAGTCATAATTTGAAGTACCATAAATATGCAGATGAAAACTTTCTATGTTGAATAAAGGTTGCATTAGAAACTTCTAAAAATAAGAAAAAATCATATTGGGAGAAAAAAATGTAGTGATATTGTTGGATTTTAAATATCTTTAATGTTTTTGTTTTTTTCTTCAGAATCTACAGAGATGGTACATACACACCAATTATCATAAAATCTTCAGGTTTGTAATGTTTATAAATAAATACACGTGCATTGTCTTTTCTATTGTCTTGATTCAAACACTATGAAAGAGACTCAGATTTCTGAAATTTTCAAAAATATTTTTGAGTCATTTTACTGATTATATAACAGGACACTGTGATAGACCCTTACCATCATTAATATTATTTGTCAGTGATATAACTACATATAAATAAATGAGACAGGATTATATCAGACTTGCACTACTACAATGATACTATTACCTTCACATAAAGACTACAGCTTTTTGGTTTCCCTGAGGCATAAATTGTAAAGATTTCAGAAGGCTCTTAGCTAAATCAACAACATAAAAGTTGTCAATTCTGGTTTAGATCTCCTCTCAAAGCAAATTCTTTATATTTTCCATATAAAAACAATGTGTAATGTATGCATCGGGCAGTGGACACTTCAGCAATGAAACAGCTTTTCTTTATATACCTCTCAATTTTAAATTTTTAAATTTTCTGGAATGATCATGAACTTGCTCTGCTCAGTAATACTTATTTTGCTATAGAATAATCTCCACATATTCTATATAAAAATATATTTTTAAAAAAATTGGAGTGCAAAACCATGGGTTCTCTTGGAAACATAGTAAAGTTTAAAACCCCAGGATTTTATGCTAAAATGTTATGTATCCATACGTTATATCAGATAGTTATTCACTGTATTTTATGACTGTTGTTAATTTTTCATTATATGTGTTATGAATTAACACAGAAAAAATAGAAATAGCTGAATACCAAGGGAAATGTAAAATCTACTAAAGAACTAACTTAGAAACACAAATCTGTTGAATATTGAAAAGTTACAAGATTTAATTTAGCAAATGCTAAAACCAGTATTAAAAGAGTATTGGTTTCCATCACTTCCATATATTGGTTCACTGTGAGAATTGCAAATATAAACATAAATGCTGTGCTAATGATTTTAAATAAAGCTAAAATCAAAGAAGAAATCATGGGAATAACTTACACTAACAAAACAAGAAATTATAATAAATAACACCATGTCAATGCTCCAGTGCTGTAATGATTTTAAATTAGAAAAGCAACATTTACAGAACAGGTTGCTCATTTAACATTTTTAGGATCTGTCAATAAGATCACTTTTGGCATGAAACAGCCTATTTATTTTGATTAAAGGAAAATCTCTCAATGAAAATAGTCAAATACAGGAGGGGTTCTGGACCTGTTCAGTGCCTAGAGCATTCCTGCATATCACAAGGGTTTGAGAAAGAGGCAAACAGTGTTCGAGGGCTGAAAAAATGTCAGTGTGGTGTGTAGATAGGCTGGTGAGGTTGCTGAAGAATGTTATTTCAACAAAGGGTGCGAAACTAGAGATCTGATTAAGTCCTTGTCTCCACCGTTTGTATTTATTTACAAAGTGCCATTTCATGGGCCATTAGAGCACTCTGTCTTACTGAAATAATTTTTTAAAGGGTCATTCATGCTGATTAAAGCAGATATCACATAATGCTTAATACAGATTAGCTTTTGTATTGTGCTTTTTGTGGGCTTTGCTTTTTTGGTTTTGTTTGTTTTGTTGGGTTTTTTTCCCTTTTTAATTTTTTGGAAGGCTTTTGTTTGGTTGACTGGTTAGGTTTTTGTGGGCTTTTCCTGTTAAAAACAGTCATGTATATGAATGGCTTTGTGCACAAGTCAGTTTCTTCCACTCTGGTGTGTGTTTTGTGTATTTGGAGACATTTGCAGGCAAAAGAAATAAAATTCATATCAACTGTATATTGAATACAGCAGTACTGGTCATCAGGTACTACTCTACTTAGTAAAAATGTGTTATATTTGCTATTCTCATTTACTTTGGCTGCTATAAAGTCTCTAACTGGCCTTGAAAGGTCTTTTGTCATCTGGATGAGAAGCCTATTTCTTCAGGCACAATGTGAGCATAAAGTACTATGTTTAGTTACTTTTATTCTAGAAGTTAAAAAAATTACCCCAAACTTACCATATAATCTTATAAAAAATAAATTGCATCAAGGAAAACACCATAGAATCATACTACTTAGTATCACATTAAAATTAGAATATAATTGTAAAGGTCACAAGTCACATGCCTTTTTTTTTTTTTAATTTTTTTTTTTCCAGAAAATCACAAATATACCAATATCAAGATCTTCTTTATGACTAAAAGGGTTTATTCTCATTTGGGTTCTTTTTCTTTTGGGTTTTGTTTGCTTGTTTTATTTTTCAACCACAAGCCAAACACTTCTGAAATAAGCAAATATTTATTTAATTCAGTATAATATAGATATAATATATATAATTCGGCCAGCAGGTATATCCCAAACAGAAAATAGCAATTAAAGACAATCAGATTTTAGGCTCAAGCCTGAGACAGGTGATGGAAGCCCAGGAGAGAAGCAGAAATCCCTTGTCATTATGCAAGTATATGGCCTACAATTTGTTGTCCTTTTAGCAAATTAGAAATACTTGAATCAAAAGTAACTACTCCTATTCACACTGTTTAAAGCATACATTGAATAAGAACTCTAATGCAGATTATAACTTCTGTTGTAGACAACTTGAACTCTTATTTGCTTCAACCACATTCAGTAGATGCTTGAATGTTGGCTGCCCCATAAATGGAACAAGTTGGTCTGCATATCAAGTTAAATATTGCCTTTATTTGCACTGATGTCTTGATAGCTCATTTTTTGGATTGGGGGCACACAAACCTCCATTAAATGTTCGTTTGCCATTGTACAGCAATTATCCTTGATTACATGGAATTTGTTCCAGTCAGCAAGAGCTTTTCAACAATTTGTAATAAAATGTTCAGTAAGTAATTCACAAGAGCAAAGAAAAGTTGATCTGCATGCTGGAAGATTATATCAGTATTATTTTCTTAAGACTAAGGCACAAAGAAAAAGGCATATAATACTAGGGAGAACATTCCTTACTTAGACAGATCTTCAAGAGATAGGCCAACGTATGAGTTCACTCCACCACCAGTGTAAATCACCAAAAGGGCTTGACAACTGCTGGTAGCTATGATCTGACATACTGGATGCATTAGTTGTTGTTTTTTTTTTTCCTGTCAAACACTGAGGTACTTATGGATAAAAATGCAACTACATTGTACCTCCTGTGGACTATTGTATTTTGCTTACACATATTTTTGCAGAAAATTTTTGTTTGTAGTTGTGAATCAATCTGTTGTGAACACATTTGATAATCAAGTTCTGGAAATAAAAGCATTTGATTTATCTGACTTATTAAACAAGAGACTATTCGGATTGCAACATTTGCCAATAATTCAAAGTTTAAACAACATCAATACCCACAATGTGTTCAGTAAATTTAAGGAAAATTTAAATATTCTCTAAATATAATGACAACATGCATTTCAGTGTTATAAACAATGTATTTAAGGGATGTACATAATGTGAATATACTCACAATATACAGTTCTGAATATTTTTACATTGTAAGGATATTAAAAGAATAAATTCTTTAAACGTTTAAGCATTTATTTGTTTTGCATGGATCACTCATATCTGTACAATATTATTAAATACAAAGTAGTCTTGATCTGGCTAAAGGTCCCACATCGTCAACTTTCCTAACACTCACATGATAGAAGTTCCCATATAATTAATATGTTCTTTGTTTTCCTCAGCAGAACCCCATGCACTGTCTTACAGTTATTTTTATACTCCAAAATGGCTTCATCTTTTGATCTTCCTCTGCTATTTCAATTTTATAGTGCTCTCACTTTATTCAGAAATGTCTACATAGTAGAAACATGCCCCTTTTCAGAATTTGCATTTGTATATATTTTTTCCACTATGCAGATATCTGATTTGTCTAGCCCATCTGCTCTTTCTTGTTTCTACTTCAATATTTGTCTTATTATTCCCACTTCACCTTCGTTTCTCACAGCTCACAATTTTTTATAGTCCAAAATAGACCTTATTGCTGTTCTGTCACTTATTGTCAAAGAGATTATGCAAATGCATCTCTGGCCCTATATGAAGCTTCACTTTCTTCAAAGCAATATGACAGATGTGCTTATGGCTGGCAGCCATACCCTTAAGCCAAAGCAGTGATTGTTCCTGCCTGAACTGATTGGCCTTTTACCTGTATTGTGTTTTTACAGGTTTTTAAAAGGGAATTGGAGCCAGGTCTTAAGCAGGAGGGCAAATGAACACCAGCAGCAGATGAAGATGATTCATCTATGGATTTGGACCTATAAGAAGGCAAGAACTGAAATCAGGGAACAGGTGGGTAGTGAAGCTGATGATAAAATAAGGAAATACAGTAGAAGAAAAATATGTTAATTTACCTTCAATTAAAAATTGCATTAATTTTACTTCCACTTATCTCCTAATGCTGTATTATTGTTGGATTATTTTCCCTTCCCAACTGTTATATTTACATTGTTATATACCATATTACATATATAAATGCTCAAATACATTGTCCCTCAGGGAAATTGTTTATCAATATAGAAAATTTATTTAATATAAAAAGCATCAAAAAAATTATAGTAGTGACACAGCATAATTGCTGTCTTTAATTTGAGCCATCTTGGTGTTCTTCCAGCTACCTTTGATCTTTAAAAAGATTCAATAACTCAGTGGACACCATTTCATGGCTGGCTGTGTTTATACACTGATCTTTTGCCACTGCTAATTTAAGACACTTTCTGCTAGGATCTACTACCATGATCTGCACAGACCTTTGCATATGACATAAGAATATCTTCCATCTATCTTATGGTCAGCTAAAATCTATCCATCTTACTTTTATTTCCTGTCCACCTTAGTAAATTTTAAGTCTTCCTTCTGTTTGTTAGTACATAGTCTGTTTTGCACAGCTTGTCTGACCTTCAGAGGAGCTAATACTGCACGGCATCTCCATTCCACATGTTCACTAACACTGTAGAGTGAACAGCCCCACAGCGAGTGAATCTCAGGATTTCTTACTGAAGTGTTTATTTTAGTTTTAATATTTATATAGCTCAGGGAGAAAGAACTTCTCCTTAAACACACACTGTAGCTCTGCTCATGATCTCTTGCTTCTCAAGTAAGCTTGTTTATAATTTTTCTGTATTAAATAATTCTGACTACCCAGAAAAAAAAATATCAAACCTCCATAAACTGAGTGTTAATATGATTGTTTTTCATTTTATTTCAGTGGTTCAGATAAGTCCAGACCAGATTAATTTGTGCAGGCAATAGAAGATAGATTTACCTCCTGCATTAGATCCACATGTGAATGAAAGAGCCCGCATAAGGCAAAAGAAATCAAGCTTGTAGAAGGACAAAAAAGAATATTCTCTCCCTTAAAAAACTGCCAGGGGACAAGGCTATTTGAAATACACAAGAAGAGGTAGAGACAAGAATTACTTTTTTTTTTTTTTAATAACTAACAGAAATGGAACTGAGCTCATAACGGAGAATATTTTTTTTCTATAAAAATTTAACTGGAATGACTTGCTCTAGATCACATACCTCATTTCTGGCATGGCTAAACCCAGATTTCCTGAGAAATCTCAGTATAAGAATTCCTTTAACTTAAAAATATCCCAATTTGTCTTCTGAAAATCCAGCTACTAAGAAACCACTTCTTGTCCTGAAAATCCAACTGAAGATCTTATTTGCTGTTTTGCATTTACATATTTCACAGATGAGTGCAAAATCCTTTTCCTTAGCCCATGTAATACACTGCATTTCTTTCTAGACAGTGGCCTCTGCCAGTGAATATTATCAGTCCTGAGCTCACTATCACATTTCACAATGGTGGGCTGAACTCTGTGAGCCACTTTTCAGCTCATAAGCTTCTTCTCTCCACGTTCTTTCCCATATGTTAACTCTGTTATTCCACATTTGACACAACTGTGGAAATTTTAAGGCAGCTTTTTTTGTGGACATATTGAAAGTCTCATCCTATTCAAAATCAGACATAAAGTAGGCAAATCAAAGTGATTTAAACACAGGAAAAAAAGGAAACATTTTCTACCTGAGATCAGATTTTTGATATCCTCATCTTGCTTATTTAATGAAAGAACAAGATATGATTTATCTCTGGACATTGTTAATAATTGTAATCTAAAATTACTTAAACATTAGAAAACAAAGACATGAAATAAATTCTCCTTTGCCCCTTTATGGTTATTGGGGAAGTAAGAGACAGGTACAAGCAATTTGATTTTCAAACTCTGCCTGTAAAGATGATTTTTTTTTGTGTTCTTTTTGTTGTGTTGTTTTTCTTATGTTTATTTATTTATTTATTATTTTTAAAGCGAATTTTAAAAAGCAAGTTAAAGAACCATATGCCATCCTTTCTTGTTATGTAGGAGGAGATTCATATCACAAAACCCCCAGCTAAATAATCTCAGCTAGTTTTCCATTCTTTCTTTATAATAGAGAAAGGTAACGCAGGAAGGCAATTTTTTTTTTCTGAATATTTTCTTCTTAATGTTTATTAGCAGCAGAAGCTGATAGCAACCTAGATTTCCACTGCAAGTTATGATCCTGCTCTTTGTGCATCCCATCCCTTCGCCAGCCTTTTTTTCACTCTCTTCTAAGTTTTGGAACATAACCCTGACTGACTTGTAGAGTGAATTGAACAACCTGGTGGTGTAATTGTACACATGTATTTCACCTCACTACCTTTGTGCTTACACAGGACTATGGATCACTACTGAGAAAGCAGAAGAAAACATGACAGAGGTCAGAAGGAGAATGGAAAACAAATCACAGTCAGGAACAGCTTGATCTTAAATAAACTCAATTAAAAAATCAATTAATTGAGCAATTATGCCATAAAATTTCAAGCCAGTCTGACTGAGATCTTCTGCCAAAACATGGGCAGTCTTCTCCTTACCTCTGGTTCCAGAATCAGTTCTCATTGGTCCAGAGAAGGGGCTCAGTTTAAAGCAAACCCAGCAGAACAGGGGTTAATTTTCAAGATGCTTGGTTGTGTTGCTGCCTTAACCCTTATTCTGGGAGAAGAAAGAAGAACCCACAAGGAAAGGTGGGAAGAGATGGATTAACCCCCTTCAGCAGCAGCTTGTTTTCAAATTCAACTCAAGTGATAGTAAAACTTAGCCTGAAGTGTCTCTGCTGGAGTCAAATGAAGTATGATCCAGAAAAGATTCCCATTAACTCTCTCCAGAAGAAAGAAATTATACAAGTTGTTTAGATTAGATGTGTAACTGTTAAAATGTGGTAAAATGAACTTCAGCCTATAGTTATTTCTAAATTCAGTGACACTGGTAAAACTATCCAAGGTTGCAACTGTTTACCTACTTCATCGTATTAGCAATTAAATTTCTGACAGGACTGAATCCTCTGAGACTGATTTTTTATTTGTTTGTTTGTTTGGCTTTTTGTTTGGTTGGTTGGTTGTGTTTTGGTTTTTTTTTGTGTTTCGGTTTTTTGTTTTTGTTTTTTGTTTTGAAAACAGGATATAAGTTCTAAGCTTCTTAGAGGGATATTATGGATGCTGCAATGTTCACAATGGAATTCACTGGTTCCTTTTCATAAACTAAGTGACCCAGCTGCAATGAGCAGCTTGAAATATTGCAGCTTAATCAGTTATTTGGATAGAATCTTATGACCTTGTACTTTCTTCTCTGTGTTTCAGGAATGTACTAAATCTGCTATTATGCAGGCAGTTTAATATCAGCTGGAGCAACTTTTTTTCCTTTGTTTTGTTTGTTCTAAAGTTTCTATAGAATATTGCAGATGTCATGTTTTCTCAAACCAAAATCTAAATCATTATAGATGAATGTGAAATAATTCAGGGATATCAGAAAATTATTCAGACTTGGGAATTATAAAAAGTAATCTTGGGGCACAGTTAATTTTTCTGACATGTACTGTAATAGGTCAATATGCAGTATTTTACTTAGGAGACTTGAGTTTCATTCAAGTTGGAACTGGTCTGAAACTGTATTTTTTCATTCCATAAGAGCTATTGTATGCTCGCTATACTGTAAAAAACATAAACTATACAGATGCAACAGCAACAGGATAGATCTTTGTCCATGTTATGGTATAAGAGCTTTTTCTAGATGCATTGAATACTCTTCCATTGACCACGTAAAAATGGAGTTGCAAATGAAGCGATTAATATTCATGCCAATGTCTGGAATTTTTAAGACTACAGGAAAAGAATATTTTTTAATAGGCCTATGTAGTTGGAAAAATGTATTTATACCTTTGAAAAAAATCTTTGAACAAGTTATTATTTTTTTTTTTATTTCAGTTTTTCATTGGAACTTTCTTAAAGAACATGGTGGGTTTACATGGGTGGCAGCAAAGCCTTCACCCAGACACTTGCTCTCTCCTCACAAAGAAATGGGGGAGAGAATCAGAAGGGCAAAAGCAAGAAAATTTATGGGACAAGATAAAGATAGCAACAAGTTTAATATAAACTGTTTCAGTTCGTCCTTTGTAAAACCGTTCTGGTGGATTTTGGAACCCATTAGAAACATTGGTATATGTTTCTTATAGCATTTTTTATATTTGCTTTGTGAAGGCTGGTTAGGCACTGGAACAGCTGCCCAGAGAAGTAATAGACTGATCCCTGAAGGGTTCAAAAAGCATGTGGAAGTAGCACTTGAGGACATGGTTTAGTGGTGAACATTGTGCATTAACACAGTGCTGGGTTAATACAGTGCTAGATTAACAGTTGGACTCGATGATCTGAGAAGTTTTTACACCCTCAGTGACTCTATAAGTGGTACGAATGGAATCGTCCACCACCACAAGATCAATGCCCAGCCAGTGTCCAACCGAGACATACTTTAGAAAAACTCCGCTCAGTTTAATTGCTGAACATTATATTATATGGTATGCAATATCCCTTTGGTCAGGTGGGATCAGCTATTCCAGCTGCGTTCACTCCCATCCCCTTGGCTCATCCCCAGCCTACTCTCTGGTGCTGCAGAGTGAAAAACAAAGGCCTTGAAGTTGTGCAAGCACTGTTTGTCAGTAGCTAAAACATTGGTTTTTATGTTAGCTGAATTCCATTTTATGGATATTCATAAAGCTTTGTGCAATATGCTGCAAAAACAACAAAAGAGCAAGTCAGGGAAAAGTCTACTGCTGCTTGAAGCTGGGCCTTGAATTGGAAAATCATCTTCCTGTGCATTTCACCCCCTGGCTCAGCCAGAAGCACTCCATCCTGTCACTGTGAAGAAGATCACTTAGTGCTGTCACCACAAATAACTTCAGTTTCACAAGCATTGGTGATGATCTCCTCTCCTACATATTTTGTTACATTGAACCACTTTCAATATCCCTGTTTACAGATGAAATTATTAAAAAGACAAAAAAAAACGCCCTAAAATGGTGCCTCTTGTGGGAGCACAGGTTTTCAAACTGTAGCCCTTACAACTGGATATATCATTAGGAATGAGATGACCAATGCTTCTAGTCCTTGTGAATGGGTAACAGCATTCTGCTCCTTCTGCTAATCTCAGAAGTCAGACATATTCTGATAACTGAACCACTTTACTCACCTCATATGGTACTTGAAAACCCAGCAGTAAACAAATTGCAATACTTGCTACAATCATGATTTATCATTGTTTTGGCTAAGAAAGTGTAATTAAAAAGAGGAATCTAGTTTGGTCTCTGTTTCCTTAAATTAGTATCTTTTTGCTATGACTTTCTAAAGAGATTTTATTAGCTTATCTACTGGGGTAATTACTCCTCTTAGCTGTCTTTACATAGGTAAATCCTGAAGCTGGATGGCATGCATCAAGATGATTTGCACTGGTGAGGAAAATGCTGAGCAGAGTATGCAGGTGGAGGGCAAGTACAACTGATTCAGAAAAATAGCCTAAAAAATAAACTTACCTCATTACATTTTATATATCATATATGACACACTGTCCCTTCTTATCTTCAGATCAATGTGTTCTGCAACACTAGTGTGTGAGGCTCATTAGATTGTTAGATTTCTTTGTGTTGTGACAATAGGAAGTCATAACAATTTGGAATTCTGAAGTGAGACCTCAGGATGGTAAGATGCTAAGCCATCTTTCTGTCTGCTCTTTTGTTTTGGACTTACCTTGTGCCAAATATAAACCTGACCCGAAAAATCTCTATGTGCTCAGAATTGTATTAAATATTTATCTCTTAAGATTTTTTTCCTTCCAGGAAGAGTTCAGTATGGGTGGGCAGGGATTGAAGAAGAAAATAATAAGGAGAAGAAACAGGCAGTGACAGGAGAGAGAAAAAGATAAAAAGATAATTTTAACAAACATTTCAATTTCATTTATAAGGAAAAGTGAGGGATATATTATTCTTTGTGTAGGAGTGCAGGTAATTTTAACTATGTGAGAGATCATAATGGTGGGTATGTCTTTTACTGTTACATGGGTTGCATCAAAATGCATATGCTATTTTTTTGGTAAAAGTTTATATTTCTTTCACATCAAAGTGAAGAGATTCCCTTTGTATTTTCCTTTTATTTTTATCCCAGAATGAGACTGCATTAAGCTATCTAATTCCTTTTGATTTTCTGTAGTGTATTTTGAACTTCTGCTTCAAATTGCATTCTGATTTCACAAAATGGTTGTTAGTTAAGTTTGAATTTTCTTTCTTCAGCATTTCTACTAAACTTGCAAGATTACTGGGGATTTGGCCCAGGGGAAAAAAATATGCACTTCCACTATGCCATTTGGATAATTTCAGAGACACATCTCAGCAAAGTCAATAGCTCAAGTGGGACCAGACTTTGATACACACATTCTTTTTAGAGTTCCTCTTAATTTTATAAGGAGTCCAGTAGAAATGAACAGACATGATTTTGATACAATTTTCTTTATGTGCTAAGTAATAAATTATTCTGTCACTTGTATGCCTGGCTCCCAGAATAAGGTACCTCAGTGTTTCATGGTAACTTGCTTGAGTGAAAATTAAATATATTATTTTTCTGTCCTGCTCTTCATTGATCTGGAAAACAGCTAGTTGCTATTTTATCAGAGCTTATCCTTTATGCATATAAAAACTGGTATTATGGTCTAAACCAGCCTTCAGTTTTCTAGATCAAACAATTTGAGTTTTTTTCATCTTTTCTTATAAGAAGGTATAATTTGCCAACTTCTAACCACAGCATCCACGTATCTTCTGAGTTTTTGAGGTTTCTTTAATTGTTTCAAGTTTTTTATTTAAAAGAGTTTGAAAACAAAACAAAATGAGACTATTAAAAGGTTTAGCTTCCACATATCTTAGAGGTGCAATTCAGAGTAGCTGTTTTCTTTATCATGCAAGATACAAAAATAGTTTCATAGATCTAGGGATGCTCTTTAAAAGAGTATCTTGCAGAGGTTACAGAAAACATGCAGGTTGGATTTGTTAAAGAAAGAGGAAATATTCAGATTACTTTTCTTTACAGCCACTTTCTTAACACATTCCAAAATGAAACTTGTTTTTTTGATTAACCTCAAGTTTTTATTCATCCTCATCTTGATCTATTCATATCTCCATTCTAGATTTACACATTTGATTTCTTTTTAATATGGTATTACTCCTACTTTTATATTGAATTTGTTCTTATCAGTTTCAACCCAATACTCCAATGGATGATAATTTTAAATTTTAATCCCATTCTTCACGTATTTTATAAACCTGCCAAGGTTGGTGAGAACCTACATATTTAAGTGGGTTTTTTTGTTTCAACATACAAGATATTAACGTAAAGAAGAAATAGCATTTTTTTTTTTCCTAAAACAGGTTCATTAGATATACAGTGTAGTGCCATGAACATACTGCTATTATCTTTGAGTAAATTATATTCAAAATCAGAATAAGTGTATTTGGAAAGCAAGTAGTCAACACTGGAGAAGCTGCATTCCTGAGAATGCTTTTCAATAGTATTGCATTATCTCAGTTCTCTTTAACAGAACACTGCATTGTGGAGTAAATGTGAGGTAGACAGAGGTAGAAATAGGAAAAAGAGAGAGGGAGGGGGAGAAAAAGAGAGTGACAGAGAGATGAGAGACAGCTCATCTGGCTGAAAGCCAACGTCTACCCCACAATGGAATTCTTAGTAAGAAGTTGACAGAAAATATATATCAAATCCTGCAGTCACTGCCAGGCCGAAAATGAAACATGCTCCCATATCATCAGGAACTGCTCAATCATGCAGGATGCTAAGATCAAAAGGCATAATAACATCTGTGAAATGTTATCTAAAGAAGCCAAAAAGAATAGGTAGTGTTTCAAGAACCAAACATATAAGATGAAAATAACAAGCTGTACAAACCAGCTTGTATATTTGTCAAGGACATTCAGGCCTACATGGTGGATATGACAGTGAGGTATGAATATAATGACACATCTTTGGAAGTGGCTGCAACAGAGAAAGTGAAGAAATATCAACATCTTCACTAAGAGGTGCAGGATGTATCAAATGGAGAAAAAGTTGTAATTGTGATCTTTCCCCTTGGAGTGTGGGGGAAATGGTATGATAAAAACTGTGATCTGTTAAGTGCTCTGGGTTTCTCCAAATCAAGGCAGAAGACTAGCCTGGGCCTTGGTCTCCAGAGCACTCCTCACTTTTGTTGACATTTTACATATGTTTGCTAGCAAAGCTTGTACTATTGTTGTAACTTAGTTCACAATAAAGTTTAGCAATAGAGACACAGGGCTGTCACAAGCCAGTGAGATCAGGGCTGATAGTATGTAGGGACGAAGAGTGGAACTCATATGTGTGTTTATCATCAATTTTGGGACAAAATTCTACTGATTTTGAACAAGGTGGACAAACCAACTTAACCTAGAAAAGGAACATATATGTATTATATGCGTTTGAAAAGTAGAAGAAATATCGCCACTCTAAGGATTCTGATAGCATCGTCTTGATCCTTTCTTGTAGCCTTCTCACTGGTGAGGGTCCCAACCTTGTCAAAGTGATGGTTGCAGTCTGGATTCTTCAAGGGAATCTTAGGGTGGTGAGGGAAAGTCCGTGTGTTTAGGGAAGTCCATGAGGCTTTCATTATGCTTAGGTTAGGTGGCCCCCAGTACCTCCCCAGGACCAGGGAGTTTTATGATGGATGATGTAGTACTGGATCACAGGACTTTTTATGAGTCCTTGACAATTTCTAAGACATTACAACTACCTGTTGTTTCAGTACCATGGAGTCCCATAGCCCATCAGCAGAGATGAATACCTTGAGGCTTCATGTACCTGTTTGGTACTTCCCCAGGAGCGAGTTATCACAGCTGAGTCATTTGTGTAAGGACAAGGAAACAATACCCCAGTTTTCAGGATTTGTCTCTCTCCTTATCTCATCCAACACCCAGCTTGTAGCCTGAGGTGCTGGGTGTACCCGTCCTAAGCACCTGGGCGGTTACCTTGCACATCGTCAGCATCTTTATTGTTTGAGCCAATAGCATTCCATTCTTTCACACTTGTGGATACATTCTTCTCCTGGGATAATTGGACAATAGTACCACCTTCATCTTATCTCAAATTCCTGTCATGGACAGAATTAGTAGGCATATAGAGAGGTGGGTTTTGGTGAGCAGTTGCCTCTTCACACAGTTTGCTACAATGGACAAAATTCTTCTGATGATCTTAACAATGTTTGAGCTATTAACCATTTCAGTCTCTCACACCATGCATCCACTTTACAATTGTGACATATAGAACACCTTTATCTGCTTTACTTATAAGATTCTGTCAACAGCTTTTACCAAATAGAGATATCTGTGAATTTTGATCAATTCTATCCCATCCTCACTTCTCAAAAAAAACTGAGTTAAGATAGTTCTAAATAGCTTGCTGTTGACAAATCTGCAATTTCTGATTTGTAATTCACTACTGTGTTCTTTGTACTTACACACCATTTAATAATTATCAGCATTTCTCTGTATGTGATTTTTCTGTTCTTTAGCACAGATTTTTACAGCTTCCTCTTTTCCCTTTTGCTGGAAGCTGGTTTAACTGAGGTGTATCCTTCCTTAGGTCTGTCACACCTAAATCAAACCTCCTCACTTCCCAAAATTAATAAGTAGCAGTTGAGGGATAAGGATGACAAGTCCTTGCTCTAGTATAAATCTCTTCAAGCCCTGAAGTCTTAAATATTTCCAGAATTAGCTAAATACTCTTTAAACTGTTCACTCTCTTTCCATTCTTGCTTATGTCTGTATCTACATGTTAATTTTAGTTGTGTTGAGCCTCTGGCCACAATCAACCTTTTCCATGAAGTCTCAGAGGAAAAAAAAGGTAGGGGGGACATTTCAGCCTCCTATGTATTACACATTATATCTGCTATAAGTCAATCAGTGTTAGGCTTAGGACACTGCAGAAAGATTCACTATGCCTTATAGCACTCAGTGAGTCACTAGCTCAATAATGACCAAGTAAGGATATAGCTATGCTACTCTTGAGGTTGGAAATTAAATTTGCTCAAGTCCAATGAGGATCTTTACAGTGACTTCAGAAGAGTTTGGAACAAGACTTTAGGACATGGTACTAGGCCAAACTTCAAGTACAAAATTTATATCAAAATTCCAGTTTTCAGCCTTAGAAGCATCAACATTTTCCGTGGTTGAGTTTACTGAACCTCCCAATAAAGCTTTCTTTACCATCTCCTCTCCTCTGTACACACATCTTCTTCCAACCTGAAAAAAGGAGCCACAGGAAACAACAAGAACCGCAACCAAACCTGCAGTCTCAAGACTGCACCAGATCATCAGGCTGCTTCTGAATGAATGAAGGCCAGGCAAGGCAGACAGTTGTTCCATGATGTCAACATGATGGTAGCCATTCCAGTTCAGATAAATAAGCATGTAGGGGTAACGCTATTTCTGAAAAGTGTCTCATCCTAATCCCATAAGCAGTAGTCTCAAAGAAGCAGCAGCTCTGGGTTGGGTTGTAGGAGGATGGATAAGTAGATACATTTGGATGTTAAGATAAGGAATATTGCTCAGACTGGTTTTCCTAACTTTTCTATAACATCCTTTACACTAAATAAAATTATCCAAAGATCATGAGCCAGGACCAGACCAGGTAGCCAATCAGTCCACACTGATCCAAAATCTGGTTACTATTGCCTTTTGATGGCTAATGGAGCCTAGGATTTTATTTGAAAAGAGAAAGAAGGAATTTATACTAGGTAGGTAGTGTAGACTTAAAGAATGGCTTCAAATACATGAAACAGGAAGAAGACTCTTTTCTGTCTTGATGGGAAAAAAATATTCTCTTAATTTTGAAAGAAAATAAATGCAGAAATCCAAGAACAAAGGGCTTTACATGTGAAATCAGAAAACTGTATATGCAGGTAGCATATACATTCCTTAAGGAAACTAAAGTATTAAGAAATTATGTATTGCCAGGGAGCATTCTTGTGTACTGAACTCATCTTTCTATACTGTTAATTGCTAGAATGATCTAGGATAAGCTTTTGGGGCAAATAAATGTTTACTCACCTAAACAAATTCTGTACATACTCCCTGTGCGAGTGCAGTGAACATTTCTAACAAATATTTCAGATGCGACTACCATGTTTGGAGGACAGAGGAATGCAATAGTAGGGATAAAGGATTTACTTTGCTGATTTGTGTTAGTGTTGCGAATGTTTATGGATATTGTTTCTTCCACTAACATAGGTGTGATCCTACAGCTGCTTTAATGAAGACATAAAACTTCTTCCAGATCACATCTCAAAACTTTGTCTTAGCTCGTCTAACCACTTATTTGTTCTCTCTTGTGTTATTATCTTATATGGAAATCTAAACTCTTCCATTTTTTCAGTGAGCCTACTAGTGTTAACTTTCTAATCCCAACTGACCTGTTAATTTCTGACTGACAAAAAAAAAGTCATCAAACAAATCTGTCTTTTCTGTGCAAATGATTGATAGTAAACCTATTTTGCTGAATAGATGAATCCTCTTTCACTAGTTTTCATATACAATAGGAATTAAAATAAAGAAACTTGAATTCCCCTGGTTGGAAGACTGTTAGGCTACAGTTGAGTAGAATTCTCTCGTAATGAACAAGACTACAGAAAAAAAAAAAAAATGTCTGTGAATGCAGGTGTTATGAATCTTTGAGTAAAAATAAGTAAGAAGCTTTTTTTTTTAAAGAAAAAACAACAAACAACCCCACAAAAAAACAAAAATCAAACAAACAAGCAAACAAACAAACAAACAAAAACACCAAAAGCCAAACCCAGAAGAAAACAAAATTCTTATTTCTCAAATTTAAAAAAAGCAGATTGTGAGGAAGAGACAAAAAACCAGAACAACAGGAAAAATCCCCTTTCAGCAAGACTATGAAGGACTCCAAGGAAAAGATTAATCTCAGATTTTTTCTAAGCTTCTTTTTCCTTCCCTTCCCATCCTTTCTTCTTCCAGTTGATTTTCAACATAACTCTTTGGCTGCTGTTTTTACAGTAGCTTCAGAGCTGAACAAAACACAACAGTTTCCTTTATAATTATTGTAGAACATACTATTTAACAGACAGTTGCTATGCCAAGTACCTGACACAATATTGTAGGGGACTTTTTTACCCTTGTACTTGTTATTATGGAAACTGGTAAAGCTAGGGAACATTGAGAATACGACTTGAGTAATATCTATTCCATGTAATCTTTTTTTTTATGTAGTAATGGAAGATTACCTTTAGAGATGGAATCAAAAAACTGTCTTTATATCTTTGGTAGAAAGTGCCAATGCTGCCTACACAGAGTAAGAGGTGATATTCTGGTAGTTTTACTATCACATGGCCTTACAGGCAGGAAGGTAGACATAGAAACTAATGAAAGAGAGACAGTAGTGTTTGAAATTTATTATATGTGGAGATAAAATAGATCTTTGTATGAAAATCAAATATATTTTTTTTATGTCTGAGGAAAGTGCAGTTGAAGAAATCCAACTCTCTTTTGGGCCTGGTTTATATGACATCTTGCCAAAGATGCCCATATAAAGAAATCCTTTTATAGGTCTCTCTAAGTTTTGATGATGCAAATCATAAGAAGACACAGTTTACTCTCTAACCACACAACAAACTGATAAATAAGAAAAAAAATAAGAGAATGTGCTTCAGCATGCTCTTAGACTGTCATGAAAATGAATAGTTGGAAGGCAAGTATTGTTTGAAATCAGCTTCTGAAATGTTCAGTTCTGCTGAGTCTGTGAGGCAAGCTGAGAGGAAGAACTGCATGCTGAGGCACTGACAGAATTCCTGCAAGTGTACAATGTATGGAGTGGCAAACCAGGGTGAAACTTCCCCAATGAAGATAGTGGAGATAAGGTAAGCAAAGGTAGGAAAACCTAAGGTAGCAATTGAAACAGTTAGCATCTGTGAAATGAAATAAAATAAAGTAAGACCATCCAATAACTGTCAGACTGCACAGATCAGATGTCAGAAATAAAATATAACTCAATATCTATAATATATATTTTAACAGAGATGGCTTCGTGTTGCAAGAATCAATTCGGGGATGTGAGGTATTGGATTTTGGTTTACCTCATAAGATACAAGTATCGTCTTCAGATAGGATAGCTTTATTGTGATAATAACTATAAATCACCAATATAACTAAAGACGAGTTTCATTGAAAACAACTAATTTGCATAAGTATAGTATAAGTCCCTAGAAGAACAAAAATAGAGTTCTACATTTACATTGAGGTTGGGATTCTGAGTCACTCAGAACAACAGCATGCAAGGGCTTAATGCCAGCTTTTGGTTGAGGCTTATATGTCCTAGTTAGCACATTTTATACAATTTCACTGAGTTACTGTCCTGATTTTGGTTGGGATAGTTAGTTTTCTTCTCAATAGCTGATAAAGTGCTGTGGTTTAGATTTAGTATGAAAATAATGTTGATAACTCCCTGATATTTAAGTTGTTGCTAAGTAGTGCTTACTCTGAGTGAATGACTTTTCAGGTTCCCATGCTGTGCCAGCGAGCGGGTGTGCAAGTAGCTGGGAGGAAGCAGGGTCAGGACAGCTGACACAAACTGGCCAAAAGGATATTACACTCCACAGAATGTCACATTTAATGTATAAATTGGGTGGAGCTGGCTCTGAGGTGTCGATCACTGCTCAGGGATGAGCTGTGCTCAGTCAGCAGGGGAAGTGAGCAATGTGTTGCGCATCACTTGTCATTATTGGGGTTTGTTTACATCTCTCTTTTTCATTAAAACTATTATTATTATTATTTTACTTTGTTTCAATTATCAAACTGATCTTATTTCAATCCATGAGATTTACTTTTTTCCTGATTCTTCTCATCCCTCTGGAGGGGAGGACAGGGGGAGTGAATACTGTGTGGAACTCAATTGCTCTCTGGGCAAAGTATTGCCATAACAGCTATACATAGAGAAACGAAGTTGCTCAAAATCAGAAACTGTGTTTATGACCCTAGTCTTTTAACAATATCTTTGCAGATCTATTTCTGTGAGCACATGTATTTCTAATGAGTACTGGATGATTCTTTAGGTGTTTTTTTTGTTTGTTTAAATATATATTCAGTTCTCTTTTCAGAACAAAGATGTTTGTATGCGAAATCATACAATATTTTAAAAATAATTTGTTCCTTCTATCCTTTGTGGGAAAATAAAAACCAATAAGAAAATGGTTGATAACTTTGATTTAGAAAAAGTGGTAGAGTGCATGCTGCAAGTAAAAGCTATCTGCATGTATCCCCAGTAGGAAGTTGTCTGATTATGGAGACCTAAATTTCTTTTTAGTTTCTCACCCAGAAAGGTAATACATTGATAAGACTATATGAGAAAGCTGACAGTTCTTGCTGTTCCCATTCTGTAGTTAAATAGAAAGCTTTATTCACCACTTTGTCTCTAGAACTCTTTTTACATCAAGAATTAATAAAAAAAATAAAGAAAGAAATTAACAAATGCACTTGCCTAGAATGTGCATTAAGGCAACCACTTCATGAAAGTAAACAGGCACATTAGGACCACACCACCTTGTGTTTCCAACTGCCTTCCCCAGTGTAAAGACACAGCACACTCTGTTTTGCAAAAATAAAAGGCTTGTTTTTAGAACTGACAGAATATTTTCCTTTCGCAAGGCATGAAAACACATAAAGCAATGATTTGGGCTGCAAGGTTCGTTTCCTCAAGAGTACTTGGTCAGTCCAATGAGTTTGATTTCAGGATCCCTAAAATGTTATTTATGAATGAGCATCAAACCCTAAGCTCAAATATCTCTACCAAGACCAGTTACACCTCACCTCTGCAACTCAGTCTTTTTCTGGTCTATTAGAATAGCTTTTAAAATATATTCCTGATATTTAATCAAAAATTCTCTTCTGCAACTTGAGTTCATTGCTCCTGTTTATGTTCTGACTGCCTATGGGGAGCAATTAGTCCCCGTCTTCCATAAACTATAGCTTTTTGGGTTCAGGGACAAAAGTATGTATTTCAGTCTTTGTTTATAGAATGAACATGTATAGTTCACTTAATCTTTTCTCAAATTTCTTTTTTTTCCCAAAACCTTTTATTATTTCTTTGTGTCTTCTCTGAACCCCCTCCAAGTATATGTACACTTTTTTTTCAAGCTACTGCCCAAAACTGTGCATAGAGTTCCAGCTCATTCTGAACTAGTGTGGCTTGCAACGTAACCATTTCTTCCCGGTTTTTTTTCATATGATACTTCTTTTTTTTGAGAGGATTTGAAAAGGGTGGGGGAAAAGTGATGCTAGTTCTATAACCTCTAACTTTTAGAGAAATATGGAAAAGAGAATATTGATGTGTATTGAGCTGACATGCCCAGGTATTGATAGTGAAGCGCTGCAGCGGGTGGCGTCTGTGAGAAGAGATCAGGGCTGCCCTGTGCTGGACACAAGTTGTTGCAGGAGCAGGAGACAGTCCAGGTTTCAGAGCAGGTATTCCCTGCAGCCCATTGAAGAGGCCACAGTGGAGGAATACAAAGGAGTACAAGGAGGAAGCAGCAGCAAAAGGAAACCTCTTGTGTACTGACTGAAATCTCCCACCATTTCATCCCACTGTAGCATTTGGAATGTGGAGAGCAGTCTGAGGCAAAGGAATGAAGTTAAGCCTTGGAAAGAAAAGTGGGAAAGATATTCTTTTATTACTTGGACTATTGTTTCTTGCTGCATGAAACAGTAATTAAATATTTATTTTACCTGGTAATAAATTAATTTTCCTCAAGTTTTTTCTGCTCACAGTGGTAATTTGTAAGCTGTCTCCCTGTCTTTATCTTGACCCATAGGCTTCTTTGCAACTGTTCTTCCTGTTCTTCCTCCCCATGTCCCTGGGGGCATGGGGGAGCAAATGACCAACTAGATGGGCATTTAGCTTTTTCCCAAGCCTGACCCAGCACATCATTGTAGATATTCTTTATGTAAAATCATGTATGTTGTTTTTTTTTTTCTCTGCTTTCCATGTCTGTATTCTTCCAAATGAAAAATAGTTGTTGCAAAGCCAACAAAATATTAATAACATGCACACACACACAATTGCTTGAGTCACAGCTCATAAAAATATTTATTAAAAAAAAAAAGAAAAATAAGAAAATGAAACGATTGAATAGGAATCATCACTTTATATAGTGACAAAAAACCCCAAGACATTATATTGTGAATATAACTCCTATTTTGACAGCTACTTGAATCTGTCAGTATAACTAAAGAAGAAATTGTCTGTATGCTTATGTCAGTAATCAACTTTGGATCAGAGGCATACTTCTACAGTAAATCTCCTGATCATATCTACCTTCTGTACTCAGGTTCTCATTCTGGAGAACGCAGATTTAATCCATTCAGATAAAAATACACTCAAAACTGGTGCATGTGGGGGCATGGTTTAGGTGTGACCAGTGTGCTGGATTAAAGGCTAGACTCAATGATCTTAGAGGTCTTCTCTAACCTTAATAAGTTGCTGATTCTATGAACTGTGTTCCAGGACCTCAACGTGCACCCACTCCAGGATGATATTCAATCCTGGGGACTACACAAGAGCAATTTGAAGTAAAGCATCCAAACTATACATGGTGCAGTTATTGGGTCCTCAGCATATTTTTTTTTTCCCCAAGACATCTGCTCTTGTTACACTTTACTACTTACTGATCTCCATACAACTCTTAATAAAAGAAAATTTTGGTTCTCCCCTTCCCTAGTAGTTCAGTTCAAAGAGAGGCAGAGAGCTTTATTCATAAGACATACTGATGATCCTTCAATGTAAATGTTCAAAATGGAGAAGAAAATTACATTCTCAGAATAGGAATTAGTAAATTGTTGGCTGCTGATGTATTATCATTATATTCCCTCTGTATTGCTGACTCTGTAAATCCAACTAATAGGAAGAAATGTATGGTGGTTTTGACAAGACACTGATATTTCATATTGCTTTGATTTATTGTGTCAGGAAATGTTACCTGTTAGCCTGCTTGGAGTTGATTCTCCAAGATCTAAGACACCAAAGAAGGTTCCCATGTAGACTGATATCATTACCTTTTCTGTTACTTATATAAGTAAAACTGATCAGATAATGACCTATAGAACTTACCTATAATGTGCAACAGGAAGCATCATTTGCACATTCTTACTGAATTAAATATGTGGTACCATACATATTTTGTTTACACCTTTGCTTATTCTACTCAATTCAGTTGTTAAGGTCCTTTTCAACACTGTCACACATGTTATATTGTTGCTCAACTTCCACGTAAATTTTGTTATCTATCACAGATACTGACAAACAATCTCTGAAATTCTGCTTAACATCAGAGAGGAGGGGAAAAAAAAAAAAGAGATGATTTGTTCACATGGTAGATTTAGTTTTGATGAGGTAACAAAGCTTGCTTCCATTTTATTCTGATCAGGATTTCTGAGAGAGCCAGGAAGGGTTGAGAGGGCTGCCCCAGGAGTAGGGTATGTCATGGTTTTTCTTTTGGCCTGTGTAATATTCCCACTGAGGGGAATATTAACATGCTCAATTCTTTGTACAACATTTCTCTTTGTCAGCATCTTGCTTTGAGACTTCTGTCTTTATCCTCGAAAAATGACACTTGGCATATGACTACAGTGGCTTGGGGATTGGATGGATTCATCTTCTGTTTGTCATTCAGTAACAGGTTCATGTCGAATCCTCCACATGCCTGAAGATAATACTGAAGTGGAAAAATTCTTTTTGACATTGTAGCTCCCTTGTAAAAATTGATACCTAATACTGGTCCATGTTTTCCTATTTTGATATCCAACATTTAAGTGGGTTTTTTAATTCATTGTGACCACTAATCCTTAACATAGAGGGTTGTTCAACAGATATTACTTTCATTTCCATGCAGATTTATGTAACTTGAAAAGAAGGAGAAAGCATACTAATAATATTGCCTTAATTATAAAGATTTGAATTATTGCAGAAATGCTAAGAGTAAGACACAAATATGTATGTATATATACAGATATACATCTTCTTTACTATGCTGTATATCATGTGTGATAAAAATTTCTTGTGATTTCCAGGATCCCACATGAGAGGAAACATTAAGGGGGATCTGCTGAAGGATTTTCCTTCAGAAGTTGCTATCAGTGGCATTGAAAATTAAAGCAAAAATTTGTTTTCGACACAGATGGTTACTTTTGATGAGTTTGAATGCAATCTAGAGGTGAAGTAATGGCGTACTTTTCATAGGCATCTCATATATTTTATTGTGCACGGAACTATGTATCAAACTATGAAAACTTCTCATAACTGCCCATGTAGTTTTCATTAGACTACATATGTAAGTCTAAAGCCAAAACAACTAGTTCCAGTAACTATACTTTAGAATTGAGAATGGGAAACTTAACATTCTGATAGCTTCTCCTGTATGGATTTTTATATTAATCTTATTATCAGTAGTACTGGTTCTGCTTCAAAGGAAGGAAGACAGAGAGACTAATCCCTTAAAATAAAAGATATAAGTGTTAGAGAAGTAACTTGTTTAGTATTTAGAAGTGTTTGGAACATGAGTATTGTTATGCATTATACATAGTTTTAAAAAGGGTAGAAAGCAAGAGAATGTGAAACTTCTCTTTCTCCAGAATACCTACTTTTCAATGTGGATGCATCATGGTGTATAATTATTATTAGCTATTTTAATCCGACTTTGTAAAAAATTGTTGCTTCGAAGGTATTCTCCCTGGAAGAATAACTAGTGTGTTTTATGTTAGTATTCATGTCCAGTGGAAATGAGGACTATAAAAATAGACTTGTTTCATTCTAGTTGTGGTTGTATTATCATTATTATTAGGTAATTTTTCATACACTTTTGGAAATTTTTCTGGCTACTGTTTCCAATATGTTTCTAGGACCTAATTTGATTTTATGGAGACCTAATGATACATGATAGGTGTTGCTGGATGACAACCATTGTTCCCTTTACGAGGGAGAGCTTTGGATATGTCATATGCAGCCAGTTGAAGATTTTTAAATCCAGCCATATCTATTTGAAGAGCAGTTGTTAAGAATTAATCAAATAACTGAAAAGCTGTATTAAAACTACAGTATATTTCCCCGGTGTTTAGAGTTCTTTCATTTGATGAACATCATCAGAAGAGTCATAGCATCATTCGGGATTTTGTATGATAATTCTAATAGAGTGAGAAGAGATATGGTAAGGTTAAAAAAGGCATACTCTAACACCTGTGCAATTGCTAGAAGAATTTAAAAATTCTACCTGCTTTACTATCATTGTAACTGGTTTTGTAGATAATAAAACATTCACAGCAGGTATTTTCTGTGGTTATCATATGTATAATACCGCTGAAAACCAAACAAATCTAAGAACAGAACTTGTCAATCAAAAGACATTATGCCTTCTCCTAGATAGGAATCACAATTATAAATAATTTCTAATGTTGATATATAGGACAGAGTTAGATCAATCAGGTTTTGTGATCCATATATCTGATGAATATCTAATCAACGGATTGCCCACAGGCTATTTGATATATTAGAGAACAAAAAATAATGCAGTTTCTGGGAAAACAAAACCAAACCAAAACAAAAAAACCACAATAAAAACTACTTTTAACACAAGTCTTTAACACTGCCTTTCATAAGATCCTCATGACAATCTGTTACTGGATAAACAGATATTGAGGTGGGTTGAAAACTGTCTGAATGGCCACACTCAGGGCATGGTGATCAGTGGCAGGAAGTCTAATCAGAGGCTGGCCTAGGCATCAATACAGGGGCCAATAATGTTTAAAACCTTCATTAATAATCAGGATGATGGATTAGAACGTACCTTCATTGAGTTTTCAGATAGTCTGAAACTCAGAGGAGTGGTTGATATACCAGATGGTTGTGCTGTCACTCAGAGGAACTGTGAAAGATCAGAGAAATAGTCTAACAGGCATCTTGTGCAGTTCTCACCAGGAAAACATGAAGTTCCACATCTGGGGGAAAATAACTCCATCCAACTGTACAGGTTTGGGTCTGACCAGCTGGAAAGGAACTTTGCAGAAAACAACCCAGGGACAGAAAGCAAGCCAGAAATGAACCCCTGAAGCAGAGAAGACCAAAACCAATCTAGACTGCATTAGAAAGATAGTGGCTAGCAGGTTAGGTAGGGTGATCCTTCCCTTCTTCACAGCACTGGTGAGACACATCTGGAGTGCTGGGTCCAATACTGGAGTCAACAGCACAAAAGAGATGTGTACATAATGGAGCAAGTCCAGTAAAGTAACACAGAGATAAATAAGGATTTTTCATATAAGGAGAGGCTGAGAGATCTGGGACTGTTCAGCATGAAGATGAGAAGGCTCAGGGCAATCTTATCAAAAAGGATAAATGTCTGAGGGGAGACTTGAAAGAAGATGGTTTCCTCATTCACATCCAGTGATAAGATGAGAGGCAATGGACACAAATTGAAACAAAGAAAAATATATTCTTAAAAAGACAAAAAAATACCATGAGTGCCAAACATTGGAATAGCCAGAGAACCTGCTGGAATTTTTAAACCTGAAAAAAATCAAAATCTGACTGAAGACAGTCTTGAGGAACCTGCTTTGCCTGGCCCTGCTTTGAGCAGAGATCTTGGAGTAAGCAACTTCCAGAGGTGCTTTCCAACCTGTGTGTCATTGCTGTCCAATATTCCTATTTCTTCGGCTGAATTTACATGTGTATTGTTGAAAAAAAAAAAATCAACTAAATATTTTTTTCTTAATTAAAAATATCTGGTTTGTATATCTGATTTGTCCATGCATACCTGGTTACTTTAACAGGAATGTATGGGTGAAGAGGAGAAACTATTTTTCTTCTCCACAGAATGCTATGGAAATCAATTTTAGAGTACTGCATGCCTTTGGATCAGACCATTTGAAGATGAATGTGGAGAAGAGATAAGATGTGCTCTTAAAATATTGAAGGCCCTGTGAAAAGAGATTAAAAGTGGTCATTTTCTAGTGATGAGAAGAGTAAGACGCAATCTAAATGTTTTTTGCAACTGTTTTAAAAAAAAATTAATGGAGGCAGCTCTTCTTGGTAGTTCCACATGACGTAAGAAGGGGCAGAGGAGACAAATTTGCAAGAAAGCTTTCAAGACTTGTCACCATGGTTGAAACCTAATGCTAAAATGCTAAAGTTAATGACTGTGAGAAATATTTCCAAGTGTGCATGAAAAATTAATTATAAGTGTTGAAGTTATGAAGTTATGCAAGTGATAATGAACTTCTCAAATTCAGGCTTTCAAATTAGAAAACTCCCAACATATCTAAGGAAAACACATTGAGCCCCATATTTATGAATAGTTAAAATTATAAAAAAAAATTTAAAATCTGGGTGAAATGGCTGCAGAGCTTTTATTTTAAATATTTTATGAAAACATAGGGCACCAAAAAAAGTGAGAAACAATGCAAATTTTTGCCAGAAGAATCAATGTATAAGTATTTCTGCCCTGAATGTCATACTACATGCAAGTAATTTGAGCTAGAATGTTCAAATTTAGAGAATGGAGAGTTCATTCTAAACTACAGTTTAGGGCATTATAAACTTATACACTACATATGTTTGAAAAGAAAGCAACAGGATGAGCTGAAACAACAGAAAAAAAACTTGCACCATAAATCAACAAATCCATTTTTACTTTTGATGAAATGAAAGCCTTGCTGCTGGAGATTACACAAGAAAGTTCAAGAGAAATAATTTTTCATAAATTTTAGCATGGAGGTCTGTCAAGAGGATAATCCAGAGACTTTTTGAACAATGGAGGACTGCATCTGTTTACAGTTTGGAGATTTTTTTGTATGTGAAGACAAAGACCACACATGTTGCATGGAGACCAATAACATCAAATGATGGGGAATTAAAATTTGGACAACTATTTAGATATACTACATTGCTATTGAACAAATTTTTCTATGTCAACAGTTTATAACAAGTGAAATATGTAAATTAGGTAAACTTGAAATTACCATATGGATTGTTTCACATATATCCTTGTAGATGTCTCTTCTGCTTGATGGAGACTCTTGACTACAGAAGACTGATCCTGCTGTGGGCAAAATAAAAATTATGTTTCTTTGTTCTTCACTGTCACTATTACAGCCAATCTGATATATGGGAGTAGGTCACCAGTCAAAGCCTATAATACTGCAGGCAATAAAGATAATAGCCGACATCGGTGACCAAACTGCACTGAGCTTGCTTTGCAGCGTGTACAATTTTGAAGTGAAAGGGATGTTTCATACTATAAGCCCTTATGACAACACAGAGATCTTTATATCCTCAGTTGTCTTATAATGAGACAAACCACACAAAACAACTAGTAAGGAGGCCCAATGTTGGTCCTGGATAGAAGACTTCTCATTTTAAACCTGGACTACAAATGAACAACAATTCAAACACCATTATTGTTTAATACTTGTGCATGGAGTTTTGCCAGAAGATAAAGAGATCTCATTCTGATTCTGAATTACTTTATTTTGAACAGTCTTCGCGTAGCTTCAATGTCTCCAGTTGGGACATATAGGTCTAAACAAGCTCAACATGGATTGCTAGATCATGTGGGCTTTGGTTGGACCAGGGTTATTCTTAGCTTTCACAATCTTTTCATAATAGTAAGAGAAATATGATGTTTTGAAAATGTGACTGTATTTTACCAGACGGTGCATAAATGCAGAAATTTACCACAAAAAATTTTTACTATTAACTTAAGGTTTACTCAGATCACCCATATTATCAAGCATCTTTTCATCCCAAGAGTCACCTAACAGTTATCAGTATATCCATTTTGAAGTACAATACCCTCTACTCTGTTAAGGTGATACTCTGTCTCATGTTTATAAAGCATCCTTGGAGTTCTGAAGTGACTGCCTAGCCCAGTTCAGAGGAGGTCTCTGCCTAAGTGCATCCATTTATTGTGCTTTAATCACCCTTTTTGGCTACCTCTCTGCAAGGGAGTGTTCATTGCCTGCTTGCAAGAGTTCAAAGACTGAATTCTGGTTTCTTCTGTATTTGAATGGCAGGTACAGTATAGGCAGCAATAAAAATATTGTAGGGTGTGGATAAAGCAAGTAAAAAGAAACGTGGCATACGACATAGGAGTAGTCATCTGAGAAAAAGAAATCCTGGATTTCTGATCCTAATTGTGTTGCTGCAGCTATTTCATTAACTCACTGGATAAAAAACAGGAAGAGATGAAATGTGTATTTCCATGTATTCATATAACTTTAAGAAAATGCAGTATATAGTATCTAGAACAAATATAATCAACTGATAAATTTCATCATTGTGCCTTCCACAGGACAATTGTTGAATTCCACCTAAACATAGTCAGAGAGGTAAATATTTGGCTTCATATGGAGGAAGAAAAAAACCTCTACCTTATTGTCTAGGTCACTACAACACATCAAGTTATTTATGCCAGCCATTAGTTCCTTGCTGTGTAAATAGTAAGGTCTTCTGGAATTCTAGTAAGAGCATACTGCAAAGGCAGCACTAGTGAATTCTCTTTTGGGAGTAAACAGGCTGAGCTTGGCTGCTTCAAATATGAAATTATTCAGTGAAATTTAATTCAATTTATCTTCTATCTATTTTGATATGTTCAAGGGTCCAGTAGGTACAAGTTTAAATTTGAAGAACCTAATGCAGAGAACTGATGCAATTCAAAAGATGGAAAATTAGAAAAGAATTTATTTCATATCACATCACAGTGCCATTCTGCTTTGTTGATCTAGAATATGTAGATTGTTGTTTTAGGAACTGACTGAAAAAGAATATTCATTCAAAACCATTAATCTGAGTTCTCTCAACCAGATAGAAAGCCCTGTGTCTTTTGTCTTTCTTCCCCATTTCTGGAATTATCTCCCTTGAACAATTTCACATTTCTAAAAATATAGATTATTAATATAGCTGATTTTTTTAACAGCAGGTAAAGATACCATGCTGAAGTACATGGACTAAACTAATGTTTGTAACTAAATTTTAATTCACATTTATTTTTATAAATTTCTCCTGAAAATTACAGTGATTGCAAATGATTACACTGTAATGTACACTTACATGTACAGTGTAATCACTGTACATGCTCATGATGATTAATCATGTTCTTCTATGAATGATGTCACATGAAGTGCTATTTTTTATTCTAACCCTGTTCATTTTGTTATTCTAACCCCCACCTCACCCCATTCTATCACACAGGAGGCTGAAATGATTTGGTGCAAGATTCCAATGGAGTAAGTGAAGCTGATAGTTTCCTTTTCAGGGGCATTTTCATGTTGCACTATATTAACAGTTTTATGTAGCCATGAGGAAAATAAAAAAGTAAAGTAAGTGTGAATTTAGGCAGAAGCGAAGAACTACCAAAATAACTTACCTCTGCCTACCCTACCCAATAATTTTTCAGCTTTGGTATTTGCTCCTAGAAGTTTCTGGACATTCAGGCCAATATGAATTGAAATTTAGATGGACACGAACTTGCTGCTGTTGGCTAGAAAGAGGCACAGTTAAATATTAAAATGAAAAATATATTATTAAAAAAAAAAAAAAAAGATTGAAGACCAGAGTAAAGAACAGGTGAATCTGCAAAAGATGCTAATCTTTGACACATGAAATATTCACAGAAAACAGGAATTACTAGAATAGCTTCACTAGAGCTCAGTATTTGTACAAGACTGGAAGGTGACAGAAATTAATGTGATCTAAATGTATTTTGATATTCACCAGTGTTTCCATGCTGCAGTACTTCTAGGTAAATGGAAGAAACTGGAAAGGCTATGAGAAAATTGTGGACTGGGATCCTGAAAGTGTGAGAAATGAAGACTATGAATTAGAAATATCCCTAGATTTGACTTATGTCCATCTGCATTGGCCATACTCCCACTACATTATGTTTTTCCAGTATTTTACAAGGATTAAATCCAGAACAATGTAATGCAAATCTAAAATAGGAGAGAAGCCTCCAGAATTTCCTTCCCAGGAAATTAGTATGCATTGCAAGAACATACTTGTTTTGAAAAGAGTGTTTCTTTGAACTGTTTTTGTTCTGACCAAATAGTACCATCCTGCACAAAAGCTGCTGTGTAGCTGATATTGCCCTTCCAGATCTGAAGTGAACAGGCATTCAGCTAGGTGAATTAAAAGTCAGCTTTTATCTGCTGAGGTTGCTGATGCCAGGGAATATTTTGCTATGGAGGGTAGGATATGTACTAATCTCTAAACTATTAAAAACTTTCACTACTGTCCTGAGAAAGCTGATGGGCAAACTGAACTTTTCTTAATGATTCTACAAGAGTCAAAAGGAATCAAAACAATATGTGAGGTTCATTTTCTTGAACAGAGCCTCTATGAATATACTCTAATATTTTTCTTGGAGATCTTTATATATTTTTTAAAATATTTTGATGTAGTAAAAAAGATACAAATCAAGCCTTCTAGAAATGGCTTCATGCTATATTTGTTCATACATCAGATCATTCTTGGGTTTTCAGCCAAATATTTTCATCAAATGGGAAAGTTCACAAGGTACCTCTTGACTTGCACTTAGTATCCTTAGGGTTTATTTGTTTATTTATTTTTAACAGCTACTATATATGATATCCTAGCATAAACATCATGAAGACCAATAACTGAAAATTCATAAAACTCTTATTCACCAGGGCATTGTCTCTTACTTACTTCTTACTTAGTTGCAGCCCATATTTCTTGTTAATCTGTCAGTGTTCAAGCCTGTAACTTTATTAGCCCATATTTTATGGTCATTTATGGGCATCTTGATACAACTATTTACAATTTGCAATGCACTGTTTTGTTTATTTTGGTTGGTTTTTGTTGTTTGTTTTTTTTTTTTTTTTAAGTTGGTTTGTTTTTTTGTTTTTTTGGGATTTTTTTTGTTTGGTTGGTTTGGTTTGGTTTTTGGGTTTTTTGTTTTTTTTTGTCCTTTTGAGTAACAGTAGTAATAAAATTTCTGTAATATCTAGAGGTCAACATTTTAGGAATCTATTTTCCTAATAATCATAGTATTTGTAAAAGAAAAAGGTCTTGCTTAAAATAGTTCATAATTCAAAACAAATAATTGAAGGAAACAAACAATGGACCATGAAGCTTTACCTAGTGATACAGAGCTTGTAAGAAGACAAAAAGTAGTTACCTGGATATGAGAATCTTGTTACCATTTTTTTTTCTTTTAATTCAATGAACAGAAGTGAAGTCACTATTCAGAACTCTGGTTTTGCTGATGGTCATGTCTCATTGTGGCTACATTTTGAGTTTTGGAGATCCTGCTGAGCCTTGGGTTGAAGTATTGTCAGAATAAGGTTCAGAATTAGGTAATTCAAGTTTCATATCTGTTCAGATTTGCCTGGGCTGGGATTTATTTTTTTCATTTAGTGCAAATGATCTTGTTTCATTGCACATGATTATGTAATAGGTGATGATTGAGGCTGATGACGACTTTATGCATAATCCAAAGTAACAGAAAACGGGGAAGAGGACAGAAAAAAAAAAAAAAAAAAAGAACAGAATGTTTCATTTTCCTTTCTTTTATTCTTATCAGGATAAAAGTATTAGCCATGTATTAGAAATCATTGCAACAATATCAGCAATCATAGTAAAAAGGAGAAACAGGTAGAAGTCAGCACACTAAACAAAACTATACAACTCAAAGAGACCACACGGTTTTGGCATACAGCTTTAGTTACTCATGTTTAGTGTACAGGAAAAATGGCTGAACCATGCGATCAAAAAATCCTGCAGTTAATTAATTGTGGGCATATTTAACATGTTCATTAGAGCAAGGAATTTATTATTTGGCAAATCATTCCTTACTCTATTTTTTAAACCTATGCAATGAAGACATTTGAGAATTTTGATGGTATAAGGTGTTGACATGAGATAATGCTTGAAGAGTTTAGTACTATAGAGAAAAGTTTAGAATCTCTGTATTTTTGAATGCTATTTTTTTCTGTCCTTTCCTTTTTTAAATATGAGAAGGATATGCAGCAGACACAGAAAGCCTCAGGGATATAGCTTGCAGTTTTCCCAAAAAAATAAACCAGTAACAAGAAAGAAAAAAAGAAACTGAATCCAATGTTTGCAAATACTGCTATATTTACTTTATGGGTTATTGACAACTTTTAGGCAAACAGCCAAGCTATATGATTTTCAGCTTACAATACCAAATGGCAACAACAACAACAACAAAAAATCTAATAGATACTTTCTTCTTTCAGTGTGACTTTCCAAGATTACTCAGGAAATTAGTGCCAAGTTACCTATATAGAGCCCTCAGTTATGACTCCTCATCCATATTTTCTCCTTTTAGTTCCACTGTACTTTACCTCAAGTACAGAAATTATTCATTTTTCAGATAACTTAAAGGAACTAAAAAGGCTCTGATTTACCTTTCAAATTCCCTGGATAATTGGTATCCCAGATGCTTGCTTCTGGTTCTCGTGCAGTGACTCCTGGGGAATAGGTCAGCTGCTCTCTTGAAGTTTGTGCTTTCAAATACTTTTTTCTGACTCATAGTAATGAATAAGACTAATTAAATACAGATCAGACTATATTTTTTCTGCTTTTCTTAGATATCTGCTGTGTAAGAAGCTAAAAACATACATGTCTGATTCCATAAAGCCTTGAACATGTGAGTTGCACATAACCTACATCATTCAATAATATGTTTTCATGTGTAAAAACTACTGAATGAAATTTCACAAAATCAAGCAACAGCATGCTTGATATGTGTGTCTATGTGTGGAAAGCCTAGGTATGTACCACAAAATCTCCAAAGACACATGTGGAGAATGCAAAAGTCCATTGGCTTTCCCTGCAGTGGTTTTAGTCAAAAAATAATTTTAAAAAGCTGGGGGAAAGTAGAAAGCATAAATAAAAAGGGAAATTAAATAAATGTTAGCTGAGGATTTTCTTCTTCCTTTGTCTACATTCACGAGCAAGCAGCCTTTTATTTTTGTTTACTTTTTTTCTCTAGAAGCCCGGATTTTTTCCTATTTATCACTACTGGAAGGGAAAGGACACTACAAAAAGAAAAAGAAAAACAAATTGCAGAATCATAGAATCACAGAATCACAGGATAGGTAGAGCTGGCAGGAACCACTGGTGGGGTCATCTGGTTTAACCCTTTTGCTCAAGTAGAGTCATTCTAGAACACTTGCACAGGGTTGCATTCAGACAGATTTTTAATATCTCTGGTGAGGGCAACTCCACAGCCTCTCTGAGCAGTCTGTTCCAGTGCTCCTCACTAACTTACACAGTAAAGAAGTTCTTCCTTATGTTCAGGTGGGACTTCCTGTGCAACCTTTTCTGTACATTGCTTCTTGTTCTACAGCTTGGCATCACTGAGAAGAACCTGGCTCCACCCTCTCACCATCATCTCTTCAGGTACTATATACAATGATGATGTTCAGCCACTTCTCAATCCACCTCAAAGTCCCCTCATCCAGTCCACATTTCCTGAGTTTGCCTATGACGTCAGAGACAGACCCAAAATAAACAAAAAAAGATGAAGAGCAATGTGGTGTTATAAGTAGTAGGCAAAGATGTATTTTTCATTCTAAGTGCACTGAGATTGTATCTTGTTTGGTTTTCTCTGAAAGGCTATGTTTACCGAGAGCAATGTAGTTACTTGTGTAAGTTGCTTTAATTTCTACCAAAAGTACATTATATTCAAATGTTATTCTCTTCTTGCTGGTGAACTAGATTACATGTCATCATAATTACCATTATGTATTTCAAAACCTGAAAATAGATTACTGTCATAGAAAGGTGGGCAGGAAGCTAAGAAAGCAGTAAAGAAAGAAGGAAGGAAGGGAAGGACCAAAGGAGGTGGGACACAGTGTAAGAAAAATTCTTCAGGAAAACAAATACAAGCAATTTAGGCTAATAAAGATGTTTAGTTATCTACAGAGACCACATTGTCTTTTTCTGTTTGTAAAAGGAAATAATATTATGATGATGTCATTTCTAATAGGTATTTTATGGATGAACATAAAAACACTGAGATTCAACTGTTAGCATCCTAATGTAAATCTCAGCATAAATTTCTAGCCATCATAGTATTTCATGTGCATTGAAAACCAAACCAACATCAAAAGCAACCCCAAAATCAAAGCAACAACCACCCCACCCTCCATGGACCAAAAAACCACAAACAAACAAACAAAAAAAGAAAAGAAAAGCAAACAAAAAAACTCCACAGAGTGTGAGATCAGAAATTACTTATTAATGTAAATGTGGAGAGTTAATGTTTCTAAGGAGAGTTTGATTAAACTCTAGACAAGGGGTTGCTTAGTAATCAGATGAAGTCAAGATAGTGCAAACTCATTTTAAAACACCTTATTTTAAGTGCTTTAATGAGTTATTTAAGAATTGGGGCCTCTTCCTTTAGGTTCCTCCAAGAAAAAAAGTTTCCCCAACCCCAGAAATTGCTTAAATCTCATACACACTCTCTTATACTCCTGTCTCTTATTTCCTGACTATAGGGCAAGTCTAGCTAGACTACAAAATAAAAATGGTCTGTGTAGGAAACTTTGCCTTGTTCAAGGGATACACAGTCTATCTTGCATCATGATGCTTAAAAGTCACAACATGCTCTCTTAGAAGAAAATAGTCACCTATAACAGAGACAGGAAGTCAGTTAATAGATTAATAGTGTTTAATTCAACATTTTTTTTCCCCTGGTGCTGTATCATTCACTAGTATAGCTAAACTGTTCATATTGAGATAATTTATTGTTGTAGAAAAATGTTAGTAGTCATCATGGGGCTAAACAAGAAATGAAGGAAAAGCATATACTTACCTGAAAGAAATCAAGGAAACTTTACTCAGAAACTCAGAATACTATCTATCTGACCATGGAATTCTGAAAAAATTGTACAGAGGTGGACCATGTAGTGAATGGAGTAATAAAACAGTCATGAAATTATCCTTAAAGTCACCTACTCTCATTATTTCTAATTTTAACTTGATGTTCTATGAGTATCAGCTAAGCACTTTTCACTGCTTAATTTTCCCCCTCTGTTGGCTTTAATTTAGGTTACCCTTGGGTTAGACTCTTCAACCTGACAAATTTCAAAGTAAGCCCTTTAAACAAGTGGAATTTTCTTGTAAGAGAATAGATTTTTCTATATTATATATTTTATATCATGGACAAGAATAATATGATATATTTCTTGGCAATATGTTTGTGTACAAGTTAATTCAAGAAAACTGAGATGGTGCAGATAAAAGATTTGATAAGAAATGAAAACAAAAGGTGTAGGTGTTTACTTCATACTTATTATGATGATAATCTCTTGAAAATAACTGAGATTTTATTTTTTACTGTTTGACTAATCCAAGAAGAATGAGAATAACACCTTTTTGCTAAGGCAGAACTGGACAACTAAGAGAAAAAAAAAGTAACTTGCCCATGATACAGAATGTCAGTAATGCAATTAATAAGTCTCTTTTCAGAACCGAGCACGTCACAGTGATATTAGGCATCTCCTATCACAACATTCAAAATGACACAGTAAGTTACAAACACAAGGCAATTTTGCCTATCACATAGTATTTCTTGTTATCTTAAGAACCTTAATACATTCTGACAGTCTGTCATCAAGCAATCCAGTTTCAGGATAGCTTTTCTGGCTTAAGCATTCACAGCAGCTGGAGTCCTATCCAAGGAACACCCATAGCACTAAAATCACTATTCTTCCTGTTAATGTATTCTAATGGTTACTAGCATGAAAAGCAGCTACAGTTTTTCCCTTTATGAGTCTGATTAAACCATCACATACTGTTTGTACGCTAAAAAAAACTGTTCAAAAATAATCTGCTTCATCACTCCTTTCTTTACACTGTGTTCACATCACAGAAAATCAAGGAAGTGTCAAAAATGTAGCTTTTACATATTCTTCATGGTGCTTAAAAATTAATGTAATTAACAGCTAACTGGAGCAAGTTCATCATTTAGCGGCATGCTTTTATCTGTCTGTTCCCCATGCTGTGATTCAAAAGCCTTCAGTTTCTGTCTTCTACCTGTTTGTGAACTGCACTTCAAGCAATCTGGATTTAACTACAAATTAAGAGACCCAATTTTTCCTTTTTACCTCAATTTTTTCCTATTTTTTTCATTTTTCTATATTTTTTTTGTTTACAAATCATGTTATGTCTTGTAGAGTTTAATATAATTATTTAAAAAAAATACAGAAACATCTGTTTTGGAAAACAATTCTACTACAGCTATCCTTGATTTCCTTCTTAGCTATTTTCAAAATATTTTTTTTTTTTTTTTTTTTTTACTACCTAAACAACCCAGTATACTCTGGGAACTATATACATTGCTGCAATACCTGTACAGTTAAATATTAATTAGTTTAACATGCTAGACTAAAGAATAAATTTAATCCTTTAAAAAAAAAATATGCTTAGAAGCTCCAGTCAGCCTCTTCTTAATACTGTTGCAGTGTCTTTCTGCTTTTGGTTGTTGGTTGTTTTATTTTCTGTCCATAAGCTAAGGGAAATTAAATTATGTGGCAAACCTTACAGGGTGGATAATAATATACTGAAATACCTTTTCAAGTAACATATGAATAGATTTTGAATCTGTGTAACGAATATAGCTTTTCATAACAAAATGTTTTCTAGGTGAAGCTACCAAGATGAAAGTCAGATTTTATGAAAGTTTGTTTCTTAGGAATCAGCTCTGATCCTGCTTTAAGTAAGTAGAACAGAAATCCACTTTTGGCTTCAAGGATAGAAGAGAACAGATGTGGACAATGCCAAAAGAAGCATCCAGACACAAATATCAGTGCAAATGGGGCCATCAGCAAAAATGTGAATGGTCTCCTGCACTTCACTGGAAAATATTCTTTTTTTCATATAAGAACCTCCAAAGTTTAGGAGTATTTGTAAGACTTCTACTCATTCAAGCATTTAGATACTTTTATTTCATTTTCAGGCACCCATCTAAAGGCAATAAAATTGACCAACACAAAATAAATAACTGAATGTCATTTAGCTCAACCATTTGACAAAGAAATAAAAAAAAAAAAAAAAAATAAAGTACAGTGTCAGGAAGAGTTAGCATTAAAATACATACAAAAATAAGAATATTATTCATAATATTGAACATCTTCAATACCGTGAAAAACATGTTTAAAAAAAAGTACATTACATCAAATACAAAAGTTTTTCTGTAATGTGCATATTAGTTATCATTAGAATCAGGCAATCATGGATTCATATACATTGGGAGTGACATATAAAGGCCACCTAGTCCACCTCTGCACTACTCTGTAGATAAGGTCACTTTCAGCATTGGGCTCTGTAGCAGCAAGAGAGCACAGATCATACAGCAACAGTTTATATGAATTTTGTAAAAGAAACCTGAAAATATTTTTGGTATTGAAAATTATTACATTGAATTTAGTGCAAATTCCTAATCACAATGCAAATAGCACACACCTATAAATCTTAGGTTACAATACTAATAAGTATGAATTTAGTGTATTTTACAGGAATTTTAAAGATGTATAGGAATTAAGTGTAAGTATATATAGCATACAGAGCTGCAAATGTTGAATCCATCTCAATTTATGCTCCAGGATTCTGCAAACTTATTTATTTTATGGAAATGAAGATAAAATTTGTGATGTTATTTGCCTTGTTTTTCCAACCTCATGGAAAAAACCCTTCAGTTTTCTTTGTTTGTTTGGTTGGTTGGTTGGTTGTTTTTTAGTTTGGGTTTTGTTTATTGTTGTTTTTTAATAGTTTAGAAAATAACATGGCCTAGTACCAGGAACACAGGAAGCAATACATCTATTTAGATGTGGGTTTATTTCACATATACATTATATGCATGTATTCATTATATGGCTGATTTCATGGCAGTATCATGAAAGCTCATCTTTGGAACCAGTAAAATCCTTGGAAAAATAGTGGCAAATTGTACTTAATTGGAAATAAGGAGTCCTGGAGTTTCAGAGTGCAATGAATGGGGCAATTCATACATCTCAGAGGCTTTATTCTGTTTTTCTACTTGCCTCAGGCAAAAGACAATTCATTAGCTGACAGTGTCTTCATGTGTTTGAGGTTATATCCCTTGAAACCATAAAGGATAGAAATACAATTAAAAAAATATATATAAACTTAAGATTATGGAAAACTAATTTTTAGGGAGTGTTTAATTTCAGAGTCATGGGGAACACATAGCTCTATTTACACCAAAATATATAGGCACACTTTTAGGGGATGTAAACCTAGAAATTGCTTTATAATTCTTCTAAAGAGTATAGAGGTAGACAAAAAAAACCAAAAAAATCACTGAGTTATACTCAGCACACTATTTCCATCATTTTGTTGTTGTAAATCTATTTTAGCCTCTTTCATCCTTTCTATTTCATTTAGAAACTGATCTTCCTTTGATGTAAATATTTGCTTTTTTAAGACCAAAAAATAGGAAAAAGGAATAATCAAATTATGTAGAGAAAGTAGTACTGAAAATTTGAAAATGCCAGGCAAAAAGCGCTTTGTTTTTAAGGATTAATGTACAGACACTGTCATGCCTGTGAGTATCTTCAACATAATAGTCTGTGACTTGAAGATAATATGTAATGAATGTGACACAGAGGTTGTTATGGTTTCAGGGGTTTCTACAACTTTTACTGAATGTAAAATTCTACAAACAAATATTTTAGACCTGATCTTGGATGTATAATTCAGAGAATGAGATAGCTTCCCTATATAGTGAAAGTATGTGCATACGTGAACCTTCTTATACCTTCAAATCAAGCCCATTTTTCCCTCCCATGCAAAGAAAGGTAATCTTGTTGCCTATATGTTTTCAATAATTCAGAATAATTGTGCTAACCTAGACAAACAAACAAACAAAAAAATCATTAGTACCCACACATAGTTGTGTTATACAGTGGCCATGGGGTTGGAAAGTTACCTAACTATTCCTATAAAAAAATAAAATTCTGATTTAAAGGAACATTTTCAGAGTTAGAGACAGCGTGCATGGTACTAGTATTCAGTGGGAAATGGTTGCATGACTGTTCATGCTTCTGAAAGTCTTGTTTTTTCTTATGGGTGTTCTAAGTAAATCAAAATCAATGGAAAGATTCTCATTTGGATCAGGGGTGTTTAGATCAGGCCATAAAGGATTAAATTTGTTCTCACTGGTGACAACATCCAAATATGTTGACTTCTGGCTTCAGGACAAGTCCCTGAAGTGCCTTCCTTCTCATAACATGCATCATTTCCTTTAAAACATTTATTTTCCACAAAACGCTCACAGTCCATATTTGTATAGTTTATCTGCAAATAAACTATGCATTTCCTACTAATTCATTGTCAATGTTACCGCAGAGTGCTATATTATGTAAATATTTCTCTGATTTTTAATTTAGTATTTTGGTAGTTTTCCCTCCAATTTACTAGGTAGATTACTATAGTGCACAAAATGCTTTTCCCCACCCACCACTCTATGCATGCTTGCCATACACTCATAGAATTGTTTTTGGTAACTTTCCTTCTCTTAAATGTCTCATATTGCACCCTTCAGATAAAATAAGAAGGAAAAAGTAAAACATAAAATGAAGGAAATATACAATGAAAATCCATATTTAACACTATGAAGTAATTGAGTCCTTTACAAAAACAACAACAACAAAAAAAATGTCCCTTTCACTCTTCAGTATTGACTGCATGTTCTTGAAAAAACAGAAACAAGAAATATGCTTGAAAATATTGCTATTCGAGACCTTTTCCTCTCCTAGACTTACTGTTCTGTATCAAATGACTTGATTATCTTATCATTCAGGGAAGAAAATACAGAGTTCTAGATTAATAAAAATTATTTTCTTCATGCAATCATATTACAAGACTTTAATACTCTCAGTAATAAAAGTGAGTAAAAAGCTGCATGAAAATGATACCAAAAATGTAATTCAGAATTCTTAAAAGTGTTTTGGGGTGTTTTTAAGTATGTGTTACTTTCCCTTTTTTTTTTTTTTTTTTTCCAGTAAGAGGCAACAGTAGTAGCATTTTGTTTCTTGCTACTAGATCTACATTTATGAAGCAAAACTGCGCTTTTGAGGGCACTCAGCAGTTTTGGAAGATAGTATTTATGAAAATCTAAAAATATTTTAGCAAATAAGAACACAAAAACTATGAGCAGTAGTTAAAAAGCAATTTCCATTAAAAACTAAATAGATAATGGGTAATCAGAGCGCAAATATTACAGATGTCTTGTATCTGACTTACATGTAATGCTCTTTTCATATAGCTGACATCCAGTTCTAAAAATCAATATTAATATATTATTGTTATTATTATTATTATTGCTATTAACAATTATTGCTAGAAGACCTTAATCCTCATGGACTTCAGAAGTGAGCAGCTCTGTATTTCCAATCAATTTTGTGTTCTTTTCTGAGTTACTCAAAAGCAATGTTAGAAAAAATATTACAAGAATTATTTTGTTTTGCTTATACTGTTATAATATGGAGAAGCAAATGATAAAAATAGTCTGAGCAAATGTTGGAAATGTGCTCTTTCCAGACCTGTCTTGAGATGTGTCAGTCATAACAAATTTGTGATTTGGTCTTGAATTCAACTGTTCTCATCAGTCCCATGAGATACAAGGATTTTGCCTCCTCAAATATTTGGAGTAGATTTTGAATTGCAGAATTACAGAATACATCAAGCCAGAAGGGATCACATGAGCTCATATGGTCCAATTGTTCCCTCCAAACACAGCACTGATGGCCAAACACCTCCTTGTCTTTACTAGTAAAGCACATCTAGCAGTTCAAAAGAAGTGACTATTACCATATGTTTGTTGAAAAATAGAGTATATTTTCCAGTTTGAGGGCTCCCTAATTTAAGAGAGACATTGACAAACTGGAGCAAGCCACTGAAGGTCCACCAGATCATGAAGTGGCTGGATTGGACTTGGCACTTAATAACATTGTCTAGTTGAAAAAGTGATGATCAGTCAAAGATTGGGCTTGATGATCTCAGAGGTCTTTTCCAATCAAGATGAATCTATGATTCTGTGGTTACACAGTTTCACAAGGACAGGCTGATTGCACAGGCTTTGTTTAGTTCAAAGAACAGATAGCTAAGGGGAGAACTTAACATTGTCTTCCACTATTGAACATGTGTTTAGAGGATCTAACCATATTTTAGTGTGTGGCATAGCAAACTGAAGAGAAGAATAAATGCAAATTCCATCAAGGAAAGCTTTCTACTGGTATTAAGAAAATGGAAAAAAAAAAAAAAATGTGGTCAGACACTGGGACAACTTTCCCCCAGAGATTCTAAAATCTTCTCTTAGAGATTTTCAGAATTCTGCTGGATAATGCCTGAAGAAACTTAATTTAAAATAGAAGTTTTCCTTGACTTGATTGGGTGGTTTATGGTCTCTTTCAATCTGAGTTGTTCAATGGTTTCAGATTTTAATATGTGTGACAAATGATGAGGGAAGAGCTGTAACCATACAAAAGTCTTCACAGATTCTGGAGTAAGAAGACACAAATTGTACACCCTACTGGACTGATGACAATGGTGGGATTTGGGAACAATCTACAGGTAGAAGATAGCAACCACTGACTGCCTCAGTGCTTTGTAGCAATTGCCTGTAATGATGGTGGCAATTTACGACAATCCCTCCTAGCCTGCCCTGAGCAAAATGAAAACATTTATCAAGAATCTATTTACCTCTCTATAGTCAAGATAATGTCTGTTTTTGTTTGGTTGGTTGGTTTTGGTTTTGTGTTTTGGGGTTTGTTTTGTTTTTTTTGTTTCATTTTGTTTTGTTTTTTTTGTTGTTGTTTTCTCAATCCCATTTCCTTATAGTCAGAAGATTTGAAGGAGTACAAGTGATTAAGAAAACATGAATTACAGTAAATTATTTGTAAAATATGTGGGAAATTTTGACAAGTTGTCATTTACCAAAAAAGTGGGGTTTATTCCCTTTTTTCTTTCTCCTTGCCTTGCCCTGCCTTCACTGATTTTCTCTTTCATTTTTCCATGCAGTGGTTCTTTACTAAAGAAAAAGCTGCTCCTTTTAATTTTGTAGAGAAGAGTAAATCTTAAATCTGCTAGTACTTGTCTGTGGAGCCATATGGGTTTCCATATGGCATTTCCTTTGATGACTATGCCATATTCAATATCTTACCCATGTGAATGTCTGTGAAATCAAGTGTTTTATCTTTAATTTCCTGCATTGATGAGTAGAAGATAACTCTGAGTGTATTAGCACATTTCTGCTTTATCTGTCTATCATTAGATTGGAGGATACCATGTTCACACATTTTTTAATTGAGTAGTTAACTGGTCGAAAAGAAGATGTAGCAATATGAAATAGAATATTGAAATGTTTTCTGTCATGATTACTATAAAAATATTCTCCTTGGTACTGACCATTTTATTCCCACAAATAAACAAGTTGAAATTTGTCTCAATGAATTTCAAGAAGTAGATTGGAGAAAGATGGAAACTATGTGAAAAAAAAAGAGACAATTTTGATTTCTGAGAATGTTTACATGACTCAGAAATGTCACAAAATGAGAAAAGTATTTGTTTAGAGTTCTATAAACAGAAGGCATGAGTCTTTTTTGATGAAATAAGCATGACTTCCAACAAGGCATTAATAGAAAAATGCACTCAGAAATACTTCTGAAGATACAAACCTCATAATGTCAAGCATTGCAGTTCAGCAAAAATTCATTACTTACTTGATACAAGTAGATGCAGTTATGATTGCATATCATGGTATACCTCTACCAAATGAAAGAAACAAAAGAAACTTTTCATTTTATATGGCTAGATGCAATTAGTATAAATTAAATATACAAATGTTGATTAGAGCTAGAAGTATTGTCTTGTGTTTGTAATGCATACACCCTGACTATTTAGTTGGAACTTTTTCCCAATGAGAGAATTTTATCTCCCTTTTAAAAAGCATTCCTGTGTATAAGGTACACTTTTCTTTTAGAAATCCATTACAGGGTGTAATAATTTTTGCTTTGTGAGGATCATAGATGTCTATATTTGCTTGCCAGGAAAAAAAAAATATATTTTGCAAAATAAAAACTAAGTATGTTACTAGTAGTATGGCATCCAAATTTTAGGTTAAATTATTATTTAAAAAATCTTATTCTATTAGAAAAAAAAAAAGGGAAGAAAAATGTTTTCATACGAGTATTTTCCTCTGATTCTATAAAAATTTAACCATTTCCAAGGAAATGAAACTTAAGCATGACTCATACCCAGCCTTTTGCCTTTTCATTCTGAGGGTGTGCAAACTCTATAGTGCTAGTAGCAGGCAGAAACTGTTCATCAGCCATATTTTCCTCTGAGAGAAAAACAGTTTCTTCAAGGGAGATTAGTATCACAGTTTGATTCAGAGGATAGAAACTATGATGTGGTTTTGATTTAAGCTTACTTTCAGATTCTGAATAATAATAAAAAATCTTTCTAGTTATAGAAATACATTGATATTTTTAAAATATATTTCAAGGCATTGCTTAAAATTGAATTTATCGCGGACTACTGGGAAGCATGGAAGATAATATTTTGTCTCAAGGAAAAAGAAGAAAAAAAGGAAAGAAAAATAAGACAGAAAAATGAAGTGATATTAAAATAAAAATTTATGGAAGCTCAGTTTAGAAATATTTGGAAAACCTCATATACCTGCACACTTTGTAAAGCTAACTTTTTCATGCGTGAAGATTGCTTACTGTGCATGTGCATACTCAGTAAAGTTTCATTTATCAGCTTCAGTTTTGCATGCAGTGTATCACTCCACTGCCCACTACTGCATTGATCCACACAGCAATACTGAATTCATATTTATGATGAAAGAAGGCTAATCGTGTTCCAAAACTCCCATTTTGTTTTGATCTTTAACTAATTCAGTAGAAGAATGCAACTTCTCTTGATTTAGGTGGGTTTTTTGTTTTGTTTTGTTTTGTTTCTGGGTTTTTTTCCCCCTTGTGTTCATAGGAAAATACAGGGAAAAACATCATCAATATGTTTTCTCAAAGAGTTAATTTATGCAAATATTACCCCTTTAATATATAAACATTCATAGTTTTCTATGAAACACAATAACTCCTCTTGTCAAAATTTAACAGCTACGTAGAAGGTCTACTGCAGTAAAAGGCATTAGTGGTATTTATAATTTGGACCTGTTATTGTGAACCTCTGCCTACTGAGTGTAAACAAAACTATTCATACACATACCAATAATTTTATAAGCAGAGCTGGAAAGCTTTACTCAAGGATTTTGGTTTTTACATGGTCTTTTCTTTATCGGATTCTTCTCTTCACATAGTTTACCAAAATAGATTCACCAAAGTGCTAGCACAAGTGAATGTTTGTGCCCTGATGTATATAAAAGTTCATAAATATTAAAAACGAAATAGACAAAAAATGGTATGCCCAATCACTGTACTGACAGAAGAAGCTGCTTAATCAGTCACCTTTCTTATGAAAAAAAGTCACTCATACTTTTCTCTGTAATAGATAATGACTATTGGTATTCTCTACACCGTAGTAGATAACATAACATAGGACGGATATAGTAGATAACATAACACCATACACATAACATAGGAGGGATTATAATCTTATAAAATTCTCACAAACGAGTAAAAAGAGATATAATTCTGATATAACTGTCTGTGAAAGGAAAAGAAGACAAGCCCCTCCCTCCCCACCCTCAAAACAGCAACCAAACAAGCAAAACCCCAAAACAACCAAACAAAAAATCCAGGACACAAAACCATATTGTTTAATCTATACAGTTTAGCAAGAGCTTAGTCTGGTGTTATGTTTTATTAGAATAATTATATCAAGCTGAAAGAGTATTTAAAAATATTTCAAATGTAGGTCACCTCAAAAGATGTAAAAAGAAATATCATACCATGTAACATTTGTAAGGGAAATGTGTATCTATTGACTTGTTTAATAATTACTCTCTGATTCTTTCATAATTAATTCTATTTAGTGTTTATGAGAACAGAAAGATCATGGAAATTGGTTGTGTTTTGTGCGTGCATGCACAATGTATAAGCTCCTGAAATTCTATAAAGGACAACAAAACACACTGGAGCTCTCTTGCTTTCTTTTTCATACTGCCTATAATGCTTTGCAATTACTTATCCAGTGGCAGTGTTCAATTATCCAAGATCCGTAGTCAGTTCTGTTTAAAAAAGGAAAAATAAAAAGAGAAAAAGTAAACCTGTGGGGTATAGAAATAAGATTAAATATTTTCCTTTTCCTTTTCCTTTTCCTTTTCCTTTTCCTTTTCCTTTTCCTTTTCCTTTTCCTTTTCCTTTTCCTTTTC
>JAWWEW010000001.1:58909747-58929471 GCA_035583185.1 Anabacerthia variegaticeps
TTTCCTTTTCCTTTTCCTTTTCCTTTTCCTTTTCCTTTTCCTTTTCCTTTTCCTTTTCCTTTTCCTTTTCCTTTTCCGTTTCCTTCCTTTCCCCTCCCTCCCCCTCCCCTCCCCTCTCCTCCCCTCCCCTCTTTTGTCTTTCCCTTTCTCTTTCTCTTTCCCTTTCCCTTTCTCTTTCCCTTTCCTTTTTTTTTCAAAACATTACCCTGTCTGTACCTACTTTTTGCTAAGAGGAAGGAGGGAAAACGGAGGTGGGTAAAGTTAGAGTATGAGAGAGAAAGAGAGCAGGTAGTACTATAAATTTATAAGCTTTTACTTGGCATTTATCGGAAAAAGAACTGTCCTTACTGCAGTGCTTGCAGCCTGAAATGTATTTCATCATTTCACTCTGCAACTCTGATAAGTCCAGATGTGTGATGGCCTTCAGCTCTAAATCAGGCTGTGCACTTCTAACATGACCTTCCCCTAGGCACCACAGTGATATTTCTCCAGACTTCTTATGCATGAATTGAATCAAGGTACTTTAGATGTGTCTTTCTTAGCTACTTTACCTCTTGTACATAATAATGGACATCAAAGATTTTTCAATTTCTGACTTACTCAGTTGCCAACTTGGATTGTAATGGTAATTATGTGTTTATTCTCTAGATCTGAAGAATGAAAGAATGAAACTACAATAGAAGAATAAGCATTTTGCATTCCAGGCATGGCAACTGAATAAGTAGCATACAGATATCAGAAAATTCTTTTGCTGTATTTATAAACTCATTCAAGGTAAAATCAACTATGATAAAATAGAAGCACCATGCTATTCTTTCCACAAACTTCTTGATTGTTTTCATTATTTATTGAACTTAATTGTCTTTTTTTTATTGTACTGCAGTATTTGTAAAATTCATAATCTGTATCTTCCTGGATAAAGCCATGAGAAAGAAAATTTTACACAGTTTAAAGGCTGCTGCTTCTTTAGAACCCAAGAACTTTTAAGAATGAACAGAAAACAAAACAAAACAAAACAAACAAAAACACAAACAAAAAAAACACCACAAAAAAACCCCAACCAAATAATTAATACTCACATTTAGTCTCTTACAAGAACTCAGCTAAAGCCAAACACCATGGATAGTTGACTAGAGTTTTAAATTTGTGTTTTTTTCAGTGGGAAGCACTTTTGACAAACTAGAAACCCTCATATCTATAAATACCCCAAATTTCCAAAATGAAGGTGTGGGTAGAAAATGAATATCCTTGAGACTATGGCAATCCCTTACTAGATGTATATGTTGATCACCACCTTGGTGGTAAACATTCTGTGGGAAACTGCTCCCTACTACTTTCATCTGCATCAATATTCTCTACATCAATTCAATGCTTGAGGTAATTTAAAATTTTATGTAGGAAATAGTAACAGGAAGATTTTCTTTCAGAAGCACTGGTGTCTTAGTGAAATTTCAGTGGCTTTTGTCATTTCAGATTAGGGATAGAGACGTTAATTAAGAACATTACAAAAACTCCTCAAAAGCTTTAACTTATTTTCTTTCAAAATTCAGTAACTGAGGAGACCTGAAATCACCTAGTAAATGGCTGAGCAAAATCCAAGTTTGATGGTTCTTCACAAAAATCAAAATTAAATATTTTTTTTCTTCCTGACTGGTTTGAGTTACAGCTTATGGGGGGTGGTGGGTGGGGAAAAAAAATTTCAGTCTCTTAAAATTTACTCACACTATTTTTGTAAACACTTGTACTTATCAGGTTGCAAGATGACAAATATGCTTTATACTCTCTTGACTGGACTCTTAATTATGAGATAGAAAATCCCTCAAAAAAAATTATAGGAGTGTACTTATTCCACATTAATACAAGTTGGAATACTTTCTTCTGTAGAGACAAAGCTTGAGCCATTCCTTCTTTTCCTCCTGCCCTTCAGAAAAGCACTCCCAGCTGACTGACTATTTAATCTTTTTCCTTTGTCAAAAATGGGAAACTTAGTGATAAAATTAAGGACAAAAAGAATAGAAAACCTTTAGTTGGTTGACTAGTCTAGTGTCTTGTTTGTCACAAGACACTTCAAAAGGTCTTTGTTTTACTTGATGGCAAAGCAAAAACACTTATAAAACTTTACAGATGTTATGTAGAAAAAAATAACAAACCAAAAGAAAGCATTGTCGAGACAGCAGCAAGGGCAACTAAGGTAAGCCCAGGGGTGAATTGGATCGAGCTGTACAGGGGAGTTTTGCAGTTCAGGAACCCAAACAGAAACTCTGAGCCTTGTCAGGGCCCTGAAGCCCTTGTAAGACAATCAGGCAAGGAGGGGTCATTGCCAGGAGCATCCACGGGAGATTTAAATGGCTCCACGAAAGGTGAGTGACTGGGAAGGTGAGGACAAACAGGACACTGTATGGGCAGTTTGTGTGGCAGGGCACAGCCACCCTCCTGGTTCCTGAGGTGAGCTCACTCAGTGGTTTTTGCCTGCCCAACTGGAACAGACGCAATGATGATTTCCACACAGCCAAAAATCATTTCCTACAGGAGCCTAGCAACCAGAGCTCCATAAGAAGCAAGCTATTGTCCAGGTCTCTGGCTGCAGGGAATGTTTGAACCTGACATTAATACTGGAGGGCAGCAGAGACAACACTGGTATGTGGTGTGACCAGGTGGATGATCTGCTCAGCCAAAGTAGCAGAGCTTAAAGTAGAAGTGGAAGTATCAGGGAGTGTGAGAGAGAAATAGACTGGTGGAGTCGTGTGGGAGAAGCACCTGTGGGGGACTGCAGACCCAGGACATGGAATCCAGCATCAAAGGAAGATGATTTTAATGAATGGATGGAGCTGTCTGCCACCAAATAGACACTGTCAGAATCACTATCTACCTCTTGCCATGGAGCTGCTGTTTTTTAAAGTTTTTCCACAGTTAGGATGTTATAGTTAGGATAAATATGTATTAGATAGGTAATTATTACTATTTCATTACTTTTGTATGTTCAATTGTTCTGATTGGTTATGGGGAACCCAGTTTCTGCCCCTGAGTGGTTCATGTACCCCTAAAACCTCATTAGCTTGCCAGTGGTGCAATGCAGCACCCCTATATAAGGCTAGCCACCCCTAGTTTCCCCACATTGGTTGTAAGCCCTCTTTCCCTTTTCCTTTTATGTCATGATCCGCCCTCATCTCCTCTCCAGTTCCAGAACCTTCCATCCCGACCCTATATAAGTCCCATGCTCCCCTAATAAAGCGTTCACTCCTGTTCCTACCCCATGCTGGTGCGGACCGTTTCCAAACAGATCCTGTTCAGGTAGGTAGGAGAATCTCCTCCTGACCTCCCTCACCTTCCCAAATGTCCTTACAGAATGAGTCTGAAGTTCTGAACTCAAGGGTCAGGCAAACAATAGTGAAGGTTTTTCTAGAGTATGCACAGAACAAGTCAGTCAATCAGATACATTATAACTGTAAGTGTTAAGAAAGAAAGAAGGGTAATCGTTTTGGTCTCCTGCTGACAGGAGACCCTTCTAAACTGAGGGCCCTTTATACTGACCAGACACATCTCCCAGAGAAGTCTGCTGCCTCTCTGCAGACTGGATAGAAGATATTACCAGGAGACTGCCTGGATTACTCTGGCTCTCTGATTATTACCGTCTGCTTGCTGTCTAGGCTGGCAGCAATAAGGCTGATGGGAAAAGTCCTAGAGCACTAAAAAAGACTTCAGGACACTGGGACAACTGGTTGAAGGGACTAGAGCACAGATTGTGCTTTCCTCAATTCCTTTGGTATCAGGGAAGAATGTTGAAAGGAACAGAACACATCCAATCAACATGTAGTCTAAAGATGGGTGCTATCGATGGAATTTTGTATGTTTTTGATCACAGAGTCGTTTATATGGCACCAGGCCTGATGGAGACAGATGGGGGAAAAGGATTCTAGACTGTGAGCTGGGAGGTCTGATTGAGAGGGCTTTAAACTAGTTTTGAAGGGAAAAGAGGGTAAGACCAAGTTCAGCAGAGATGAACCTAGGGGTTGCATGCCAGTGTTGAGGGTGAAATTGATGCCCCAGCTGAAGTGCATCAACACTGATGGATGCAATATGGATAACAGAAGGAACTGGACACCATTGTGCAGAAGGAAAGTTATGACATAATTGTCCTCATGGAATTGGGGTGGCATGACTCTCATGACTGGAGTGCTGCAATGAATGGCTACAAGCTCTTCAAAAGTGACAAATGAGGAAGGAGAGATGGTGGTGTCACTCTGTACATTAGGGAGTGTTTTGACTGTTCAAGGATAGTGACGATAGGTTGAGTGCCTATAGGTAAGAATCAGGGGGAAGGCCAACAAGACAGATATCCTGGTGGACTCTGTTACAGAGCATCCAATCAGGATGAAGAGGCAGATGAAGTATGTAAGTAGTTGGTTGACATTTCATGATCATTAGTCCTTGATCTTGTGGAACATCTTAATTTGTCAGATGTCTGCTGGAAACGGAACATAGTTCCTGTAGTGTGTAGAAGACCAGTTATCATCAGGGCAATCAGCCCTCTGAGCTGGTAGACAGGGTCTGGGAGCAGAGCAGACACCCTTCAATCCAGAGGTAAGTAGTTAGTGACCTCATGAGACATTTAGACCCTCTTAAGTCTATGGGGCTGGGTGGGAGTCATCCAAGGGCACCGAGGGATACAAGAGGAAAGCTTGCTAAGCCACTCTCCATCAGTTCTCATCAGTCCTGGCTGACTAGGGAGGTCCCAGATGACTGGAAGTTGGCCAGTGTGACACCCATCCTCAAGTAAAGCAGGAAGGATGATCTGGGGAATACAGGCCTGTCAGCCTGACCTTGGTGTCCAACAAGATTATGGAACAGATCATCTTGAGTGTGATCACAGGGCACATTCAGGACAACCAGGGGATCAGACACAGTAGGCATGGGCTTAGGAAAGGCAGGTCCTGCCTGACCAATGCAATCTTCTTTTATGACCAGGTGACGTGCCTAGTGGATAAGGGAAAGGCTGTGGGTGGAGTTCTCAATTTCAGCAAACCTTTTGACACTGTCTCCCAAGGCATTGTTCTGGAAAAGCTGGCAGCCCATATCTTGGACAGGTACACTGGGTTAAGAACTGGTTGAATGAGCAGGCCCAGAGACTTAGGGTGACTGTGGTGGTGAACGGTGTCACACCCACTTGGTGGTTGGTCACAAGTGGTGTCTCCAAGACTCAGTATTAGGCCCAGTCCTCTTTAGTATCTTTACTGATGACCTGAATGAGGGGATCATATGCACTGTCAGTGTTTGTGAATGACACTAAATTGGGTGGGATTGTTGATGTGCTGGAGGATAGGAAGGCTCTGCAGAGGGATCTGGCCAGGCTGGATTGATGGACCAAGGCCAACAATAAGAAGTTCAACAAAGGCAAATGCTGGATCCTGCATTTTGGCCACCAGAGCCCCATGTGTTGCTACAGGCTGGGGGAAGATTGGCTGAAAGTGGCCCAGCAGAAAAGGACCTGGGGATGCTGGTCAACAGGCAATTAAATATGAACCAGCAAGGCTGGTGGACCAGGTGGCCAAGTAGGCCAATAACACCTTGTCCTGCATCAAGAATATTGTGGTTAGCAGCACTAGAGAAGTGATTGTCCCCCTGTACTTGACACTGGTGATGCTGCCCTTCAAGTACTGTGTCCAGTACTTGGGCTCCTCACTCCAAGAAAGACATTGAGGAGCTAGAGCATGTCTAGAGAAAGGCTACAAATCTGGTGAAGGGTCTGGAAAATAAGTCTTATGAAGAGCAGTTGAGAGAGCTGGGGTTGTTGAGCCTAGAGGAAAGAATAATCAAGGGTGACTTTAGTGCTCTCTAGAGCTACCTGTAGCAAGGTGGGGGTCAGCTTCTTCTCCCAGGTGGCTATTGACAGAAAAAGAGAGCATAGCCTGAAGCTTCATCGAGGTTGGACATCAGGAGGAATTTCTTTATGGAAAGGGTTGTTAAATACTGTAATGGACTGTCTAGGGAGGTGGTGGAATCACCATACCTAGAGGTATTCAAGAAATGACTGGATGTGGCACTTAGTGCCATGGTCTAGTTGACAAGACGGAGATCGGTCAAAGGCTGGACTAGATCTGAGAGGTCTTTTCCAAGCTAAATGATTCCATGTAAATAACAACATTTATTGCCACTCTGTTAATTGCTGAAAAAAGTTGTAGAGGTAGTGCAATACAAGATCAGTTCCCAGTGCCTTTGAATACTGCCTGGTTTTGTTGTTTTATTTTGTTGTTTTTTTGGGTTTTTTTTCAGTGTACTCCTACCATATCTCACAGCAGATCAGAGGACAATAAGATTTATAACTGTTACCCTAATTTCAGATTAGGATAGCTCATTCTTACTCAGATAGTTATATTCTTGCCATCTGAGTCCTGTTCTGTAAACACTAATCATTAATTTATTGAATATTAGACACTTCAAATGGCATATGGCCTTAAATAGTCATGCATGTTACTATAATATAATGTTTGGGAAAGATGAGGTAGTTTTTTTAAATCTTCATTCAAAACAAATGCTGTGACTAAATACTAAAAGATTGTTGCATATAAGTTTTGTATACATTATAAACAAGAAATTATGATTTATTTGTGCATTCCCTAGACTGTAAGATTACTTCTCAAAGTGCTATATGATAAAGACACAACCATGACAGATTTATTAAAGATAAGTGATGCATTTAAACCCAAGAAGTTTTATTTTTATTTAAAAGTAAATTAAAACAATAAATTTAATGTGTGCGCAGTTGAGCTCAGTCTTTGCAAAAAATAATCACTTGCTGTTTAATTTTCCTGGGCTGGATTGCTTCATATCTTGATCTGGTGAGCCATTTCAGCTATCTTTCTTACTCCCATATGCTTGACATTTTGTTCATTAGGATTGGCTTTCCTGATCATCACAATACAAGATAAACTGTTATATTAAGAGGAAATGATGGTGTCGCCTCTCCATAATTGAATCTGGAAGATGTATCTGCTGTTCTTTAGAATGACATATTCGGGAAGCCAAATAATCAACCTCAAGGGAACAGTTTTCTGTGCCTGAGAGATTCAGGTCACCTAATACTTCACCAGTGGTTTTTGCAGAAAACGTGAACCTTTTGTCAAAAGAAGCCGACTCACCTGATAAACAATCATGTCATATAGAAATATATGTTTTTGCTAAAAACGTTCTAAAAATAAGGTTTAAGGTACTAATTCAGAGACAATGGGATATAGAATGGTCTATACATCACTTTCTGTTGTCTTGCAAAGGCTGTGTTCCCGGACTGAACTTCAAGTGCTCTTTCCTTTTCTTTATTTTTCCCTTACAACAGATAAGACCATTAAAAAATGACACCTGAAAGAGGTGTTTAGAAAAGGAGGTTTTATGTAAAAAAAAAAGAAAAGTAAATTTTAGCTATTACCTTCTGGGTTTCTTTATACTTCCTAGTACATTTAAAATTGAAAAAGCCCTTATAATTTTTAACTTTTCATGATTCTTAAAGTGTTTTTTCTTTCGGAATTTCATTTTCAATACTACCTAAGTAAACAAAGGAAGAACATCTGATTTGACACTGAAATCTTTGGTGGTAAAACAAAGTATGAAAAAAAAAAATCATTGCAATCTGTTTATAGACTAAAATATGAAAAGACATTATTCTGAGCTCATATTACACCACAAAATTGCAAATGGAGATTTTCAGAAAGAACAGCTACATTTTTGCTCTCTGACCTCTGGATGATTGTGAGAGTTGGAATTGGTCATTTGTGACTTAGATTTCCTCCTTTACCAATTGACATTTTTGTCACTGATACCTTCTTTATTTGATATTATAACGGACATCCAATCAATTCTCACCTTACTTCTCTTTCTCAAAACAACAAACACGATAAAGTGCTAAATAAGTACATGGCTCAATCAAAACACAAATCAAAAAATATCTATGAACTATCTGGAGGTATCATTTTTGTTTCACAGCAAGAATCTCTGCTACATTTCATACTTAGTCTCTTGTTCCCTCTCTCCTTTTCTCTTCAATACTTTCTTCATAGCTTTTTTCCTAATTATTTTATCCTTTTGTCATAAAGGTGCTGTCATCATCTTCTGTGTATCCTGATGTTCACACAGAACTTTCTGTGCTTTGGTTTGTTTGTTTTTTCCCATTGCCCCTGGTTCTGTGGATGGTGTTGATGGGCACAACTGAAGAGTCTGGCTCTGTCTTCCTTAGATCCTCTCTTAATGTTTTTACTTCTGAGACTTCTCTCCTTCAGGCTGAACAGTTCCAGGTGTCTCAGCCTTTTCTCATAGGAGAGATGCTCCTGTCCCTTTGTCATCTTTGTGGCCCTTTATTGGACTCTTCAGTATGTCCATGTCTATCTTACTCTGAGGAGCCCAGAACTGGATGACTGGATGACTGGCCTCAACCACCGCTGAAAAAAGAGAAGGATCCCCTGCCTGGAACTCTTGGCAATACTTTGCCTAATGCAGCCCAGAATACCATTGGACTTTGTAGCAGGGGCACCTTGTTGGCACCTGTTATCAGACACCCCTTCAATCAGACAGTCTTTTCTACAAGGATGATTTTCATCTGTGTGGCTCCTAGCTTATATATTTATGTCTAGAGATGTACCTCCCATGTTCAGGATTTTGCACTTCTTGTTGATCTCCATGAGGTTCCTCTCATCTCAGTTCTCCAGCTCGTGGAGTTCCCTCTGGATGGGAGCATGAATCTCTGGTGTATCAGCCATTACTCCCAGTTTTGTGTCAATTTGTTGAAGTTTACTCTGCTCCATCTCCATATCATTAATTGAGATGTTAAACAGGACTGGACCCGGTATTAATCCCTGGAGTACATTGCTAATCTCTGGCCTCCAACTAGACTTTGTGCCATTGATTGTCTGCCTCTGGGCCCAGCCATTCAGCCAGTTTTTAACTTACTTCACTATATGCCCATCTAGCCCCAACTTCAACAGCTCATCTATGAGGATTTTATGATGTGAAGCACTGGATTATTTTATTATAGGGTCAAAACCAGCTCAAGTATGTGCATGTGTGTGGGGAATGGCTAGGCTGGGTCCCCCACGGCAGCCCTGGAACTCACATGGCAGACCTGTAGCCTCCTGGAGCCCATATGGCAGCCCTGGAGTAGCTGTCAGTCAAAAGGGCAGCCTGGTAGCGCAGCCACACTATGACTCTTGGGACCCCTAACTCGGCCTCTGACTGGCTACACCATCCCTCACTCCAGCCTGGAAGCACTGAGTGGTCAGTGCCAGATGTCCCACCTGGGAGGGGTGACCACAGATACCAAAACACATAAATAAAGGAGCACATGGTTTGCATTTTCTCTGGCTCTTCTGGGACTTGCCATGGCCGCGTGAAGCCAGACTTCCACAGGATTCTTTGGTGGTAGCTATTTAGTAATCTATTTTTCCTGTGTTCCCCTCTCTTACTCTTACTTCTTCCCTATCTTTGCTCCTTTTGCTTGTCTTAATCTCTTTTCTCTTATTCTCTTTCTTTACTCCTTTTTCTCCCTCTTAATCTCTTTCTTTCTTTACTCTCCTAATCTCTTTTCTTACTTAATATTTGGGGTAACTTAAAACCAGTGGATTGGATTCTTCTAAGTTTTATGGGTCGATATCTGAGTGGGTGCTTTGTGGAATGTTCTACTTCGCTGTTTGCTACCCCTTTAAACTTTTGCCAAGATATCTTATTTTCACCCATATTTCATCTACAAATAAAATTATCTCCTGGGAAAATGTGTGCAGCATTTTCTTTTTATGCAGTCTAAAGGTATTAAAGAATCAAAGGCTCTGCAAAAGTTCGGTAGGTGAACTTTTGGAATCTTAAATATATTTTTAAGAGTAATACTCCTGATTGAGCTTGTGGCTCCATGGCTGGGGTCTTTATATGGGAGACAGTGTCTCAAGTCTTAATGAAGCCCAGATAGACAATGTCCATTGCTCTCCCCTCATTCAGCAAGTTAATTACTTCATCATAGAAGTTTATCAAGATGGTCAAGCGTGACTTCACCCTTGGTGAAGCCATTCTGACTTCTCCTGTGGATTTTACTGTACTTATGTGTCTGGAAGTGTTTTCAAGAATTAAGTCTGCATCACCTTCTGAGTCTTAGATTAGGATTGTTTTGAAGAAAAAGATAATGTTGCTATTTTGAATTACTAGCAGTTAAAAGTCTCCTAATTTTGTCTTTGATTGCAACAGTGGTGTATTTCTTGTGGTGAGGAAGACTTTGAGACATCCAAACTCTCTCTATATGAGTTTCTGTGTCCATGGCATGTAGCTGGATAACAATACTGTCAAATACATTGGGCTTCACTGATGACTTAATTTACAGTGAAACTAAAAATCCTGCACATAACATGAGCATTTCAGTGCCATTGTGTTGATAGCAAATCACTTAGAAATCAGCACATTTTGATTTCATCACTTGCTTCTGTATTTGATACATATGTGTTCAGTATTCCTTCCGGATAAAAATATGCAAAGGTCTTCTTAAATCAAATAAAAAAATTTGAGTTATTGAAAATTTATAAAAAATATATTAAAGTATTTCTTATACCATGTTTTTAGGTAATGAATTCTAAAACATAATGGAAGTGTTTACGTTACCCATAATACATAAACCTAGAGGCAATGAATCATCTGAAAGGAGGAATGCTTCACAGAGCTATTTTCCTATGAAATTTAAAAGCTATTTCTATCAGAATTATTGTAAGGCACAATTTGCAAGTTCTACGCCATATTTCATACTTTTAGTGTGTTTCACACCTAAAGACTTCAAAGACTGATGAAATAGGTTGCCTATACCAGGTTTCACCACCAACTCTGTTATCCTCCCAGTCTTTTCACGTAAAAGGGAGACAGTACATTATCTTAAAAGAAAAACTTATTGTTAAGGAAAATAAAGTACAAAGAATGAAAAAGATTTACTCTTCCTGTATTCAAAAACTTTTTTTTTTTTTTTTTAATGTGCTTTATGCATGAAGGAAATGTCTTCACATGCTTTTACAATAGATCGTAAAAAGCCTGGAAGGATGGAGAAATAAATTGCTTCGACATGTATTAAAAAGCTAGTCCTATGATTGTGTCATGAATGTAGTCTCTTATAAAGAACAATTTTGTGTATTATCATAAAAAGTATGGTTGTTCATTAGTATCTATTCACATCTCTGCGTATCTGATGCAGTTAGCATAGTGTGTTTGCAGGATTTTTGAATAATCAGGTTAATGAAGATAGATATATAAATAAACTCTTTCCAAAGGGATCTTTATCTCATATTTGCTACAAGTGTTCCAGTTGCAATTTTTCCAAAAAATATCGACCATTGTCGGTAACAAGGTATAACAGGATATGTGCCGCTACACTGATTAATGACACTGATCTTTAATTTTAAATTCTTAACAATGTCATGCAAAGCTGAAAGACTTGATGTATGACGTATTTTTAATTTTTATGTAATACAATCTCTCTGTGTACACTGTCTCTCCTCATAGATATGAATGCCAGTTTTCATGTGTTTTTAGTTTAAAACGACCCTTTTTGATTATATTTCTTTTTAAAGCATGGAATTTTAGCATACTTGGTAGAACATGTTGAAACTTAAAATTTACACAAACTCAAACAAGAAAGCCAATCAAAGCAAAGAACATGTCATAAAACATTTTTGTTGAATAAGTAAATACCAATTTAAGTGATTATTATGGTATAATAATAAATAATACACAATGTCTCCAGGAAAGAAAACTAAGAAAACCAAAATACTGATAGCTTGTAAAATATATGTTTAGAGCCTTGTATGCCATGTATTTAGGAACACATGGCATTAATACCAAAACCTGCTACAGTGGGTTGACCTTGTCTGGCTGCCAGATAACCATAAAGCCCCTCTCTAACTCCTCCTTCTTAAATGGACAGGAGGAGAAAATAAAATTAAAATACTTGTGCATCAAGATAAGGACAGAGAGATTCCCTACCACTTACTGTCATGGGCAAAAGAGACTCAGCTCAAAGAAAAATGTTTTAATTTATCATCAATTAAAGCATATTTAGATAGTGGGAGGAAAAAAAAAATTCCACTCGTTTTCTAGATTCAGTTTCTCTTATTCACTGACACCTCTACATAGTCACTTTGAGCAGTGCAGAGAGATAGAGAATGGAGGCTGTGGTCTTTTCATAACAGTTCCTCTCTGAAACTCCTTTCTCCTCACACTTTGCCATTTCTCTGGCATGGGGTCCTCAATAGGCTGCAGTGTAGATACTGGCTACACTGTGATCTTGTCCGTGGGCTGCAGAGGACTCTGTATTCTGGTACCTGGAGAACTTCTTCTTTTTCCTTCTCCAACCTTGGTGTCCACGGTATGTCTCTGGCATATTTTTTTCCCTCACTCTTTATTCTGCACCGTACTTTGTATTTCTTAAGTATGTTTTCCCTGAGGAGCTTGGCTGTTGTTTTTCTAGTCTTCAGTAAATCTTTTGACACCATTTTCCACAGCACTGTTCTGGGGAAACTGGCTGCTAGTGGCTTGGATGGGAGTATTCTGTCTTGAGTAAAAAACTGCCTGGATGTCGGAGATTAGTGGTGAATTGAATTAAATCTATCTGCTGACCAGTCACAAGTGGTGTTCTCCAGCACTCAGCATCAGAGCCAGTCCTGTTTAATATCTTTATCAGGGACCTGGACAATGGATCAAGTGTACCTTCAGACAGTTTGCAGATGAATCTAAGTAAGCAGTCCAAGTTCTGGGTATCAATGGAGTGCAGATCCTGTTCCCATAAGTTGGGATGATATGTGTATGAGCAGTTGCTTCCTTTCCAACAGTTTGTCATAGTGGGAATTTTTGTCCGGATATATTAACTAGGATGTACTAACCAAGATCTTACCTCCATTAGGTGTGGAATCAGCTCTTTCCTCCTGCAAATTCCTCCATTCTGTTCTTATCTCAAGTTCCCACTGTGATGGCTTATCTTAAAGTAAGTTTCTTCTGTGGTTTGACAGTGTTTGAGACAGACAGCAGTGCTCTTTAAGTCCTTACAGCATGATCTTCCATTTGTCCTGAACATTCCAAATGATGGCATTCAAACTGATCTGCTCCATAACCTTCCCCAGCACAGAGATCAGACTGACACACCTGTAGGTCTTCAGATCCTCCTTCCAGCCCTTCTTGCAGAATCAACCTTACAGACAATGACAAAGAACTGCCAAATATAAATGTCTATATTAGGAGGAACAGGACAGACATCACTGGCTCTGTTGACTACAATTAGCATTCAGTTGCCTGAAATCAGTCTATTCTACTTCAGATGTTCTAGGCTTCTGTCTGTCATACCAGATGGGCCTCCTGCAGATCTTTTGCCATATCTGCCACTCCCATGGCCAGGTCGCAAGCTCTGTCAACAACTTGAATGACATTAGACATCTCATGTGTCAGCAACTGATCTCATGCAAGACCATCATTAATTCTAATACATTATAGACATACCTTGCATATCAAAATCCTCATTTAAAAGCATTTACGTCCTGAGTCCTATTTTTAGATTCTGTATGAAAAGGTCATTTAAGCATCTATAGATTAGAATATACTGTAGAATAGAGCAACCCTGGAACCAAAAGTAACTGCAATTTTCTGTTGGAGTAATAAGAACTACCCCTTTTATAATAGGGGATGCCTCATTCCTCACCTCATCTGCTCTCTACACCAAAGGGGGAACTACTAGGGACAGATTCCATACGCTTGTTAAAAACCTGGCTTTACAGTACATCTTCAGATGGGAAAGAGCCTGTAGCATCCTTATTTATCCACTTAATTATGCTTGGGCTCTGCGAAGAACAACTTACCCACATGACAGATTTTGTAAAAGAAATTACTTGGTAGTTTATTTCAGGTTTAATAAACTCTCAAAATGTTTAAACCTGTCTGCATCCTTAGCTTTGGTGTTCATGAAGTACTGCTTTTGAATTTAATTTTCTATTTTCATTTAAACATTCTTGTAGTGTATAGATCATTATAGCTTCTTAAAAGTTCATTTATGTTTTAATAATCCATATAAGTTCTTGGCATCTCTGTAGAAAGACCATGCTGTGAAATCTTAATTCTTATGCTGTTATGAAAAACTTGTTTCTTTATAAATACTTCTTGCCTTAATCACTGAAAGATCTCCAGGCAGATTACATCAAATTGCTTTGCTGTTCTCACTAATAAAGGCAAAGAATAACTAAAACAGCATGCTATTTATTTGTGTTACTTCCTATAAAAAATGTTTAACACCTTCAAAACAGAATTAAGGAAAAAAAAAATGGAGTGAATGGAGTGAAAAAAGATACACACTAAATCTACATTGCACGAAGTTGGATAATATAAGCTTGTGATTTGATGTATTTTAAAGAGAGTTTTGCCAAAGCTTTTGACTGAAGTAACAATTAATCCGTGTATTGTTCAATGCATCAGATATTAAATACAGTTTCCAGTACACAAAGTAACTGGGGAAAAAAAAATGTAATATTCAGCACTCAGGAAAACATTCTATCAATCAAATTTGTAGATTGACTTCTTATCAGAAACATATACATATAATTCTATATGATCTCAAACTTAGATTGTGCAAAATAGCATCTTGCAATAAAATATAAAATAAAAATAAAAACTAGATAAAAGTCAGCCAGCAAATATTTTGATCAAATGAGAAGCTAGGAAAGGAAATGTATGAACCTCTTCCAGCTGCTAGTGAGTTCCCTAGCACAATTCTTGTAAACAGTTATATTACTGTAATGATCTAAATTCATGAGGTCTAAAGTCACAAGATCTAAAGTCACAAGCAAGTCAGGTATGCTAATGTTGAGTTTTTCACTAAATAAAATTTTTAAAGCTCATGAAAGACTGAAATTTGACTTCCTAAAATCATGCTTTTATGCTGGATGTAAAAAGCAGTTTTCCCTTAGTTGTACTGTACCCACAGTGTAATGTTTTTGTCATGATAGTGAAAAATAAATAAAAGATAAAGTTGCAACATTAGCATTCAGTTTCACAAAAAATGAAGGACAATACCTGAAAAATGCTGTTTTCTTGCTGATGAAAAATCTGAAAGGAATATCTGTCATTTTTATTTGCCATTTTTATTTGTCATAGTCTATGTATGGAGATTTAGTAAAATGTATTATTTGTATATTTAGGAGACTCCACAAGCCTGATCAGGGACTAATATGTCCTTGATGTAAGAATAGCGCAATTAATTATAAGGAAGATAGAACTTATCAAATACTTTACAGTTGAACAAAACGAATAAAACAACTAAAAAGAGGCAAAGAGAAAAGAAAGAACAAGATGAACAGTGTATCTTGCCCTGGTAATAATCATAAAGTATATTAGAATATGAGTAATCAGTTTCACTGATAATAAAATTAGAAATTTGAATTGGGATTAATCTGAATTGATAGCACCACCAGAATAGATATTGAGGCTTGATAGGGATCTTAAAACTAGCAAGACTCTTTTCTAATCAAGGTCTTACACATAATCAACAGAACAAGAGGGGTCAGCTTTGAGAGTTGAGTCATCCCATCTCATAATTGCTTTTTTCCCCCATAAACTACATAAAGAGTCTGTGTGATTAGTTTTCTTTTTAAAGTTTTAAATTTTAAATAGCTATTGATAAAGGTAATGAATCTTATCCTTTCCATTTGTTGATTAATTACCCTCTAACTGGCTACTTTTGCAGGTGCCATTGTTGCATTAGATCTATTTTATCAGAAATGCAAAAACATAGAAGAAATTAATCTCTGGAGGTCAATAGTATCCAGTCTGACTGTAATCCAAATTTTTTCCTGCTTTGTTATCATAGTACCAATGTCTTTAATATGTTGATTGTACTGTGTGCAGGTGTACAAGTATTGGTAATGGGTGGCTGCAGGGGTGACCTGTGTGAGGAATGGCTGAAGCTGCCCCATACTGGACACAGCCAGTTCCAGGCAGGTCCAGCAAACCCACTGCAGCATACAGGTGAGCCACACAGCCAAGGTGCTGGTGGTAGTGTCCCAGGAAATGCATATTTGAAAAATGGGAAAACACAAGGCTAAAAGAAGTGGGGGGAAACGTGTGAGAAAGTGCCCTGTGGACACCAAGGTCAGAGAAGCAAAAGGAGGTGCTCCAGACACTGGAGCAGACACTCCTCTGCAACTGCTGAAGAGGACCAAAGGAGAACAGTTATTTCCTTGCAGACCACAAAGTATCTCATGCTGGAGCAGTTGAATATTTCCTGAAGGTCTGCCGCCTGTGGGAAGGACCCATTCTGGAGCAAGCAAAACATATAAAACCTATGGAGCAGCAGAAAGAGACTGTTATGGGCTGACTCCAATCCCTATTCCCCATCCTGCCAGTGCTATCCATGGGGGAAGAATTAGAGGAGTTGGGAAAGAAATAGCAAAGTTAAGTGTGGGAAAAAGACAGGGATAAGGTGTTGTTTTATTTTTGTCCTTGTTTCTCACTGTCCTACACTTTTAATTGGCAATAAATTTTCCCCAAGTTAAATCCATTCTTGTGATCACATGCCCAAGTGGAAGGCTATCTCCCTCAGTTAAACTAAACCCATCTTAGTTTCTCCCACTGTTTTGTCAAGGATGAGGAGCGAGAAAGCATCTGGGAAGGCATCAGGAAACCAGTCAAGGTGAACCCAACACAGTGCTAAAAAGAAAAAAAATAAAAAAAAAATAATTAAAAAAGACAACAGGAACAACTAAAATATCTATTTACTGAGTTTACTTTTAATTTTTGTCTTTTTTTTTCCTTTCTTTTTCTTGAGTGCAAAATGAAACACTTGGCATCTAACTTAAAGCAACCAAGATAGAAAAATTAAAATGAGTAATTCTTACATCAGTCTGATTGCTAACATATAAAAGTAGAAAAGAAATTACCTAGCTATATATATACAGTGTGAACTTTCAAAGCTTCAGTTCAGGCACTGAGTCTAAATTAATTTAATTGTAACCTTCGACAACCTTTGATTTTTCCAGAAAGTTTTCAACAACTGTTCATCCTTTGAAACTATACTCTTATTTAAGTATGTTTGCAATGTACTTTGAAATAAGCAACTGTTATAGACTCTTCTAGACAGAAACACAATATTGCATAATGTTTCATGGGTATACTTTACTATGACCTATCCCCCAATGTACAGAACCAGTATCGTATTCTCTGAGAAATATTTCAAGGTAATGTAAAGTTCAAACCAGGTTGTAACTTACAGGCTGCCACGTTCATAAGCTTGGTTGCTACAAATGTCAGATTGTTTAGCCATAATATATTCTTAACATAGTTATTTTCCTCCAAATGTCCAAGGATTTTCTCTGTTGTTTTTATTTTATTTTTATTATTATTTTTTAGTGTTTGTTATGTGTTATTTAGAAGAGGAAAGAGAATAAAAAACATTGAAAAATATTAAAAAAAAATTACCTGGCTGCATTCCTAAAAAGAAAAAAAAAAAGAAAAAAATCATGTATATCATCAATGCATATAAAATCTAAATATCATATGTCTTGTTAGTTTTCCCAACATTTGGACTAACCAAATGTAATAGCAAGGATTCAGAATATATGAAATGTAATTTAATAAGGACCATATTGACTGAGATCTAAATTGTTGTTCTCAGAAATCTCAATTCAGAAACATCCACGACTAACACCAGCACCATGTAAACTCCTTGTTGGCAGTTACAGTGCACAACTTTGGAAAAATTCATTTTAAACAATAGCAGTTGTTTTTCTTTAGATTCATAAATAGTTTTGATGGATTCATGCTTTACAATGTAAAATTTCTCTTAGAAATAAGTACAATGCAGCGATAAGAAAAATGTAAATTCAGTAATTTAAAGGTCAAACCCATTATGTGGCAGTAATCTGAATGCCAAATCCACCTTTCCTAAAGTTTTTCTTATTTTTTTTTCCCAATTGTATTTGCCCAGTCTTTCACTTTGGCCTTTTCCTTTATTGCAATATGACTTCTCCATGGTATATTACTTTTGCATCTTCTATCACTTTCTTTCAGTAGTAGAATGACAATAAGTTTTCTTTTTTTTACCTTCTTTTTTCTCCTCAATTTTTTTTTCACCTCTAATTTTTTTTTTTTTTTTTTTTTTTTTTTTTTTTTTTTTTTTTTTGGTGTGTTTCTTTCCAGAACAGGACATCCAGTCTAGACAGACAGCCTAGAGTCTAAACAGAATACAGTCAGGTATTTCTTTTCCTTTTCTAATATTATTCCACATATTTTTAATTTTTAATCTCTGTTCTCATTAGTACATATATTAGGTATCTTAACTCCTCATTTGCTCTTTTACTTGTTTCATATTTTTCTTTATTTTTCAGTATACTTTTCCATTGTTTAAGACTTTTTATTTTCCATCATTTTTCTTGATCAAGAAAACAAAAATTTTAATTCCTGAAGGTAAGACAGAATAACTTGCAACAGTACAGACTAAGCACTGACTTAGAGATCAGTCTCTGCGAAAAGAGAGCACAGATGTTCTGATGGACTGCTAACTCGGACATGAGTTAGCAACGCATCCTTTTGGTGGTGAAAACCAACGACTTATAGAGGTATATTGCAAAAAAAAGGATATCTTACGTATTCGGGAAAGGGTTTATTTCTCTTTATTTGGTACTTGTGATGCCTTACTTAAAGAATCATCTCTGGTTGTGGGCCCCTCAGTGTGTAAGGTGTTTAGAGAGCTGAAACATATTTCATATGAGGAGATACTGAGGAAGTTGCAAGAAGAAGGCTCAGGAGATCTATTAATGATCTTCTACTAACCAAAGCGTTATAGCACAGAAAGGACTAGACGTGACACAGATGTGCAGAGAAGAGAAAACAAGAATATGTTCACAAGTTGTAATAAAGAATTGTTAAGACATTTTCTCTTATGATCCTCATAGAGAGGCTGTTGATGTACAGCCTGGATGAGTAGATAGTGAGCTGGGTTGAAAACTGCTTAAATGGTCAGTCCCAGAAAGTGGTGATCAATGGCATGAAGTCTATTTGAAGGCCAGTAACTTGTGTTGCAATACTGCAGTCAGTACTGGCTCCAGTCCTGTTTAACATCTTCATTGATATGTATGATGCTAGAGGGCATACCCTGAGCAAGTTTGCTGATGACAAAACTGGGAGGAGCAGCTGATATGCCTAAATCTCATGCTTCCATCCAAAGGGAAACCCTTTGACTGACTAAATGCCTAGAGGTAGAATGTGAGTCACTGGATAAACCTCTAAAATGGAAAAAGGCTGAGAGAAGATGAGCAAGAGCCACGAACCCATGAAGCTCAGTGAATAATGCAGGATATGACTGACCACAGCTGTTGCAAAGAAACTCACTTTTATCTCAACTGGTGAAGCCATACCTGGAGTATTGTGTTGTCGTGGGTTTTCCTGATTTGGTTTTTTTTTTTATAGGAGGAAGATTGGCTTCTGTCAGAAGCCAATCTGGAAGTTTCCCTCCATCTTATAGAGCAGGGCCAATTAGGGCCAGCTCCGAGGAAAACTTCCTGCTTTTGAACCATTAAGTTACACCCCTGCATGAAAACATATTTAAGAAGTTGTTGCGCACTTAGAAATAGGCAGCCATGGCTTAACAACATCGCAACGCTGACATCAAAGTCAGTGCAGGAGGAGAAGAGGAGAAGGAGGGGGAGGGACCCCACGGAACAGGGAGAGGACTTAAAATTATTCCC
>JAWWEW010000001.1:58929571-58964505 GCA_035583185.1 Anabacerthia variegaticeps
GCCGGCCCCCCCCCCCCCCCCCCCTTCACCTTCCAGAGGGAAGGGAAAAAATCCAGCTCGGAATTTACGGCTAGAGATAACAACTGAAAGAGGAGTTTTGATTAATACCACGGGCAATGCAGAACTTAGAATAATGCTTAAATTTATTACTAACAAAGTAACAACTGAAAATAAGAAATAGAAATGGCAGTAGAGAGCAGGAGTAGAGAAATTACAGCAAAAGACCACAGAGAAGATGAAGAGACTGGAGCCTCACTCATAAGAGGTAAGGCTGAGACAGCTGAGGCTGTTTAGCCTAGAGGCGTGGGGTAATCTCATCAGTTAATGGGAAGATGCAAGAAAGACAAGAGCCAGGCCCTTTTTAGTGGTTGCAGGGACAGAACTAAAGGCATTAGGTAAAAACTGAAACAGAGATGGTTCTGTCAGGGAATCAGAAAACACCTTTCTCAGTGTGAGGGCGACTTAGCACAGGTTGACTGAGGAGTTAGTAGAATCTCCCTCCTTGGAGGTATTGAAAAGCATCTGGATATGGTCCTCAGCACACAGTTCTAGGTGACCATTTTGAATAATGGTTAAACCAGATGATCCTCCAGAAGTCCCTTCTAGTCTCAATTCTTTTTTGTTTCTGTGGTCTTAGTCCCAGAATTGTGGCAGTAAGAATGTTTATAATTTGACTTAAAGCTTAAAGCATAAAGCAGAGAATAGGAAGAAAGAACCAAATGCTATTTGTAGTTATGTTGCTAGGAAGATATACGGAACTGGTTGAAGCTGGATGGGTTGGAGGTATATTGCTGACTAGGATGAAGACTTGTAGCCAGATGGAAATGGTGGAATGTGAAGGATGTTATGATCACCAAGGAAAGCAGGTGTATTTTGAAAAAAAATACACCAAACTGTCTAATCATGCTTTGGTACCTGAAAGAAGATTTCACTATCAGTGTGAGATTTACAAATATCTCCATTTCTGTATTTCTCGGGTTGAATTTAATTCAGTTATCCCCCATTCAGGAACCATTTCCTCCCAGCCTGAGAAAAGGTCGAGTAATGATAAAGATGTTTTTTCTGTCAATTTCACGGTTCTTTCTAAACATAATACTGAATGGAGTCCATAATGCAGTTCAAGTCAACATACAAACCCAGTTCAAACTAAGGTCTGTATGGACTGGATAGTCAAAAGATGGGAAAATAGAGATCAGAGAAATCTCAAACTATTAGTTGAATTTACATTGGAACTCATATATACACTGTGGTATGCAACATGGACCTGGGCTGAAACACTTCTCAGTTTTGTCTTGCTGAAGATATGTATTAAAGCTACACATTTACTTTCTTTTGGAATACAGCCTCTGAGAGCCACTGGAAATGAGCCTTTGGGAAGACAGTATATTGTACCATGGCTGGAGGATGAGAAAACCAAAATTGTAAGGCACAGAGAAAATGATACATTTTTCCCACAGTGTGAACACAAACAATGACCAAAAAAAAATTCAAATAATACTAATGTTCTTCTTTGAACTTGCCACATTTCTGAAATAAGCTAGCAATCACAATATCAAATATTGCTGAGGGATCTACAACCATAAAAATTGATGAGTGCTCTCTGTATATTGACAGTATGAATCATCTCTCGATGTCATTAATGGTTTTTTCTCTGAATTCTGATCATGCTGAGTTATAAGTATTAGTTTCAGATGTAGAAATATGTTAACTCATAACTTTGTTTATAGATAATCAGTTTTTCAACCAAGTGGTACTTAGTTTTCTCTGGATCTTCAGTGATGGCTAAATTGGGTCATGTTAAAACCATAAAGAGAAATTGGAATGAGACTTTTAAGGTCTTGAAAGTGGCACAATTTCACTATAGATGTCTTACCTAAATAAAAATAATATCTACTGAGATTTTTTTTTAAAAAAAGTGTAGGTTTTTTAATGTGGGTTTTTTTTTTTCTGTTTTTGTTTGCTTTTTTAAAAGAAAGACAATTTGTATTTATCACATGATTACTGCTAACTTCCTGTATCTCTAATGCATGGTGAGATCTCAATGTTTATTTGAAGCCATTTTTAGGTCTCTACCTGCCTTTGTAAAATGGAGGATGCCTGCTGACCATAAATAAAAACAATTACATTCCAGCCCTGTCAGCTCCTTGTTAATATAAGCTTTCTTCCATTCCTTCTGTGCACTCAGAAAGAATGAGCAAGATGAAAAAATGAGTTCAGACAAATAGTTAATTCTACTTCTAAATCAAAAGTTAAAAAAAAAAATAATCACATGTTCAACTTTTTATGTGTTCCAACCTGTGTTGTTTGCATAAACATCTCTTTAAACTGGCTAAAATAAAATTTTGTTGGATTTAGTTTTCTTTTCCTTTTCCAAGTTATTCTAACTGACCAGAGCCCCACCATCCTGAAAATTGCCCTTGAATACCATTATTTTCTTGGCAAGACAGGTGTTCTTGCACAGTGGGCAGCAGAGCAAGAGATGCAATTTCCAGGGGAATTTCAAGTGACTAATTCTATGAGTAAAAGACAAAGGAGGAATTACATCGAATGAAATGGTGACAAAATGAAGCCTTGTTTGCAAGTTAGAGTGGAAATATAATAGAATGCAGAGCAGTCAAAGGTACATACTGGATTCACAAAGGAATATATTACTTTATGAGCAAATTACAGTTATTTGTATTCTCAGCAAGCAATGGTGTTAATTGATATGAATTAACAAGAAATTAAAGTATGTGCCATGGAAATTCTTGTTATTTCACATCTTCATTCCTGTGTTTCTCATATATGCTCTAAACTGAAAAATTCTTTCATGTAGCAGTTCGGACTCTACAAAAGGCTCAGAGTACTGCTTCGCAAGTGATTGTCTAATGTTTGTAAAAAATTTGCTGATGTGTACTTTGTGGAATTAAGCTACACATGTAGAACTAAACCTTTGATCACATTCTGCAATTTTTCAAGTCAGCCTATTTTTAATAAAGATTTGGGATTGAAAATTGTTTGAAATGTTTATTAAACTCCCCAAAGTCAAGACTAGCATTTTTTCATGGCACAATTCTGCATCCTTTTCTATCAGTATGTCACAAACCTCTCCTAAGATGTTCATTGCCCACTGTCCCTTGGTTTGATACTCCATTCTACTGGAAAAAAATCAAGCAAAACCTTTGTGCTGCATTGTAAACTAAGTCAGAGCAGTGATCTGGTATAAACTGTTCAAGGCCAGGTTGGATGGGGCTCTAAGCAACCTGGTCTATTGAAAGATGTCCCTGCCCATCACAGCGAGGTGGGAACAAGATTATCTTTAAGGTCCCTTCAACCCAAACCATTCTATGATTCTATGAAATGAAAATTTCAAACAAACAAACAAACAAACAAACCCCACAAAAAATCCAAAAAACCCAAAACCAAACCAAAACAAAAGATAAAAAAGAGAGAGGGGTAGCATGAAGGGGAGGGAGGAATAGAGGATGCATTTCATGAAAAGCTATGCAAAAAGGATGTATGAAACCGTATGTTCAGAATCTCAAAGTTCTAATACAATCTTCACTTCTCACATACTCTCATGCTATTTGGACATTTAAACCAGACTATTGTAGCTCTGAAATGTTATATAAATTAGGACTAATACTTCTAATACTCTTTTCAATGAAGAATATGAGAGTTTTGAAAGCAAAATACAAAGGCATAAGGTCACCTGTAGAAATTTTATTTCATCATATGTCATCTTGCAGCCTAGATTTTTGGGACAAGTTCTGCAAGCCATATTGACAAAAACATGTTTCTGAGTATCCTGGCCAGGAGCTGCTGTCATAAGCATTTCCAAATTACTGTATCTACAAAACACTGAATTAATTGGGCATGATATATTTTTGGCATGTGACTTCATAGAATGTAGCATAATGTCATGAAATCTACCAGCCTGAACTGTACTGTTTGCAGAGGTGACAGTCTCATGGGAATATTTTTATCTCTGAATGCTTGCAATTTACCTTGAAAGTTAACTGTTGACTCTTACTAATGCAACCTCTTTTCTCTCCCTCTTTTTCAATAGCCAAGCTAAGATGGCTTTTTTTTTTTTTTTTTTTTTAATTTTTAATTTCAGATCACTTTGCTCACAACTTAAGAAGAAAGAATCAAATAAAAATGTCCCATTTAAATGCACAATGCCCAGGTTAAAAAAAAAAATAAATAAAATAGAAAAGACTATGAGATAGCTACAGTACGATAACAGAAATGGCTGAGAAATTTAATTTCATTGTATGCTAGCTTTAAAATAGCAAAAGAATGCATGTATACATACCTGTGTATATATAGGTTTATGATTCATATATGTAAATTTGTGTTCATCCAAATGTTTTCTTTTTTTCTCTTTATGGACTTGCTGAAGTTCTTAATGTGTAACATTTTTTTATTAAAAAAATGACTGAACAAAGATGAAAGAAAGAATCTAGTTTGTTTCAGAACATAGTTCTACAGTGTTAACAATTACTATTTCAAGATGGTGACCTCAACAATATTAACTCTGTAACTTAAAAATCAACTTTGCAACTGATGAGATACTTCATACTGTGTCTCTTTGAGCACTGTTCTGAATCAATGGTGTATTTAACCGAAGTACTAAATTTCACACTAATTATTCCGTAAAACTTTATCTAGAAACATCATTCCTGAGACAGATATGTATACGGATATTCAGCTCAAGAAAACGAAAATTTTCTCCAAATTGATTATCTAAGTTGATACCAAAGCTTAATAAATTGTCATATTTTTAATTATTATTTAATCTATTTTTATTAATTATTGTTTAGTAAAAAGGTACACAATAATCCACATTTTTAATGAAATATATCAGAAAATGTATTTTGCAGGAACATACTCATTTTGAATTCATCCGGAAATAACATTATCAAAGCAAATTGTTTTAGCATTTCAATTTGAGATAGCAAATGTTGTATTTTGAGGAAGCAAAAATGAATCATATAATGGTATTGTTCCACAATGTTTTACATAGTAGGAAACATCCAATAGTCTACATATCATGTTTATTATCATATTATGATATTTTAAGATAAAATGTGAATCATTCATGTTTTAAGATGAGAAAAATGTTAATGATTTTTTTTTCTAAAGAATAGCTATTTTGTTTTTCTACTAACTAAATTACATACTTGCTGCCTTTTAAACTACAGTGGTGCCAAGATTATCAAGGTGAATCATATCTTCTTACATAGTCTGAAACTTATTAAACAATGAGACTCAGAATGTCACAACATTTCTTTTTTTTTTTTTTAATATTGCTATTAAAATTATAATGAATAAAAGGAATGGGGAGTAACCATATTTGACAAAATGATGACATTTGCAAGAATAGAGTAAGAGAGAAAAAGATGCACTAGATCAACAATTTTACACAAGTAAATTATTTGATAGCACTGTATACCATGTGAAAGTCTAAGTTATTAAGGGTTTTACTAGGTCCACTTCCTATCTGTTGCCAAGGTTTTCATGTGTCTCCTAACAATTATTTTTGTTACACATTATAATAAACTGTCTCAGAGGACATGTACAGACATTTCAGTGAACAACAGATGGAAACACAAGCTAACGAGAGAGCAATAAAGGCTGGCTTCATTTTCACAGCCAAGGTAAGTGTGAACACCTTGATCCCCTATGGCAAACTACCCATTCCCTCAATGGGAAATGGATAGTTTGCTTCCAATCTGTTGGAGAACAGGAAGTAAAAATAAGCCTCTATCTAAGTAGTACTGTGAAGGGGGGGAAAAAAAAAATAAAAAAAATATTAAAGCATGTGATACTACAAGAGTGTCAGGGTCAAAGAAGAACAACTGTCATAAACAAAGTACTTGATGAATCTAGATGTATGAAAGCAGAAAATTTTTGTCACAATTGTTGCAAATGTAGAATATGTTATAAATGTAGAAATTGTAGGCTCTGGATGATGAACACATCCAGAGTAAGGGTAAGGTTACATATTTTGCATAGTATCCAAGCTTTTCTAAGAGTAGGTGAGTTACCATTCCTTACAGTTATTAAAACTGCAGTGTGAATTAGTGCTTGTTTCTTTCTATACGTGCAACATCCAAAAATTATATGAGATCCCATTGGGCAACAGTGCTGCTGGATTAGAAATATTAACTTCTTTTGAAAGTGTAAAAATCTATTTGCTAACGATCATCAAGACAAAGCACTCTTTGTCAAGCTTGTAACATAAAAGAAACTCTTCAATGTTATTTTGTTACTGTTCTACTTATCCTTCCTGAATTCCCTAAGCTAAATTCTTTTTTCTTTTTTTGCACCAACATATGAAACTTAAATGTATTATAGGAGGTGATATGTTAATGAACTCAGACCTTAAAACAAAAAAACCCCAAAAAACCAACCAACCAAAAAAAAAAAACACAACAACAACAAAAAAAAAACAACAAAAAGGAGGAGAGTCTCTGTTCTTTCCAAATTAAAAGCTTTAGTCACAGTTGTGAAAGAACAGGCAGGGAGGGAGATAAAATAAAATGGCACATTTGATGCAAAGATACCTTGGGGTCAGGATGAACCATCCAACACTTATACCTACTCTAAAATTTATATTGATTCACTAAGCATATATACTACCGGCTATTTATTATTTAAAACAACATTAGAGATTTAATCATATATAGAATATCATACATAAATTTAAAAAAAATTTCCAAAGAGTATTTTCTCAGATAATAGCTGTGATTATTACTGAGAAGACACTGAAATATGAGACAGTGTCATTTTTAACTGTGGATGTCTAAAGGAAGAATTCTTTCCAATGTGTGTTGCTAAGAAAAGGAGCCAAATGGCTATGTGTTAGTGTGAATAGACCATGGAAAAAGGAAATGATGTATGGTTGGGGGAAAAAAAAAAAAAAAAAAAGCTCAGGTGTTCAAATGCTGAGTATTGACAAATAAAAGGGCAATCTTGATAATGTATGAGGAAATAGAGGATGAAAATTAAATCAATGCTGAGGAAAGAGATTTGTGAGTCATTGTGGTAGATGACATATAACTTAATACGGTGATAAGGCAGAGAGAACTAAAAATGAAGCTCTGAAGAACAAAATCTTAATGAAAGACAGAAAAGGGGAAAAGAACAGCCAAAGGATATTTTGAAGGAGAAGCTGAAAAGGGAGGGGGGAAGTCCACAGGAATATGGGGTAACAGAATCTATTTAATATTTTCACAGCTTTGGAAAGACTTTTTTGTTGGCTAGTATGTACTATTTCAGTGAAATCTGGTTTTAACAGCCTAGAATTCACAGGTTTATCAACGTAATGAGAATTAATATTGATATAAATCTGGACAAGAAAAGCTATTGTCAGGGAAAGTTGAGTTGGCAAGATGGGAATGGCTGCTATTTCTGTCTAAAGACAATAAGTTTTTAAAATCTTGGGTTTTTTTTGAATTTACTTGTGTTTTTTTTAAACATATGTAGCTATTGTGCCATTGATATCTTATCTTTCTGCTGCCATGTACTGTCCACTGCTTACATGGATTCACTTTTGTTATGGGCTCTGCCAAATATTAAGTGGTTGCTCCTTTTTGATGCACTCATTGCGGTTTGAAAATGAATTGAAAGCATAGAGATTAACCAGACTTGGCTGCCAAACCACATTTAATCACAAATATATTTGATGTGTGCATGACCTCTCTGCTTCACATCACTCATGGAAAGGATATAGTTGGCTGAAATTCCTATGGTGCCTGGCAATTGGATGTTGCTATCACTGTGGCAACCACTTTGTCATTAACAGCCTATTTGTAGTGAGACATTTAAACATAAACAGAGTTTAACTGGTCCCAACCCTCTGCCAAAATACCACTGTGGCCCGTCTCACACTGCATGTCTGCCAAGATCAGGCCTCTGTTCTGGCATGGTTTGATCATTTGTCTTCATATCTATCTCTTTCTCAGTGTTTTTTATATCTGGCCCACTTACAATACACATTGTCTACAACAATCCCTGAATAAGAAAAATAGAGCCTGACCTGAGGTACTTAGTACAACACAAAAGAAGATTAGCAGTGTATTGACTATAGAATCCAGAGGAACACCACAAAGATGATCAGAGAGCTAGAGTACTTCTCCTGTGAAGGCTGATAGACTTGAGGTTGTTCAGCCTAAAGAAAGAAAACTCTGGGGAGACCTCATTGTGACCTTTTAGTACTTCAAGGGGGCCTACAAGAAAGATGGGAACAGGCTAAAGCAAGGAATGTTGTGATAGGAGAAGAGGTAATGATTCTAAATTAAAAGAGCACCAGTTTAGATTACATAAAAGGAAGACTTTTTTACAGGGAAGGTGGCAAAACACTGGCACATGTTTCCCAAAGAGGTGGTGAATGCCCCATCCCTGGAAATATTCATGGTCAGGTAGGATAGGGCTCTGAGCAACTTGATCTAGTTGAAGATGTCCCTGCTCATTGCAGGGGGGTTGATGATCTTTAAAGATCCTTTACAACCCAAACTAGTCTATGATCTTCGAGCAGAGTTGTCTTCCATGCTGGAGTTTGTGGGGGTACCTACGTCTGCAGTATAATTCAGTGTAATCTGCTCTGTCACTGGTTGTTGTATTTATCTTTATTCCCTTACTGGATTGAGCGAAACATAAGGTTAAACATTTTAGAATACTGGCACATAGAGAGGTTTGTGGTTTTTTTTTCCCCATTAATACTAGAATATTAGATTCCTCCTGTTAAATTTTATTCTAGAGTTTTATCAAGGGTTCTGGTTTATTGTTAATCACTGACCTTAATTAAAACCACATCAGAAAAAACTTGTATTTAATGAGTATTTCTTATGATTTGGACATTTTCAAATCCAACAGGAAATCGAGGAACACATACCTTCAAGTTCTGACAGAGGCACAACGAGCAAGGAGCAAATAGTCAATTTCCATTGAGAACTCTGACACAGAGAAGGAACATTTATGATGCAAATAGCAGTAGCCCATCACAGATGGCTGGTTGATGGTCCTGTAGCCATTTATGTGCCGGGAAAATTTTGACATGTACTAAAAGGCAATAAAGAAAATGGGGCAGGTAGTAAACATAAAGGAAGACCTTACAGGACAATGTAAGAAAAGGTACAGTTTTTGATAGTTTGGGATTTTGATAGGACTAGAATCAATTCTCATAAAGGCTAAAATGACTCTTCAGTTCCTGGGATAGCCTTGAAGGGTTCAGTTTTACATCCTCCTAGTAAGGAAATACTGAAAACTGAGTTGTAAGTGTCTATTGTTTGTCTTCTAATTCACCTAGAAATAGTTCTGAATAAAGTGAAAATTAGAGTCACACAGAGCATTAAAGGGATGCCACCTTTAAATTCTCAAGTTAGATGTGTGGAAGTACAGGCTCCTCGTATAATTAAAATATGTAGAGCTACTTCTATACTTGGTGGTTTAATTAATCCTTTTGTAGTGCCTCTTTTGTATCAACTGTAAAAAAAACTAGAACATCTCCATTCCTCACTTAGTTCTATTGAATGGGGTAAAGCTGAAATTGAAGGGTCTGATTTTTGAATGTAATAGGTTAATATTGCGTATTTTAAACTCAGTTTGTATTTTAAAAGGAAGTTTAGAGAGGTAAAGATGTTTTTGCATAATGTTCTTACATATGCCAATGTCTATATATTCTTTAAAGTAAAAGAATATATTTTTCCTGTTAAAGGTTGGTAATGGGACCCATATTTCTGTCTTCTCTCCTTAGAGTTTTTAAACTCTATTTTAAAACTTAGCAGACCCTTTATTGTTTTAATTATATTTGTACCTAAATCAACATGAGAACTTAGGCTAGTAATGAGTGTGTTTCAGAAACTCACCACCTAAAGTCACACCTAAATTTAAAGCTCTGTAAGGAAACCATTATTGAGAAAGCTCAGTGGGGAGGGGGAAGAACCAACCAAAAAAAAAAAAAAAACCCAAACCAGAAAAACCCACAAACCTAAAAATTACTGCTGAGGAGACTTGTAAAGATCATGCTGAGTGATAGGTCAAATCCCCAACCCATCGACAACTGCTAGAGTTAGGAAATTCACTTATCCTGGTAAGCAACTACTTCTGTTCACTCACCCCTTTTGACCCTGTTCTTTTATGTCATTTGGACATATTCAGTAAGGTGATATAAGGGGCAGACTTTTCCTGTGCTTATCTGGATGCAGTGAAATTAGGGAGACTTGTTACTGCTTAGTAGGCTACTTGCAGTCAGTAACATATAAAACAGGATGTGCAGGATGAGAAAGGAGTCACGCCAACTAGGTAAATTCTATTTGGAATACTTGACTTGACTGATGAGCCATGGCAAATACCTGATATCCATCTGAAAATCCGGGTGAGAATCCAGGTAAAGAATCAATAGCCTAATGGTTAGTAACACATGTTCAAGTACTGACAAAAAGTGTCCATTGTATGTTTTTAGGGGTAAAGAGAGAACAGTAACCTAACCTCTGGATAGTCTTGACTTTTTACTATAGGCAAGATAAAACAGAGCATATATATTCATGCAAGCATAACTGATACAAAACTTTGTAGGAAGACTAATCGGACATTACGATAGAGACATTGTGTATTTGTGTCTCTCCTTTGAATTCAGTGGAGATAGTGAGATTTACTTTGTAATGTGCTAGAGATGTGAGGCCTTATACAGTTACATAATTTAATAGCTTGTAATCATCAACCTGAATGTGCTTTCAGTAAGCTCATATTTTCACATTGCCCACTGGTTTTGTCCAAGTTCATAGGCTTATGGTTTTGTCCATAAGCCTACATAGCTGCACAACTTCTAGGTGAGCTGGACTACAAACTGTAGAAAGTCTGGGTTTGCTTACAGCTATTGCAGTACTTAATATGGTTAAAAAAAAAAAAAAATAAGGAAACACCTTCCTAAATAAGTAGATAGACAGATATTACAGAAATGAGATTTGGAGGTAGATTGTACAGAGCTGGTAATATGCCTTTTATTTTGTGATATGTATAATCAACAGCACAGGACCTGGAAGGTATATGTGCCCTTCTCACATCATTTTAAAGCTGTATTATCAGTTCACCTGTATTCTCCAGTTGGAGTGTTAACTGAGCTCAAAGTGAACAGACTCACAGAAACACAGAATCAAAGAATATGCTGAGTTGGAAGAGACCCACAAAGATCATCAGGTCCAATTCCTGGCCATCCCCAGGACAATCCCCGAGATGGTCCCCACCATGAGCCTGAGAGTGTTGTCCAAACTTTTTGAACTCTGCAAGGCTTAGTGCTGTGATCACTACCTTGGCGAGTCTGTTTCAGTGTCCAACCACCCTCTATGGGAAGAATCTTCCTCTGATATCCAACGTAAGCCTCCCCTGACACAACTTCAGACCATTCCCTCAGGTCCTGTCACTGGTCACCACAGAAAACAGATCACTGGCTGCCTCTCCTCTTCCTCTCCCAAGGAAGGTGTGGACTGAGATGAGGTCTCCCCTTAGTCTTCTCTTTTTCTGGATGAAAAACTAATCTACTGTTTCATTAAAGAATTAATTTCTCCAATTAAAATTTAGCTTTATTTGGTTCATTTATGTAGACATCATCATAAAGCAAATAAAAGAGTAATTCTATCACAGCTTTCTGAAACACGATCAAGATGAGCTTGTCCAATGTCAGTTACTGAAATAAAGTTATCATGATGAAATTCATTAAGCAGATTTAAACAAAAAAAAAAAATAAAAATCAGCATTATTTGTATAATGAGATACTCAATAGTCAAGTTACAAGAATAGTCACTAGAATGTTGATCTGTCAATAGTCATTGTATAGGCAAACCAAGTGTATGTATATTTAAATTGAATTCTATTACAGAGCACATACCTTGCATGCCTTTGTCAAATACACTAGGATTTGAGGTTTTCTGCATTTATGCTACTAATAATTAGAGTAAATACAGATGAAATACTTTTGACTAATAATTTCCATGAAATACTCACCTTTCCCAATTAAAGAAGAAATTACAGTGATGTTAATTGTAGATTTCTGAGTAATATGCCTCAAAATGCAATTTGTAAGTCACAATTACTGGTTCAGTAAAAATGTGTTATGTAAAATCTTGCAAGGCTCTAAGCTATACCAAATAAAGGTTTACTCAGTGAAAGGTGCTTTGTCTTATTTTTTTATCTTTGGCAGACATGAGAGCATGAAGTTTAGCAGTCAGTGATGTATTTTGGGGAATCCAGATGGGAACAGTGATACTGAGCAGTTACAGTAGAAATGTTTCATTATACAAGTCTTAGCTCTCTATTTTTATATTGCCCCATCAAATAATATCTAAATGCCACAGAACACTTATCTGTATAATGCCCTTGTGAAGTGTCAATAGTCTCATTTTCAAGTTGGGAAATAAGAGATAGAAAAATAAATGTTTTGGATTTTTTTATCTTAGATTAATTAGACAAAATATGGTCGTTGGTGGCATTGAATTTTTATCTCCTACAACTTCAGTTTGTTGCTTAACTGGAAGTTCATTCTTCCTTATATAGATATTTATATTGAAATATAAATCAAAGCATAACTGAGATAATTGAAAGTGTGGCTGTAGTTTTGTTTTTAGAAAGGTTAAATAAAGCATTCTTGCACTAGGTTCAACAGCTACAACTTTGGATCTACTATAGGTTTGGGAAAAGTGGCTCTCAACTTTATTAATGTGGGTTTCACTCAACCCTCTTCTTTAGTTTCTTAATGTCTAACTTAGAAACAGAAATTGCAACTGAATCAGAAGAGCTGAAACTTGGAAAAATCTCTCACCTCTCCTGTTTTACTGTGTTGTTTTTTGGGTTTTTTTTGGGTGGGTGGTCTTTTTTTGTTGTTGTTGATTGGTTTGGGTTTTTTTGTTTGGTTTGGTTCTTTGAGGGTTTTTGTTTTTGCTTTAGCTTCTTTTGGCTTTTTTGGGTTTTTGTTTGTTCTGGTTTGAGGTTTTTTGGTGGCTTTGTTTTTTTTTTTTTTTTTTTTTTTTTTTTTTTTGGTTTCTTTGTTTGTTTTTTTTGTGTGTTTTTGTTTTGGGTTTTTGGGTGGGGTGTTTCAGTTTTTCCCCTTGGAAAAACTTTAAAAACTCTTTCTTGTTCTGAAAAAGATCTTTATTTTCACTAACACTTTAATTTTTTTTTTTCTGCTTCCCTCTATGCTTCCATTTTTCACCCAGGTGTTCTGCATTTCAAAACAAAGAAATCTTTGTATCGCCGAAAAAAAACAATATTTCAGCTTTTGTGACACCATTTTTGAATGTTTCAATAAAATCTGAATATTTGAAAAGATCTAGCAATTTCCCAGGGTGACAATTGTTCCACTTCTTGATCATGACATCAAAATTCACTTTTGTTTTGACAACGTGTCGTTTAACCTCAGCCAGCAACTAAGAATACTGCCACTCTTCCACTTTCCCCTAGTCGTATAGGGGAGAGAATAGGAAAAGTGAGAAAATCCATGGGCTGAGATAAAAATAATTTAATAGGTAAAACAAAAGCCACATATGCAAGCAAAGCAAAACAAGAAATTAATTCACCACTTCTCATGGGCAGGCAGGAGTTCAGCTATTTCCAGTAAGCCAGGTCTCCACTACATGTAGCAGTGACTTGGGAAGAAAAACGCCATCATTCTGAATGTCCCCCCTTCTTCCTTCTTCCAAACTTCTTGTGCACCCCCAGCATCCTGGCTGGCAGCATGAAAAGCTGAAAAGTCCTTGATTTACTGTATGCACTGGTCAGCAACATCTAAAGCATCCATTTGTTATCAACTTTATTCTTATTCTAAATCCAAAGCATAGTACTATACCAGCTACTAGGAAGAAAATTAACTGTATGCCAGTCATAACCAGGACAATATCCACCCCTTATTCCGTACCATCTATGTCATGTCCACATCCCACCCTTTCCGATACATTCTAATGAATCACAATGACCATCTTTCCCTGGTTTTGATATAAAGCACAGATAGCATTTCCTGAATCTATGGGTCTTCTCTCTAAAACGTCTGTATTACTTAGGTGCTTATAAGCTTCTGTCCTCACTCTTTCCTTCCAACAGTCTGGTGAGGTACATAAATGCTACTCTTCCCATTACAGAATCACAAAATCACAGAATAGGTATGGTTGGAAGGAACCACTGGTTGGTGGGGTCATTTTGTCCAACCTCCTTGCTGAAGCAGGGTCATCTTAGAGGACATTGCAAAGGATTGTGTACAGATGGCTCTTGAATGTTCCTAGTAAGGAAGAGTCCACAGCCTCTGTGGGCAATCTGTTCTAACGCTTGACCACCAGCCCAGTAGAGAGGTTCTTCCTCACAGAATCATAGAATCATTGAGGTTGAAAAAGACCTCCAAGATCATCAAGTTCAACCATAAACCTAGCACCACCACTATGCTCATCATTAAACCGTGTCCTTAAGTGCCATATCCACATGGTTTTTGAACACTTCCAGGGATAGTGACTCCATCACTTTCAGTGAAGTGGCAGTGTGTTTTAATGCTTTACAACCCTTTCAGTGGGGGGAAAAAAAAAAAAAAAATGAAAATCCTAATATCTAATCTAAACCTCTATTAGGGAAACGAGGTCAAGTTCACTTCCTCATGTTCAGTGGAACTTCTTGTGCATCAGTTTCCACCCATTGCTTCTTGTCCTTTTGCTTGGCACCACCAAAAAGAACCTGACTCCATCTTCTTGACACTCTCCCTTCTAACACTTATATATGTTGATGAGGTCTTCCCCTCTCAGTCTTCTCTTCTGGAAGCTAAACAGGCCCAGCCCCCTCATTTTAGCTTTCTAAGAGAGATGTTCTAGTCCCTTAATCATCTTTGCTGCCCTCTGCTGGATCCACTTCAGGAGTACCATGTCTCCTGTACTGAGGAGCCCAGGACTGGACAGCACTCCAGATGTGACCTCACAAGGGCTGATTTAGAGGGACGGGATCACCTCCCTCAGCCTGCTGGCAATGCTCTTCCTAATGCACCCCAGGAAACCACTGGCCTTCTTGGTCGCAAGGACCCAGTGCTGGCTCATGGCTGTCCATCAAGACCCCCAGTCCTTCACCACAAAGCTGCTTTCCAGTGGGTCTGTCCCTAGTCTGTACTGTCAAACAAAACATTAAACCAGAATGAAACATTAAAAGTAAGACTATTTTCATTCTGGACGTGTAAAATTTAGTTGTCTAAATCTGAACTATTAGCCTATACTTCCTATATCAGTACAAATATTGAATGAACAGTAAGCACAGGAGCAGAACTTTTATGCACTAGCTTTGATTTCAACAGGACATGAGTTGTACTTTGAGAATATCTACTTTGCTTTAGTAAAAACAGATGATTTTTGGAAAATAAACTCAATGTTAAGAATCATACATTTAGGTGACTATGACTGAGCCATACATGCCTGCCTAAATACGAAGCTTACTCTGAGAACTGGCCAATGTCCTAGGCTGAGTAGTTTTGCCTACGTAAGTAATTGTTGCAGCAAACCTCTTTTCTTCTCTAAATCTTTCCCCAATAAACCAAACCCAAACAAACCAGCAAAAAACAATCCAGTAACAAAATTGCAGAGGTCTAATAGTTAATTAACACTGAGAAACAAGTGAGAAATGCTGTATGTGCAATCTCACAGAAAGAAAAATCCACCAATGTTGTCAAAGTTCAGTTACTAAGGCCAAAATTCACTTAACAAGCTTTAGAAATTTATCTGAGGCTTCTTAAAGCTTAGTGTTTGTATTCCATTTTTCTATTGTAGCTTTCTATATATCAGTAAAGGTCCTTGTTTTGGAGTGCTGTTACAACAAGGTCAAAAGAGAAAAGAAAAAAAACAATCTTCAGGTGTTAATCATACCAAACCATTTGAAGGTGACTTAAGGGAGCTGATCAGGTGCTCCCCACCCAAGCTTGGCTACACTTGGAAGACAACCATGTGAGCAAGGAGTGGAGCCAGGTCCATTTTCAAGTGATTTAAAGAATCTCTAGGGAGCATGGTGAATAGGAGGGGGCAAGGCTATGGCTAGTCTCCCAGCTCTTGCTGGTAGATTGTGTGGTAGGTGTGTGTAGTTTGTTTGGTGTTAGTACCAGAGGATGATGTGAAAGACACCGATGCACAGTGTGATCATGTGAATGATTTGCTCTGTTTAGTGGCTGAGCTTAAGGCAGAAGTAGAGAGGGTAACAAGTATTAAGAAGAGTGAAAGGGAAATGGACTGGTGAAGTCACACCCTTTGAACCCCAAAAGAAGTTCAGCAGGAGTCAGAGAAGCCCTGCTCCTCTTGCCTTCAGGCAGATGGAACAGATCAAGTAGATGAGGGAGGATGGAAACAGTTCCCTAATGGACAGGTAAAAGAATCTCCTCCTGACCCCCATCACCTCCACAGATGCCCTTAAAGAATAGGTATGAGACCCTGGACCTAGAGGGTCAGGCAAATGAGACTCAACAAAAAATCTGTTTGGAGGGTCTCCTGGTTGCACACTGTCTATTAAATGAATCACAACTGCAACTATTAAGGAAAAAAAAGGACAGTTGTAGTTGGTGACCCCTTTATGTGGGGAACTGAGGGCCCTGTGTACTGACTGGACCCACCCCACAGGGAAGTCTGCTGCCTTCCTGAGGCCTGGGTGAAGGATATTATCAGGAGACTCCCTGACCTAATTTGGCCCTCTGATTATTACCTGCTGTTGGTAGTCCAGGCTGGTAGTGATGAGATTGATAAAAGAGGTACCAGGGTAAGTAAAAAAAGACTTTAAGGCTTTGGGTCAATTAGTTAATAGGACAGGAGAATAGGTGGTATTTTCCTCAATACCTACAGTAGCAGAGATAAATGAGGAGAGGAGTAGAAAACCCCTTTTTATGAATAGGTGGCTAAAAGATTGGTGCCACCAGTGGAATTTTTTTTGTTTTTTTTTTTTTTGATAATGGGGCAATTTTTACAGCACCAAGCTTGCTAGATGGGTTTCGTTTATCTAGTAAGGATAGAAGAACCCTAGCATATAAGTTGGCAGGGCTGATCAAGAGTGCTTTAAACTAGGTTTGAAAGGAGAAGGCATTGAAACCAGACTCTCCAGAGTTGAGCCTAAGAGTGGAAAGAAGGCTCAAGTGAAAATCAGCAAGAAGTGAAATCAGCAACCCAACTGAAGTGCATGTACACTAATGCATACACACAGTATGGGAAACAAGCAAGAGCAGCTGGAAGCCATCAGGCAGCACGAAATCTATGATGCTGTTGCCATCAGAAATTGTTGAAAACTGAGGCAAAGAAGGTGTTAAGTACCTCAGCCTTTCCTTGTCTTTGGTAACTATGTTCCCCCCACCCCCCCCTGTGTCCAACAAAGAAAGGAAGTTTTCATAGCCCCTCTTTTGCTGTTGATGTGTTTTTAAAACAGTAAGACAAGTCCTCAGGATAACTGATGCTTCCTCTGTACTTGGCACTGGTGAGGCTGCACCTTGAGTACTGTGCCCAGTTCTGGGCCCATCAGTTTAGGAATGAAGTTGAGGTGCTGAAACATGTCCAAAGAAGGGCAATGAGGCTGGTGAAGGGACTGGAGCACAAGCCTTATGAGAAGCAGCTGACGGAGCTGGGGTTGTTTATCTTGGAGAAGAGGAGGCTCAGGGGAAACCTTATTGCTCTCTACAACTATCTGAAAAAAAGGTTGTAGCCGGGTGGGGGTCAGTCACTTTTCCCAGGCAACCAGCAGCAGGACAAGAGGGCACAGTTTTAAGCTGTGCCAGGGAAGGTTTAAGTTGAATATTAGGAAGAAGTTCTTTACATAGCGATCAGTCATTGGAATGGGCTGCCCAGGGAGGTTCACCATCCCTGGAGGTATTTAAGAAGAGACTGGATGTGGCACTTAGTGCCATGGTCTAGTTGACAAGGTGGTGTTGGGACATAGGTTGGACTTAATGACCTTAGAGGTCTTTTTCAACCTAGTTGATTACGTGATTCTGTAAAATCTTAAGTAATTTTCTAGATGAGTTTTTTTCTATTTCCACTAATAACAGAAAAATACTTAAGAAAACTTCAGTCTTAGCTTATAGTTAGATACGTCCTCTATCGTAGGTGTCTATAAATTAGATGTCTAGTTCTGACATAATCAATCCAGAGTCTTTCTCTGGCCACTGTAGAGGCATGTGCACTATAAGGGAGTTAATCTTATACTGAAAAAGGACATCTAAAATGGTTGTGACAAATCAGCCTTTTGTCTTTTTCTTGTCACTGAATAGGGGTGAAGCCTATGGTGACTAGCCAAATGGTAAGACTAGGTATAGAAAATTACATGAAATTAATTGACCTTCTGTTATGTGACTAAAACTGTGTAAGATAAATTGTTGTAGTACACCTGGCTGGAATGGAGTTAACTTTCCCCATATAGTTCTGTGCTTTGTAGTTGTCCCCTGAAAGGTGTTGATAACACTTCTGTGTTTTGGCTTCTGCTGAGCAGTACTGGCATATCATCAAGGCTCTCTCTGACCTAGGACTGATAGACTGGGAGTGGGTAAGAGGTTGGGGTGGGGGCACAGTCAGGACAACTAATCCAAACTGACCAAAGAGATCCTATATGACGTAATACTCAGCAGTAACGGCAAGGAAAAAAGGTGAAACAAGGGGGCATTTGTTACTAATGCATTTGCCTTCTGAACCAACTGCTGTGTGTGCTGAGATCTTGGTCCCAGGAAGTGTCTGGACATTGTCTGCTGGAGGGGAGTAGAGCGAATTTTTTTTCCTTCACTTTTATGTGCAGGCTTTGCTTTTCTTTATTAAAGTGTCTTCACCTCAACACATGAGTTTTTTCTTCTTATTTTGGTGAAAATTTCCTCTGAGGAAGAAGAGTGATGGAGAAACTTGCTGGGTACCTAATGGGCAGTCAAGGTCAACACCTTTGAGGTCTGGCCTCAAAGTATTTGAAATATTATTTATTGTAGTGCTTGTTTATTGCTGACTGCTGATGCATGCACCTGCATGCTATGTGCACAGAGTGTTTGTGTTTTAATAATAGCTAACACACTCTTAGCACTTAGGTTGATCCATATAACTGCAATTGAGGAACATAACTGTAATATAGTACTTTTTATTATTTTTTGGATAGTCATCGTAAACCACATATACATTGAAGTCATCAATTACTTAAACATTTATCATCAGTATTGCTAGATAAAGGGGAAAAGTGATGTATTCTCTGCTTGTGTTGTGAATGACTGAAAAGATAAAGCAAAATTAGTATTATTAACAACAAAGACAGCAACAGGTGAAGTGTCTTTTTCTTACGAAGTTGAATTAGCACTGACGGGAATACACAATATGTAAATTTGTTTTACAATAATATTTTCAGTCATTCTGTCTTGTTTTTAGGTATTTCCGAATCAGAAGGCTGAACTACTGCAATGTAAACTACTGTAATAAAAGAATGAACTAAACTGTTGCATGCGATCACCACAAGCTTGAATTAAAGTCAGTGAAAATATTTTTTTAGATAGGAAAATAACAGGGGCTTTTTTTGGTCTCTTTTATGATCTCTGAGATTTGCATTGTTCTGTACTTCATATCTTAGCTTAGAACATAAGTAAAATGAAAACATTGTCAGGAGACAGTAAAGAGTACAAAAGAATATTTCCAGCTTTCCTATACATACAGAAATACTTTGGATAATTTGAATAAGTTTCAGATAAGCAGCCATATTTTTGGGTGCTCATTAGAGCATGGTGAATAATTTATAACAAATAATTTAGTTGATGAATTTTAACTCTCTTCGACTCACAAATTGTCCATGAACAGATTGTGATTTTCCTAAATTAGCTCATTATTCACAATCATCCAGTGAATAGTTCTTGTGAATAATTCTTTCTCTATTGCTAGTTTGTGGCCAGTTGTTGTAAACAGTTAACTTTCAAGCTGTATTGGTCTGACATATAAGCCTTGTAGAATATTTCTGATTAACTAAAATGTTTGAAAAGCATCAGAGCATCAGTAATAATAATAACAATAATAAAATCCTGTAAGGTGCGTTCACTTTCCACCCTAAGTTTCAGTTCCGTGTCCACCACTGTAATATTTCAGAGATGTTCCAAAAAATAAAATTAATTTTCTCATATATCCAAAGTGAGACAAATCCTTATATAGTTAACAGATCTTTAGAAGTTTCTGAAAATGTTGCTTATTCCTTGGTTCCTTTAATTCAGTGTTCACCCATTCAGCATGAGTGGGCTACATCAGACAAAATCATAATGACATTTAAAAGCAAAGGGAGTATATTTCCAACAGCAGAATTTATTTTTTAAATGTTTGAGTATATTAATGGAGTAATTTTCCAAGCTCAAGTAAAAAATTGTATAAAAGTTTTTGACTTTCACTTGTGTCTTAATATTGATCTTGGATTTTGTTACATAAGGCCAATGCTGAATGAATAATCTGGTTTAAATTTTGGAGGGGAAAAAAAAAAAAGAAAAAAATGGAATCATTTATCTCAGGACACAGATCACTTCTTTTGGGACTAAGAAGCCAATTACTTATGGCCTTGCATTGTCTTTATATTCTCAATTTCTTAAAAATATAAATATGTTTAAGTTAAGCCTTTTAGCTTCATCATTATATGACTACTCTTATTTTAATATTTACTTGAGCAGGTAATTGGAAAACCCTATTTTTCATTCTGTTCTTTGCTTTTATTTCCATTTTTCCATTAAAACCTTGTTTATTTTGAATGCTTTGTCAAATCATCACATACCATTGTTTCCTCAATGAGGAGAAATGATGAAAAAATAATATATGTTTTTAGGGTGAATGTTTTAAGTGAATCAGCAGTTTTCTTTATTTGCAACAAATATACAAGGTGAATTCTTGAAAAACAGGCACAACCAGGCAAGAGGAAGCAGTTCCACAGCAAGAGGTCTCTAAACACAAAATCGATCAAAATCCTTCTTTCTTAGATTCTTTTGGAAGCACTGATGGTTTTAATGCTCCCTTACTCCTTTCTGTGTTAGCTGTTGTCTCTGAGACACCAAGAAAAACATTCAATTGGACTTATATTTGAATAACAGTTGCAAGATCAAGTCTTCAGTTCTAAGTGAAATTTTTGCATACAATGGGTTCTCCAAACACTGCTGTATTTAACTTAGAAACACATAAGTATGCCATACTGTCTGTATAGAAAGGTAATGTTACTTTGCACATGTTTATTTCTCACATCCAACAAGTTCATGTTATACATTAGTTCATAATCAATATCTACCAGCTACAGAAAACTCAGACAGTACTCCAGCTTTTACTGTTATTTCTTACTACCTTCAATTATTAATTTTCCTTGTAGAACTTCTGCTCTATAGTTAGAAGGGTGTCAGTACCTAATGCTATTTCCTATAGTGGAGATGTTTTACCATATGTTATAAATTGGAAACTTTCATCAAATTGTACAAAACTCATGATATTTTTTTTATCAAAAAAAAAAAAGATGTTTGGGATTTGTTTGTTGCTTTTTGTTGTTGTTGTTTTTGTGCTGGTTTGTGGTTTTGTTTTTTTTCTTTTTTTTTCCCCCAGAAACACATTGGCAAACTTGAATTAAAAAAATAATAAGATCAGTCATTTGCAAGGACTATAAAGCAATATTAATAGGAAGGATTTTTCAGAAATTATTTGAAGCTAATTTTCTTGAAATAAATTATCTGAATTTTATGTTCCATCTTGAATATTTTGTTTCATTATTATTAGGACTTTTTATCTGTATTTCTATGAGAAATGCCCACTAGGTTCCAAAGGTCAATAATAATGTTGAAAATACTTTTTTATTCGGAGGGGCATGTGTGTGAATTCTGTTGTGGGATGCTGAATTGCAATGATATGAACTGTGAAGTCCCACTCTTCTGTATAAGTTATGTCCAAAACAATGTTCCCTAAAGGACAAGAATTCCCCTTGTGAATAAGTATATGATGAGGGTCCTAAACTTTCACTGTCACAGTTTGAAAGAAGGGGAGTCTGGAAGCGTGTTAGGTGGTGGGAGGGGGGAAGATACAAGACAAGAGGGTTTTGGCAAGAGCAGCACAAATATATCCACTCAGAAATATGAGCCTATGAAGTCTCTCTCTCGAGCTTACTTTACAGAACTATTTCTTTAGCCTGAGTAGAACCATATATTTTTAAAACACACACTGAAGGGATGACAGGAAGTCAACAAGTTTTCAAGTAGCATACTTAAATGAGAATTTGTGTTCTTGAAGTCAAGAAATATTTCAAATAATGAAAGAGTGCATATTGTGCTCTTGTCTTATTGTGAAAGGGGGGAAAGAACCAAATAAGGACATGAAGAAAAATTAGTTGTCAGGTTGGTTCCCGGGGCATGGAAATCAATGATTGTGTTGTGCTTTTGACTTGAATCTTTTAGCATAAACACTTGCCTTCTCTCCACGAATTGGAGTTAGATGGTATTATTGACATATGCACAGGAAAGCTGTAATTTAAAAACATATAATACTTGGAAATGAGTTTATTTTGTGGAGATTTTGAATGTCAATGACATTTGAGACAGTTTGCTCATTTTAGGTTGGAGAATTTCAAGACATGGAAAACTGGGAATAGATAGAAGTTTTTGGTTTGGTTTTGGGGTTTTGAGGATTTTGTTTGGTTGTTGGGTTTTTTTGTTTGTTTTTTTTTTTTTTATTTTATTTTTTTTGGATTTTCTTTTTTTTTGTTTGGTTTTTTTTTTGTTTTTTTTTTTTTTTTCATACTAAACCTAGTTCTATTAGTTTTCTTTCTTAAATTACTATGTCTCATAGTATTCAGCATACCTGTCCTCAGAAAATTCTAGGCTGTTCAGGGGATCTATAGTCTGTGGAAGCCACTGGGTCTTCACCATCCAAGTCTGTGGGCTGGTGTCAGGTTCATTATTATGTAATAACTTGCTCTAACAGCAGAGTATGTTAGACACAAAGTGCTAACCTCAATTATGTACATGTTCTGTTTTGTTTCTAACAACAGGGTTATTTTTTCTCAGAATATACATTGGTCCTTCTTTTGTGTCAGAAGAAAGGGTAAGCAGTGAAAATAAACCATGTGTTTAACATGAAATTAAGAAATTACAAGAGTATGGAAGATTTAGTAGGAACCAATGAAAAGAATACAGTGAAAGAATGACTGTTTTAATATATAATGGGTCTCTGAAAAAAAAAAAAATCATCTTTAAGTTGCAAGTCTATTGGCAAAGCTGGACTCCAGAGAATCCAGTCAGCTGTGATTTGCTAAACATGAGATGTGAAATATAGTATCTCGCATTCACTACATGCTTAGGACATGAAATTCAGGTTTTCATAATGCATTTTTCAAGTCACCAAGGAAAGTCTAAGAGTACCTCCTATAGGTTTGGTCCAACCAGTTGCTATACAAGCAGGATCTTTGCTGGGAGAATGTTTTATCATTCAAGTTCTTTATTTTCCTAGCAACAATGTCCAAACAGTTATTAAGTCTATTAACTTATAAAAGCTACTGATTCTGATTAATAAAAGCTGCTCATTTGTTTAATTGAAAAGGTTTTACTGTACACAGTATTTTTTAGAGCTGTTTTAGAAAATTAAATTAAAGAAGTACTTAATTTCCTCTTCAATATCTGAATATGTTCATTAACATTCCTTTGAAATACTTGTTATTGTTGATACCCCAGTTATCCAAAGCGTTTCACTAGAGTCAGAATCGATCTCTACTGACTACAAGAGCAACCTACTGATATTTTCCTTCCCAAAACTCTCAGTCTGTGACTAACCAAAAGGTTTTATTTTTCTCAGGTGGACATCTATTAAAAGACCTAGTGTAGCAAAAGACTGCCAGACACCTTGTAGCTATTATACTGATTCAGAGGATACTATGGGAAATACATTTCACCCCTTGGCACAACCCACATAAAGCATCAAATGCAAGAAGGAATGCTTGATTAGATTCAGACAATTGTGAGCAGAAACATGTTTGATTGCTGTCTTTTAGTGCAGGTATCAGCATAATGGTTATCTGCTCTGAGGTTAGAAGAATATATTTATTATATAATTTTATTATATTTATCAGGAGCATTCCTGACGAAGTGGTAATTTGTGTGTATTGGATCAAAACAAAAATGACAGTATTGTTTGCAGATAGTAGCAGTTCCTCATATTCTTCCCCTTTACTGTAGCCAGGGTCCAATATTCTGCCAAGGATGTGATACAAATAAATCAGTGATAGATCCTTTACCAGAGACAGATTAGTAGGTGGTCTGAATTTGACCTATTTTCATGAATTGCACAAGTCTGAATGTTTTGGAGAATTACATAAATGCAGTTAGACTGACTTTGAGTATATGTTGTTTCCTGCAGTGGTGGAACCATCTGTTTTCTGAAGAGCTGAATTTGCCAACAATTTGAACAGTGATCAGAAAAAAGTTCCATGAAAAGTTATTGAAAATGTGACTCCCTTTAATCTCCCTACTTTCTCTAAGCAGATATAATTGTCATAATCAGAGTGTTTGCTTTTGTGCTATCCAGTTTGGGGTCTGGATAATACAGCTGCAAATATACATGGCAACCAGAAATCCCTCCTTTAGTATCCACCAATAAAAATGCTTCTGGAAGAATCATCAAAGTTAAACAAATGTACCTGCCTTTAGAGGAACTAAATAATATTTTGAAAATGTATTATATATATGCCTACATTTCTTTTTTTTTTTCTTCAATGAATTATATTAAATAACCTTTTACTCGTAGCAGATCTGATTTATTAAACATTGTATTTCTTGCATCTCTTTGTGTCAAATAAATGTACAATCTTCTAAAACAAATCTTATGCAATATGGGACCAGATGGGATACATCCTAGGATGATGAGGGAGCTGGTAGAAGAGCTTGCCAAGCTGCTCTCCATCATCCACCAACAGTTCTGGCTCACTGGGAAGGTCCCAGATGATTGGAAGTTGGCAAATGTCATGTCAATCCACAAAAAGGGCTGTAAAGGAGAACCCAGGAAATTACAGGCTTGTCAACCTGACTGGCAAGGTTATGGAGCAGATCATCTTGAGTGCGATCACATAGCACCTACAGGATGGACAAGGGATCAGAGCCAGCCAGCATGGGTTTAGGAGGGCCAGATCCTACCTGACCAACCTGATCTTCTTTTATGACCAGGTGACCCACCTGGTGGATGACAGGAAGGCTGTGGATGTAGTCTACCTCGACTTCAGGAAAGCCTTTGACACGGTCTCCCTTAACAAGCTCCTGGAAAAGCTGGTAGCCCATGGGTTAAGAGCTGGCTGGACGGCCAGGCCCAGAGTGTGGTGGTGCTGCACCCATTTGGCATCCAGTCACTAGTGGTGTCACCCAGGGGTCAGTGTTGGGCCCAGTTCTGTTTAGTAACTTTATTGACAATTTAGATGAGGGGATTGAGTCCATCATTAGGAAATTTGCAGATGACAACACATTGCGGGGGAGTGTCAATCTGCTGGAAGGCAGGAGGGCTCTGTGGAGGGACTTGGACAGGCTGGAGATATGGGCTGATTCCAACAGGATGAGGTTCAACAAAGCCAAGGGTGGGGTCCTGCACTTTGGCCACAACAACCCCATGATGCTGTACAGGTTGGGGACAGAGTGGCTTGAGAGGGACCTGGGAGTTTGGATTGGCCCGAGGCTGAACATGAGCCAGCAGTGTGCCCAGGTGGCCTGCATCAAGAAAGTGTGGCCAGCAGGACAAGGTAAGTGATCCTTGTCCTCTACTCAGTGGTGGTGAGGTCACACCTGTTGGGAAAGACTTCTGCCACAGTACGTGTGAAACAGAGGATTATCCAGACCGCAAATCATGGAGGAGGAAGCCCCTGGAGACAGGACCAGCACTGTGACAACTTCCAAAGGACCAGAGACTTCATAATTCAACATTACCTGTGTCTTTTATGTATGGGTTTTCCCCTGTTTAGATTGTAATCCCCAGAACCCCTGCACACATGTGAAAAGAGCACTCCTTTTTCCCAGGTATCCAGCCCCACCCCCCTCCTGACCTTATTGGATGTATCACCTGTCATTCCCTATTCCTGGGTCCCCACTGGGATTTGGTCCTTCTGCTCCCTTATTGGCCCCTGTGCCCTTCAAACCACACCACTCCCCCTTAACCCTTACCCAGTCACATCCTACCTCCCAAACCCCGCCCAAAGGGTTTAAATGCCCTGGACACAGGTAATTAAAGGGTTTTTCTACAACCTCATCTAGGTTGTGCTGCTACATCTCTTTACTCCTGACCACATGGGGATTTCTCAATCCCCTCCAGACCCTGGGAGGCTGGGGAAGTAGAGGAGCCGTCTCCCTCTCACAGCTGATACACACCTGGAGCATTGTTTTGAGTTCTGGGCCCCTCAGTTCAAGAAACATATTGAGGTGCTGGAATAGGTACAGAGAACAGCAACAAGGCTGGTGAAGGGACTCGAGCACAAGTGCTATGAGGAGCAGCTGAGGGGCTGGGGTTGTTTAGTCTGGAAAAGGAGAGGCTCAGGGGAGACCTTATCGCTCTCCACAACTACCTGAAAGGAGGTTGTAGCCAGGTGAGGGTCAGTCTCTTCTCCCAGGCAACCACCAATAGGACAAGAGGACATGGGCTTAAGTTTTGTCAGGGGAGGTTTAGGTTGGGTATTAGGAAGAAATTTTTTACAGAGAGTAATCAGGCATTGGAATGGCCTGCCCAGAGTGATGGTGGATTCACCATCCCTGGAGGTTTTTAAGATGAGACTGGATGTGGCACTTAGTGCCATGATCTAGCAATCACAGTGGTGTTGGATCAGGGGTTGGACTTGATGATCTCAGAGGTTTCTTCCAATCCAGCTGATTCTATGATTTGACTATAATATCCTGACATAACGTGTTCTATAGGATGACTTCTTATAAGTCTTGTAAGAAAGTATAATATAGTGACAAAGGATTTATTTATAACTTAAGTTCCCGTTGGAGTTTGTGTAATCAACAATATTGCCACATATCTATAATAAATTTTCTTTCTTTATATAATTGATTTTAGAGAGCTCTTTCATGTTGCTTTGAGTCCCTTAGGCATTGAAGAAAGAAAAAAAGGAGTAATTCCAGACTATTTGTGCTCTCTCCTTTTTTCACAAAAATTAAAGAAAAATTCACCCCAGTGTTGAGATTTTAATTTATGACATGGCTTTTGCTGTTGCAGTTTTTCAATTCTTCTATCTTAACTGAGCTCTTGTTACTATGTTACTTGAATACTTTAAGTGAAATTCTGAAAGTAATTTGGGAAAGATCATCACATAAACTATTGAAAGTTAAAAAACAAACAAAAACCCCCCAAAACAAACAAACAAACAAACAAACACAACAGAAAAACAAACAACTTGCATTGTCCTTACCTTTCTCGAGAAGGATACAGATATTGACCTGTATATGCAAAGTCAAGGGCTACTTCTGTGAACCATTCTGCCTATGTATCTTCTTACAAAAAAGCAGTACAGCAGGAACACTGTACATATGAAGTACCATAGCAGAACAAACATCTATATAAGAGCAAGACAGTTTACTTTCCCTCTATGTTTTTCTGGCAAGAAAATTTGGTCATTTGGTCATTTTAATGAGTTTGAAAGAGCTTGTACAGAAATGCTTGTAGACATGTTAAAGAGGAGGCAGAATGTGAAAACTTACTAAGGAATAATAAAATGTCCATTTTAGATGGCAGTATTTATGCCATGATGTATTAAGCACATAGATAACCATAAGAATCATAATAAATAATGTCTATCGAGTTCACTTAGTCTATTTGTGTAGAAATGTTTGTCTTTGTTCTTTTTTTATTTGATAAATCAATTTTCCCTCGTATAAAGAAGCTGTTGATCTGCTTTTGGCAAAGTGCTCTATAAAGATGGATGCAAATAAAGAAAATCTTCATGAAGCAATGAAATATTTAAGCTGATTTTTCAGTGTTTGAACTTGATTGAAGTTGATGGAAGAAATCAATAACTCAGTGATTTATCTGCATTCTCTATTTCACTTTTCCTCCTTTTTACCACAGAGTAAATGATAACAAATGATATGTAGAACTTGTCACTCATTTTTCAGTAGCCCAGATTACTACTCTTAAAATGCTTGACATTTCTACTGTTTTGTTATATCACAAAGTTGCAAATAAAATATAAAGACCACAGAAAAAGGAAAAAAAATGAAAATCTTACAATAGTGGTTGGAGATTACAATTTCTATTGCATTGAATGAGTGAAAGAAATAAAGAGAAAACTAATAAAAGTAAGGTTTGATGAGTTGTTGGTTTTTTTTGTTTGTCTCCATTGGAATGTGTCAGATTTGCAAGGAGCTTTGTCAGTTCCAAATGAAGTTAAGTGCTAATTCTATTTTTCTGAACTAATCATTACAGGTTTAGGTACATTGGGATGTTTGCTTATTAGTTTAGATAATGATGCTAAAAGCAATGGCACTGAAATTTCAGACTGTTTTGTTTTGGTTTTTAACAAGGACTAAGTGCCAGAACTCTATATACTTTTCTTTTTTTTTCTTTTTTTCTTTTTTTTTTTTTTTTTTTAAGAGAGGAGCGGGAACAAGGAAAGATACTTCATTGTGCCTGAATACAATTTTTCAGAAGGAAAGGTTTTGATAATGTCTACATTCATATTCTTAATATTCTGTAATAGATATGCTTCATGTAACCCCTTCTCTTTCTGTGATAACGAATCTTAATTTTGTATAACCTCCTTTCCTACCATACTTTTACTTATCTATCTTGTTCTTCTCCAGTGGGTAGTAATTTTTACTAATGACCAACAGTTTCTGAGTAAGAACATCATTCATTTTGCATAGGGCACTGAAGAACTATCAGATTGTAATGATTTTAAGTCATTGCAGACCTGAGCCAGATTCAAGCCTAGTGACTCAGTGATGAAAGTCCCTGAATACCATTAACAATTCCCTCAACTGCTCAGTGCCCATTAAATAAATGCACAATGTATTTGTTGTTAGGACTACTATCTTCTCTTTCTAATTCTCCATATTAGGAGCTGTTGGTCTAAAAATAAAAATACATTTGCATCCATCAGGTAATTTTTCCTCTAGTAGCAATGTTACCTTAATATGCCTGCAGTTATGGTCAGTTAACTTTTCCACTGCAAAGGAGTGTTTGGAGGATTCCCATCTTCACCATTTTGTTCCAAATTCTAAGTGGTTTTTAGGTATGATATTTAGGCCATGAGAAGATATAAGAATAAAAGAAAAACTCTAACAAAACCTGTATTTTTTACATAATCCAGCAATAATGATGGCAATAATGACCCAAACTAATTACAGTCAAGGGTCATCTGACATTTTTTTTTCATAGAATATCCTGAGTTTGAAGGGGCCCATAAAGATCATGAAGTCCAAGGAGTCCTTACAGGTCAGCATCCTTTTGTGAGCTCTGTGGTTCAAAAATATGTCTTACCTGTTTTAACTGACACTGGTGCAGAAGCTGTTAGCCAGATGTATTGTTTTGTAGCCAAACAAACAAACAGTTAAAATTAATTTAAATTGTAATTATTTAAGCCATTGTTTAATGACCATATAACCATTAAATAATTATCTAGATATTTTTCCATATAAATTGAAAGCCTTATTACATAAACTGAAATCAAGTTTTAAGGTAATTGATTTGAACTACTTGGTAACTTCAGGTATAATTGCTAAGTAATTTGCAAAATATATAATTACCATTAGCCATATGTTCCTATGTCTTGTGTTCTTCACAATGCAGAAGTGTCACAAAAGTGACTCAAAATACCTAAACCAAGGTAAAAATACCTGGGCATTATTAATATAAAACTATCATGAAGAAAAATTTGAACACAATCTACAATACTTTTACTGATAAGCAACAGAAGCCATTGCTATTTGAAAGGTGGGAGGAGCTAGATGGGAAGTGTTTTGTACCATATGTCTGCTTCACAACCCACTGAAGAAATGTCAGAAGAACATTGCAAGTTAATATTGCCTGAGACAGTGATAACTTACAGTGCATTGACAACACAGATTGCAGATGGCCAAATTACCACTACAAACACCTTCTGGCACCTGACAGCTCACCAGATGCTGGTGGGTGTCATTTGCTACTTAATCATATACCTGAGGAGAGATTATGGAGTTCCTATCCAGAATCCTATGGTACCCATGTTAGTAAACAATCGATGGTCCTGATGCAGGAATTCATCATGGTGCCAGGGTAAACAGTGTCGTGTGTGTGTGTATACACTGATGAAGTCACTCTACTGCCTTACAGAAAAAATGCAAGTCTGACTTAACTGATTGCTTTTCATTGGTAATCTTATTCATAATAACGTTAGAGAAAGCTCCAAATAGTAAATAGCACATTTATAAAGTTGCAGAACAAAATCAAAAGCTCCTCCCACGTTGGTTTCTGGAAATATAACTATAAATTGGAGACTTCTATTCCTTCCATCCAGAAACAGCCATAGTGTATTTGCATGTAGCCATGCAACTGGAGTAGTTTGTCAGCTTTAGATTTTTAACGTATGTAGATTCTGACTCCTGAATTCTTCTAAAAAACTGAGAGAATATTCTGAGGTATCCTGGGAATTATCTGTTGGCTTTTCCTTTTCCATTTTAATATTTTGTACAACCTTTAAAAAATTATTTTAATCCTGTCACCCAGTTGTGAGCCTATTCAAGACTTTGTCTGCCTTTAGCTATAAAATTAAAAAAAAAAAAAAAGGCTTTGCAGACTTCATAGAAACCAAATCACTTAGCAACAGATCACCAAGTTTTTCATGAAACTTAATGCTTTCAATATGTACCCTCTACTGACTTTATTTTATAGGTATTTACATAGACTATTTTAATACATGGCTTAAAAGGCTTCAAAATTATTATCCATCTTGCAGGGTAATAATGCATAATGAACTCTAAGAATTTATTTTGTTATTTGCAGATTCTTTTTCCTTTTCCTACCCAACTTTCATCTGGTTAATATACGCTTTTCATTCACTTAACATTAAACAGAACAATAGAAAGCTGGGATCCCAACATCGATGCTTGGCTAGATGCCAGATGAGAGATTATGAACAAAAGTTGCAATTGTAATAAGTCACATAGAGAATATATATAGTCATATATAGACTCTATAGAATCACATATAGAATATAGTCATAGTCATATACAGAGTATATACAGTCATATATAGAATGTATTACTTATATTTAGTTTAATATTTTCTTAATACAGACCCCAGTAAGACAGCTTGAAAGATGCAAAAACAACCAGGAGGAAGGCTTAAGTTATAGTCAAATGCAAAAGGTGAGAAATAAAATTGATATTATGGTGGACATGACAGAACCTCTGCCTGAACATTAGGTATCAATTTTACTTAGCAACTGGGAATCTATATAGAAGAAAAGATGAGAGTATGGGACTGGAGACAAAAATGGAAAAAGGTCCTGTTCTAGTTACAGCAAGAAACCACTGAGGCTGAAAAAGAGCACGAGGATACACACTCCGTTGCAGTTATACACAAGATTTAAATAGCTTTGTTTATTTGTAGCTTTTCATATTTAGATTACTCATAAATTTAGTACTTTTTTTGTATAAAAATCATACATCTATTGACTGCTGCCCCAGGGTCACTAAATTTGCTTTCTAAAGTACCACTTTTAGGTGAAATAATCATATATTCTCATGGTAAAAAATGTACTTGCTTAGCTATTTTAAGCTACCAATTGTTAAATGAACTAGCAAACTGAATGTTGAATGGAATGAAAGTGTTCCCTCAATCAACCAGTCTGTTTATTAGGTGACAGGTCGTCTGCCAAATAGACAGTCAGGGCTTGCCCAGTTGGTGATTAGTGAGCTTTCACACAATTGACTGCCCAGGTTACTGAGGGGTAGCACTTGATTGATGTATATCAAAAAGGTAGACCAAAATTTCCATCAGTGTAAATAATGTATGTAAGTGTATTATGCTTAATCATAAAGAGGGCCACACAACACAAAGATATTAGAATTCTCATGTAAAATTCAATGAAATAATCTAAAATAGATAATTGTGTTTTAATAGTTGGCCACATAATGGTATACCAAAAAAAAAAGTTGGGTTTTTTTTTTTTTTTTAATTATGTGGGGTAATCTTATGTAAGTAATGTACTTTTACAGGCTACATGTCTTTGAATCTGATTTAGATTAAGAGTGTGCTATGCTGTTGCAGTGCACTTGTCCAGACAACGTAGTGAGCCTTCACAAAATCACAGAAAGCTGAAGTTAGAAAGGACCTCTGGAAGTCATCTGGTCCAACTACACCAGCTCAAGCAGGGCCACCTAGAGTCAAGTGCTCAAGACCATGTCCAGACAGATTTTCAATATCTCCAAGGAGGAAGATTCCATACATCTCTGGAAAACCTATGCCAGCACTTTCTCTCCGCCAGAGTAAAGAAGTAGTTTCGGGTGTTCAGAAGGAAGCTCATGTGTTTCAGTTTCGACCCATTACCCCTGGTTCTGCCACTGGACACCACTAAAAAGAGCCTGACTCTGTCCTCTTTGCATGCTTCATTCAGGTATTTATAGGCATTGATAACAATAACTCCCTGAGCATTCTCTTCTCTAGGCTGAAAAGTCCCAGCCCTCTCAGATTTTCCTCAAATATGAGCTACTGTTATAACCTTTGATGGACTCTCATCCATGTCTCTTCTGCACTAAGGAGCACAAACCTGGACACAGGACTCTAGATGTAGCCTCACCAGTGCTGAATAAATGTGAAGAATCATCAACCAACACCTGCTGGCAATACTTTGCCCAATGTAGACCAGGATATCATTGGAATTCTTTCCAGCAATGCACATTGCTGGCTCATGTTCAGCCTGGTATCCATCAAGAAATATGTTTTTTTTTCTGCTAAGTGTCTTTTTGGCTAGTCAGCCCCACAGTGTGCTCCTATGCATGGAATTTTTCCTCCCCAAGTTCAGGACTTAGCCCTTCTCCTTATTGAACTTCATGAGTTTCTTCTCAGCCCGTTTTTTCAGCCTGTTGAGATCTCTCTGAATGGTGGCATGATCCTCTAGGGTATAAACCACTTCTTCCAGTTTTATTCATCAGCAGCCTTGCTGGGGTTTACTCTGTTTCATAATCCGCAGGACTGGAGCCACTGTTGGTATCCCTGGGCTGCACCACTAGTCCCTGGCCTCCAAGTAGACTTCCTACCACTGATCACCACCCTCTCCGTTGTTTTTAGTCTCATCTCACTGTCTTCGCATCCAGCCCATAAGCAGTCAGCTTCTCTATGGGGTCTTGTGGGAGCCAGTGTCAGAGGCCTTACTGAAGTCCAGGTAGACAATATGCACTGCTTCCCCATCATATACCAAGCCATTCAAACCTTTTCTGCAGGTTAGAAGGCAAGTTGCAGAAACAAACAATTTGTAATGGGATTGAAAAGACAGGTGGCTATTACTTCTGATTTTCCTTTTCTGGCTCTTTCTTCAAACTTATAAGTAGTTAGTGGTTGGGTCTTATGGATTTTTTATTGTACCAGATTATCCAGCTTTAGAGGGCAGAGTTTAAAAGCTCTAGTTTCTCCGAAGGACAAAACTGACAGGTTTCACAGATCTGCAGTAAACCTTTGGAGACTTTTGCTGCTCTGTTCCTCTGATACCATGCATTCTATGCCTTCACAACAACATAGTTCTGAGTGCTAACACATTCTCTCTAACTCTATCAAATAAAACAAGGAAAAATGGTTAGCATTAAACCCACCATTTTTTACCCACTTAGCAATCTTCTAATTGCATTATTTAAATTGTCTTTATGCCTGCTTCCACTTCTTGCCTATTAAATTTCTTTTTTTTTTTTCCTTTTATCTTCCTTTGTAGATCTTCAAATATATTTTTTCTGACTGTTTTTTTTTTTTTTACTTCTCACTGAATTAAATAAGCAACCAACTAAATAACCAAATATATAAATAAATAAATGTATATTTTAGAAACATTTACAATAATCACAAAATCTCTTAGGTTGGGAGTGACCTCTTAAAATCATCTAGTCTTACTCTCCCTGTTTAATGCAGTCAGCTAGAGAAGGTTGTCTGGGACAATGTTTGGTTAAGTTTTTTACTGTCTCCAAGGATGGAGACTTTATACCCATTTTACACAGTGTTTGACCACCCTCATAGTAATAAAGCATATTCTTATGTTCACATGGAATTTTATGTGTTTTAATTCATGTTCATTGCCTGTATCCTGTATATAAGCATTAGTAAGAAGTTGTATACAGATAACACACACAAAAGGTAATAAATATTCCTCCATCATCCAGCCCAGTCTCTGTTGAAAAAACATCCTGTTATAATGAACTGTGTCAGCAAAGCCCTCCAAAAAACCATCCTGCTTCTGAAGATTCTCACAAAACAAAACTTTTCAGTCGTACAAACAAACATCCTGCCAGAAAATCCTGTCATTGTATAGGATATCTTATAGTTTTGAACATCTGAACAAGGCTACGTGTCAAGGAACCACACACAATCCTCTTTTGAATGCTATAAAAACTGAAGACAAATTTTGGGAAGTCAGGAACAAGGAAGGGAGAAAAGAGACCGGCTACTTCAACTGGGAATCTCTCCCCAACCTCTCCTCACCTCTTCTCTTCGCCACCGCATGCTGCCAGACTGCCAGTGGGGACCCAGACTGTGCCAGCCTGGAAAAAACGGAGGCATGAGTCTGCCTTATCCCTCTAACTTTCCATGTTTCTGAGGGCCAAGAACGCCAAGAAGGCTCAGCTCTGCACAGATCGCTGCAGCATCCCGACAGCGTGGCTCGGCTGGGACAGCAGAGCCCAAGCACCCTGGCTGCATTCCAGAGCACTAAGACCTCCTCCTGCTGCTGAGAGAACATCGGAGAAAATAACAGAGACAATAAAAAAGCAGTGAAACAGCCTCTTCAATCCTTCCCCCCCC
>JAWWEW010000001.1:58964605-58981436 GCA_035583185.1 Anabacerthia variegaticeps
CATTGATAGTCTGGCAAAAAAATTAGTTTGTGGTGGTATTCTTGCTCTCTGCTTCTAAAAATTAATCTTGGCATTTTTCCAATCTTTCTTTCTTCTCTCTTTCTCTGCATGTCTTACCAATTGATTAATAAAAAATCAGTTTTTGAAATAAACAGATAACTTGGTTTGAGTTTTAATTTTGTTGGGGAAAATATATGAATCTGAAGTCCTTTCTGCAATATTTAAGCAGATTGTAACAGAAATGTCTGGCTCCTTTTTGTTCATTCCCTTCCTTCAGGTATATATACATTGATGAACTTTTTTCAGCTGAAGAGTCACAGATCCCTCTACCAGTTCTCACATGAAAGATACTCCAGTCCCTAAACGAATTTTGCTGGACCATTACTTGATCTGTTAAGTCTGTATCTTTCTTGTAGTGAAAGCCCAGCACTGAACAGAATCCTGCAGGTGCAGTCTCACTAATACTGAACAGAGGGGAAGGATCACCCCACTCAAATTTTTGGCAGCACTCCTAGTGCAACCCAGGAGGTTACCAGCATCCTTTGCTCTGAGATTGCATTGAGATGTTGTCTACCAGAACCCCAAGATCCTTCTTGGCAAAGGTGCTTTTCAGACAGTTGCCCTCCTGTATAAACTGGTGCATTGAGTTTTTCTTCCCCAGATACGTGACTTGACATTTACCCTTGCTGATATTCACAAGGCTCCTCTCCAGCCTACTGAGATCCCTCTGAATGGTGGCACAACCATCTCATGTATAAACCATTCCTTCCAGTTTTGTGTTGTCTGCAAACTTGCTGAGACTTCATCCTTACCAAGTCATTAATAAAGATGTCAAAGAGCATTGGAGCAGGGAATGACCTCTGAGGTACATTGCTAGTAACTGCCTCCAGCAGGACTTGGTACCATCTATCACAGTCCTCTGGGTCCAATCATTCAGCTAGTCTTTAATCCGTTTCACTGTCCACTTACCTATGCCCTACTTTGTCACTTTCTCTATGATGATGTTATGCAAGACAGGGTCAAAGGCTTTTCTGAAATCAGAGTAAACAATATCTGCTGCTCTGCTATCATCGACCAAGCTATTCACATCATTGTAGATGTCTATCAAGTCGGTCCAGCATGATTTTGTCATTGTAAATCCATGCTAATTACCACTAGTAGCCCCCTTACCCTTCTTGTGTTTGGAAAATCTTTTCAGAAGGTTTTTCTCCATCATCGTCTGACTGACTAAGGTGATGCTGACTGGACTGTAGTTCTCCAAGTCTTCCTTCTATCCTTCTTAAATACGAGTGATATTTATTCTCTTCTAGTCTTCACATTTCTCCCAGTCACTAAAACCATTCCAAGAGTCGTCTTACAATGATATCAACGAGCGTCCATCAGTCCCTATTGCCTTATCTACATCCATTTTGCTCAAGTAGTCCATGACTTGGTTATTCTCGGCTAAAAATAAATCATATTCTTCATAGTAGAAACAGTATAAATAAATCTGTATGACCATGTAATACAATTTTGCAACTTCTTTCTCCTAACCAATGCTTATGAATGCTTTTGGTATTTTTGTCTTTATGATGGGAGAACTTTTTAGTGTTTTTCATTATCATAAACTATCAGAAGATTATAAATATTCTGTATGGTTTCTTCTGTCTAAGAATGCCCATGCCTAAATTGGCAACCCTGAAATTCCAACAGCTATTTTGTTATTATCTAATTGAAATATGTTTTAAAGAAGCTGAAGCAAAACATTTGTGAAGCAGGAAACATGATATCTTACATAGTGCCAGAAAGTGTATATGATCAGGAACAGTCTAGAGATGAACAGAACATTAGGGGAGAGCAATCTGGCTCTGAAACCAGTGCTGCATTCAGAGTCAAAACCAAATCCAAAGTTTTCCATTCTGTAGCCAAGAACCTTTGAATAAATCTGGTATCCAGCATCTGACCTGTTATGATTATGACCAAGTAGTTGTTACAAGAAATCAATCTTTCTCTATTAGTGTAAAATGTGGCAGGTGGTTAATTCACTACACTTCTCTAATCAGTGAGTGGAAAATATTTTTTCTTGTAATTGGTACTCAGTGTTTTCAGTTATGATCAAAGCTCCTTTATTTATATTACTTTTCTAAAAGAGTTAGTATGTTACTTCTACGTCTATTGGTGTCAAAAAAAAAAAAAAAGATAGAAAAGAACATTCTGCCTCAACACTCTCAGTTGGCTCTCTTAGCCAACTGAACTGATATTTCTAACTACACTGTGATTCCTATCTCATGCTCAGATGATATGGACTTCACTGAGTTTTTGATTTCTTTGACAGAATGAGTGATTTTCCTGTAAAAAGAACTTCAGTGCTTAATAAGTTCAGAGACTTCTAAAGCAAAGTCAATGACAAAATCTTTCCAGTAACAAAAGCTCTATCATAATATAATATGGTACAGTTTCCTTGTAAAAAACCTCTATCTTGCAAGTCTTCATTGTCTCACATACAAGCTCAAGCTTATAGTATTGCTTCAAAAAATTTACAGATTACTTCTGAATGTTGCTTATATTTTGAATAAAAGCTGCTTATTACTACGCTGAATGCTCTACTGACTACTGCACAGTTCAGTTTCAAGTGTATTCCTTTGAAAATCAAAAAGCATAAAGTAGATTCTGTGATGATCATAAATCAGCTGGAAAGCTGGAATTTTTTTCAAATTTCTTTTGTGGATGAACAAGACAAAATGGAAAACATCTTGATTTTTGCATCCCACTTTGCATTTTCTTTGGGACAGAATCTTTCCAGTGTAAGCTAAGCAAATAGTCTCTTTAAGACCAGAAGCTATATCAAATACTAATTAAAAAAAAGAAATCTAAATTTTACTGTGATATCTTCACCATTGGAAGGTTAAAGTCTTCCTCACTGCTTAATGAGTGCATTAAACCCTATGAAGTCTGAGACCTTTTAGAAATTTATCTCTGAATCCTAGCTTGTCATTTTTCTGAGAAGACTCTTACCAAGTAGGGATTCTTTTGAACTTGATTTATAAGGTGGTGTGATGACAGAGACTTGACAGAAAGATGAGTTGAGAAGTTAAGCCATTAGTATCAAATTTCATCCCTGTCACTCTTTGCTCTAAAGAGGAGGTTTTACTTTCCAAAAGGTACTTTTTGCAGAATAGTTCTGTTTAGCTTTAGCTTATAATTTCAAACATAAGGCATTGAAGTACTAATCTCTGAACAGATTTTTTTCTATGACCTGTATTTTCTGTCTCTTTCACACTTATCTATATCTGTATCTCATACTTACACATTTTCTGATACACCTGGAAAACAGAGATTGCCAATGGAAAAAACAAAAGATATTGTCCCTGAAAGAGCCTACCTCAGCTGAAAGAATTTGGCTTGCTGAAACAAAAGGGGAGTAAATCGGTGAGCATTTGGAATCCATTCTTAACATATATTAACTAATCTTCAATAGATGTTTACAGAGCTCTTAATTGCTATAGTGACATTTCCCTTTCCTATTTTCCCACTGTAGGAGAAGTTTAGAAATTAAAAGACTAGAATGCACTAATAATTGTTTTACCTTACTTTCCCTTTAGCAGTTCTATGCTCTATTGTTTACCTTTTACATGTCATTACCAGTTCAGTAAATTTCATCTGGTTTCAGCCAAAAAGTGTTGTGGCTTTAGTATTGAAGAGTAGCTGTTTCAATCATATTTATTTACAGGCTCGTGTAAAAATATCTAGATTTTTCAGAGGTCTATGTCATCAACATTCCCTTATTGACTCATTCTTATATGCTTAATATGCTGTTGTGGAGGCATCTCTAAGGGTAAGTATATATAAACCATGGTTAGAGATCAGAAAAATTAGATAAGACACTAGGTTACCAAATGAAAAATCATAAACGTTTGAACAGAAAGGATGCAAACATGAAGCAATATATTTTTTTTTTTTCATAGAAACTCTTTCTTATACTAGAGGTGAGTTTTATAAAATAGAAATATTTTTAAAAACCCATGTAAGCAGTAAAAGAAAGGTACAAAATCCTATTTAGGTGTTCCATTTAGATCCTGTTTAGATCTTCCATACTTTTTCTGATATATCAATCATAAAGTACAGCCCTATCAGTAAGGTACTAATCAAGCACTTATTTTGTTCTCTCTGGGTTGAGAATGATTTTATTTTGTCATATCACATACTCTTCTCCTGAAGCCTCTGCTAGCCTCCCTCCTATCTCTTTCTGATTCTTGGAAGGAATCCTCTCATAAGAGGATGGGCTACACTGAGCTGGCTGTACATTTGCTGCGTGCAAATGGTCAAAGTTTGGAAGGCTTCAGGAGGCACCTAGCCTCAAGTAGTTTATTATGAGACTTGCTAGATTTCCCTTTGGTATCTCCTTCAGGTACCCTAACCACTTGTGACTACCTCAGATAGATCTGCTCCTCGTTTTGCAAAATAAGCATTTGCTCCTAATATATCTTTTTTCAGCTGCCTTTTTTTTTTTTTTTTTTTTTTTTTTTTTGTCCTTCCAAAATCTTTCTCAGATGCTGAACTCTATGACTTCTGACCACATCATCTTTTCCAAGCAGATGCCTGGACAACACAGTCTCCTGAAGGTTTGTCCAAAATCACAGGAGTATCCCATCAATAGATAGTTAAGGCTCATGATATACTGAACAGAGAAATGGGACACAGAAGTGTAAGGAAAACAGAGACCTTTGCTTTCAGCCACTCTTTGGGCAGCCCTGGGAACTGCTGTCCTTGGCTATGGCTGGAACCAGTTGCACTGTCTCTCAAACACACATCCAGCGGGTCGTAGGAGGTCTAGGGTCTGAAGTTTCTACTTCCAGACACTCCAGAACATTTTCTCCCACTCTTAGCTGATATTGCTGGCCAGACACAGGAATGTGATCTTCTTGTCACAGCTAGGGAATTGCTCATGAAGAATCCCAGTGTCCCCCACAGGAGTGACTATACACAAGACAACCTGATGGGGTTGAATTGTGCTACAGCCCATGAAGATGTCCTAGAATGTTACTTAGTGCCAGAACCAAGTGTGTCCAAGTAACAGGACATTAAATTCACACAGAACCCTATAACCTCTGATTTTAATTTTCAACCTAGTTCTCATCTGACTTCTTACTGTAAAGTTGGTGTCAAAAATTTAGGAAAAAATTATCAAGATAGGCTTAGGATATGATATCTCCCTTTCTCACAGAATTCAAGATCTATCAGAGAATGCACAGTGCTTTGTTTACACCCTCTTCCCATTTCCCATGGAGGAGATTAAACCCCACTCAAAACATTACGTTTTTTAAACTCCATGTCCTGCCATCTTGTATAGCATTTGGGGAAGCACTAAATCCTAGTCCTGCCTAAAAACCATGCAAAGCTCAACTGCCCAAACAGGCAATATGAAAAGCTGGTTTTCAACAGACCCTGTACAGGAGTGTTGCTTGACAGGGCTCAGTGATTTCTCTTTGGCCTGTTTGCCCTGTGCACAGGCATAGAGAATGTCAGTGTTCATCTATCAAGTGTGGTGTTCTTTACTTACCTACAAACTACTTTGCTGTGGATTTCTAGGTTTTTAAATTTCTAAATGCATTCTGAACTCTGCTGTCTAGTTTCTGTGTCTTAGTAAACTGGGGTGAGGGTATATTTTTATATCTCAAAGGTATTCCATGGATAAATACTATGAAGATTCAGAGGTGTGAAGACATTATGATAATAGGGATTTTGAAGGTTTTGCAATCAACTCTGTTATTTGCACCTTGTAAAAGAGGCAGGAGTGCCACACTGGGTTTATAGTACATGATATATTAATAATAGATAAGAATCTATAAGATATTAATAATAGATATTTTTTGTCATTTTCTTATTCTTCTGAAAGGATTTCACTTAGGAGATCTAAACAGCTTCTTCATGTTGCTAGTTTTGTTCTTAATCTATTAACAAGATCAGAGCTTGGAGAATATTAAAAAACAAAACAAAGCAAAAAAAATCAACAAACCAACAAACCAAACCAAACAAAAACACCATTTGAATTTTTAAATTAATTCACTTTGACAGATTTGAAATCAGTGTGTGCTTTCCACATACATTTTAATAAACAGGAAGACACATCCATGAAAAGAGGCAATTTTCAGGGACAGTTTTAAAATATATAAAGGAAATGGATCACAAATTCACAATTGTTCAAACAGGAAGCAGTCCTGCATTGATTATAAATACTATACTTATTCAATAAGAGTACAGAATACATGTGATGTGAAATACTGAGATGATACGTTAGATCTAGAGCACTTCACTTCCCACAGAGCTTCAGGATTTTGGAAAACAGACAAAACATTGTGTGAGATATCATTCACTACTTCTGGGAAAAAAAAAAAAACATATGTAATTTCTGATTCCTCTTAACTGCAAGACTCTGACTATTAAGGTAGTGTCAATGGCATTTACATATATTTTAAGGCCTCTGCAATTCAGAGTCATAGACAATGACAACAGTATAAATGAGATTGGGATAATAGCATACAAAGCTTAAGTGAGTTCCTGAATCCTGGAAAGGGCTCAGGTGTGTTATGCACTGAGAATGGGTAAATTATACATTTATAGCCCTATGAGGGCTACATGAAAAAATTGTTTCTAGTTTATTTAAAATGCATGCTATTCACTTTTTGCTTATTCTAAGTGTGTTTAGTAAACAAGAGTCACTTGTGAATGATATGTTCTAAAATCAAATTTAAGGGTAAACTTAATTATGTTCACAGATGGTGAAGCATAATTGATGACAGTATGTCAATGCAAACTGGAACTAGCTGTGTCTAAAAACATATCATCACTATCAACAACATAACATTATGAATATTTTAAATGACAACGTTATAAAAAGGATGAGCTGGCTAATTCTGATTGCCTCTATACATGGTCTAGTGTCAACTATTTTTGTTTATGGGAGCTTCTATTTCATTTGTTACTACACATCTTGCATTTTATTATTGCTGCAAAGAATCAACAGGGGAAATATTTTGGTAGCAAAAAGAAAATACATAGACTACACTTTTCATGAAACAATAATTGGGGCACTGCCACCTGAATTTCATGGGAATTTAGCAAGAAAAATAAGAGAACATAGCCTTCTTTCTGCATGATTTACTGTCACCAATAGTGAAATTCTTTGGTTTTATTATTTCATTTGATATCAGCCACTTCCCATTTACAAAAGACAGAGAGAATGTAACAGTAGAAGAGCATAGGCACCTCCAAAGGAAAGACAGAACATTTTTTCATTATATGACCACAGTTCTTACCGGTGAAATTGAATTTCACTGATCTGAACATTATATATGATTACCAGACTTAAAAATTTAAAAAAAACCCCTCTGCCTATATTGTTCATTTATTATTAAGGTCTGAAACTTGTGAAGATATGTTACTATTTGGTTCTGTTTTCTTTATTTTAAATATAGATTTCTCTTCTGCGGTGAGTGTATTTTATTGTGCAACTGAAGACTGATAGAAGATGAGAACACTGATTCTCAGATAGCCTTCTGTATGACTAGAGGGAAGTGGATATGATCTAGTGTGCTTGTCAAGGACCTTAAATGTCATCCAACTCTAACGCTGTAGGAATAGAATTAGAGTCTTAAGTAGTCTTAATCTCAGATTATTCTTGTCTGCTCAGGAGACGCTTACAAAAAGCAAGTAGTCATTTACCATATTCATATAAACTCCCTTTTAATTCAGAGACATCAGAGGGGAAAAAGGAATCTACTTATTAATATTGATTCATTATTATTGTTATTATAATTGTAGATTATTAAATCATTATGTGATCAAATATGATATTACTTTGATGTTACTTGTTCACATCTTCTTGTATAAATAATCAAACAAAGCAGTGATTTGCTCTGTAAGGAACTCACATAAAGGAAGTCCATAATTGTGGCATAGACTGGAAAATATGAAATATGAGAAAAAGACAAGGATATACTCTTATCTTTGAAAACCTAACTATATCCATCACTTCTCCCAAGCCTACCTTATAATTGGACCTGCTGTCAATACAAAAGAAGTTTGTTAGTATTAACGTGTCAATGCTTTGGTGCTGTGTAGCTCTGAAGCAGCTGTTGATGTTCCCAGGTGAACAGTATGGTACATGATAGGGAAAATGTTGCTGAGGAAGTGTTGTTTGTAAGCTGTTATTGCCCTTGCAAGTTGTTACAGACAACTGATTAGCATAGTAGCATCCTTCCACCTCAGCATTTCCATTTTCTGGGGCCTTATCTTCCCTGATAATGGAACAAAAGAATTTTTGTGGATTCTCTGGCATACAGCAAGGCTTCCATAATGGCTTTTTCCAAATGCAGAAGACACAATGGGATTTGTTTGTAGTGTTAATGCATAAGTGTGTTTAGGGAAAGAATGTTTTAATTTAAATAGACTTTATTATTTTTTATTATTATTAATGGTATGCTTTTATTTGTGTTGTACTTGTTTCCTGACAGAGGAAAATTTAGATTTCATGCAGCAATTACAAGAAACACTCAGGCAGAAATAGGTTAACAACAAAGTGGAACAACTTTAGAATGCTGAATAACTAAATAATAAAATAGAAAATAAAGGAAATGAATGTGTACCATGAAAATATGAGAACATTTGGAAAATCATTGAAGAAAACATTTCACTACAAGAAGAAATTCAATAGGCTAGTGCAATTTTCTCTGAAGTGAGCATGTCCAATGGATGCTATGGCCATTCAAGCATGTCCCTGAGACTTCTGTGACTATAAGTTTATGCATCTTTGTTGAAATGGATTTTTTCTAAGGCTGCAAAATAGCAGCAGATCAAAGCATTTATCTCATATGTTCTACTGTGTTATGCTATGACTAGAGCAATTGTGATTTTTAAAAAATGCCTTGTGAAATCTATGTTTAAAACAAACATAAATACTACAACATAAAATATCTAAGTCCATTTTTACTACCTTACATTGCACATTTCATGGATGTGATGGTTTGATGGTAAACCTGTCAGAAGTAGAGCCATATGGCAAGTTCTAAACACAAGATTAAAGCATGTTTTCAAATGTTTATGTATGTATTGGATTTGAGTCAACGTTTTGGTAGCAGGGGGAGCTACAAGGTGCCCTCTGGGAGAAGAGAACAGGAGCTGCTCCCTTGTCCAAGTGAAATAACTCCAAAATAGACCCACTACTGTTCAAAGTTGAGCTGGTGACACTTTTGTGATAAGGTATTTAAAAGTGAGATGCATAACAGCTGTAAGAGAGGACTAACAAAAATGTGACAGAAACAACCATCAGGGAGGAGGGAGGAAGTTCTCTGGGTGATGAAACAGATTCCCCTGCAGCTGCAGCCCACGGTGAAGACCATAGTCTACCTGTAGCCTATGGCAAGGCTTCAGTCAAGCAGGTATCCACACTGCAGCTTATGAAAGATCACACACCAGAGCAGGCGGTGATGCCCTAGAGAAAGCTGCAGCCCATAGGTAGCCAAGAAAAAGGAGTTCCTGGCAGGGTCTGTGACACATGGAAAGGAGCCCACGCTGGAGCAGGTTTTCTTTCAGGAGTTGTGGCCCTAAGGGGTACCAGGCTCAAGCAGTCTGTTGTTGAAGGGCTCTACCCCATGAAAAGGACCTGAAGAAGATCACGAAGAGCTGCAGTCTGCAGAATGAACCCACACTCAGCCAGTGGAAAAGTGTGAAATAGGAGTGTCATTGAGATGAACATGACAAAATCAGGAATAGATCCTGTATATATGAAAAGTGAGAGGTTCCTTTATTTTTCACATAGCACCTTTTTTATCTTTCGTAAGTGTACATGCACTAACATTATTGGTCCTCATTGCATGCAAACAATCATCTATTGGCCACAGTTATAAATGTCTGTCTCTGTACAAACTCACCCAAGCTCCTTATCATGTGTCTCTCCTGAGTTCTCTCAGCCCCTGCAAGTTGTTTATCTTCGCGGGTACACAACAATCTGGACAAGGTCAAATTCTTCTTTCTCCATTAAGAAATCTGCAGCTGCTGCAGTTTCCCACAAAGGAACAGCAGAGATTAAGTGTTATGGATTGATCACAGCCTCCATACTCCATCCCACCAGTGCCGCTCAAGGGGGGAAAGAGATAGAAGGGTCAGGAACAGGAGCAAAAGAGTAAGGATGGGCTAGGGGAGAAGCATGAGGAGTGAAGAGAAGGTATTGTTAACATTGTCTTTGTTTTCTCTCCATCCTACTGTATTTTTAATTGCAATAAATTACATTAATCTTCCCCAAACCAAGACTGCTTTTCCTGTGTTGTTATTTGATTGGTGATTACCCTTTTTTTATCTCATCCCACAAGGATTTTTGCCTTATTTTTTTTGTATGGACCTTTTTTTTTATGAAGACAGACTGAGAGAGATGGGGTTCTTTAGCCTGGAGAAGTCAAGGAGATATTTTAGGAGATTTCCAGTATCTAAAGAGGCCTATAAGAATGCTGGAGAGGGAGTTTTGACAAAGGTGTGTACTGGTAGGACAACTTCCCACAAGAGAAGTTGTGGATGCTGCATCCCTAGAAGTGCTCAAAACCAGGTTGGATGGGGCTTTGAGACAGGTGGTCTAGTAGAAGGTGTTCCTGTCCATAGCAGGAAAGTTGGTCCTAGATGATTTTTAAGGTCTCTTCAAACACAAACCATTCTATGATTCTATGACTGTCTCCACGTCCTGTTAAGGAGAAGGAGTTAGAGATTGGCTTGGTGGTCATATGACAGCCAGCCAAGTTTAATCCATAATGGATCCTGTTTTGAAAGCAATACCTCTGATGCAAAGTATATGATCAAAAAGTCAATTTACTGAAGTGTAGCTTCAGTGTGTCATTGTAAATTCATGTCACTGTTATATGCTGGAATTGCCTGAATTATCTCTGGAGCTTCTTAGAACTCTGTACTGACTTTACAGGACATCTATGGTGATGAACCTTTTAAATGAATGAAGTTGGAAAGAAAATTTGCTGACTCTTACAGGTTCCTTTTAGAAGTGAACAGAATTGGCTTGAAATTACTTCTATTGCTTAGGAGACTGTTGGGACTGTTTTCTAAAAGGTTGTCTTCTAGAGGGTGCTGTAGTATTTTATTCTGTCAGATTGCCCTTTTTTTATTTTTTTTTTAATTTTTCCTGACAGTCAAAGGTGCATGAATGATCAGAATGCCTGAGATGGGGAGTTTGAGTACTAACTTAGTGACAATCAAAACAGAAGTTTAAGGAAGAAAATTTCATACCTATGAGAAATCACATGCAGCATGTATGATAAGTTTTTGAAGTAATAAGTCCATCTTATTTTATCTATTCCAACTCATTTTGAATGTTTATTTATCAATATGTGCTCTCCTTGGAAATGGAGCAATGTGCTCTATATGTTCTTCAGGCAAGGCATGAGAGACAATGTGGTCCACTGGAATTAGTATAGTGTTTGGATTTTTGGGAATCAAATTGCAACTCTCTTAAAGGCTTGATTAGTGTCCTGTCAGGTTCTCAGTAAGAATCTTCTCTGAAAAGGTTAGCAACATTTTTTTATTTTTTTTTCTCCTCCCAAGAACAATGTGAAGATATAGTACTTACAATTTGCAATGTATTCTGGAATTAAAAATTTATACTTTTTAGTATGAAAATGCTATGACTTGTTAGCATGACTGCTAAATCTAGTAGCATTTCATTCCTTTATTATGGATTCACTAACAGAAATCTGGATTTTGCTGAGATCTCACATATTCAGTCTAGTAGACAATCCTCTACTGTGCAACGAGTGTCAGAATACTGGGAGAAATTTTCATTACTAGATTCTTATATTTAGCTAAAATCATATTATTCTACACAAAAATAAAAATAAAAATAAAATTGAGTGCATTTCAGTAAGTTGGAGATGAAAAGAATAAATGTACAAAGAAGAGCTTTGATGAATCCCTAGTTGAGACACTGGAGAAAAAAAAAATTATTGGCAATGTAAGAATTTGAGCAGATAGATCTTAAAAAAATTTCCAAAATTTCATGAACTTGCTAGGATTCTGTTGCATGATTTAAAATATTTCAGGTTCTGAAGTGTTCATTTTTTTGTATTTGGTATCTGAGATAACCAAATTTAATTTATAGCTGCCATTGACTTTGGCAGTCCTGCTTCATTTACAAGCCATTATGTAATAGCTGTCATTTGATAAAGTATAATTTCATGTTTTTCTGAGATAACTGGAGTAGCTGGCAAAGAAAAAGGAGGTAGTATTGTATCATCATATGTGATGAATATATTCCTTTCTGCAAGCACAGGGAAAGCAGCAAATAAAAGCAAATTGAGAAAGGTTTTTATAGTCAAATGTAATAAGATACTGTAACTGAAGCTTACCACCTAAATTCTGAGTTGATTATGAAATTTTGTAAAGCCATATACATTGAACACCTGATTTTTCCTCTGTTTTATAGACATTGAATGTATAAACCTGGTCATTGTCATTTGCTAGGATAACTTTGTTAGAAGAATATTTTGTTTATACTATTAATTTCTACCCTAGACAAATCCCTGAGAAACAATTAAGGAACATTAAGAATTCCTGTAGATTTAAACTGTAGAGTTTCTTTTACATAAATTTCATATATCCAACCAAAGACAAAATGAAATGTATGCAGTTTATCTTGTGTGACCTGGAGTTAACTTACATGCATGAATCCCGAGGGAAATTGAGAGTATTTTAACAAACTATACTGTCCCATCTTTTCTGGCAGATGCATTCTATTTTTCTGGTTCATCTATTACTGTTCTATTCTGAGTTCATGACTGCCCTTTATGTTCAATACAAAAGCTAATTATTGTGTTAAGCAGCTTTTCTAAAAGCTTTGCTTTTGCATCTTTGATGCTTCATGAACAGAATGGCAAATTAAAACATAGATAAATGATCTAAAACTGAAAACAGTTGTTCTACTTATCATTTAATAATAGACACAAGGCTTTTTTAGGAGAACATATATATTAAAAGACATTTACAAGTCTGCTATTCTGCAACTCATGCATCACCTCCTCTCGGACATTTTTGCAGTAATACCTATGTAATGAGTCTGTTTAGAATACATCTTACTAAATGGTTCTAATCTATATAGGTTCTCATGCCACACTCATCACCATAGTATCCAAGCAACTTCCTGTAGTGTATTAAGCAATGTGACTAACATCTGTCACATATTTTGTTCTCATCATTTCCCCAGGGGAAGAACTATGTGCAGTGAAGTATTTTGTTTTGTATTTGTTTATTTTTCAAGTGGTCCGTGACTTGGGGGTTATTCAGTCCACACAGGGTCACACAAAAAGTAAAGATTACTGTGGGTCAGAGAAAAATGTAAACAGGAATGACATTCTTGCTTTTAACTGAAGTGTTGACATGAATATTCCAAACACTGAGGTATACCTCTTGATAATTTTTCACCTGCACATACAAAAAAAAAAAAAAAAAAAAAAAAAAAATTTTGTGCCGTGTGTTTTTAAGAAATGATACAGTATTGTTCTCCTAACAGTGGATGAAACCAAATCTTTGAGACTAATCAAACCACACTATACACCTGGAGCTTTTGTATTTCACATTTGAGAGCTGGTCTTGACAGTTTATTTGTGTCTTGTCTAAAAATAACTTGCAATAAACTTAAGCAGCTCCTCTTATTATACTGCAAAGGTAGGGGCCCAAGTCAGAACTACACCTGACAGAGTGTTTTATGTTTCATTCCATTCAGGACCACATATAAACTTAACTATTGGCTTTCTCATTTGAAGACAATAAACGTAAAGCAGATGCCTGCAAGTAAGCATGTGTTTAAGTACTCTCTTGTTTCCATGAATCAGGGCATAAAGACAGTAAAAGACCTATTTAGATCCTTTATCCCATTTCTCAGACCATGTGCAGTTCACATATGCTTCCCTCATGGCAGATTTGATGGGATTTTTTTTTTTTCCTTTTCCAGTTGTTCGAAGTGGTTCAAAGTAAGGTTCATTTGCTTCGCAGTACAATTGCATAGCTTAGCCAACCTTAGCTGACTGGCTAATCCCTCTGAGTTCATTATCTTTTTTGTGTCTTCTTAGTTTCCTTCAGTGATAAACCCACAAATTCTTAAGGCAATAAATTATTTTTCTGTCTTGGTGTGGGGAAGAAAGTTTAAGGTGAGTAGACACTTTGATGCATGTGTTAGAAGGCTAAGCTCTTGGCAATCAGTCTGTATCACCAGGCAGCAGGTAGGGCAGGAGTTACCCTCAGTGCTGTCTGCTTCCAAGGTCTAATCAGGGCATCAAAGAATATGAGTACATTCTTTGTGAAAATGAGTGAGTTAGGATTGCTCTGAACTGCCGTAAAGGCCATTAGGCAATCTCTTTACTCTTGAGTGATAAAAACATTCTTTGGTTTATGTATTTCATTTGTTTAAAAAGAATGTCATTTATTCTCTCCCTTTCCCTTGGATAATCTGAAACATCAGTTGCAGATCGCTGTCTCACTGCCATGTTCCTTCTTTAAGTGTTTTGAAACCAAATATGGTGCTAATAACATGAAAGTTGCGGATTTCAACCCTGTATGGGCCATTCACTTAAGAGCTGGACTTGATCCTTGTGGATCCCTCCTAACTGTGTGATTCTGTGTGAAATATCTGACTCTTTTCCTAAGTGCTATTGTGCCTTTGTGCTTTCTAAATGATAGAAGGGCAGAACAAAGGGCAGAGAAGGCGTTAAGTGCCATGTTTATTTGGAAAGATACTTGGCAAATTTCCGAACATGCATACAGTAAATTAAAAGAGTGAAGAAAATAGAGTCTTTTGAAACTAATGATTATTTAAGATGTGCTCCATTGTACATACTAATAAAGAGTCATTGTTTGTATTAATTTAAGTACAATTTATGGCATCACTGATGATATTTATCAGCATGATACTGCTATGGAAATTCAGCTAATAAGAAAAATAATGAACCCCTGTGCAGTTTCAAATTGCTTCGTAGAAAGGATTTATTGGAAAATTTCAAATTTGATTTCAAGCAAGATAATGTAAAAAGTGCAAAGTCTTTTTATAATGATTCATATTTTTAAACTTCAGTATGTGTGTTGACTGTGTGTGAGTATGGAGTCATTACTAGTTTATTTAAAGAGCTAGGAAAGACCCAAAATTAATTAATTTAATGTCATTAATCAGATTAAACAGGGTAAGTGCAGATATCAAAGCAAGCCATGAAACGCTGAAGCTGGGATACCTGAGAAATCTGTAGTGAATTAGACATGTTCTACTTCTACTTCTTTTTTTTCTGCAGGTTTGTTAAAATAAAATCCAGTTCAATCAAAGCTAAGCAGAATTGCATTGTGATATAATGTGAACAACCCTGTCCAGCTGAATCTGAGATGTCCTTTGTTGGGGAAATCCACCACTTCCTTAGGAAGATTATTCCAATTTGTGTCTAGTCAGAATCACCACAGGAGTAACTCATACCCATTACCCCTCCTTTTCTGTGTCTTTTCTGTGTGACTCCCTGTAAAAAGAGTCTCTACCTTATCTGTAGCCATCTTTTAAATAGTGGACCCTGGTGATAAGGTCTCCCCTAATCCTTCTTTTCTTGAGGCTGAGCAAAATCTAGTTCTCTCAGTCTTTCCTCATATGTCAGGGTTCCAAGTCCCTTCGTCATCTTTGAGGTCCTTCTTTGGATCACATCTCTTTTGTACAGCAACAGTACCAGTATTAGTTGAGCTACTTTGAGACTTCATTCTCATTACTTAAGAAAGCCACAGAAATACTGCCTCATGAAGGTCAATATATCAAAGGAGAGATTCAGCAGCACAGAATACTCCTGGCAAACAAGTTTTCAACTACTTTTCATGTTCTTAGTTTCCATCTTTGGTGCTGGTGTTATTATTAACATATACAAGAAGGCCTTTCTTATCTCAAGTAATGTTCAGCACTCCACTTTAAAGAGGTCTCTAATACCTTTCTATTTATACAATACATCTCTCCTTCTATCTTGCACCTCAAAGGATGAGACTGACAAGAAATACTGTGTATGATTAAGTAATTCCATACCTCTAGGAGCTCATTACACATTCCCTGTACGAAGCAAAACAAACAACAACCAAACAAACAAACAAAACTTTTTTTTTTTTTTTTTTACATAAGGAAAAAACAACCTCCTTGTCCCAGAAAACAGGTGCGTCTCTTATGAAAATACTTGGTTGTTAGCAAGATATCTAACAAACAGGACTTGAAACATTTGTGTAAGATTATGCATTACTATGCTAAAAGCATCATAGTCTCTTTCCAGACTTTGCTGTATATAAAAAAAAATGGTCCAGTAAGACAGAGATTGTACATAACTTATTTATTCTTTCCTGGAATATGCAAGGTTAGGGTAGCTTCCTTGAGACTCTGTCTGCTTTGAGCCAATCCCTTAAGGTTCCTGTAAAATAAGGTGTAGGTTGTATTTGTGTTCCCTTCCTGGTTCTGCCTGGCTTACCAAGCAAAATGACAATATGGGAGAAAGCATCAAAAAAAATAAAAACATAACCTGAAAAAAATTCACCCTACAGAAAGGTGTAACAGTAGGTACATTCTCCCTGCTAGGGAGCTAAGTGTGGGTTTTAGCTTCTCTGAGGCAGTCTTCCTATCCATCCATGGCATTACCAGATGCATGACTTGCTAAGATCCAGAAATACAGTACAGAAGGTCTTGTATTTTGAAAGCTCTATATTTTGTATTCTTCTTACATTCACTTATCATCTTTCCTCTTTCTTCTCTTTCTTTCTTTCTTTCTTTCTTTCTTTCTTTCTTTCTTTCTTTCTTTCTTTCTTT
>JAWWEW010000001.1:58982812-59032030 GCA_035583185.1 Anabacerthia variegaticeps
TCTCTTTCTCTTTCTCTTTCTCTGTCTCTTTCTCTTTCTCTTTCTCTTTCTCTTTCTCTTTCTCTTTCTCTTTCTCTCATATTATTAACCTGATATTGGTGCAAAACTTTCTGGAATGTTACTGACTCCTAGCTACTTAGTACAGTTTAGATAACCCAAGGACTATTACTATCTCAGTACTTTGGATTGTACAAGATTGAAAATGTCTTTACAAATATTGAATTGGAGATACCAATTTCATTCAGCATCTCAGTAGCTTCCATTGTATGGCATTCATCAGTCTGGCTCTTCAAAACATATCAGTCTTTACTACTTCAAGAATGATAATGCCTATCCCATTCACATGTGTGAATTTCTCATGGACATAGGAATTTCTTTTCCTTTCTTTCCTCTGTCCCAGACTTTTACATATGTACTCAAAGGTTACCATGGCACTCTGAAATTTGGTAGCTCACCTTGAAGAAAGATTTTGGATCTTTTCTCCAGTCTTCAGCTATCCTAAGCTGCTGCTTCTTGTTTTTTATAGTATTTTTGGAAATTATATTAATTTTAAGTTAGGAATTCATAGAATTTCTTCCCAAATATAAAATTACTTCCTGTCAGGCATGTGTATGAGTGAGTGGTTTTCTTGTTTCTTTTTGGTTTTTCCTCTTTTTAAAAACTTTTCTCTTTTTTTTCCAGTTTGATGTTGTTGTTTTAAATTTCTCTGTGCTTTTACTTCCCCATAGCCACCAGGAGCACTTAGCAGTCTTGCTGAATTATGGCAAGGATCCAGTATAGACACTGAAGTTTACAAAGCCCAGGTGGCATGCTGACAGATGAATTGTGATGGCAGCTTGAGGGCTTGGTATATTAAACATGATGAGGGGGTGGGTAAGGAATGAGAGTCTCTGCGATTTGCACATCCTTCATCTGATCCCTTAAGCTTTACAAGAGCAAAATTCATTAAGGAGATTAAGCGCAAGACCAAATGTCTAATGTGACAAGAGAATGCAATTGAATTTTTTCCCATTTGCTCAGCTCTGATACCTCAATATTAAATTGATTAGGTCATAGGAATGGCCTTATAGAACTTGTAAACTATTTAAAGCTCCAGTTTGGGCACAGGGCAGTCAGTATTGACACATGCAGCCAGCCTTCACAAGATCAGCCTGCATCTGCTAAAGTACCATTTGCCTGACTGACATGAAAATTTGAAGGGTGCTTGTTTAAATGGCCTAGGTAGTACGTGTTAGATAATAATCTTTTTAATCTGAAACAAGACTGTAACACCTTATCCTGTACAAGTCTCGTGTCTTCTGAACCCCCTCAAGGCTGATTCCACACGGTTTGATTCTAATTAGTGGATTAAAAGTGAACAAAGCAGCAGAGTTTTCAAAGAATTCTGTTCTTTTCCCATGTTTTATTCCATATGTAGTCCAACAAATACAATCTGTAAGCTTTCACAACTCTAGACATATATGTTGGGTATGGGACAGATTCAACATCTGCCTGGAAAATATCAACAATTATGAGACCAATCTATTATTTCTAGAAGGCAAGCTGTAAGGCTTTGTTCTGTTTATACACATTCAAAAAATATTTAATCCAGATTTGTTCATCTGACTCTTTCACAGGGTAGATAATGGAATGTATCAAGTTTGATCCTGAGCATGATATATCATATTTCCCTATTTCCTAATTGTAGTCTGCATGGATCTTTAACAATGTACTGCATCTTTGAAGTAGGCTAGTTTTCTGGAGATGAAACACCTCTTCATATCTGTTCTGAAGGAAGAAATTATATAGATGTGTTTCATCTTTATGGGAAGCACTATTATGTTAGGCTAGATATGCATGGTTTTTATGCAAGAATAATTGGAGATAAAACTTGTGTAAGGGTGCTGAGCATTTCAGATGTGAAAGAAAAAGAAAATGACATCAAAAGAAAAAAGAAACTTGTAGTCTGTCGATAGCATGGTGACAGTGAATAGTTTCCAAGGTTGTTGGCTCATTCTAGTTTTCATTTATTAGAGGCTAAGATTCATTTGACTTAGGTTTAATAGATTTCCAACCAAGGAGCACTGAGGAATCACCTTCTGTGGTGCTTACTGAGGTCATCAGCAAGACCTTTGAAGAGGGTTTCTTAAATTACAAATGTAATCTGCAGCACTGAAATCAAAAAGGTAGTGAATGTAGATACTGAGAGGTTTTTATTAAAGCAAAGGATGAAAGAAGGGACCAAAGACATTAACCTGTGTGACAGGAGTGACTGTGACAAGATTTTGATTCAAGGATTATATTGGCACATATTTAATAAGTTGTATTGTCAGGTGAATGAAACAGCTCAGCTTTACAAAGTGTGTGGCTTCAATACTAAAAGACATGGACCATTTGCTCTTTCTTTGGTACTACTTTGAGGGCAAAAAAAAGAAGGAAAAACTGTCAGAGCACAGTCACAGTCTTATTTATGTTCTTATTCTTTTATCATTAACCTGCTCTCTGGAGCAACCAGTGGGGTACACTGCCTAGAAATTATTTCAGAACTAGGATGGAGTCACTGTGGAGGGAGATAGTTTTGACCCCCTTCTGTGGCAATGTTTTATGCAATCTGCTCTCTGCTTGGTGAAGTCATAGGTCCTCTGTGTTAGAATATTTTAAGTTATAACTTAGTTTTTAGCTATTTCTCCTAGTTTCTTTGCACTTTGTGTAAGACATCTGAATGTTTCAAACTTCATTTGAAATATGGAGCATTTGAAAAAAAAAAAAAAATAGACAACCTATGTACTCAGATAATCTACCTAAATTATGAAAGAGGGACTTTCTAGCTAAGAGTACAGAACACAAACTGGATGACTGGCTTCTGACACACTAATCAGTAGTCTGAGTAGTGAAAATACATGCCAGCAAGGTTCAAGTGGATTAGTGTCTTCTCCCAATAACACCATTCAGTTTGATATTTTCCCTTGCTTCACATGATGCTTTAAATTCAGATAGCAGATGTATCTATACCTGTGGAGCCATTTATCTGGTGAATGGAACATTATTTTGGGTAATATCTATTTGGTATTTGTAGAAGTGTCTGTAACACTGTTACCAGTAACTATGTTAGTAAGATTCCTTGGTAGATAAAGAAGTTCAACTGTTAGAGATTTCAGCTAAGGTATTTTAGAATTAAAATTCATGATAGGGTTATATTTCTTCTATGTCTTGTTCAGTTGACAAGCCTGAAGGAAGCTAGCTTATCTCCAGTATAAAAACTTCACTATCTCAGAAAAATAGCATATCTTTTGTGCTGAAATGATAAACTTATTTGAATGTGAGAGTATTTTCACATAACTAAAGTAATTCTGTTTCCTCTGTCACTTAATTCTCATGTCTGAGTAGTTCTATTAGGTTGCTGACTTCTGTAAATATATTCTTGTTATCCTGCATTGAAAAGGGCAGTGGGACAGAGGACAATACTCTTTAGATACAGCCCAAAGCCACAAGAAAACAGTTATTCAGTCATCAAAGTACCTGAATGAGTTGGTTTAGTGTCATAAGCATGATGTGCTTAGGCAATCAAAGAAGTTTATTTGCTAACCCTCCATAGCTTCTGAAACAAAATGCCAAGTTAAAGCTTAAAAATTACCCTTCTGAAAATTAATTATATATATATATATAGTTTACCATAATTTCTGAGTGTAGAACAGCCTCCAAAACAGTAACAAACTGATTTGCTTCTCACTTACCTCTAATCTACAGGACTACAACTAAGTATTTTGAAATACGCAGCAGCACCTTAAGCCACATACAGAGCCTATATCCTATGTAAGTAGAAGCCATGTGGTTTTGAACAGCCATGATTCACATAACTTTGGTGTGCAGTATTCAGAATACCTCAGAGTTGCCCTAGAGAAAAAGAATTTGAAAATCTTTTCCCTGAAAGAGCACCCATGGTTTGTTTTTTTTGTTTGTTTGTTTGTTGGGTGTTGTGTTTTTTGTGGTTTTTTTTTAAGTTTTATTTATTTTATGATCAATTTAACTAGAATAGTCATGATACTCCACAACAGAAAAGAAAATGGCCAACTGGAGATTCACCTGAAAAACTGGGGAGGAGAACTATGCCCAAGACACCCTTGCCTAGTATTTACTAACTCATGAAGATTTTGCTTTGCATTTGGAGTCAGATTTGTTTCACTCTGTAGCAGGCTACTATTGGTAGCTATCATCCATATTTCATTCCAGTATCTGCAAGTGGCCCATCTTCTACTGTTCTCTGAATTCAGAGTACTAAGCTAACAATAAAACATACCTCCGTACATCACTCATTTGCTACTGAATTGTCACAGTTAAATGATTTATGGGATTATATGAACAAAACCAGAAATCTAAACAGCATTCCTTTTAAAATGTATCTTCTGTTGATTATTTTAATTTTATTTTTTGAAAAAATGTTTGTTTGTAGCAATTGCTTCTGATCTGAAGTGTCACTTTAGTCAACTTGGGAAAAAAAATGCTAAGCGCTACATAAAGAAAAAGAGAAAAAATGTGGTCACCTCTGTTCAGAAATACAAATCATAAAATTAAAACAGATAGTTAGGTGTCCAAATGAAGATTTATTTATTTTGTTGGGCTTGCTTCTTAAAACATAACTGTTCTTGAATACACATTAAAGCAAAATAAAATTTTCTAGACAAAATTCTTATTAAACAGATGTCACTGATAACCATATTAAGGATTGAAAATTACTTATGAAATTTTAATTTCTAGAAATAAGGACAGTTGCAAAGAACTTCTTATACTACCTTAACTTACTAACACCAACTCAAACATTGAAAAACTCTGAGACGAACACTAGACCTCTAATTACTCTGGCCCTGTTGCCTTTCTTAAATAGAGAATAGTGAATCTTGTGGATTGTCACGCTCCGTAATTTATAGGCTTTATTTAATCTCTCACAACATAGTGATCCCTTAGTCAATTTGCAGATGGCACCAAGTTGGGTGGGAATGTTGATCTGCTGGAAGGTAGAATGGCTCTACAGCCTCATCAATGCACTGAGGACAAGAATAACAAGTATTATTTAATGCAGAGTAAAGGAGGCCAAAGGAAGACCTTACTTTTCTCTGCAATGAAAGGACATTGTAACAAGGTGCTGTTAGGCTCTCCTGCTAAGCAACAAGTAATAAGACAAGAGGAAATTGTCTCAAATTGCACTAGGGGAATTTTAGATTGAATATTAGGAAAATAACTCTCTGCAAAGATTGTCAAGCACTGGAAATGGCTGCCCAGGAAAGTGGTTGAGTTGCCCTCCCTGGCTCTGTTTAGAAGACGTAAAGACAAGAGTCTCAGGGACATGGTTTAGTAGTGGACTTGACAATGTCAAGTTAATAGTTGGACTCAATGTTCTTAAAGGTATTTTCCAACCTTAACAATTATTTAATGTTTCTGAGTTTAGATGAATATATGTTACACTTCCAACATTTCTACAGGCCATAGTGAAAGTTCAGAAGCTTATCTCATATGTAAATATAAATACTTAATTATCTTGTACTAAATCCCACCCAGTAAGACTTAAACTATATAATCTCCAGCTACTTAGCAACTTTAAATTGTCTCAAGAAGAGGAAAACATAACTGAGAAACCAGGAAGCAAAATCACTTGATACAATAATTTTATACTAAAGGACATTTTAGCAATTAATGCTTCTTTATAAAGTTGAGTAACTAATGTTTGCTTACCTTTAAAAACACATATACATGTCCTGTATGCAGCATTCTTCATTAATATGCTTGCAGTGCTTTGTCAGCTAAAACCTTCATTAAAATATGGCATTCCTACTTGCAAAACAAAGAGAGAATTGAAACTATTACAGCCTTTTCTGTTATGTTTGTCTATGCAGAATCTGGAGGCAGGTTTCCTCTGTCTAAATGTCGGTATCTCCTTCAGAATATCTATGCCAAAACTAATTTCCCCAAGCATTCTTAATATATTCCTTTATACTCCTAGAGAGAGAGCAAGAACCAACTGTAGGGAACAATTAATCTCAGCTTAAAATAGAATGAACAAATTGCTTCCTAAAAATGCTTCTTTGTTTCACTTGGAAGAGCTATAAAGAGATTTTAGGGAGATTGTCTCAGATGTAGACTTCCATATTATAGACAACTAAAGTCAGGTGAGATAATTTTTGCTCTAAGTACCAATATAAATAGCTGCATCACCATTTACATGAATAGTTGTGCACAAGGAGCCAGTATACTTAAGTTTGGGTACATTAAAGACCTACATCATGAAATTATAGCATTTGGATGAGAAAGTTATGGCAGTTTCGTAGCAAAGCAACTTTCTAAACTACTTTGATGTGAAGTTGTAAAAGTACGATTTTGATTCTAACCCTGGATTTTTTCTTCCTTTCATAATCCACACTGTTTACAGCTCTAATGGAAAAATATAAGGGTAGAAAGTCAGTGCAGTGACTTTTCAGAATTTAATAGACACTCTGGCCTAGTCTGTAGCTAAATATATACATATATCAGATCCCAAGGCAATACTTATTGCAGTGCAGAGGCCTCATCTATAAATCCTTATTTGCTTAAAATGAAGGTTTTCAGAAGACATCAGAGACATAATCAAAGACAGAATCAGAATTAAGCATGTTGAAAGGACAAAATTATAGTTGTTTAGAAATATTAAATAGTTTTATCTGATTCCCTTCAAATTTTTCCCCTAATTTCTAAATATCCTAACTGTCTTAAACTTCCCCCTGCCCACCCTGCCATGTCCACTCCTCTTCCTCCACCCCTCTTCCTTACCTTCTTCTCCTTCTCTTCTCTCCCTCTCTCTCTCTTTTTTTTTATTTTTTTTTTTTTTCTTTTTTTTTTTTTTTTTATGTAGAATTCACTGAGAATCATAGAATGGTTTGGTCTGGAAGGTACCTGAAAGATCAACTAGTTCTAACTCCCCTCCCACAGAGAGGGACACCATCTACTAGACCAGGTTGCTCAAAGACCCGTTCAGCTTGGTCTTGAATACTTCCAGGGATGGGGCAATGTAATGGGTTTGCATGGCAAGGTTTTGGTAGCAAGGGGGTCTACAAGAGTGACTCCCGTGAGAATCTGCCAGAAACTTCCCATATGTCCAACAGAGTCCATGCCAGCCAGCTCCTAGCAGACCCACTGCTAGCCAAGGCTGAGCCAATAAGCAACATAGTAATGCCTCTGTGATAGCATATTTAAGAATGAAAAAACAGTTATTGGGCAGAGGTAATTGCAATGGAGAAGAGAGGAGTAAGAATATGTATGTCAGTGGAGAAGAAGGGGGAGGACGTGCTCTAGGTGCCTGAATAGGGAGTACCCTAAAGCCTGTGATGAAGACCATGGTAAGCAGCTGTCCCCCTGCAGCCCATAGATGTCCACAGGGGCCCAGAGATATATGTGCACCCTTTGGAGGAGACCTTTGCAGTAGCAAGTGGATGCTTGAAAGAAGTCTGTGACCCCATGGGAAGTTCATTCTGGAGCAGGCTCTAGGCAGGACCTGTGGACCCATGGAGAGAAACCCATGTTGGAGTAGGTTTGCTGGTAGGACTTGTACTTCTATAAGGGTCCCATGTTGCGGCACCTGTGCTTGAAGGACTGTGTCCTGTGGAAAGAGACCCACTCTGGAACAGTTTGTGAAGAACTGCAACCTGTGGGAAAGAATCATATTGGAGACCTTCGTGGAGGATTGTGTCCTGTGGGAAGGATCCCACACTGGAGCAGAGGAAGGATTCCTCTCTCTGGGGAGGAAGAAGCAGCAGGAAACAACATGTGATGAATTGACTGAAACTCCCATTCCCTGTCTCCCTGTGCCACTAGGGTTGAGGAGGTAGAAAAACAGGAATGATGCTAAGCCCAGAAAGGAGAGAGGGATGGTGTTGAGGTGTCTATGACATTTTTTTACTTTTCATTATCCTATTCCAATTTTGATTGGTAATAAATTCAATTAATTTCTCTGAGTTAGGTCTGTTTCGCCTGTGATCGTGATTGGTGAGTGATCTCTCCCTGTCCTTATCTCAACTCTTGAGGCTTTTTTTTTATATTTTCTATTCCCTGTCCAGTTGAGGAAGGGAGAGAAGGAGCAACTTTGGTGGGTATGTGGTGTCCAGCCAGGGTCAAACCACCACAGGCCTTCTCAGCTTCTCTGGGAAACTTGTTCCACTGCCTCACCATTCTAACAGACTAGAATTTCTTCATGACATTAATCTACCCTCCTTCAGTTTAAAGCTATTACACAGTGTTCTATCATTACATGCCCTTGTGAAAAGTCCCTCTTCATCTCCCTTGAAGCCCCATTTAGGTATTGAAGGCTGCAATAGGGTCTTCATGAAACCTTCTCTTCTCCACACTGTACCCAACTCATTCAGCCTGTCTTCATAGCAGAGGTGGTCCAGCCCCCTGAGCATCTTTGTGGCCTCCTATGAGCTCACTCCATCAGGTCCACAACCTTGTTCTGTTGGCAACTCCAGAGCTGGACAAAGGACTTCTGCTGGGGGAGTCACACAAGAGTGAAGTATATGGGTAGAATCACCTTCTTTGACCTACTGGTCACACTTTTGATACACTCTGAGATTGAAATGAAAAGTTTTGATCATGTTTGATCATGTTAAACCTTTATCTCACATTCCTTAAATATAACCAGATTTGGATTTTTGTGTATTTAGCTGTGCAGAAACTCACCAATAGGCCCATGTTCTCAAAGTATTCTAGCATTCCAGCTACTCATTAATGTTTTTGAGGACCCTCAGTGAGTTTCCTATAAACTCTCTCTCCCTTTGGTTGCTTGGCATGTTTTGTCCTAAAAGAAAACATGCCAGAGGTGGCATCTGGTTTTATTGTTTAATATTTTCTTTCTCATTTTCCCCTTTTACTGTTAGCAATGCTTGTATTTTTCATTCTTTGCCCAAATTCTGCTTGCAGTTTGGACTTTTTACTCAGTGTTGTCTCTTAATGTTGCTATGTATTAGTTTGCTGTGATTTCTTTTCTGTGATCTCCACATGCATGACTTGAAATTTTTTACTACTTTGAGCAGAAGAAATTAAAGTGAATTCCCCATCAAAGCAAGAACACCTATGTAGGTTATGTTAATATGTATGCAGGTATTATGTAGGCATTATGTTAATGATTATTATAAACATATTTTTAATCCAGAGCTTCCTGAATATGAATAGATAAAGAGTTCTGTAGCACTGTGAACTGATAGGTTTTGTATTTCAAAGTGTCTTTTGCTTATTTCATTAGTACTGTCCTGACCATGAAAAGTTTTGCTGCAAATAAAGAGAGGCATAAAGTTATGAAGGGGATCGCATTTGAAAGTCAGTCATCCTTCAAAAATCTGTGTACCAAAATACCGTAAAGCATTTTAGAGCAATACACTGCCTGGCTGCATGGACCAGTGATGTATCATGCTGTTTCCTGGATGTTCCAAATCCTGAAAAATGACACAATGACATACTGAGCAACTCTTCAGTAAGCAGGACATATTCAGTCACTTTTCTTTCTCCTCAAAGCAACAGATTGACTGTGCATGTGATATAGAGCCATATTGTGTAGGCACAGTACATCTCACAGGTATAAACCACTTTTAACTTAGTGTCTTCCCAGCAGATTTGTGATGACATGCATTGAATCAACCCTTTATGGGCTTGCAGTTCTTACTGGCAGTCCTGTATTGGTCACAGGTTGTATATTTTGTTGCTATTACTGCTATTAAATTATAAGTGATTTAAGTGATCCAAAAAAATTTATGCAGGTTAATGTTAAGTTCCTGATGGCAATGTAGTTTAATTATGAAATCATAGTTTTATCTATATTTCAAGGATGATTAGTTTCAATTCCACTAAATGGGTTATCATCAAAAAAGTATGAGTTTTATTTTGGTAGTGAAGTTTACAACATTAAGCTGAACACATGAATGTTCACCTGAAGATACTAAACATAAGGGAGATGGGATGCAAATGTGGAATGTGTAGTAGTCAGAGCATACTGCTTATAAGAAATATCCAATGACCAGTTCCTCTTCTGAAGCTTGGTGTCTACATCTCAGGATACATCTCAGGTCAATGCATCTATGAAAAAAAAATGAAAAGACACAAATATCTTCCACTTCTAGAAAAAATGTGCAATTTTTGTTTAAAAATGTGTCTTGCCTCTTTCACAGGAACCCTTACCTCAGTTTTATTCAATTATTGTTTAAGGTAAAATTCATAAGTGGCTCAAGATTGAGAGTACTGGAGTTTTTTTACCAGAAAACCAGCTCTGTTTTCAAGTTCTTAACAGTCATGTTCCTTCTAATCTCTTGTCCTTTGTGCCCTGTGATTTTATTGCTTTCTTCTACAAGGTTTTCCAAATTTTATTCTTTTATCTTATGTTCTAGACAGCAAACAATAACACAGGGTATAGATCTTTTTAAATGTTTCCTTTTTCAACTGTTCTACTTTTCATGGAATAATTAAAAATTCATTAGTTTAGAGAGAGGGAAAACAAATATTACTCTGTAATCTCATGGCACATGACTGTAGTATTGCTTCCAGATTAATTTTCAATGATGATTAGTTTCAATGGAGATTAAGAGGTTTTGAAAATACTGTTGGGGCCTCTCTAATATTTTAGGCATTTACCTACACTTTAAAATCTGACTTTCAGACTCAGTTTCTCTTAAATAAGAACTGGGCTTCTGATATTACAATTTTTTTTTAAAAAGGCTACATGAAAGAGTAGTAGAGTATAGTTAAACAAGTCAGCTATGGAGGATAAATTCTAACCATGGTCATGGTGCTATGTACCTACACAACTTCCGTTGAGGATAATTATACTTTTCGGAATTTACAGTACTGCTTCTTTTTTATTTTCAACAAATACCACAAGCTTTATGTTATAGAAATATCAGATGTATAAGAAACTAATGGGTTTTTTTTGTTTGCTTTTTTTGTTTGTTTGTTTGCTTGCTTTTGTTTGGTGTTTTTTTTCTCCAGGACAGAGCAGACATTCAACCTTACCTGCACAGGTACTCTTTACTGAAGCTATACATGTTAATGTGACAGTAAGGACACTATGTGCATCTTTAACATAGTAAGGGAAGAATTAAAAATGGATTAAATTTATAGCTTAGAGGAAATAGATGATAAATCTATGTATGTTCATAATTTTTATCCCTAATTACATTTTAAAATGCTATATCTTAATGTCAAGTTAATCGCTAATGCAGAGAGAATTTCAATGTGAAAGTGAATGATTTTCCATAGAACCACACATATCTTACCATATAGATTAAAAATACATTCTAAGCATCAAGCAAAATGTGTCACAGTGCATTGGCTGTAGAAAAAACTTTCTACTGTACAAGAGTGGACTGACAAGAGAAAAGAGATATGGTAGACAGAAAGAATCAATGCTGTCTTGAACTTCTGAATTATCTCATTTGCAGCAGAATGATTTCCATGGCACATCACGGTTACTTTACATATATTTTTTTCTTCACTTTTGTTTTGTTTTTACTTTGTAATTATGAACTAGAACTGGGGTTTGACTCCTTCTTAACACAGAATCTGATTTTTGAAAGACCAGAGCAAGTCATAGCTGACAGAAAATGAGAGTGCTCGGGTCTGCACAGAAAAAGCAAATGCATTAGAGTTAAACTGGAAAAAACCTATTTTTCACCATTTTCATCAGATTGAGAATAGAGTGGAACCTGATTTAAGCCAGACTGTTCCACTTTTACTCCAGTGAAAGTGCACTATATTTAAAGTTAGAATAATAGAGCAATGAATCAAACCTTTCAGTGCTAGAAATGCAAGCGCAGAAGGCCAGTGACTTCTAAATTTATGAACAGCTATATACACTGAAACTTGACAGTTATACCATCCTGAAAATGTAACAATACACCTGTGAATTAAGAAGAAAAAAATGTTACATTAATTCTGGTACATATTTAAGGAAATATCCACCTTTTGCATTTTATTTGTGGATTTTGTAATAATTTCTTTCAACATCTATTAATAATCTTTTTCTTTTCCTCTTTTTTTCTTATTTGTTACTTTTTATTTTTTAGCAGTCAACTCCATGGCCTGCCTCTTACTCTTACACCAGTATCACAGTGTTCCAGCCTTTAATTTGCCTTCTTTACCCTGGCTCAGAGCTGCTATCCCCTGTAGACAGGAGGCTATGCTGAAGCCTTCCAAGCAGAAGAGCTGTAGGTATGTTCTTCCTCTGACTAGGAGAACATTGGGAGATTTATTCATTTTACTCCAAGGTGGTATGGTACCTTACAGGAGCCCCTGCTGGAGTAAAGAATTACACAGTATGAATTTTAGGGCTAAGACAGCTGATACCCTTTCCTATAAAGTAAAATGTAGAAACAAACAAAGAGGCCAACCCCTTAAACGGGGAGGGGAAAAAAAAAAGTCTCATTAAAAGCATTTTTTCCTCTTCAGGAAACAGATAACTGTAAATTTCTCAGCCAGGCTTCTCATTGTTGTGAAGCACCCTGCCAGGCTTTGTCAGGTGAAGTATGCAAGGTGACTGATGGTAAACAGCATGATTTTCTTCACACCAATGAATGTGGCAGGTCAGGAAAGTCCACGCTGAATAAATCCTTTTTTTCAGTCAAAAGTATTAACTATTAAATACTGATGAGTCTGGATGTATTATACTGGCATAAAACCTTGTTCTGTTTTAGTGAACATTTGCAGGTTGGATCAAACTCTTGTTTTCAGTGAAGTGAACAGTAAAATTCCCCTTGACTTCACAAAAATTGCATTATGCCTTCTGCTGTCATAACTCAAAGTTATTGTGCAGAGTCCAATAGTTCTAAATATCTATTAGAATCTACAATAATTTATTTGTACTATTGGGACGTATTATGATAATAGTTAAGTAAGTGATACTCATCTGTACCAAACTGTGTTTCTCCTATGGTCTCTGTCATCATACTCCAGATAATGTTTTTCCTTCTTCTTGTACGTAGTCTGAAGAGAAAGGGTAATAACCACAAACACAAGACTATTTGCTTCTATTATCTATCTTTATATGCAGTCTATTTCTGCCCCATTTCATTTTCAACTCTCAAAAGCCAGAAAAATAGCAAGGGAGTAGAAATGCCAATATTAGTATATTCCACATCTTTGGCTATTTAATAAAGAAAAATCATAGAACTGTTTAGTTTGGAAAAGTCCTATACATTCATTATGTCTGACTGTAGACCTAGCACCACCAAGTCTATGACTAAGCTGTGTCCCAAAGCATCACATCTATATGACTTTTACATACCTCCAGGGATGGGGATTCTAACACTTCCCTGGGAAGCCAGTTCCTGTGTTTGACAACCCCTTCTGTGAATAAATGTTTTCTAATGTGCAATCTATATTACCCCTGGTGTAATTTGAGGCCATTTCCTCTTGTCCTATCTTATGCTACTTGTCAGAAGAGACCAACCCCCAAATGTCTACTGTGTGCAGTTTTGGGCACCACAATATAGAAAAGACTATTAGAGAGTGTCCAAAGGAGGGTCATGAGGATGGTCTGGAGGGGAAGCCATATGAGGAGCAACTGAAGTCACTTGGTTTGTTCAGCTTGGAGAAAAGACTGAGGGGAGACATAACTGTGGTGTTCAACACCCCCATGAGAGCAAGCAGAGGGGCAAGTACCAATCTCTGCACTCTCATGACCAGAGACAGGACTCAAGGGAACGGCATGAAGCTGAGTCAGGAGGTCTAGGTTGAATATCAGGAAAATGTGTCTCACCCAGAGGGAAGTTGAGCACTGGCACAGGCTCCCCAGGGAAGTAGTCACAGGACCAAGCCTTTCTGAGCTCAAGAAACATTTAGACAATGCTCTTGGGCACATGGTGTAATTCTTGGAGTGTTGTGTGCAGGACCAGGAGTTGGACTTTGATGGTCCTGATGGGTCCCTTCTGACTCAGCTTATCCTCTGATTCTCTGACTCCTTTCAGGTAGTTGTAGAGAGCAATAAGGTCTCTCCAGGCTAAAAAACACTAGTTAAATCTAATCAGCTCATCGATCCAGATCCCTCTGTAGACCCTTTCTACCCTCCAGCAGATCAACACACCCTCCCAGCTTGGTGTCATCTGCCAATTGGCTGAGGGTGCACTTAATCTCCTCATCCAGATCACTGATAAAGTTATTAAACAGGACTAGCCTGTTTAATGGGCTGGTCCTGTACTGAGCCCTGGGGAAAACCACTAGTGACAGATCACCCACTGGGCTTAACTCCATTCACCACCACTCTTTGGGCTTGACCATACAGACAATTTTTTACTGAGTGAAGAGAGCACACCTCAAAACCATTAACAGCCTGCTTCTGTAGGAGAATGCTGTGGGAAGCAATGTCAAAGACTTTACCAAAATCTAGATAAAAATCTTCATTCACAGTCTTTCCCTCAACCACTAAGCAGTCCATGTTGTAGAAGATGATCTGTTCCATGACCTTCCCTGGCACCAAGGTCAGACTGAGAGACCTGTGGTTCCCCAATCCTACTTCCAGTCCTTTGTGTTAGGTGGGCATCAAATTTACTAACTTAGTCACCTTACTTCTAGTCAGCTGAGGCCTCACTGGTTATCCAGAGCTGCTGGTAAATGATTGAAAGGGGCTCAGTGAGCACTTCCACCAGCTCTCTCCATCCTTTTTGGTGAATCCCATCTGGTTTCATAAACTTTTGTGTGTCTAAGTGGTGTAGCAGGTTGCTGATCATTTCCCCTTGTATTATGGAGACTTCATTCTGCTCCTCATCCCTGTCTTCCAACTTCAGGGTCTGAGTACCTGAAGATTCTGGACTTACTTCAGCATGTCCACTTTTGTGTGCTGGGGACCCCAGAGCTGGAGGCAGCACTGCAGGTGAAGTCTCATCAGAAGAAAGCAGAGGGGCAGAATCCCGCACACACCTGCTGCCAACACTGTGAGGTCAGCCCAGCACACAGGGGATTCCTGACTGCCAATGCACACAGCCAGCTCATGTAGAACCTCTTGTCCACCAACACTCCCAAGTCATTTTGCCTTGGTCTGTTCTCAATCCATTCTCTGCACACCCTATGCATATGTTTGGGATTGCTCTGATCCAGGTGCAGGACCTGGCACTGGGCCTTGAACTTCATGAGGTTTGTAAAGACCCACATCTGGTCTTACTATATGTGAATGCCACCTGAACATTTCTGGCATCTCCTAGCTGAGGCAAAGCAGGCATTAAGTACTTCAGTGTTTTCCTCATCCTTTGTATTTATTTCCTCCCCTCCCCCCGACCCTGAAATAGCGGATGGAGGTTCTCCATGTTTATTTCACTTCTGCCTTGCTCAATTTTATTGAATAGAAGTGCCAAAGTAAAATGGAAAATTAATATAAAGCAATGAAGAATGTTTTTGTTTTATTGTTTTCCTTTTCTTCCCTATTTCAGCTGTTAGGAGGATGTTGTAGAAGGAGAATGTACTTATTAACACAGAAGTGCTAAAACTGGATTAAATCCTCACTTCGTATTTTTAAATAATTGCTGTAACTGAAATGTTGATAAAGAGGTGAGTGAGATTTATCTGAGTAGCTTAATAGACTATTAAATGATTATTTTAGAAGATTACATTGAGATACAGTAAATCAGAATTTTGTTAGCATAAACTCTTTTTAAAATTACTCTTTTATTTCAGAACAATGAACCATTTTTTTAAGTGAATGAAAATTTGAAGTCATCGATTCAAGGACAATTCGGATCATGTTGACATTAAAACCAGTAAATAGATATCACCTTGTCTATCAAGTAGAAATATTTTCCTTTTTTCCTTTTTTTTTTTTTTTAGAATATAACAGCAATTAAGTTACATTGAAAGTGTATCTTTGCTTCTTTCAAAAGTTTTCAGATCTACAAAAACAGTCTGCAATAAATTTTTTGCATTATATTAGGTTAAACTTATTCTTTAATTTCTTCCTTCATATAAAATACTTAACTCTTTTTTCTAATTTTCTGTATTTATAAAAGTTATAAGTTATTTATCAAAAGTCTATGAATTATGTAATTTATCTTTTTCAGATGTAGTGCTTTCAGCTTGAAATTTCAGTTACAGAATTTTTGGTTTCTTAATTTTTTTACAACTGGTCCATATATTAACCACAAAAATACCGTCTGAGAGTAATATTTTTAATTAAACTAATGACAAGACCATTGATTTTTTTTTTCTATATAGGTATATATTTTTAATATGCATTCATTTTGTTGTCTCTGAGGAAAAATCAACAAAGCCATATTGTTGTATTTATGCTTATGACTTGGCTGCTTGTATGACAGATGACTTAACCTGTTTAAAATTTATATTAGGTGAACTCTTAACATAGCCTAAAAGTACTCTAAAAATGAATATCAGAACTACATAATCTTTTTTGGCTTTTCAGTAGTATGACTGCATGGCAATACTTCAGGACTAAGAAAAAAAGTTAAATACTCTGAAAGGAGGGGATTTTTTTGTGAAGACATCTGGAAGAAGTTGAAAAAAGAAAGTTGGAATAGATAGCCTTTTTATAATAGTAATACTCAAGGTAAAATACTTTGCAGAAATGAGAATCATAATAGCAGAAGGTGATAGTTAAGAGAAATCCAAAGTATCAAGTGAAAAAGAGAAATGTGTAGAAATGGAAATTACATATTTTATTATTTTGGTGGAAAAGAATAATCATAAACATCCCTCAAGAAGATAGCACCCCTGGGGGAAAAATGCTCAACACAGTCCCACAAGAACAAGTCTAAGCTTGTTCTACTTTTCTCAGAAGAATGTCAAGAGGAGCAAGACTTATGCATCAAGGCACAAACCCAATTTATAAACATGGAGAGGATTAATTTCCTTCAGCATTAACTTTTTTTTAAAAAAAAAAAAAAAAAAAACTAAGATAAGTGCTGTTGCTGAAATATGCTGAAATGAGGAACTGGGCAAAGAAAGTATACAGCATGACTTCAACTGAAGTTAACATGGAAGTTCTACATAAATTGTCAAGCACGTGTCTCTGATCAGTAGAAGCGCAGTTAAATATAGTGTGACACTTTAAAAGCTTGTTTTAAACCATTGAAACCAGTGGAAACTGAAAATTCAAATAAGCCTTAGTTCATAGAATTCAATAAAGTCTGTTCCTTTCAGTAGTCTTCACAGAGTTATCTACAAGTTAAGGTGATAAAGTTACACTTGTCAGTATACCTTGAATGTTAAAAGTACCTGGTCTTTAGGAAGGTACCTCTGTGAAAGCATGGTGATATGAAATAACTTGAATATATGAATGCCACCTGAACATTTATGGCATCTCCCAGCTTGTTAGCAGAGGAGGTTTTCATAAGCTTTTTACTTCTGTAATGGTCATCCACTGTTCTCTTAATTTCCAGGACAGAGATTCTATAATAGTCATCAACTTTAATGAATATCCATACTGGTAAATTCAAGTATGCCTTGCACTAAAATGTATATGACATAGGAAATTCAAGTATACTGTATGCTAAAATGTATATGCCAATCTCTAGCAATACATTGAATGGTTATGTGCTTTGACTTGCAATAATGTCTGTTAATGTCCGTTTTTTCACATTCCTCGAATCCAAGGGTAACATATTCACAAGATAGAGCTGTTCTTTAAAATACCCATAATTTCCAGTTTTCATGCCCAACACTTGTCACAAATTGTGGTCCAGTTAAATAAAAGTCATAAGTCACATTTTGATATACAGCTGTGAAAAGAAAAATTACAGTGTAATTTCATACACAGTCCCTTCTTTAAGCAGAAAAATTAGCTCAGCCTTAACAACAGAATGCAATAATTTATAAAATGTAGGGTTTCTATTAAACTTTTAAAAGAGAACAAATTTTATTATGCTCCTACCCTTTGGGAGATATGAATTCTGACTGTAACTGAAGGCTGGAATAGCCTGAAGATTGTATTTTTCCTTATATTCAGTTCAACATTAGATGCCCAAAACAATATCCCCCTTGTAGCAAATGTGATGTAGTCTGAGTCATACATTCACCTAAGGTCTCTCAGTGGTGCAGTTTCTGAGAGAAATAGGTCAGGAGGGAAGCTGAGGGTGAGAACTGGTCCTAGTGATTTATGTTTCAGTCACTGTTGCTATGAAGTTCTTGAGTTGGGAAAGACAAGATACTATTTTCTGGATGTGTCAGAGCAATAATTACCATTTAATATTCCTTTCCCTCAGGTCTCTCCTATGGAACAAAGGGCATTGACTCTTGTGAACGTTAATAATCAATATGGTGTATTCTATTCACAGCAATTTCAGTGGCTAATAAGGTTACTGCTATCAGTATTTCAATACTGGTTTTGCCTGTGTAAGTAACACTCAGCTGCAAGATTAAACAAGCCCTTTGTTTGCTTCCCTCTCTCCAGATGGGCACTTGGCTCAGTATGACCCAAAAACAATTAGGTAAGTGATGTTGGTCTGCTATTTACATCTGACCTTAAATGTCAGATATCCTGTTTGCCAACATTGAGCTCAGATAAGCCTACACACTTTCTGTGTGGATCCTGAAGTCTCTCAACTACACTTCTAATTTCCCCTATGGAATAGCTAAAGTCCTGTTTGCCCTGTCAAATCATTTAGGTTTGCTGCCAGACATGACTTTTACATGCTAGTGAAGAATTGCTTGGTAACACAATAAGGTTCTGCCCTGAGAACATGAGAGATTCATATTAAAGTTCTAGTTAATTGAGCCCAAACCTCTAATTGAATCTACAAGAGTTGGATCACTGACAACGAAAGTGAATCCAGCTGCCAGGTTTAATTCAGCAGTCTCTTATGAACCACTCACTTCTTGTGTGCAGATCCTACACATCATCTGGATAATACACATTATCTGTGGAGGCAGGTAACCTTTGTGCAGCCTTACATTTTCTTTGCCTTAAGTCTGGAGTCTCAGCCATACTCTCTGGTGGACTCATGACAGTAAAATAAATTGTTTCGTTGAGGCTTTATGCTCAAAAAATACTTTCTATGGGAACCAGAAACCAAATGCAGTTTTTCAAACAATTAAGAAGGAAAAAATTTAAATCTACAATGACAAGTTCTAGAAGTGTAACTTTATGCTCGTCTTTGGAGTCAGTCCCTTGGGAATGACAGATCTTAAAATTCTGGAAGTTACTCAAAGCCTTTGGCTTCTGTGAAAAACTTTAATCAGCAAAAATCACACTGTAGACCTTTTTTTCCTTAAAATGTACCTTGATCCAATATTTTAATATGATTTTCCCTGTACTTATAGTAGATTCATGCATGATATATACCATTTTCTTATCTTTCTTTTGGTTTTCTTCATGCCTTTTTTTTTTCCCCCTTGTGATTCCTCATTCTGTCACAAACTAAAATATAGTTTAATTGTTGTGGTGAATAAAGTATGCTCAAACCCACCACATTGCAGTCTACTCATGTTGACATCCCTCTTTAATTATGCTGCTGTAGCATTAGATTTAGCAAGAACTAGCACCAATATCTGTGTTGAGGAAGATACTTAATTTTTGCTGAATGATAGACTACATATTAGGGAAAATGGCTATTATCTTAATATGTAGGAATTTTCTTGCACCAAGGCCAATGTCAAACAGTATATGATCTATCATACGGACTTTTTTTTTTTTTCATTGCAGATTCTAATGCTTCCATTTCTATAAGAGAGAGAAAAGTCAAATAAATAGAAGCTTCTTCAGTTATGCAAGCAAAAACAAAGGCAATTTCTTTTAATAACACTGATTCCATTTGGTCTATCAGATGTTTTTGAGAGAAGAATCTTTACTGTCGTATTGTTAACTTGTCATCCCAGAAGAAACAACTTCATCATACTTCTTTCTTTAATCCATGGCAATTGAATTTCGGATAAGGAGACTATGTCCTCATGACCCATATTTATCTAGGATAAATCTGTTTTATAAAGAACATTCAAGAAATCTCAATACAATTCTTGGATTATGATCTGTTGCAGTGCCTCTTGATTCTCAAACTAAAAAAAAAAAAAAAAAAAAAAGTTTTCTTTTCCCATTCCAATCACATGCAAATAATTTGTTGGATTTATTTCTCTTTTCATAGTACATTTGTTCATTAAGCTTTAACACATTGTCTGTGCTATTCACAACAAAGCATTTACTTTCCCTCTGTTTAATCAAAAGTTGGAGGGTCCTAGGGTACCTGCTATTTATGTTGTTTTTTTTCATCTCATTAACTTCCTTTTCTAATTTACGCTGGTACTCAAGATATACTTTTTTGTACTGCTGCTTCAGCTAAGCAAATTATTCTACCCCTCATGACTGCTTTGGCAGCTTCCCACAAAACACCCAGGCTAGTTTCTTGGTTTTTATTGATATTAATTTATTCTGAAATAGTCTTCATCTGTTGCACAAATGCCGCAGCTTTAATTAGAGAGTTGTTAAATCTCCATACTTCAGATCTCCTATAATTCAGTATACCATCCAGAGACACAGACATCAGAAAATTATCAGGCAAAGCTGGATTTCAAATACCAGATGGTTACGCATTACAATGTCTCCTCATAAATAAATAAGCAGAATCCCAGTTTAAATGTTGTGGAACTAAGGCATGAAAGGTAGCTGATGGACTGTTTCAGTGTTGCTGTTGGTATGAGTCAATGAGGACTGAATTTTTGTGATACACATTAGTGAAAAATTAAAATATGGATCTATCACGGCTACTGAAAACTGCTGCCATTAGGTAAGAAAGGACCAAGAAATAAACAAAATATTTTAATTATGGGAGTCAAACAGCTTTGTCAATGTAACAGAACTACAGGTAAGAGGGCTGTGATAATTCTTTGCGTTGTTATTATTTTAATAATAAGCTCATTGATCTGAAGAAAAACAAATGCTTTTTCTCAATACTATTATTAATATTGCAAATTGTATTAACACTAATGGACCTTTTATGTTGTGTCTGATTCGACAAAAATAAGCAAGGCAACAATCAAACATGAGGGAAATCACAACATATTTCAACTTTTATGTCAGCAAAAAACTTCAGGCAATTTTACTGTTAGGTTGGTTTTACCATGCAATATACTTTTTGTTCTTGATTTACACTTTTTCTGCAGTAATATACTGTGCAATCTTACTTCAGTTTCAAAGTATAAGTTTAAAAAAAATCTAAATCAAGCCGTTATATCTCTTAGAAAAAAAATATAAATTTAAAAAATAAGAAAAGTGAAATTAATTAAAATGTTTTGGAAGAGTTCTGGGGCTAATGCTAAACAGACATGTACTGAAGTGTAGGAAATAATTGCAAGAAATACTCACATTTGTACATCCCAAGCTATTTTAAGTAAGTTAATGCTATAATATTAAAAGCATAATTAGAATGCTACTTCAAATAATTATACAAATAAACTTTAAAGATCAATAGTAATAAACCCAAATATCTTTATAAACTACTGAATATTCATGTCACATAGACTTTTTCATACACATAATGTATTTAAGCATATATTATCGTTTTAAAAAGTTTTTCACGTCATTTCTTCATCACTTCAAGTAGAGAGAAGATCTCTAATGCTGTTTATGAACAAACAAGTTTGGAATAGTACCTGCCTGTGGTGTGGTAAATAACAGTGTGAGCAAATACAACGGGATCAGATCACAGTGTGAACAGAACTCCAGTGGAAAACTTATTATTGGCTAACAAGAGTAAGGTCAGAACTTCAAGTTTTCATGAGTCTAATTTCAGAAATATGGTCTTTCTCTATACAGTCAGCAATATTTCACAATTTCTGTGGTAATTCTCTCACCTAATTTTGGTATTCTAAGCTTCTCATCTGGCCTAAATTTTCACTCTAGATGTTTTAAATGTTAGTATAGGGGGAAGATGTACCTCCAGATGATAATTCATCCTGTACTGTGATAAGAGACAGGGCTTTCCCTTTTGATCTATTAACTTTGTGTTCAGTAGTTGTATGGGAAATTCAGACCTGAATTCAGTGGTTTGTTCATAATTACCTAAGATACTTGAGGTACTCCAAGGTATTCAGTACATCATCAGGGAGTTGGCACAGCATACCTTTATAGGACACCTTACACTTCGTAAGCCTCCAAGGATATCACAAAATGGCATCAGGTACCCACATGAGGACCATTCAGTAGTGTTCTTGGGTACTAACTCAGATGGGATGTCTAATATTTGGATAGCTTAAACTGAGTGCAGTGAATTCCACTCAAGAAGAAACCTGGAATAGGCTATATGCCTTAAAGAAAATGTAGACTTTAAACTAAATTAATTTGAATTTGAACAAAGTCAATTGTCATTTTTGTTTTCAAAATAATCTTCTAATTTATCTCTCCTTAGAAATTCAGGACCTCAATTGACCCTCTATCATATGCAAGTGCATGACATCTGCTGTGCATGACTATGGCCTAGGCTCTAAGTGGGTATTTTAATCCTTAAATGTCCTTATGAAATGTGTGATTAATGCTTAAAAAACCAGTTTTAGGTACTTCTCACATTTACCACCTCTTTTCCGTATAAATATGATACCACAGCTACCAAATGTATCACTGTAGAGTGTGATTTTCAAGATGTAAATTTGTCCAGGATATTCTTTTGCATAGAGATCCTCTGGTTCGTAATCTATCAGTTTGATAACTATTCAATCCCCTTTATGTTATTAGTATTTCTTGTTTCACAACTGCAAGGGTGAAGAATGACCTTAATCTGAAAAAGTTTATTTCTTGAGAATCTCTTCATACTCTGGGATGCACTCTTTTGAAATGGAGTGAACCACTGACCAGAGAAGGCAAGCTTAAATTAGTGCATATCCTCAGGGCAAACCTCCTGTTCTCTGCACTTGCCTGAAGCCAACATAGTTTTCCTGTTTCACTTAGTGGTGCAAACTAACCCAATTTTCATCCTCATGTATCTAAATAGAATCTATCTGAAGACACTTCCCAAACTTAGCATTTAAAACTTTGATTAATATATGTAAACAGGTCTACCACTATGGCACTAGACTGATTTTGTCTTGAGCTTAAGATATTTACTTGATACTAACAAAAATTTAGAATGCTAACTTTTATGTTTTAAAAGTGAATTATTGGTATTTATGTATATATATAAATATAAATAAATATATATATATATATACACACACATACAAGCAGAAATAGAATACTGTGAAAAGTGATTTTAGTGCTAGGTCTGGTTTGTTTCTCCAAAAGAAATTCCAGTGTCACAGATATTTTTGGAGCATTTTCTTGTGTATCTAAAGGGGGAAAAAACAACAACAAACAAACAAAAAACCAGGCAAATGAAAAAAACTAATTATAAAGTACTACATAAAGATTTTGGGAGTTTCTCCAAGTCTGCAAATCAACCAGTGCCTTTTCATTTTCACATTACCCTATATCAAAGACTAGGTATCCAGGACTACATGTCTTTGGAAACACTTCAATGAATATACAAGATAGTAAAAATATTTAGAACATCAGCTGAAGGTCAAGGAGAATACCTTAAAGCATCTAAGACAGCCAAGTACATATAATGACTAAATGGAGCTTGATAACATAAATGTATTCTAGGAGGCTGTTTAGCACAAAACATAGGTGTCTTGCACCAGAGAGGGGTGAATAGCTCACAACTACCTGTGTTGACTAGGCTGCACTAGAATCTTAGATACCTGGTTAGAATCCATAAGTAAAATAGGCATCTGCACTTCAGCAACTTCATTTCGATATTAACAATCTTGAGTTAAATACCATCTTTCCTGTCTCAACAGAAAAACTCTTAGCAGAAAATGTCAGAAGTTCCTCCACAGAATAATTTAATTTCTGAAATTCTCTTTTGTGTGAGACTGATAAAGGAGGGCATCAAGTAGCATGAAATTTAAGAAGTTAAATATTTAACTATCCTGATTTCCTCCTCATCTAAAAATCCATTGTTCCCTAGGATTTAAATAACTAACTAGCAATCTCTATAGAGGAAATTTCAAGGACTTCTCACTTTTTTTTTTTTTTTTTTTTTCCCATGCCATGAAATAGACAGAAAATGTAAAATCCTAAAGAAAACTTGAAATGTGTACTCAGGAATGAAATAGGGGTAAAACCAGTGCTCTTTATTCATTAATCTGAAGAGTGATAATCTAATATATTTATTGTGGGTTTTTTTTTTTTAAACTCTTTCATTTGCTAGAAGAGCATGGATAAAAGTGGAGAGCACAGATGGAAGATGTGAGCAAAACCAAGGCTCTTTATCTGACTTTTCTCTTTATGTGACTAATTTATCCAATATCGATTATCTCAGGAACTACTCTGTGAAGATATTAGTCATGCAGTGCTTGAACAATTGACCAAACAAGCTCATCACAAGAAAAGTATCAGAATTATACATGTAGACATAAAACTGACACAATGTATACTGCAGTCATAAAACTCCAGAACACAAGATTTTTATTTCTTTTTTACTTCCTTCAACAGAAGTAAACAGCAAGCAGCAATCAAAAAATCTCTTGTGAAGATGAAGAATCCCAAATGTGCATTGCACAGAGAAGCAGTATCCCACTCTTTCCTTGAAGTTCAGCACTGTCAGCCAAAGATGCATGCCTATGAGGAAGTTCTATTCTGAGAAGTAGTCCAGATTCTTTTATGAGAAAGTGAATGTCTATGACCAGCACATGCTAAACAACCAATTGTGCACAGGATAAGGGATATTTTTGGTTTTTATACATCACTTCATAACCTCAGAAGAACAAATATATATCTTGTACAGAGCAAATACCACTCAAACAGCACACAGAATCATCATAGAATCATAGAACACTTTGGGTTGGAATGAGACCTTAAAGAGCATACAATTCCAACCACCCCACCATGGGCAGGAACAGCTTTCAGCAGACCAGGTTGCTCAAAACCCCATCCAACCTGGTCTTGAACACTTCCAGGAATGGGGCATCCACAACTTCTCTGAGAAACCGGTACCAGTGTCTCACTGCCCCTACAATAAAGAATTTTTTTCCCAATATCTGATCTAAATCTACCCTCTTTCAGTTTGAAGCCCTTGTCCTCTAACTACACGCCCTTTTAAAAAGTCTCTCTCCATCTCCTTTGTATCCCACTTCAGGTACTGGAAGGCTGCGATAAGGTCTACCCACAAGTCATACTCCTCAGGGCTGCTGTCAATTCACTCTCTGGCCAGCCTGTACTTCTGCTTGGGATTGCCTTGACTCATGCACTTGGCCTTGTTGAACTTTGTGGGGTTCACACAGTTTACAGCACTGAGCTGGCTCTCTGACTACATGTCATATGGTAAGTAACTCAAGTTTAGAGCAACGTTGTTTGTAGGATTTTTGTTTGTTTGTTTTTCTCCCAGTGCCAGTCACAGTGTACTGTTCAGTTACCAACATATTAAAGGATTTTCCCTCACATTACTAAATCTTTTATCACAGGCAAATGACAAAGAATTATCTTGATTGACTGAAAAGAGCAGCCCATCTTTGATCTAATGATAGAGGGTTAAGGCCCTTCATATGCTCAATTGCACTCATAAATCATGCACTAATACTGAGACGCTTGAATGGCTACAGTAACTATCATAACCTCCTTACTTGTCCTGCACCTAATTTCAAGAAACTTGCACATATTTTTGTTATCCATGCAGTGCACAGCCTCAGCAACAAAGAACACATATTCTTATCAAGTCTTACTATTCCAATTCTAGTCTGTTTTTTCCCAACATACCCTAACTCAACTCGCATTTCAAATTGCTTATACACTAAATAGTCACAAAATTTTTATTAGAATACTTCAATGTTTTTCCTGGTAGGAAAAAGACAGTTACGTCAGAGTTATTTTGATGATTTTGGGTATATGAATCCTCTTTGTTTTCTCGTAATTAAAGTTCAAAGCCACATACCTCTTTATTTCAAAATTTACAAAGTTCATGCCGTCATTCCAGTTCTTTTCCTTGCAAATTCAGATATTACCTCTCTCTGTGTCGAAGACAGACAGTCTTTTCTGAGACCTGGTCTTTGCAGTACTATAAAAAATAGTAAAAGAGGTAGCAAACCATTGATTCAGCTACTTTCTTCCCTGCAACCCACTAAAATCCTCTTAAGGGTTTTATGCTGCTGAAAATCACTATAATTCCCAGCTGCCTTTCATTATATTTTCCAGAAAAAGGGAATTTTTAATGACTGTAGATTCTTCAGGTGTGAAGAACATTTTGGATAAAATATAAGACAGAAAAAATAAAGACAGGTAGTAAATAATAACTTAGTTTAAATTATAATGAGGAGAAATTATTGCAATGAAGGTTCTTAAAGTTATTTCTAAACATACATTTGCCTATTCTACACACTGAACTCTTTCAGCTCTTACATACAAATCACAATCACATATTAGTAAACAAAAGCTAGGTCAACAAAATAAATGCATTTCAACTTGACTTTTAAGCTAGTGAAGAGATAATCAGTCATATGTTTAAGCTATCCATTTCCTTTCTCTTCTTTCTAGGTTTGAAAGAAAGATCTAGAGCTTTATTTGAATAAGTTTGGATAAAGAAAACAATCATCAAGGTATTTTATTAGATTTAGTTACAGCAAATGTAAATCACTTGTGTGTTGTGTCATATAATATGAACAAGCTTAAAGAAAGATCATCTCTTTTTTTTTTTTTTTTTCAGAGCATTTCAAAAGCAAGGAGGAACAACACAGCAGGAGTCTGGCAAAGGTAAGATTGTTCATGCGACTTTACTTATCAAAATGTCAAGTATAACCTGAAAACTTTCTGTCAGCAAGCCCAAAATGTCATAAAAAGAGAAGTTTGCAAGGCAATGTGGAACCTTTTCCTTCAGACAGAGGTGTGATTTGAGTTCAGGCCTGTGAGCAATGAAACAGTGTTTTAACACAGACTTTGAGACCTGATACCCTTTGTATCATTAGATAGAACCCTAGGCCTTAGAAAGAGCCCTTAGACCTCTCTCTAATATTTCCTCTGGAGCAATATGAAAAGAATCATGTCTACCTGAAAGTGCTGTTACCCAGATCACTTATCTTGTAGGACAAAATAATTGTAGGGATAAGCAAGCAGAATTCCATTAATGTGAGAACAACTGCACTTGCTTAACACAGCAATGAATTTAACATTGTACGGACAAGTGCCTCAGATAAGTAAGCAAATAAATAAATGTTAAGTTTTATTATTTCATCCTTCTGTGATGCACTCAGACAAATGCAGTCCAAAACACTGACTCTAGTTACAATGAATATACAAAATACAGATAAAAGACATGGAAATTTTTATTTTAAAAAACTTTGTTGTCATTATTTCCCCTGTTTCTAAATTGCTTACAGAAATAAATCAGGATTCCTTGGAATTTAGTGCCTTGAATTCTTTCTATAAATAATGCTTATTCTCTTGGTCTAGTGTGATGACTTCATTCTACAAAGACATTTTTCTTGGTCTCATTACTCTTTCATGATATTGTTTCTGGATAAATGATAATGGATAAATTAAACATCAGGAAAAATAAAAATACAAAAATGTGTTTATGTATTGATAAATTAACTAAGCAAGAGGCATTATTGACTATCAAACTCATATGCTTGACTTAAATATTTGGAAATTGGTTTAAGCCAAGCTAGGCAACCTAGTTGTCTTGTTTACGCAGTGAAGAGAAATAGCAACCTTAATGGGCAGTTCACCTGACATACCTTAAGGTCATCCAGTCATAGAATCCTAGAATCCTTTAGGTTGAAAAAGAGTTTTACTAACCCAGCACTGCCAAATCCACCACTAATCCATGTCTCTAAGCACCCCATCTACGTGTCTTTTAAATACCTCCAGTGACTGTGACTCAACCACTTCACTGGACAGCCTGTTCCAGTGCTTGACAACACTTTTGATGATGAAATGTTTCCTAATATACAACTTAAACCTCCCCTGATGTTACTTGAGGTCATTTCCTCTTGTCCTATTGCTTGTTACCTGGAAGAAGAGGTTGATCCCCCACTCACTACAAAATCTTTTCAGGCAGTTGTAGAGAGTGATATGGTCTCCCCTGAGCCTTCTTTTCTCCAGGCTCAACAACCACAACTCCGTCAGCTGCTCCTCACAAGACTTGTTCATGGATGAATTGTCTTCTAGCAGTTTTCTGCATCGAATAAATGAATCTGCAAGACATACACACACCTGTTTAATCCCATCTAGATGTCATGCCTCCTGTGGTCTAGCTGTTAGTCCAGAAGAGCATATGTTTTATATGTCACATACTGTGTCTGCCAAGGCTATGAGAAAATAGCACTATGGCACCTCGTTTTTTGCTTGGTATGATTAATTCTGTTGTAAACATCAAGCTTAGAGAAACTCAAGATGAAGTTGATGATTTGGGAAGATGCATCACATTTTATTGGAATATACACTGAAGTGAAGACATGAAAAAACCCAACCCAAACTAAGCTCAAAATTTACTAAAATATTATTTAACTAAAAGAAAAAAATCTAAAAGACAATATTAATACAGAACTCATCTAGTTTTAGGAGAAATATAGCTTTTATGAGATTTATTGATAAGAAGCTGTATTCTAATATCCACTATACAGTGTGAAGTTGATTAATGGACCACAGCAGTCTGGTATAGCTTTGCCTTTTTGCTTCACTTCTAAAAATCATAAGTTCCCAGTCCCTGAAGATTAAAAGCTCAATTACAAATGTTTGTCCCACATTGAAGAATATGTACTTCTTTATGATCTGTATGCAATTCTTGGCTGAGAGTAGCACATAGCAATAAGTTAGGTTTGTATAGAACAAACATCATAGCTGTTTTAAAATTTGTTTTTTACTTCATGGAACTTCGGAAATAATTCATGAAATACATTTCACTGCTTAGAAAAGCAAGGACCTGTAATGACCACCAAGAATTAAATTTGAAAAAGAATGTAAATCTTAAGGAATGGTATTTTGGAAAATGCTGTATTTTTTGTACTCCACATTTCTCTGTGCGAGTAGAACATTCTCGTATGTCTTTTATTCCTCTATGTGTTTAATATATTCCTGGCAATGGATTGTTGCAATAAATTCTGTCTCCCTCAGGTGTTGCTGTTCCATGAAGGAGTGAAAAAAAGACACTAGTTTATTTCATTCTGCTAGACAAGAGAATAAAACTGACCACTGGAAGTGTATGTAGAAGGTAGCCATCAGCTTACTTTTTCATTTTATGAGCAGTATCTCACTGGGCACTAAAGGTTTTAATGCTTCATGAAATGTACAGGAGGAATTAGCATCTAAAGTAGCCTTATTTCTTTATTTATTTCTGATTTTGCTAATTGTCTATTAACATTTGTAATTATATAGGAGTATTTGAGGGGAAATCAACCCATGTGTTATTTAAGTGCTGTCCCCTATACTGATAAGCAATGGAAGGCTGTAGGTTATTATTTCCTTGACAACACTGGACTGAAGTAATGATGGTGACTAGCTGACAATGCAGTAGGGACATTTATAATCAGATGCATAAAGCCTTGAGGGATGGCTTGGGCACTCAAGCCCCTCCAATGTTTACATTTAGTATTAAACACTTCAAGTGAAGATAATGATTTTGGCTCATTGCCCTTTCCCAATATTTTCAAACAGTCATGCACCTGTGGTCATAATAAAGGCAAAATTAAGTCCACTGCAAATAGAGAGGGAACAGTTGCTAGTTGGAAAAAAAAAAAAAAAAAAAAAAAGAAATGTCACACTTAAACCAGCTATTTTGACACTATTTTTTAAGAAACATTTTTCATATTTTTAGGTCCATCTTCTGCTCACGGTATAGACAGAGAAATTAATGTGGTCTTTCTGATCTTGCAATAACTCTGGTAAAAACTGACAGAAGGCCCTCACTAAAAAAGAATGTTAGATTCAGCAGTAAGGGTAATAGCAATCACAATTCCATATTTTGGTGGTTTCTAATTATCTATTAATGAATTAAAGTGCTATGACTAAAACTAAAGCAGATTTCTTTACTAAGGTTGTGATTAGGTATTTTAAAAAGAATAATCAAACAATTGGTCATTGTTTTTTTACCCCCAGTCTCAACTTCTGAGAATCGCATAATCCACATTATGAAAGCTATTAAACGAATTGCTTATCTTAATTTATACAAAGATGTACTCACTAAAAAGATGCATTCAATAAATAAAGAATTAAGAAATATTCCTCTAAAAGCAGAAATGTGTTTGACAACTTCTCTGAATGTTTTACAGACTCAGCTTGAGATGAAGCTCCCAAGGGACGTAGCATTGTCAAAGTAACGATGCCCTTTGTAACAGAATTTTAATTAATTAGAATACATGAGAAGACAAGTTGTTTAGTTTGTAAGTGAGAAGCAGAGTTCCGCTAACACTTTTTCCCCTCATAGAGAGTGCTATCAACTTCTTTTGTGTAGTTGTAGTCTTCTTTTATGTAGAGATTGGAAAACAAGGTAAAGTCCCTGTAAATGATGAATCTTTAACCCTTAAAGTAAGAGAAACAAACGCATATTTATTCCTTTCTATAAAAGAATATCATTATATCTTGTAAAACAGCTTGCAAAACCAAATTTTCTAGTTTTGATTTCCTGAATTATGATCTCTCTGAGAGATTTTAACCACTTCCAGTGGTTAAAAAATAAATAAATGAGTAAACAAATTTATTTAATTATAATAATTTAGCTAAAGCAGTTAAAGGCACAACAAGAAAACTACCTTGACAACTATGTGACTTTTACAATTGATTTGTACCAAATAGGAAAAATCATAATAATGTTGTCCATAAGGCATTATTCTCTTGCCTTAGAAAGCAAAGAAGCTGAGGGATTTCTGAACCAAAACTGAGGCAAAGACAAAGTTTTCTACAGTTTACAAATTGTTACATTTATAAAACTCTGACTGGTATCAAAAGTTTAATATGGTTGATTTTTTTTTTTTAATGAATATTATTTTTTTAATTTTAAAGTCTTTGGATGGTGTGTGAAACCTTAAAATGCTGGGCCTCAGCTTCCAATTATTAAGTGTTAAAGCTCAGTGATAAAGACTGCACAGTAAGGGAATTTGCATTTTCTTTTGAACCAGTGAGAGCAAGTCAGTGTTAGTGATGAAATATTGAAGCAGATAGGTTTCAGATGTCATCCTATGTAGCAGCTCATATGTTCCTTAAAGCTCACATATAGAACCAATAACTGCTTCTTTCTCTGCTTTAACAAGAGCTGGAAATACTACTGGATCTTGTAAAGAATTCTAAATGACAAAACTCTTTTAGTGTTGTAAAGGTTTGAATTCTAGTAATACTAACAATGGAACTAACAAATAACCCCTCTGAAATTACATTGTAGTCTCAACACTAAATCCTAAATCTACTAATACAAGTTTTGTAGGTTAAGCTTTAAGATTAACTCCTATATTCCCCAGACATCGCTATGCTGTAGTACAAGAGGCATGAGGAGGTGTAACTGTTCATTTTTAAATTAATACGAAGGAATCCCAACACAGAGAGAAATTAATCATCTAAGAGACAGAAGAGTGTCTTTTTCAAGACTATATAATTGTTCTGTGATGTTTTTACCAACTCTAGGTATAAATAAGGAAAACAAAACCAAAGTTAACTACAGGAAGGAAATTTATTGAAAGATCAATTAAATAAAATTTTAATTGAAAATATCAAATTCCAAATCAATTGCCAACTGGTTTAAAGCCAAAGTCTGATTTCCTGCATTGTGTCAATAGAAACACACTTTAGTTTGGACTAAAGTCAAAACAATAAGTTTCATTAGGATTTTTAGAACAGTATTGCTGAACTGTACAGGAGTAAATATTAACCCTTCTGATTGGAAAGGAAACAACAGCATGTTCAAAACAGAAACAAACTTACCTTCACTGCATGCCTCTGGAGAGTGTTTGGTTTGGTCTATGTTAAATATTGATCTTAAGATGAGAAAATTCTAACGAGGTATTTGAGTTTTCATCTCTATTAACTAAAGAGAAGAAAGTTAGTGATGATCTCAGTCACAGATGTCTAAGTTTCTGAAGTTTAGAGTTAAATGAGCTGAATCCTGTGCAAGGTGCCCATTTTAGGTAGGATTCATTAGTGATTCATAGATACCTAGAGTGCAGACATCTCTATGTAAACTAGCTGACTGGCTGTCTGCATAAAGCATTGCTCCTCACCTACAAACTTGGACAGAAGGAAAATCCTCTCGTATATGTTACAAAATTTAATTTTGTGCAGTTACCTGCTAGATACCTAGAAAAAAAAAAAAAGGCTTGTTTTTATCACACTTCAAATTGAAATTAAGACCATTTCTACAAAACTCTTCTGGTACTATTCACAGTGGTTGCAACAAAAGTTCATATTGCAGTAGTTTGCAATGGGAAAAATCCCTTCTGTCTCTTTGACTTATCATTTGAATTTCATTCTGTGTGTTTAAAAATGTCTTGCATTGGTAAGATGTTAATAGCTTCCACTGCTGCAAAAGTAAGGTGGAAGGACTTTGTGCCTGAGATTATTTTGTTAGTTTTTTGACAGTAGAAAGCATGAAGTCATTTTGAAATGTGAAGACCGAAGAATTCAATCACATAAGCTGACTTGATAAACTTTTATTTTGCATATTTAAAAGAAATTAATAAAAATTGAAGCACAACAAGAACTGAGGTACTCAGGAAAGAAATATATGCAATATTGTGCTTTATTCCTGTGGATTTCAATTCACTTTCACAAGGTAAGCAGTGTCAAATCTACTGGATGAATCCGCTAGAACTAACTGTGAAATCTAATGTTCCATTAGTTTCACAGAATACCAGCTAAGACAGGCTACCACAGAAATTAAGAGAGAAAAAAACTCAAGTGAGTTACTTAATCATATTTACAAATGACCCTGTCATATATTAGCTCAGTTTGGCCTTGGTTTCTTTACATTTAAAAAGAGCCATTACATTAAAACATTGATTCACTAGACTTTTCAAAAACCCTTCGCTGTATTTTATGACTTTATATTACACATATTTCCTTATAAGAACTTTTCTTAAAAATCAGTATGGCCCCCTTCCTTTTAAAAATCCCTTATTGTATACAATATCTCGAGTTTATGGGAAGGTATATACTTATCTGCATGAATATTTTTCCATATGTTTACATTCAGTGACTTATTTCATTTTGTCAGCCATACAATAACCAACTTAACCATTGGAATATTATGGTCTTCAAGGTCTGAAGCACTGCAGATCTTTGGATCAGTGTTTCCAGGACAAACCTCCTCCACCACTCCTTTATCTGCAGTAAAACTTTTCTCGAAGCTGTGCTTCCCTCACAAGTTAATTAAAGGGCTGGAGAAAGTCAAGGTACCACAGAAACACATATTTTCAAATTGTCTCATTGCTGAGGTGGATAAAAGTGGTAAAGCTGAAGATTCACCTATCATGAAATGTATTCTCCTCTGCCAGCTGTGATTAATTTATACTCTCCAGAATTCTGAGTTTTGTTTAGTTCTTAATTAAAGTGGGACTTAGGTCTTGCCTCCTGCCCACATTGTAGTGAATGACAGAGTTTTGTTTTGGGCTGGTGATGTACTTAGCTTTCCCTTGGCATATCATGTTTGGCAATTTGTGTACCACTGTATTACTGAGCATTTAAAATGAACAAACAGAAGAAAGAAAGAAAAAAAATTGAAAGAAAACAAGATGACATTTTTTTTAAGGTTAATTTGGTACTTCAACAGGAGACCTGAGTTAAAACATAGACACATACTGTAGCTGTTAAAGTTCAAGCCAGGATGGTGCTCTGAAAAGTGAGAGGATATGGGAAATATCCCACATTCTGTAACATAATGCAGTAAGAGCTGAATGGCTCAGCATGCTAATTTTGGGCTGCTGAGGACAAGTGGCTGCAACAAGAAGCTAAGGCGCCTCTTCTTTACATGAATCACTTCATTTTCTGGTAAAAGGGAAAGCAAAATCCTACGAGAAAAGTTTGAAGGGAGCAGCTCTGTTGCCATGAAATCTTTGTTGAGAGTAAGAAAGTGTTTAGTATCTACATAATACAGGCAAAAAATGTGTTTGATTCATACATATTTTAGAGACGTGATGCATTACTCAACTCACTAAAACTTTTATTCTATATAAATTAGGCCTAATAATAGCTTCTAAGATCATTAGTCATACTTAGGTTAAGAGAAAAAAATCTGACCAAAACCGATGTCCAAAGCAACATACATCTGAAGATGGAAGGCAGGGAAAAACATTCCTTGTTTATCCTACCTTGCAATAGATGTACCATCACTCAGTCTCCTCCTGGGATTTCTACCACGTATGTTCCAAGTCAAACAAATATGCAATATCTTGAGAATATACTTTATTAACTTATTTACATCTGTTATTAAATGAAGAGAAGCCAGGCTGGAAGACAAGTGGAGTCACAGAGAACAGCCAGGAAGATACTGTTGTGTTACTGATTATTTAAGCAGTAATATCAATATGATTCTGTTTTAACTTGGGTAAATACGTCTGAAAAAAACTCCAAAAATTTTGGATTCATGATGCATGAAATTAAAAATGCTGTTTGTTTCTTTGTTTCTTTGTTTCTTTGTTTTAATGTCATTTCTGGAGGTCTTTGAAGTTCTTTAGTAGAAGTGCATGACTCCTTAAGTCATTCTACTGTCTGCATTTCTTGTTTTGCGTTAGTTCTTAATTAAATTGCTTTAATTTATTCTTACAAGGACAAACATCATAATCATCAAAAAGAAGTACTTAGAGGATGTCTGAGGTGCTGTTCTGTAAAGAGGTTCACTTCAGGTATGTAGAAAGCCTTCCTCATCACTGATATGATAAAGATGAAAAGAAAATTAGATGAAAACATCTAATAATGTGCAATGGAAAATAATTTCAGTAGCATTGTTTTATGAAACTTTTTATCACTTTCATCTGTCTGCTCTAAGTTGTAACTTCAATTCTTTTAATATACAACTCAAAAATAAAACCTTTGCTTCTTAAAACTTGTTTACAAAGCTTACTAGCAGCAGTATGTCAGAGAACCTCCCTTCTTTATGTGTGAACTTCTCAGAACTACAAATCGCATAGATACCAGCAGTCATAACCAATAACAAAAAGGTGGTACTTGTTCATTACACCTACCTGTAAAATTAACTAGAGCAATACTGGTTGGCTGTCTTTTTGTCCTCTTTCTTTTTCTTTTCCTTTTTCTTTTTTTTTTATTATTTTTTTTTTAACCTAGGCTAAAAGGTTTTTTCTCAGCTGAGAAAAAAAAAAAAAGAGAAAATGAGTCTCATAGTTCAGCTGTGAGATCTGAGGACTAAACGTCTACCTAAGTACATGAGAGAACACACAGAGCTCTGTTTCAGTTGGTTCAATCACCTACTGTGTCAGTGGCTTAAAGTTAAGGAAGAAAGGAAATGTATCGAAACAGGATGACGTTAGCCTACAAAGGGAAGAGTTTCGCTCTCACTGAAATACTGAAAGGAGCAACCTGTAAAAAGTCACATATATAGACTGGCACAGCTGTAGTCACTCCTGATCTCCAGTGAGGCAACACTCATGTTATTATAGCAGGACCACTACACAAAACCCTGGGTTTACTTCTCTGTATTATTTCTGAAAAGCAGAGAATCCTTTTCTTAACATTCTCTAGTATTCTAAAGACGACCACCTTTGATTATACGGTACCTTTTATTTCTGAATACCAGCAAGCAGATCAGTTCTCTCAGTTCAGCTGGTGTTCTTTCAGAAAGCAGGTGTAGGAGGATAGTAAGAATGTTATTTTAGATAATAAAACAGTTTCTGGCTATAGTATGAAAGGATCCAAGCAATAATTCCAGCCACTTCACAGTATGGGATAAGGTTAACATTTTGTCAGCTTGTTCCATCACTTTCATTAGAACTATTAGCCATTTTGTAAGCATAAGTTCATTATGATATTATCACTAAGCAACCCAAACAATCCAGTTATTCTCAGAGATACTGCATAAATTTTACACAATCTATTTACTCATATGCCTCCTACTTTCCATGTTGTTGCTAATACTTTATACTTTTCCTCCAGTAAGTCACCATCCCATTGACTCTTTAACATCATGTTTTACTTATCTGTTTGTCACTGTACCTGTAGCTGAAGTAGCAAAAGCGGCAGTTAATTTCAAAACTCACACTTGAAATTATAGCTTTGCAAATATAAAATTATCCCAGTTATCTGTTGAGGAATTATGACTTACAAAATATCCTCACTAATTTTTCAATATAGCTTTGTGCATAAGATCTACTTACTACTGTAACTCTGTTAGGTTAGAAATATGACTCAGTACTAATAACACAATTAGTTTACAAGTAGAATTTCTGTCTTTTACACCTGAAATGAATGGTAGACACTTCTGTATTTTCCTTAAACTGCAGAGTTGACCAGTGAGTTGTTAAGGTGACAGCATCTCTGAACAGCCTGTTGAGCAGCAAATAAATTACTAAGGAAGTGGCAATGCTTAAGGGAAATGTGTGTTTGTCCACCACTGCTCAGGGTGAACACACAGATTGTTTCCCATGTAATCTATGGATGGTCAAATCAAAGCTTCATATTAGAAACCATGGTAGTGTAGGAGGTAGAAGTTTTCTTGAACAGCAAAATACTATTTATCCTCTTTTACTAACTACTCATATTGCATTAATCTTCTCCTATTACACAACTTTTTATCAGTTGCAAATCTGCCTTTCATTATACTGAAGGAGGACAGCTACACTAGGATATTCAATATTCTGTGAATTTCATTATTAGATTTCCTGAAATCTAATTAAAGAATAAAATTATATCTACAAACTATACAGCCTAAAACATTCATATGCCTCACCTTGTCTGCTCAAAAATTAAAAAGTATCTGTAGGAGGGACAGATGGTGGGAAATGAGAAAGAATGCACATATGTACATGCAATGCTTGTACAGAAAGCAAAAAAGGCACCATCCAGAGCTTTGAAATACCACTTGATTTGGTTTCATTTCTGAAATCTGAACTTTTTCATTAATGTCTTGACTGACTTTAACCTGAAATATAATCAAGTTAAATTCCTTATTCCCAATAAACAGCAAGCTTTCATTATGGATGCACAATACCAGTGCACTTAGCAATTTTTCGCAGGAACCAGCAACACTCTAGGAGGGAAAAAGGTAGTCTTTTTCCCAATTTCAAAGAAAAGTTCAATAAATTAGTTGTTAAGTATACGAAAACAGTTGGAAAAACAAAGTAACAGAAAATCATAATTGTGAAATAATTTGAGTTTTCACCTTAATAATATCACAGTACTTCAAAGTTTTGTCGTTTTTTTTTTTTTTTGCTTTTAAAGAGGCTTTTATTTGCTTATCTGCTTGTTTTCCAGTCTAAAACTTAGCATATGAAAACTGGCAAGAATGAGGAATTGCAACTTGCCCAAATTTCCCAAAATGCTGATCAGTGTCAAATCACAGAACAGTAGGGGAAATACCCAATGAAGTCAGCTACCAAAGAAACAGAAACAGTTGCAAGAACACAGATTAGAGATATACAGAGTGCCAAAATGTTAGACTCTGTGTGCTATATCAATAGTGACAGTTGGAAAACAGGAATTATGTTCTGCAGGCAAGGAAGATAACTGTGACAGGAACGATAGAGTTTCACACTCTTCCTTGAAATCAGAAGCATGCTGTTTTAGGTGGAACTTGCTGAGATGGCTTTCTCAGGTAGAGGAAATAAATTTTTGGGGCCAAAGTGAAAACAAACAGCACATTTGACATGGCTAGTATGTTCTTGGCTAAAACAAGTTCATGTACTGCAAAGGAAAAGGTGTAAGGCTGTTCCAATCAAACAGCATAAGAGCATGAACCATATTTTCATGTGCTGTATTTGCATGCCTCATTACTGCTTTGCTACAATGGGAGCCTTTTCTCACCCAGAAAAGCAATTTCAAATCAAATTATTTTTATATAAATTTCACTTAAATTTTCTTGGAAAAAATTATTTTGAAGAATTGGCATTTTCTGACAAAAGATGCCTTTTGCAAAAAAATGCACAGCCAGCTCTACATTTCTAGTACGCCCACTACTTTCTGTAGATATATAATACCAATTCTTTTCGTCTTCAGCTAGAGTTGTTTTGGTTTTTTTTCCCCAAATAATTGTTTGATATCTGCAGTTCCACTCTGCAAACACACTTGATAATAAAATAAAAAGAATAAAAAGAACTCTTAGCTCAATTTTCTACATTATTCTGGCAGTACCCTTTGTAGAGGAAAGGGCAAATGTGAGGTGCATACTCTCACACAGATGTGTATAAAAGAACTCAGGAAAAAATATTACTATTATCCAAATACCTTTGAATCAGACATGTGTAATTAATTTTCTCTTCCCTTGTGTCTGATTCTCTTTCGTGCCTTTTTTTCTTCAACATGAATTCTAAAACTGTGAATGCTCCTTTAAAATGACAGTAACTACAAATAAAATATGACGTATTAGTGCCTTAGGTACATGATTGGACCTTTACTTAATTTTGTGGTCACTGATGGAGCTGTGGTTTTATGTCCAGGGAGAAAATCTGGGGGAAGGGTACTGTGCATATTCTGCAGAATTTGTGAGGTTTTGCCTCTGGCATTCAGGTTAGAATGTCCCTTCTGATTAAGGTCTGCTGCAAAACTCCTGAGGATGTGACTGTACATTTCAAAAAGCAGAGAAAACGAATGTTGCTTCAAATTACTTCTCCACTGTCTGAGTTAAATGTATGCTATAATAATAAAGGAAGCTGAACTAAATACATTTTCTTTTTGTTTTAACACTAATCTGATATGCGTAAGTAACACTGGGAATATCTAATATTAAAAAATCCTAAACCAACAACCCTTGACTTGCATAATGTTTCTTTTTTGGTTTTTTTTTGGTGTTTTTTTTTTTTTTTTTTAACTTCTAACAGTGCAGTTTCTTCATTTTTGTTAAGCATTTTGAGGAAGTTTTCATTGACGGGATGTTGAAGGCCTTAATGATCTGGGATGATCTTTCTCAGCAATTCCCCTTAGCAAAGCTTGTTTATGATCTACTTTGCTGCTAATTCTTCCATTATGTGGCCCAATATGTGGACATGCTGGAATCTCTGAATTGAAGGAGAACTACTTGTCCGCTCTGAAAAATTTACTAACTTAGTGTGAATCTCATGTAACTTTTAAGGCCAAAGAAGATGTTAATAATCCCTTTCAGAATGTGTACTGATTGTAGCAATGCTTATATTTATAAATGAGGCAAAGTCTTTTTCTTGAAGTACAGCTCAATCACTCCACTCAACTTTTCCCATGTTTCAGAGGTGGAAATTCTAGGATCAGCTCAAACTTAAAATAAATCTGATCTAAAACATGAGAAAATATGGAGGCATTTCTTTCAATTGATATTGTCAGTGGGAGCTGAAGGCTCTAGACTACACTATTTTTAAGTAATTTATTAGCCATCTGTGAAGAGCTGGTTGTCATTCTTTCTATGGTGTTTGTAGACATACTGAAAACACACTCTTGATTTCAAAAAGCTTTTTCAGGTGATAGTGCAGCTTTCTTCATGCAAATAAATGAAATATCATCCAGTTCTGAAGAAATACATATTTTCTTTGTGTAGCCCATGTCAAAATTCCTTTTACCCTCATCAAAATAATCTTTTCAGTACAGTTTTAAAGACAAATTAATAGCAATTTTCATCATTAGTCACTTTGAAAATAAAAACATTATTAGCAGTAAATAGAGATACGATAGATACAAAACTGAAGAGCAAACTGAAATATCTCCTAATCTGTAGTCAATATTGCTGATTTTTTTAACCCCTCCACAGCCCAGTTTGAAGTGCCCATGGGTGATTACACTGGTGGGATAGGTTAAACACCAGTTTAACATGATATAAACTAATAGAGAAATTTTCAATAAACCACGCATTGAGAAGGAAAAAAAAATCTTTTTAATGTCAAGTATGACTGAGAACTATCACATTGTTACTACTGAGGGAACTACAGAGGAACATACTAAGAGGATTTGGCTTATGCTGGCTTTAAAAGAGAGCATAAAACCCATTTTAACTTTCTATGCATGTTACATATGTTATAAATCGGGGGTACGGGGGAAGGTCTCTGTTTTATTTTAATAATTCCTCATTTTTTAAATATTACATTTTTACCATCTCTGTTGGAATTTAAAATAAAATTAAGATTCATTAGAATAATACTTTTCCTAGTAGCTGTTAAGATAAGAGAGTTTTTGAAAAAATTTGGGAAAACTGTATTTAACAGACTTATATTCCTTCAATTTACTCCACTAAAGTAAGTGAAGTAAATGTTTTTCATTTTGACCTCCAACAACTGGGAAAACAAAACCAAGTATTTTTGTATAAGTTGTTTGACATCAGCCAGGTGCCTGTGAGAAATAAGCAGAAGACTTGCTTCATTCACATTTCACATATGAAAGTTTCCCAACTGAGGCCATTCTCTGTAAATCAGAAATATGAAGAAAATTTAAGCCTGGCACTCAGGGGTACCTGGGAGTTAGGCTTTCAGCTGCCGAATGGTTCAGCAGACCACTGTACTGCCCCAGAAGGCATCTGAGAAAGTATAGATTTTAGCAAATGACACAAACTCTTGTACCTTAATTTTTGTAATTGCAGTCCAGTTTTAGTTTTTTTAATTATTATTTGTATGAGTGTTTTTTTTATTTTTAAGGATGGTCCCTATTTCAAATTAAATAATATTCAAATTCATTTTAGCAAGGTGATAGCATTTCTTTTTCTTATATATTGTTCTTATGCATTAGAATTTTAAGGGTTTTTATTTTTTTTTTTTTTCTTTTTAAGTAGAAGTTGTCAGAGAAGCTGGCATTTCTCACAGGATTGTGTTTCCATCTAAAATCTAAGTAAGAAATATGTAGAGATGCCTGTCCTCAGGAGAATTCTATCTCAATATCTGCACTAAGTAGCATTGGATGACTTGTTATAAAGTATTGAAGTTCAGAGATTATTATATCTGTCGGTTTTGTGACCTAGGGTTAATAGTAGGACCTGCATTTTGTATTTTTAGAAAAGCAGTATGAGAGTAGACAGCCATATTTTCTCTGGCAACTAATTTAATATGTAACTGTTTTCAAAGAATATTTAGGATATTTCCCAAAAACATCCCCAGTATCCTGACTGATGCAGAGTTTGTATTTCAGTTGTACTTTTTCATAGTATTTAAGCTGACTGAAATGTATTTTAAATGTATTTCTTTATAGCTGTTTACTAATTCTTTTTCATATCCTCCTACTCCCTCTTCAAAAGATAAGAATAAGCACAGAAAGAAAACAGAAGAGACAAACTTTCTATTGTCAGTTCTTACTCAGCTTTTTGATGTTGTTCTAACTGCTGTTTTGAGATGAATTTTTCTAATCATGCAGTCCCAAATAATCTTCTACCTATTTGTTTTTGAATAAGGGGTATGGGAATTGGTGATTTTCATTAAAACATATCATAACATACATTTCATCAGACTTCAAGATAGCATCACAGTAAAGCATATTTTGAAAAATAAATTACATGTGAATAACAGTCAATAAAATGAAAAATAAAGAAGAACAAATTAATTCTGTTTGCACTTAATTGCATTTTATGTTTTTTAAACAGAGTTTGCCATTATATTTAACTTCACAGACTGGTACAATTTCAGGTAACTTTTTTTTTTTTTTTTTTTTTTTAGAAAATATATAGCAGTTTTACTTGTAAATTAAAAACATCATAGCTCTGTTTTTATGGATGAATAATAGAAGTTTCTTTATAATACAGTGATTATACTTTCCAACTTTATCTATTTGAAGCTTAAAAACATGAAAGAAAGCCACAGACAGTTCTAAGAGTTCATCCAATTATTATGCTTTTAAAATAATGGGCATCACATGATGTTAGAGAGAAATTTATGTTTGTTGCAGTTTCCTAACATGATGCTAGATGCTGTTATTAATTATGGTATTAGCTGAATACCAGCTCATACTCCTTGTTCTTGCCCTCTGGATTTTGTTCCTTGTCTTATACTTCTTTTCAGAAAAGAACTCATGAGTAGGTGCATTACATATACATATATATATATATATATCTCACTATATCTTATCACAAAGATAAGGTTTTTTATGCAACTGAAGGAATATCCTTAATTATTATATATGTCAAAATAATACAATATCTGTAATTGCCCAGGTTTGGAAAAACTAAATATTTAATGAATGCTTGTCCCTTTAAATGTCTTTGTTTACCAGGACACTTGGGTTGTTAAAAAGCAGAAAGACATTTGTTCATTGCTGAGTGCAATGGGAACTCAGCTACATAATGAAAAAATGGTCTCCATTATGAGGAGTTTCATGTTTAGACAAAGAGGAGGGAAAAAATTAGTTATGTTTCTATGATCACAACATCTGTTGTGCTTTGAGTACGGGATGCACCCTTCCTGGCCTTTTTGCAGAATAATTTGAAATGGACTGCTAGAGGTCACCTAGTCCAACCTCTCCTGCTCAGGCAGGGTCCCCTGGAGGAGGTTACTCAGGATTGTGTCCACACAGGCTTTGAATATCTCCAGAGAATGAGACTCTTCAACCTTTCTGGGCAACTCTGCTGACTAAAAAAGGCTCTTTGGAGCCTAGTTTTTATAGTATTTTATGGGGAGGGGTTGCTCTAAAGGGCTAGAGAAGTAACAGAAAATAGAGTTTAATTGAGAAAGGCCAAGATGTGCTAAAGGAAAACAATTTTCAAGGAAGTATAGATTTCAACATATTCTACAAACAGAAAAAAAATGAGTTATTTGAAGGTTTCTGTGGCTGGTAGTAGTTACAACAGATGCAGCTCAGTATTTTTCTTTGAGCACAGTAGTGTTTTAAACTAAAAACATTTATATACTAAACAACTAATGGGGGGGAAGAAAAATAGTAATTTAAAATAGACCATTTTCTTCAAGACGTATGTAAAAAAGTTCCTTAGACTACTGAGAAGTATTGAGATGTATCATTTTAACATAATGTGCTTCATAATTTCTCACATTTTTTTCCTGCCCTACATAGCAATACCTATTCATTATCGATCTGTTCATACTCTTTCCTTTGTGATGAGTCATGGCAAGAGTGGCATGGAATGTTCTGTATTCTTTGTTCTGTGGAGCTGTTGTAACATAAGCTGTATATTTGCATCATTGTTTTATTATTTTGGAGCATGAAATAAATACCACAAAGAAATGGGCTTACCCAATGCGCAGCTCTTCTAAAGAAATCATAAATACTCAAGGAATTAAGATGATTTCTTTTCTAACAGAGTTGTTATCAAACTATTGGAACTACCACAAGTTATGTTTGTTGCCAACACAACTTCAGCACCTGAAGCAAGTATGTTTATCCTGTAATCCTCATTCCAGGGTTTCAGCTGTCTGTGATCCAAATTCTGTTTTGGACACAGTACATCTATGTAACTCTGGCTTAGACATGATAAGACAGAGATGAGAAAAAGCACAGAAGTTTGCAAACTAGAGCTGTGAAAAATAACAGAAGCAAAAATGCAGATAAAGATGAGACAGTTTAAATAGAAATAGCAAATATTTAAATGTTAATAATAGTAGCTCAAGTGTTTGAGATAAAAAATAATGGAATGAAAATCCTAAGGGATTCAGAAGAAGAGCATGTCACTCATAAAATGGATCAACCTGTTTGAACCTCTTAATTGGCTTCCTGACCAAAAAGAACTGCAATGTCTCCTCAGAGGGATTACAGGATGAGATCAACATTTAACCTAATAGCTTGTTAGTCCTGCCTGTCTCGTCTGTGCATCAGTTACTAAATAAATGGTTTATACTCTTTCTTGGTAAATATACTCATTACAGCATCTGTTTGGGTACAGTTGATTGAAAAGAAGAGACAGAGGAAGGGAAGGTAACAGACAGATTAACCCTATGCTTTTGTTAGTGTGATTCTTAACGTGCTGACTAAGGTATAGATGTATTCTCATATTTTAGAATGTTTCTTAATATCTGTGTTACAATTCATACCCTTAAACAAGCAGCCACTTCTCAGTACTGTGATGTAATGTTATCACTGTTAGTTTACAGAGTTTACTGTGAAAATGCAACCTGTATTTGGTCTTTGGAATTTTTTGTTTTTTTTGTTTGTTTCGATACTGATGGTTCATCTGCACAGGTTTTAATATTCTTCTGCATATCAGAAAAAAATTCAAATTCTATTCTACCAGAGTAGCACTTTATTGTCGGCATGATTTGGTAGCCTTCAAGGGAAGGAACTGTGAATTCTCACACACAGGAACAAGATGTGTTCTGTAACTGAAACTTGAAATTTATCAATTTATAAAAGATATTCATTCTACTAATATGTTTGTTACAAGTAAATATTTCACTTGCACATAAATGTAATTCTGTACAGGTATATTAGCATAACTTCATTATGAAACATTCCATGCTATGTTCCTCTGTTATGGTTCTTGTAAATTATTTTCTTCTTTCATGTCTTATTTCACTGAAGTTTTAATGAGTGCATGATAACTCTGGTATAAATAAAATAGGAAATTTGCAATAGATAAGGAAGCCAACCTGGTCCAGTTTTACTGCAGGTCACTTATAGCAGCAATCAGAATGCTGCTTTCTAAGGGATAAATCCTGTAATTTTCCTAAGCAGGCACAGAAAATACAAAATTGGTTTTGATGCACTGCTTTATTTTTGCTCCTTGAAAAAGAAAAAAAAGAAAAAAAATTGCTAAAATTCTCTATAGGCAATAGAAATCATGGCAGCATAAACATTCATTCTCATTAAAGAAGTAAAAACTGTTCATAACCCTCAGCTGGGAGAGCACATTGTAAACCAAATTGAACTATGGTTGAGTTGATTTGGCACCATCTGAAACTGATGTAAGACTGCAGTGGAACTTCCTGGGCAACAAGAAAATAATTCATGCGTGAGTTTATTAACACTTTCTACATTGTATTTTTGTCGTATTGATTTTGTTCACATCATAATAGTACATTAGGAAGTTCTGGAGATTTTGGGCCTGCAACTAAGACTTTATCTAAAATGTATCTGTGACAAATAATTGAATTTAGGCAAGAAAAATAAGGCAGGCATTCAATTAGAGAACAGAAATTTTCTTCAGTATTCTGTGTCATCAGCCATAGAACTGAAAAGTTTAATTCTGGATATCTTTATATCATAAACATCTTAAAATAAAATCTATGCTTCTAGACAGGTCACTATTCAGTGAATAACACAGATTCAGTAAGTAGTTAGTGTTAGGATAGCATTGCAGTAAATTAGTTCCACATTTGTTGAACTTGATTAAGATTGTGTACAAAGAGCAAAGCTGTTCTAATATCTTACTTTTCACCCTGCCTTGTATGTTCAGGTCCAGACTAATAGTAACATGTTCTCCCTTATGAATTCGTTGAAACTTATGGAAATGAATAAAACATATAAATGTTATTGCTTCTAAGGAATATATAGTCTTGTCTGTGAGATGACTAAAAAGGTAAAATTTCATCCTTAAGAGGTGTGACTTTGTTCTCTCTAGAGAAAAAAAAAAAATCTATTAAGGCACCCAAGTAATCTTCCCAGCTGCTACTAATATCACACTGGTTATAGAGAATAGTTTTTGTATCATTTATTTCATTCTACTTTCTTTGCTTTTCTGCCATGCTTCTATTTCTCCTGGCTTTATGAATATGTAACCATGAACTGAAATATATTTTCTGACATTTCCTGCTCCACCTCTTCAACCCTTTCCTCAGTACACCTATGCTATGCAAACACATTGGATTTCTTTATTTATACTTGCTAATCCCTTACTCTCTGTGTTTTTAAATACCTACGTGTGATACATGGACTTTAAGAGGCTATTAATTTTTCTGTAGCCCATTATATTAAGACTAATTTTCGTTGCATTTCTTCCTTTCTAAAAAGGTCAAAAATAAGGTAGTCATTAGGTTCACAGGAAAGTAAATATCTTCTTGCATAGTGCATAACTATGCATGCCAGAACAGCTAGTAAAGTTTGGAAAGTGAATTTAGAGACTGGATGATTAATCTTTCAACTTTTGAATGATGTGCCATATACAATGAAACAATGAAATGGGCTTCTCTGGTACAGTCTGATATACCTCTGACATTTCCTTCAAGTGCATGAGTGTTCATTTGAAAAGTGTTGCTGGAAGTAGAATTGCAGCTTTCGAGTTTAGATTGGTGATCGGTGAGACTCAGGTTTGGAATTTCAGTTTGATTGAGATGAACATCTAAATGTTCACAGGCTTAGCTGAAGCTTATTAGGACTACACAAGCCCTTCAAGTCTGCAAAAAAATTTGGGGCAGAAATCTGGAAAGAGTATTTCTTGTCAGATTTTTTAGCAGTCAATCTTAGAAGAAAATGCCACGAGAACAGGTTTTCACAATATTTTGGCACTTCTGCTTGCAGCCCCACACATAACATGGCACTGAAAGAACACAGAAAAGCATAACCCCTGACTGAATTAAGAAAGAAATTTCTATAAGATTAAGAAGAGAGATAATTTTTGCCAGTCTCTGGAAATACTTTTTCCCCTCTCTTGAACTCATTGTCCACTCTTTAGCCAGGGTTTGGAGAGAAAAGATGCACACATATTAGCCCATTTCATTAAGTAAAAGGCAGACACTGCTTTAGTCCTTGAGTAAACTCAGCTTCTAATGTGATAAACAGCTACAGCCTTATCCTACAGTTATTGCTTTAACAGCATGTGACAATGTCAGTGGGACAGACATGTTTTTCTCAAACAGCCGCACCACCATAAACATTTATGCTAAAATGTCATGAAGGCATTTCATTTTCAATATTTTTTAATGTTCCACTCCAATTGCTAAGTCAAAAACAGGAAACAATGAATATTTCACTCAGCACTTCTTCACCCAGATCTAGTTACTTTTCAATCAAATAAAAATAATTAAAAATAAAAACAATGTTTTGAATTTCAGAACACTCTTATAGCATAGTTAACTTTCCCTAAGTTTTATGGTTATAGATTATTCACTTATCATCACATAGCATTCAAAGAAAGACTTAATTCTAAGCACCACAGCTCACAGAGATTTCCAGCAAGTGTCCTCCTGTGGTCTGTATGATTGTTTTTTTACCTGAACTATCTAATTTTTGCTCTGTCTCTTGTAGTAATTGTTATGAATATTACAATATAATTCAATAACATAAGAGTTATAGATAATAATAAATTGATTTGAAAATTGATCTTTTTGCATTAAGGACATCGACATAAATTATATAATAGTTTAGATTTGAAGAAAACAAATTTGAGCAATAGCCTCCATTTCCCTAGATACTTAGAAAGAACTCTTCCACTTTAATCCCAAAAATGTTCAATGGCAGACAAAAACAAACAAACAAAAAAAAACCCCTAAAAATTTTGATTTGCAATATTATGATACAAAAACCTAGCATTTAGTTTAGGAAATATATTTTTTTTAATCCTGCTTAGTATCTAATAATGTCTTCAATTATAATAATTTCATATATAATAATATTGATGACAGTGTCATGTGAATCATAAAGTGATTAAAGAAATCTCAAGATTTTACATTAGTTTGCTTATTTTATATTTCTTCTTGTGAAACATATAGTACTAATTGTTGCCAAATATCAGGATGATTATTGAAGACTGTGTTTTGAAGTTTACCTAAAATACTGTGTTTTAAATTCAAATCAATTACTTGATAGCATGTACAAGATTTTATGCCCCTGTCTAGGAAAGAACACATGCAGCATACTGTAACATCTGCAGTTTAGAGCAGAAGAGCTTATATTGGCATTTGAAAAAAGACAGACATAGTCCTTTAGTAAGTAGGGAGCCAGTTGCCTGTGAGAACACCATAATTTTTTACAAGAAAAGAACCAATTAAAAAGGATTTACCTTACTCATACAAGTAAATGAACCCAATGTTTCCAAACATACAGAGCACTGTCAAAAGAGCTGATAAAACTGGTGGGTTTAGGTCATTTTCCTTCACTTAAATATATGTTCATCAAAAAAAGAATATATCTAATATGTTGAAAATCTAAAGACTTTTCTATTCGACTAAAGAAGAGATCTTGCTGTGCTGTAAAACTAGATAACGTATCAAAAGTATGGGGTTTGCTTTCTCTCTCTATATATCCTATACTTATCCATGTATGTAATCAGACATTTCTTTCTTCTTGTACTGAAGCAGAGAAGGAGCTATGTACATTCTCTGAATATTTTATTAAATGAACAACCTTTCCTTGAGCATATTTCAGTATGGAACCATAAGTAGTAAAGAAAAGAAGAAAATCGGTACTGAGTGACTCTGTATGAGGTACCGCAAAAAAAAAAAAAAAAAAAAAAAAAAAAAGATAATTCTTCAAACAATTTGAAAACTCTTCCTTATAAATGATCAGAAAATCCTTTATTATATTTTATGGTCAGGAAAATAAAAGTCACTGAAGACTCAATTTTTTTTCCTTTTCCTTTTTTTTCTTTTTTTCCCCTTCATTATGACTGATTTTAGAAATTAGAAATATACATGAAATAAAAACATTAAGAATATTGCAAAAAGGAAAGGCATAAATATGGCTGCAGGCTAATGTGCTTTGCAAAGCAGACAGACTCAATATTTATGATAATGGTATAGAAGTAGGCATTTTCTCACCAAGTGAAAATTATCACATTGATAGAAATGTTTGGGGTTTTTTTGTTTGTTTGTTCGTTTTTTTTTGGGGGGGGTATTTTCTTTGGGGTTTTTTGTTTGTTTGCTTTGTTTTTTTGGGGTTTTTTTTAATCAAGAAAGGAAAAATACATGCTAGCTATTTTATTATTTAAGATAGAAATGGTCACTAATTGCTACTTCAGCAATCCTCACAAGTCCCTACAAAATCTTTACAAATACTTCAGAAGTCATTTTCAGCAAGAAAAATTTGTCATAAACATAACATACCATTTAACATTTGATCCATGGTTAACTAGGAAAAGAAAGGTTGATGAATATATTGAAAAATGTTAGAAGAAGTAATTAAAGCACAACAGAAAGGGGTAGTGGAGAAGAAAGGGGAAAACACAGCTTCCATGAAAATATTCAGACATCCTGCACTTACTTTAGCAAGACTCACAGATATATACAAAGCCAGTTTTTAGATAATTTCTCAAGAGAGAATATAAGGAGATCAGCCAAAAAGCTAATGCTCACATAAAAGAGAAAGGG
>JAWWEW010000001.1:59032130-59046093 GCA_035583185.1 Anabacerthia variegaticeps
CCCCCCCCCCCCCCCCCCCCCCCCCCCCCCCCCCCCCCCCCCCCCCCCCCCCCCCCCCCCCCCCCCCCAACAACACTCTGTCCAATAAAGAAATTGGATAAATCAAAAAGCAGCATTGTTAATTCTTAATTGTTCCCTCCTTGAAAACCCTAATACAACTGAGAAATCCATCTAATTTGATTTCTGAGCAAAACTTAACCTCTCTAGTAGCTTCCATGCACACACCCGAATTTTTGCAGGAATATCAGATAGAATGAACCAAATAAGGTGTTAAATGAAGTGTAAGAAATGCAAACCCATAGAAAACATAGAACTGTTGTATATAATTTCCAAGATAAGCATGGAAAAATGGTGAAGGATTTGTGGACAAAAATTGTTCTTCTACTCATGATTGTCTTAATGAGATCGTATATGAGAATAGAACACTAACAGAAGAATACTGCAGCTTCTTGCTATGTCTAAACTGTGTTATTCTAAATTGTCTAATTTCAGACAGTAAGCTCTCTTGTCTCAATCTTCTGGTTAGTCAATTTTGATATTCCAAAAGACACTGGAAAAAAAGAGGTTATGTTTATGCTACCTGTTACTGTGAATTCAAACTTGAATCTGAGTTTTCTCCAGTATATATCCAGGAGGCTGCCAAGTACAACTCTACGTTCAAGGTAGGGTTCACTTAGGTCAGGTTGCTCAGTCTGGTTTTGCACCTGAATTATCTGCACAGAAAGAGATTTCAGTGCCTTTCTAAGCAACCTGTTTCTTTTTGCTTTATTCATTGTCATTTCCATTCCTCCCACTATGTAATCAATATTTCCCTTGGTTTGGGATGTGTTCATGCCATTTCCCCTGTATTTATGTACTCTTGAAAAGGTTCTGACTCTGTCTTCCTTGATGAGGTAGATGTACACAGTAGTGACCATGGAGAAACATAATTATTAAGCAACATAAAATACAAGTATAAGAATAAAGTAGCAAATAGTGTCAGCTGACAGCATAGTGTGAATTAGTAGAAAATTACTAATACTTTAGTAATAACAAATACTGCTGGAGGATGACTTTCAATTGTTAAGCCTAAATTGGTGAGACAAAAGGAGGTGAAATGTGTAACACTTAAAAAAAAATGTAAAATGATAATACAAGCCAGATTGAAGGCGGTGGAAAAAAGAGTGAGAGTTCTCTAAATTCTAGGCCTCCATAATGTTTATAAAATTTCAGAAGTAATTTACCTAAACCAGACATAATTGTCATAAAAAATGTACAATGATAAAGAAGAAATGCAAAGTATTCTATTTTTCATACAGCCTTGAAAAAAAAAAGCTGCTGAAAAGGTTAAATGAGTCAAGTGGTTTCCAAGGATTAGAAATTATCTAACAGAAACCTACAATCCTGTAGTCCAGTTTCTCTTTGCTAATAGTGTCATAGTAATGGGTTTCAATAATCTCTTTTAATGGTGTATGTGTAATATTTAAATGGTAATGTCAAGATTATTCAAAAAGAGAATTGCATGTTTTGATGATGACACACTGCCCTTCTTTTTAATCAAGACTTAAGTACTCTGTCAGGGAATATATTGTTCATAATTGTGAATCAAAGTATATTGTAGATGAGAGTGTGGACCTGAGTGTCAGAGTAAAAGTAGTTTGGAATTTTATTGTGGAGAACTCAGAGAACATAATGATAATAATAACTTTTTTCTTAAGTGTGTAAATTAAATTTTAAGGACAGACCTTATTTTCTTCTATCATGTCCACATGCTCAATTGATGTTTCACAGTCTGCCACTTCACTTCAGCATCACACAAGCCTTGCAACATGCTGATACTACTTCCTTGGCAAAAAAAATCTTTAAAGGTTTTAAAAAAAAGAATTCTGAAAGAGGTGAACTGAATGATGAATCATCTTGTTTTCCAAGAAGAAGAATTTGGTCTGGAATAGGCTGAAGATTAGCAGAAGAGACCAAGCATGAGACTGGTGTTGACAGCATGAGGTAATTTAAGGCTACTTCTTCAATAACAATTTAGGGCACAAGAGATTTTTCTTTCACATTTGCTTTGCATCTACATTTCAGGTATAAAGGTGTGGAACCAAGGTAGCAGTGCACACCGGAAAGCCATCAAAACCAACCCCCTTGCAGTGGAGCTGATGAGTCCTTCAGGCTTCTGCTTATGTATAGGGTTCTGTTACTTCTAAAAATGGTTTGAATTTCACTGTCAGTATGGAGGCAATACAGACCTGCAGTTCTAACATATTAACAAATTACTTCTAATGAAATTCCTTTCTTTTCCCCTTTGCATTTTTTTATTAAGCAGTGCATAAATGCTCTATGAGCACCTACAATAGATATATAAAACTACATTGCGCTAGCAATATTTATAGTGAGCAAGTTCATACAGTGAGATGGCACACTGCATTATCCAAGTGTTATATTTAAGGATACTAAGGGCATAATTCAATATCAATGAGATTAATATTTTATCTTGTGTACAATCTTTATTATTTTGTTAATGAAATATAATTGGTTGAGCCTTTGTAACACAAAACTTGCTGAGTTCATGTGGGGTAGAGCATAATTGAAAGAAATTGAGATCTAGGTCATGAAATACTATATGAATTGGAGAACAAGAGTAATTTCACTGCAGCTATGAACATGTGAGAACAATGACCTGACTATAGTATAATCATCAAAAGTTCACATATTAAAAAAAATCAATGAAAGTTTGTATAAACATTTTTATATCACTTGTACTATTATTGGAAATATGCAGGTGTTAAAATATTAGTAAGTTCTGACATTGTATTACCACTCCTTAAGAACAGCTTTAGGAGCCTTAGATTTTCTGGGCTGATGCAGAGATTGAGTGTGTGTCATATATGTTAAAAATTAGTCCCTGTGACAGGATCAGAGTAAAAAACATCATGTATATTGAGTATGCTCAAATGTCCATAAAGCAGTCTTTCCAGGTCTACACTCACATCCATTTGCAGGAAAAAAAAAGGAGAGTAAAACATTGGATTGATGTCCAGGTTCAGAGAATGCTGGTGAATGGAGTTAAATCCAGCAGTGATGTTCCCTAGGGCTCAGCACTGGGGCCAGTCCTGTTCAATATCTTTATCAACAATCTGGATAAGGGGATGGAGTGCACTCTCACTCAGTTTCCAGGGGACACAAAGCTGAGCAGGAGTGTTGGTCTGCTGGAAGGTAGGAAGGCCAGAGGGGTCTGGACAGCCTGGGTTGATGGGTCAAGGCCAATGGTACGAGGTTCAACAAGGCCAAGTGCCCTGTCCTACACCTGGGTCACAACAACTCCATGTGATGGTAAAAGGTTGTGACAGAGCGGTTGGAAAGATGACTGGCAGAAAGCGACTTTACTCTCTCTACACTTAGAGAGATTTGGGGGTACTTGTTGACAGACAGCTGAATATCATATGCCCAGATGACCAATGGCATCCTAGTTTATATCAGTAACAGTGTGACCAGCAGCACTATGTCCCCCTGTACTGGTGAGGTGGCATCTCAAATCCTGCATTCAGTTTTGGACCCCTCACTGTAAGAAAGACATTGAGGCACTGGATAGTGTCCAAATAAGGGCAACAAAACTGGTTCTGAAATATCAATGGCTTGACAGAAAGATTGATTTTAGCTTTCAGTAAGACTGTATAGACTACATTCATCAAAATGGCTTAGAAACATAATTTTTTGCTTGTCTCTAAACTTCAGTAAGCTTGCTATATTTGCGAACACATCTAATTTTACCCTCATCTTACTACCAAACTTGATTTCTTTTCAATATGATTCTGAGTGACTCTAAGTTACATCTTTACCACCTTAAAACTCAGCTACTGGAATTTGCTAGACTGCACCTGAATGTGAAGAATGAATCAGTATTCAGAATGCAGCTGTCCATATACAAAACAAAGTGATAAGGATAGAAAAAAATTTCCAAAAGTAAGTAAACAAACAAACAAATAAAAAAAGCAAACAAAACAACCAACCAAACAAAAAACTTAACAAAAAAACCCACCAAATAACTGCATCAAAATCATGACCAACAAAAGAATAACTGAAAACAATAATATATATATATTATTTCTCAAAACACACATTTTCCCTTAATCAGCAATGGGTCTAAAAAATAAATTTACTTGAAATGTAAGAAAATGAATGTGAAATAAACTTTCTATGCTCACATAGAAGATAATTTGTCTTTGAGTTACATAATCAGTGCATCACCTATTTCATCTACCCAGAGCAACCAAATGTGTTTTATAATCACATTTGTTTAATGCATATATCGGCAGAGCATTTAATTGTAATGAATTAATGGTATCTCCTACAGTACATCTTTATGTGTATTTTTATCTGGAATAGTTGTATAGCTTAATGCAAAATTTTATGTTTATCCTAAAGAATTATTCAACCCGTTCTCAGAACCCTTAAGATTTTGGATTAGTTATATATTCTTTCATGCCTTAGTATATATATTATGTAAGATTTGTAAGAAAACCTTGGGTCTTTTATTGATTTATTAAAGGATTATGGCTCATTCAACTTCAAAGTTGTTATCTCGGATCTCTAAAATTTCTGAAATGTCATGCCAAGTTTTGGGAAAAAACTGCAACATAATCCCAGATCAGACACAGTACTGCTTTACACAGAATTTGGATGTTAGCAGAGACTTGGTAATTTACCCAGCTCTCAGAATAAACATACCTAAAAATAACAATAACTTAAAAAAACCCCCAGTTATCTAAATAAATTAAAAAAAAAAAAAAAAATTTTGCCCTTGGTTTTTTTTTTTTTGGTTGGTTGGTTGGGTTTTTTGGTTGGTTGGTTTTTGTTTTTTTTTAATTTTTGTCCTTCCTGCCTTTCACTTTCTGTTGAAATAAAACAACTTCTAAACTTGGATATTTTATTTTCATGTTTAAACAGATGGCTAATAAAAACTTATGCAACTCAAACATCTCACCTAGCCATTAATCTTCATTTCAGAGCAAGCAGTGAACATTAGTTGACACAATTCTATGGGGATTTTTTGAAAGAAAATCCCAGATACCTCCTCTCCTTTAACTTATAAAGTTCACCCCTACTTTATGCTACTGCAGCTTTACTTTCTAAAACAAAGTAGAAAAGGAAAGACAAGAAAAGGGTGAGAGCAGGCAGGCAGTGGACGAAATACAGCTGGAGCTGAAGCAAAAAATCCCAGTGTACTAACACTGATTGTGACTTTTAATTTGTCATGATGTATCAAATCTTTTATTACAGTAAAGTCCCTCGTAGGAAAGAACACTATCTACAAATGCTGATAAAGCTTTGCAACTTTGGAAATGGTAATAACAAGAACCAAAAGCCTTCTGAAACTCATTTCTACACTATAAATATCTGTTTTGAAGTTCAGACATTTAAGCATGACATTTAGATAAGATAGTTATAAATTATGCTTCCTAATTCTGGGAGTCAGACTGAAAACCATGTGATTGTAAGAAAAGTCTGTAAATAAAATTCATGTAAATTAAGAACTTTTTCTTGCCTGAAAAAAAGACATAGTTCACATAACCTTGTTTCCAGTTTTCTGTGCCAAAAAGAAAAAAATAAAATCAGTGTTTGCAGAATTACAGACATAATTTTAGTTTTCATTTTTAGATTTGCAGTAGGATTCTTCTGATAAGTAGGACTTGGGACATTATTTTGATTGAATTCTAGATTCATTATTACTTTATTACAATTTTAACATTTTTTTTCCCAATTAATGAACTTATTTCTCTACAACAAATGGAAGAGGCACTTCATAGTTTATATTTGTGCAGCCTTAGCTCAAAGCTCATTAGCTAATAGATCACTAATAATTACCTTTTTCCTGAATTTCTTAAAATCTTAAAATCTTGATATGCTCTACAGAAACCTGGAACCCATTTGGCATCGCAGATTAGCAATTCACAGAAGAGTGAGAGACCTTGCACCAACCCTTCAGGCATATATTTCTATAAGAAGAAAGCAACTGGACAAGAGGTACATCAAAGACTTTCCATATTTGGATAATTCAGAAATTTGAAGTCTGACTTTGAGAGTATTGAATGTTAATGCAAAAGAAGTGGATCTTCCAGAAGCTCATCATTGCAGCTTATGGCTGAAACAGGCTTCTGGAGTTCAGCAAAAAGTAAATGTCACACTCAGACCATGAAGTTAGACAAGACTGAATTCCTGGTTCTGAAGGAACAAGTTCACTATTTCTTTTGTAAGTTTCCCAGAAGTTCTTCTTCAGCTGCCACAGTCTCCGTACAGCATCCAAAAATGTATTCTAGATGTCCCTTAATAATGCCATCCATAAGGATAATATTGAAAAAATCAAAGGGCTCTACTGACTTTGAACTAACTTAGGCCTAGAAAATGAAAACATAACCCCAAAATGATGTATTGCCAGGTTTCTTATTTCTTCTTATTCTTTTGTTTTAGAGAGTAAAAGAAGGCAGTGATGGTGGTGAAATACAGTGTTTGATGGCAGATCTTCCAAAATCGGGAGAAGCCAATTTGATCTTTAAAGTAGCTGCATATTTGTAAGATTATTCTCTTATTTCTTATAAAACAAGCAGTGGTAAAAGTTAATCAAGTCTACTCTTCCCTGAAAAAAATTATCTAAATTTTAATTAAAAATAAACCTTGTTTAGTGGTACTTTGAAGTCTGTATCAATTCACAGAATCAGAGTCTAACAATAAAAAAATAGTCTTTATCACAGTTTTTTGGAGGGCTGGGTTTGTTCTTTTATTTTATTTTTGCAAGGAATATGCATAACTGTAGACTCATTTCAGCTTGTTGACACATGCAACAGTAAAGAAAATATATTTAGACAGAATTGGCAGCTAACTTTTTAAAACTTGAAAGATATCAGCTTGATGATCTCCAGAAAGCATTTTCAGTAACAACACACAACTAGAATTAGTGTCTTGTGCTACTGTATAGAGTCGCAAATCTGAAGTATTAACATACTTTAATTTGCAAAAAAATATAAATATGTTACCAAAGAAAAATAAAAGTGCTATATAAAAAAAATCACTGAAAATTTCTCCATAAATGGTGTGTGTAAGTTGATGGAAGCATGATGATAAGAAAAAGGTACAGCTTGTATTAATACTGCTCAGAAGGCACTATGGTTTTAATAGACTCCTCTGATCTGCATTTCTAGATTTATGCTCCCATCCATGACTTGAATTTAAAATCATTCAAATCCCAAAGTCTCCAGATTTAAATGGACTACATTTGCAAAATAGTTGTGTTACGACAAACCGGTGATCAGAGATGGGTAAGTTAGCTCCCCCTGTTTTGTTGACGTTGTTTTGATATCTGATGTGGAACTTGACTCTGACATGACCACTTGTCTAAAAATCTACTTCTATTAACATAATTGTATTGTTCTACATTATGAAAAAATGTGATTTAAGAAAAACACATTTGGTTTTAATCACATTTTCCACTTTCTTTTTAAATGAAATGTAAAAAAAAAAAACCACCAAAACAAAACAAACAAAAAAAAAAAAAACAGGCAAAACAGTAAATAGCCTGAGTGAAGATGAATACTATGCATTTTGTTAACCTAATTACTTTTGTTTAATTATGCAAGTTTCTTGCATACTTGTTCTTATGCTTGTAATCTTTCAAGTTATCAAGGGACCTGAACTAGCATTTCCTGAAGCAAGATGGATGTCTTCCATTGCTGTGAAACTACAGAGGCATTTAACAGATCAACTATTGTGTGGATAAGATTAAGTAGATTCTCTCTGTTTGCAAGATTGATAAGTAAAAAATGAATTAATATAGAATGGATGCCCGTTAGCATAATCTAGTTAGTCTACTTGGTCAGTTAAATAAGTGATGGCAATTATATTAACTTGTTTACTGGTATTCATGACAATCAAAAGCAAGACTGAGAACCCAACTTTATGCTGGCTGTTTTGGCCTGGACAAATGCAGCATCTAAGACTGAAAAGAGTACATACTCCTTGCCTATTGGTGTCAAGGACATGACTGTTTTTTTTATTTTATTAACGTGAACTGTGGATCTTTACAAAAATTGACAACTAACAACAATGAAATTAGAATGTGCATTTTAAATGTAGGTGTATATACTCATATATAAAAATTGTTGAAGAATTTTATAATATATATTCATAATATATAATTTTATTTTTTCTAGACATTCACAGTAAATGCAAATCCTTCTATTTCTTGCAATTAAAATACCCTACATGCAATCTGGAAAAAAGGTTGTGGTACAAGCAGGAGCTAATTCTTACACGTATTATGTGGTATCAGCAGACTACTTGTCAATGTACAAAACAGTAAAATCATGAGCTGTGTATTATTCCCAATATATATATTTATATTTCTCTACATTTTGTGAGTACTGATATATAAAATGCATATATGTATGTGTCTCTAAAGTGTGTGTGTGTCTGTAACAGGATTACAACAGCCTGTGTCACCCAGTTCTACAAAAGATGCATTTGATCTTTTCCCCTATTGCATTATATTAACAGATTATATTAACATTATATTAACAGGTTGATAAGGTACTATTGGTTAGACAACAGTGTTTTCTTGAAAATTCCCAGAAAAGGTCTTGTATTTAATGGTATACCTTCCCTGCAAAGCTCTGACTTCTTAGCATTTCCATGCCATGGATTATATATGACATAGTATATACACTGCTGCAAAGATAACTTAATTGAGGGACTGTGATGAGGACAAAGTATTTCTGATGAAGAATCCTTGAAGTGGAAGGATGTCTCATGATTAACATTTCTCTGTAAAGTTAGTTTTGCTAATGCTTTAATTTTACTGCTGTCTTTAATTAGGTGTTTGGGTTTTTTTTTTTTCACTTTTCAAAGTATCAGTGCGACTCACAGAATCACACAGTGGCAAAGCTGGAGGGAACCACAGTGGATCATCTGGTCCAACCTCCCTGTTCAAGCAGAACTGTCCTAGAATACATTGCACAGGATTGCGTCCAGATGATATCCCTAGGGAAAAAGACTCCACAACTGCACTGGGCAATCTATTCCAGTGTTTGGTCACCCTCACAGTAAAGTTCTTCCTCATATTCAGGTGGAGTTTCCTGTGCACCGGTTTCTGCTCATTGTCTCTTGTCTTATTGCTTGGCATCACCAAGACAAGCCTGGGTCCATCCTCTTGGCACCCTTCCTTATATACTTACATTGATAAGATCTCCTCTCACTAGTCTTTTACTGGGGCTAAACAGGCACAACTATCTCAACTCATCCTTGTAAGAGAGTTGCTTCAATCCCCCTTCATCTCTGTAGCCCTCCAAAGGACTCACTCCAGGAGCTCCACGTCTCGTTTGTACTGGACACAACACTCCAGATGAAGCCTCACCAGGGTTGAGAAGAGGGGCAGGATCACATCCCTCAACTTGCTGGCAATGCTCTTCTTCATGCATCCCAGGATACCATTACACCCAAGAGACTCATTTTGGTTTTATCAGTAAACTACAGTTTCATAGAATGTGTATATAACTGTAAATGGATATGTATGATTAATAAATTTATGATCACAGTGTCAGAGTCCAAAGTACACCCACAGGCTCTACAATCTGTTTCCTGCCCTGTCATGAATTTTTTTTTTAATCTTCACTTCAAAATGTTCCAAATTCTGAAAACCTTTCTTAATGCTACTAAAAATTAATTTAAAGTACTTACAAAGCTTCCTGCATTTAATCAGAGTAAAAGTTAAGGATGTCTTTTAAACCTTTCATCTGATCCCTTTGCAAACCACAGAAATTGTTTCAGAACATATTTTTCACAAGTCTGAGGGCTGCAGTTTCAGAATCGCTGGCCTTTATGTTAGTTAATGTTTTTTAATTTTCTTGTGGACAAACACTCTCAGCATAAACACCATCACAATTGGCAATCTTGATGACTGCCTCAGCAGGACAGCTAGAGAGTTAATGGGCATGAAAGCTGAAATGGTTCAAGTTGAGAAGCACAGATCCGTCCCACTGGTGGAGCACTTCTGTTTTTTCATACTGCTACAGATGGAATCTTTTATTAGAGTTACAGGGCAGAGCTCCTTTCTTGCTTTTGTCTTAACTAGAGAAAATAAGCAATTGTGTGGACAGGAAATGAATTTCCTGGCTACTCTTTTTCTGAGGTAAATGATATATTACAAATGTAATTGTTAAACCCTGAAGTGTTTTTGAATCATAGCCTATGGCATACAGTATGATAGATTTGGATAATAAGATGCTGTTTTAAGTACCGCAAATCTCACATGGTCAAAACTTAAAAAGTAGATATAAGATGTAGCATAAAATGAACAAGAACATTTTAGAAAGAAGCAATTTGATGTAGCTTTCCATGTCACAGTAGGTCTGAACATAAGCCTTCTCTGTGCAACCCAGAAGCTTCAAGCAGAAAAGCTTGATGTGTGTGGGGGGCAGCTGAAGGCAAAACATACAGTGCCTGAGGCAATCAGCAGTATCTCTGAATTCTCTTGAATATTTCTGAAAATGCAAAAATTCATAAAGTGTGTTATGGAAACTTATATGAAGTTGGCTCCAGTTAGAAGAGTAAAAGGTGGTGTTGCCTCACTTCTGCATGATATTCAGAGTTGTATTTGTCAACCAATGGACAGAGGAACTGTTCAAAGCAACTTCATGCCTCAGATGAAATATTCGTGAAAGAAAAAAATTTATCATCTCAGTTACTTCTACACCAGATGAAAGCTCAGACCACATTACTAAATAAAAAAAGGATCTTAACATTTTCTTCTCTACTGAGTGCTCACAAAATTAGTCAAGGAGCTAATAAGGTGAAGGATGTTTCTTTGTTCTGTAGTGTAACGTAAGACTGGTCACTGACACTGCTTTTAGAATTGAACAGGAGCCTGGATAACAGAGTTTCTTCCTTCCTGCCTTCCTCCCTTCCTGCCTTCCTCCCTTCCTCCCTTCTTCCTTCCTTCCCGCCTTCCTCTCTTCCTGCCTTCCTCCCTTCCTGCTTTCCTCCCTTCCTCCCTTCCTTCCTTCCTTCACTCCTTCCTTCCCTTTCTCCCTCCGTCCCTCCCTCCTTGCTGCCTGATAATCTTTGCCTGATAACTTTTTCGAAGTTGAGCAGTGTTGATCAAAGAACTTCAAAGGTCTTTATAAAAAAGCTAAAATTATTTTAATATATTTTAATATACATGTTTTCCTAAGTTTTGTTCTCTCTTGGAGTATTTATTCCTTCTTCATAAGGAGAAAAAACTAACCTGCCATACTTAGATAATCTATTCACATTTCAATTACTAGTAAACTCTTTGTTGTCAAATGCAATGCCACAATCGCTCAGAATATCAGAAAAAGGAAAAGATGCTATACCTTGTTTACAGAAATCAAATCTGACAAGCAGAACTAGCATGAAGTTTGGAAATACACTCTGAAAGATAGTTTTTCACTACTGCAGAGGCCATATTTTTCAGCATTTACAGCAATAAAGAATGGCAAAAGATTTTTCAAAAAAATTCTAGTTCTCACCCCAAGGTTTAAAGATTTCAGTGTCAGAGTGTTCTCTATTTTTTTTCTTTTACTAAATGCTGAAACATCTACTTTTCCTTTCCATGTTAGATCCAGAGCTAACTGTAAGGAAGATGTCTAAAAATGGTACATTTTGAACACAAAGTTCAGCTTGCAGGACTTCAGGCCAAGTGAAAAAAATAAGAACTCAAACCCCTCAAGTTTCAGTGGCTTACAGGGAAATATCAGGAAACATTAATAACTGATGGCACAGCAATTTGTTCTTTAGTATAGCAAAATCGTTTAAGTAGCGGCTGTTCCTAAGTGTGTATTTGTATGTACAGTGTTTACACAATAGATCCCCTTCATTATTAGAGTCGGAATAAATTTTTATAATAAAATAAACAAACAAACAATAACAAATGAGGAGAGTGCAGGGAGGAAAAAAATATAAAATCCTGTGAAGGTATTTTTAATCCTATGATATCTAAAACTGTCTTTTAAACAATGCTGCAACATTCAGGAAATATACAAAAATCACTTAAAGACTGATGAGATTCTCAAGGGTAAATTGTATGCAAGAATTCTCTTTGCTGTGGGAGAATCTATCAAAGACTGTGCAAGCATATTTAAACTTACAAGGTGAAAAATGACAGTATTCTGTGCAAATGAGCTTACAATCCTTAAATTCAGTTTTAACGGGTAGATGTAATTGAACTCTATTTTCTATATTTTAGTTGCACTGATGATGATCCTCAATGACCACTTCTGGCACAGATTAGGTTTCCTGTAAAAGATGAGCATCTGAAATTAAGTCAGCAAAATCAAATGCTGTAATTTAGTTTTATCTCATTATTAAAGATATAACAAGGATTATATTACATGCTATTATTGCTTTATGTCATGTTATAGAACATTATGTTCCATCAGTGCATGGGTAATCTCCATCAGGAAAGGACACACTAATGGTAATGTACCTCTGGGCAAACGACCAGCTTTTGGAATTTCCTGAAGGCCAAATCTGTATGAAGAAATTTTTGACAGCTGGAAAAGTATAACAGAAATGTTTGAGTGTGTATAATAGAAAATAATTTTCCCCAATTTCCTTGTTTGTTTATGTTTTTTATGTTGTTCTTGTTGGGGTTTTGTCTTTTTGTTTTACTTTTGTTTGGTTTTTTGTTTGTTTGGGTTGTTTTTTTGTTTGTTTGTTTGGGTTTTTTTAAGGGGAAAGAAAAGACAGTTTTCACAGATTCAGACCTTGGATTTGTTTTAATCCACAAAAAACATTTTATGTAGGTATGGAATGCAGAACTGAACTAATGAAATGTTTTAACTGATTCAGTTGGGTCCTTCTCTTACAGTTTTTGAAATGTGCTTTTACCAACACCCTGCAGTACCAGGATACTATTAAGTCACTGAAGGAAACCACACATACTGGACAAAAAGAAAAATGGAAGAGAAAGGAAAAGGGAAATTTAAGGTAAAATGAATGAAAATACAGATGGGCTTGAGGAAGCACATTACCAAAATAGCTTATTTTGAAACTGAATCTTGCAACACAAATGCAGTCAAAGGATGACATCCAACAAGGAAATATTTGGCAACTTGCAACATGTAATATATAGTTTTATAAATGGTGTCTGTATGTAGGGATAGAAAGTTAGAAATTACTTCTATAAGAGCAATCCCTCCTAGAAATCAAACAATGCATCTTTCAGCTGAAAACATATGAATACTTTCATTGACACCAACCCCATGACTAACTAGACATTCATGTAATAGGTTCATAGTGATTAAGCTCTCATTTGACAAGGACAACTTAACCTCAACAGTTCATAGAGAGATTTTCTCACCTGAGATATTAAAAATTAATATAAAGAAAACAAATTACATATATTAATAAGCTACCATTCTTCAGATCTCTCAAAAGTATGACTAGAAACTAGGAATAACAATTACTGTAGGCACCAGCCCCAGAGACAAAGAGTCAGCTTGTAATATTACTGAGCTTATACAGGATCTAATGTTTTAACCTGTCTCATATTTATGCTTACGTTAAAAATTTGAAGAATTATTGGACAAGACTTGACACAGAAAAGACAGGAGTTAAAGAACTGCCCATGCATATGTCAAATGGCCTTGATTGGACACACATATTTTTCCCTCTTGTTTAGTATACTGGGCTTGATTTACTGACTAAAATTAGATAATTTATGATCCCTACAATATGCAAGTCTTGTTCATGTGGCTGACAGCTCCAGGAGATATACTTGAGGAGTAGCAGTCAGAGGCCAGATGGGATATCCCAGGTTTACATAGCTGAGCCATACCTATATGTGGCAAGAAGAAACTTACAAGTGGCTACAACTTGTAAAATAATTTCACTGTTACTGTGTTATAGTTTCAAAACCCAGTTGGAATTCCTTCCAAAGAAACTTGGAGGCAATGCATTAGCATCACAACAGGTG
>JAWWEW010000001.1:59046193-59065948 GCA_035583185.1 Anabacerthia variegaticeps
AGAGAGAGGAGAGACCAGCCAGCCGGGCACGACATCACCACCTGCTGTCCGTAAATATAACTGCAACCCCTGAGAACTAGCAGCCAGCGGTTGAGGCGCAACAGCGCCACCTGCTGGTTGTAGATATAACTGCATCTTCTCCCCTTTTGGGCACAGCGGAAAAACATCTAACTGTTTTGTTGTTTGGAGTTGAAAAGGGGTTTATTACAATTGTTGTTGTTCGGTTCTTTCTGGATACAGATATATATAGAGAGGTATATGTGTATATCTGTGTATTGTGGTTGAGAACTGTTATTCTTTCATATATATATATATAATTTTTCCTAATTAAAATTCTTTTCTTTCTAAAAATTAAGGAGAGGGATTATTTTATTTCTTGGCCAACCCAGGTATCTTAGTTCGCCCCTCAAACTAAGACATACTGCTCTTCCTGTTTCTTACAGCTCTTAGATTACTGAATAGAAACCCTAAGAAACATGCTAGGACTTATGGAGTTATTAAGAACTCTATTGCTCTAGAAATGTTCATAAACTTTGCTTTATCAACTAATATAACTGAAACAGAGCTCAGACTGAAAGTAAAATTACTTAAGAATTTAATTACTTATAAAGGATGTAGAAGAGAAGGATCAGAAAGTAATTTTGAGCAAATAATTTCAAAAGATACCATAAAAGGGTTCACAGGGGTTTGTAGGAGGCCCCAGTATCAACAACATTGAGATGCATAAAAAGAGATTAAAATTCAGGTAGATTTTTGCCATAGAAAGTTGAGCAAGTGAGAAAAAGGTGAAGCAAACCACATGATTGGCAACCATCCCACCAGTCAGACCTGCCCCTGATCAAAGCAATCTGGAGCAGCAAAATAAACCTGTAGCATTAACCATAGAAGATACTTTGATTTCACAGCTCTGCAACTGGAAAGTTACAGCTAAGAACGTACATTAAAATAGCCTGATTCATCATCTTCAAAGAGACTAGTTGCAAAGAGAGACAGAGTAAACTGCAAGTTTCATTATAAATATGATTTTATGTTTCCTAAGATGGGCTTTAGATTTTACTGTGTGTTAAGGATTCTACTTTGTATGTCTTTGATGAATATGCATCTGTTATCATATTTTAGAAAGTCAGTATTAAATCTCATTATGATTGAAAGTTGTAAAAAAAGTACTGTTTTCCTAATATCACAGATAACATTTTTTATGATAATTTATTAATTTGAGGATTTATGTTAATCTTTTATTTTTAAACCTAAAGAAAAAAAAAAATGTTTGTTTAATGAAAAGATCAGTGGGTGTTTAATGAATACGTCTTTTGGTCTTCATAAAGAAAATTGTATGAGTCATTGTATGAATATGTGTGCATATGCATAACATAAAAGCTATAATAATTACCAAAACCTTCCATCAAGAAATCAATTTTACTATTTTAACCATTAAAATTATTTTTAAAATACCCACAGAACTAGTGGATTTTGGAAAACTTTTCCTCCTATTTAGAAACTTTTCATGAACAAAGACAGCCAAATTGTGTAGCTTACTTGGGCTACATAACTGACATCGTTGTGTGTACTCTAGAAATAAGAAAATAATTAATATGCCTAAATGTCACAAAAGTCATTTCACCATTAGGGTTAAGATCATGAGCTACTCTTGTTTGAACTAAAGGCCTAGACCCATTAATTTGCAAGATTAGTAGTCTCTGAATTTGCAGCCCAGATGGTTGGTGGGGATGGGAATTCATTCGTTAGAGATGAGGGTAAGAAACGAGAACTTAGTCTCTGTGAAGAATTTAAGTGTGACAACTAATGTACAGTTAGGCTTGTATGTGCAGATTTCTTAATACCTTTCTGTATGGAGGAACAGGCAAGTTTTTCAGTAACTGCCTAACATATTTCAATGCACATTTCAATTAGATTAGTATTGACTCATATATCAGGTCCTTTGATATAATGTACAGTCTAATGCTTCACTCCCCCTTTTTCGCTCCTTCTTCTACCCCTAACTGTGAAACAGGACTTGGAGGGCACAAAATAAATGTACAGGGCTTAGTACTTCTCCTGTCAATCAATTTCTCCCAGCTATTGAGGTCCCTGTGGATGGCAGCATGACTCAGCCACTCCTCCTAGTTTTGAGTCATCAGTAGACTTGCTCTAGGGCACAACCTGCTCCATCATCCAGATTGCAGGACAATGTATTTGATAAAAAATTTAACAATTTGAAGAATGTTTATTCTTTATATTTCATGAAAAATATATATATTTTTTAGGTATTTGATTAAAGATATAAAAAAAGATGTCAAACATAAAAAAAAACAAAAAGAAAAGAAAAAGAAGGGACAGTTGTGTTTGTTTATTTCACAGTGTTAAAAACTCACTATTATGCCAAAAGACACTATTGTCCTTGCCATGTAGAAATCAGTGTGTAGTAAGTCATGGGGTTCCATGATGACATGATGTATTCATTGGTCAGCTTCAGGATATTGGATGACCGACCTTCCAAAACAAAGGTGCAAGAGTAATTTTCTTCATAACTCAACCACTCAACTTTTCACTATATATGCCTTGAGACCACATTCTTGAAAACATCCATCAAAAAACAAACAAAAAAAGAGAAATAGAATCTGATAATTTAACATGCACTTGGATGTATTTTAAGGTGTTTATTATTATTATTGTAGGAAAGTAAAAGCTGGAAAGCACAGATGAGAGTTAGAAGTAAAGAAATAATGGAAAGTGAGACCTATCTAAGAGGAATTTAAAGGGGGAGGTAAATAGCCACTGCATTTAGAGAAAAACAGGTTTGGAAAGGGGGATGAAATAGGTGAGCAGAAACAGAAAGCATTATAAAGAGATGACATATTATCAACAAGAAAGACAAACACTTGTATGATTGCTAGTTTCTGATCCCAAGAAAAGATGAAAAAGGGAACTCTAAAGACCTTTGCTACCTGTAAGGGCAACTAATGTAATTCTGGAAAGTTGTTCTCCAGGATCAAAACTAGATCTTAATTTGATTTGATGTGTCTTTCCTTAGAGGCCAAAAATCACTGTAACATACTAGATTTGCTTCTTCCAATGAGGAAAACTGGATAAATGAGTTTCTTTATCCATTGAATAAAACTGGATATATGAATACTTTTCATTATCTTTGTAAGATAGACTAGTCAAAAAATACCATGGGTAGCTTCATTATGGTCATTCATTTTGTATAAAGGTGAACTGAAACCAACTTATTTAAATATTCAACCTTGTTACCTTTTTCAAACTGCATATTAAACAATAGGACTAGTTTAACACTTATCTGCTCTTCATATATAGCTCTATTAATCTTGCCATCTGTAATGAGATATGCAGAATGCAAATCAGATATGATTTTGCCTTAATGGAGAAAGTCCTATAATTCTACAGAACTAAGTTCCAATCCTTCATGCCCTTTACAAGCTATTGCTGCATTGACCATTTATAGCAAGAATGAAATGAGGACTGTAAGCTTTATGAACTGTAAGAGTTAAATTATTATATTTAAATATTTTTGGTTTATGTGATCTGATTTATTAAAGAAATCCTTAGAATCTCATACCAAGGAGAGAATCTTTTTTTTCTTTCAGGATATTCCAGGAGTGTATAGGATAATCACTCCTCTAGAAAGCCTGCAGTCACAATAGACCTGCATACGAAAAAACCCCAAACAACGACACAGCAGAGAAATGTCCTAAAAGCAAGTGGGTTTTTGTATGATTTATGTTATTCTGTCTTTAAGCATTTAAAGCCTTTAAATTTTCTGGCATTGATTTCAGTATGAATTCTTCACAGATATAAAGAAGCATGAGCTCTTAGATAACACTAAAAGATATCTTTTAAATTACTGAATTTTTTACCATATTATCGGCAAGTTTTTTTGGTTTGAAAAACTATTTGATCTCCTTTCTTATTTTTGTGACATTCAAATAATCTACTGATTATTTTAGATTGCATATTATCATTTTACTTCTTTCTACTTAGGTTTACAGGGATTTAAAAAAAATCTTTAATAGCATTTAATTAAAATGACGAAGGTTAATTTAATTAGCATAACGGCTTAAAACTTGTGTATCAAAGGGGTATTGAAAATATCACATTTTAGTCTAAGCAAATAAGAGGGAAAAAAATCAAATAACCTGCATTTCTCTCAGGTTGAAGTATAGGAAGAGCTGCCTTCCTGCCAGTGAAGGCATTCAAAAAGCCAGAGTCCCTTCCTTTTGGTAAGTGTAAAGGTTCTTCAAGATTCTTACAGATGAGTATTTTTACTTTTTTTTTTTTTTTTCTTCCTCCTGAGGAGCCTATCTCATTCTCACACTCGATTACAATCTATATTTAGTCAGAGACATTCTTAGACATTGATTGCATCTCCAGTATAGGCTAAATCACTAGTCTTACTCTAAGTATGATGAATGCAAATATGAAAATATGATTGCATTGAAACTCATTAAAAGTAGAGATGGCCACATTTTTTTTTTTTTTTTTTCATAATAAGCTCATGATTAAAACATTGGCCCCTCAGTCTGAAAAGTGACTGTCTGTAGAACACAATATCCACTGTCTTAGGACATATTGCAAATGAATATTTTCCTGCAGAAGCTATGTCTCTTTTCAGACAAGAACCCAATATCCACAAAGCTAGAAGAGAAAAGCTACCAGGTTAGGGCCATGAGACAAACAAGACAGTAAAGGTCTTCTGTTCAGATTCCTCTTCTAGAATTATACCCATTCCTAACCCATGCTAACCCATTGTGGGATGTGAAATGCTGTTTGGTAGAAAGAATCTCTTGCAGATTTGAAGAGCAGTAGAAACCAACTAACTTTGTAAATGTTTGTTTTATGGGCCAAAAATTCAATCTGTTGGTTTTTAATGCTTTTCAAGTGCTTTCATGACATATATTTTAGAATTATTTAATATTATTTCTTTCTCATTTATTTGTTTGCAAATTTTCTGTGCTCTAAATCCTTTAAAAAGTTTGGATATTATAATTCTATATACTGTGTCACACACATGCTCATATGCACAAATTCCTAGTCATACAAATCACATGCACTAAGAACTAGAGAGGGGTTTGTGTATATCAACCTACTTATAGAGATATATAAAGTTTGGGAGTAAATACATTTGACTAACATCAAGTCCCATAGAGGGGGCCAGCCCTGTAGATATAAGGTTTCTTTGGCTCCATGTGCCCAGATGCAGTCAGTAATGAGGTTAAGCACATATTCCTATGACTCTTTTTGGTGACTTTAACTCTGAAACAATGGCCTGATCAGTCTTCATTATTTCCTTATGAGTAAAGACTAAAAGTACTCTGTCCTTCACAGATTAGGTTACTTGGCTTCTCTGGCAAACACTGATGCACACAATGTCTTTCTAGTTAATTTGATTACCTTTTAGTCAGATAGCTTATATACACACACACATATATATATATGTACATGATATGAGCATACTCATAGACACAGCCCCTCAAAAACTCTCTGTAATGTCTTGGATGATGTGTTCTGATCAGGTCTGTTCTTCCACCTCAGAAAGGATTCATCAGAAGTATAAACAGCTAAACAATAATGACCTGCAGAAGGAGTATATATGCAATCAAATATTTGTATTTGATTCTTTTCATCTTAACCTACATTTGGGGGCACAGCAAGATTACCAGGAAGAGGACCTCTAGAATAACTTATAAACACGTATTACAATATATTAGTTTAATTATTTTAATATTTAGCATTATTTTATACAAATAAATCCACAAATCTTTCTTAGTAATCAATTTAAGGATGACTATTCCACTATAATACTGTTTTAAGACTTCAATCAGGTTCTATAATAGTAACATTAACAAAAAATTGTTGACAGGTGTTTGAAATGTGATACAAGTGCTCAACAAATCAAAGGATGAAATGGAGGTGAAGTACTATGTTCTCATTACTGTAGTTTTTTTCATTTTTTTTTCTATCTTTCTGTTTCTCTCACATATAAACATATAAAGATCTTTACTCAGTTTTTGTAAAAACCATGTTAGGTATAACCCCATCCCAGCTCTAGAACAGAAGCTCTAGAAAAAAAAACTAGAACAGCTAGAAAAAAAATCACAAATGAAACTGTGAAATAAGAGGTACTATTTGTCCCTGTCATCTGCTTTCTTTATGTAAGTGGTGACTACCCTCTGATTACACATAATGTTGAGTGCAACAAAGCATGTTTAGTTGCAGAAGTTTATTAGAGCATGTTCGATGACTTACTGTGATTATATCTAAAGGTACAGATCATGCCCAAAGCATTACTGAAAATATCTAAAGGCATAAATCATCTTGCACGTTTTGAAGGTCATCATATATGATCCATAATCCCTAAAGATATTTATCTTAGGTAATTTTTACTCCTTAGTTCTGTTCTTTTTCTCTGTTTTTTGTTTGATTGGTTGGTTGGTTGGTTGGTTGGTTGGTTGGTTTTTTTGTTGTTGTTGCTGGTTTTGTTTGTTTTTTTTTCTTTTTTTTTTTTCTTTCTTTTTTTTTCTTTATTACACGTGGTTGTCTCCATGGAACACCAGTTAATAATTAAGTCAGTATATACACTGCTAACACTGGTTTAAAGACCAAGCTTCCCTAATTTCACTGGAGGGAAGTCCTAATTTTACATCTGAAAATCTGAATCAATTAGGTGATTGTTTAGATTATTTAGCTGTCTACAAGTGATGTGACTGTTTTTTTATCTTTTGTCAGAACTGAACTGTACAGTCATGTGAAGATTGCAAAGTATGCCTATGTTTATATGTGGCTTCTGAAAGACTTTCTGTTCTGTTGTGTGGACTAGAATAAAAATGTATTACATCCTCCTTAATGAGGATAAAACCTTAGTAAGGTCTTCAGTAAGGACCAAACTATGCTGTTTATTAGGATAAAATCAGTGGTATTTCATGAGAGTCTAGTAACTTTTTGTGAAAGGAATTTCTGAGCCTTACCAGAAGTTCACACTGGGATACAATTTCAATAGGAAATAATTTTTTATTAAATGTAGTTTTATTCCAGTCTTCCATGACACACCTGTACAAACTAGGGGCATATTATGGGCTTGGACACAAGTGATGCTAATTAGGTAAGTAGGCTTATGATCACATATCCTTTTCCTGACTTCTTGTTTTAAAGGCCAGGTAGTAGAGATCACACCTGTAGCTCAACATAATTGTATCTTTACTGAGAAACGCAAAACTCTAGAAAAACTAATAAGTTACCTTTCTGTTGAGCTGATTTTCATAACAGATTATGTGTCCATGTGCTATACAAACTAAGGAACTAGGGATCATTGTGACAAAAAACTTCAGAAGACTGACAGGTCAGGCCAGTTTTAAACTTTCAAGCAGAATTTTACTAAATTCATACATTCACAGAGCCCTTCATACCAATATTTAATTCCTATATGTCATTAATAATTATTACAATGAAGGTGAATATTTTAGTCTTTAATATCTCAAATTACCTGTGAGTACAAAATGCCACAGAGGTTATGCTGCATAGCTGGTGCTGATGACTGTGGTCCTTGGTGGTCCTAGGTCATCAAGGTGTGGGTGATTAGATTTGAGAACTCATGGGTGAGAGAAGTCAGAAACTGAAGTGGTTTTGTCTTCTTTTTTTCCCTGCTTTTCCTTTCTAATGTCTCGTTTTAATGCTATTCCCACTGCCAATCCTGTGGGGGGGGGGGAAAAAAAAATAAGAGAGAGCTCATCTGTGATTCTTCTTACTCTTTTTGTAGTTTTGCAGTCAATATCATAATTTGTTTGAAAGGGTGTTCTACCCATTCTTACTCCTTTGTACTCATCTTGTCCTTTAGCAATTTTATATCACTTCTGAAGGAACATTTTAACACTTGTTAGTCTCTTTAATTTGTCCACATGCATCTTTGTTTGCTCCTTTAGCAGTCGAATTGCTCTTGTGCTTCTGCCATCACAGGTACTATGAAATATGTGTTCGCTATTGTTAGTTACAGTCCTCTACTCCAAGATAGACTAATTATACCCAAATTAACACAATTCAAATCTGTAAGTGCCACAGTTTCTGATCTGGTTACATGGAATTTTTTTAACTGTCCAACTTCCTTATCAAGTTTCATCAAGGATGCAGCAATACCAGTGTTTTAATCCACATCAGGTGTATGTCCCTGAAATTAGTATTTTAATTATTTCTGAGTTTTCTTCTGGTTTGGTTTGTACAATGAAGCAATATAATAGGCACAAACAGGATTGATTTCAGGCAAAACTAAGCATGAAAGTACGTTCTGTGAGCACACCCAATGCACCGTGTTTAGAAATGGTCATTCAGTCCATTAGACCTCACTAGCATCATAGTATGACAGAGATTGGAGGGGACCTGTGGATGTCATTTGTTCCATAAATCCACTTAAAGCAGGAACAACTTAGATCAGGTTGCTCAGCGCTTTGTCATGTAAATATGACCAAGGATGAAGATTCTAGTCTGCTTCATTGTAGGACTACCTTTGTTCTCAGAGGCAAAAAAATAAATTAAAAAAAAAGAATAAAAAAAAGTCTTTAACAGTTAATCAGAATTGCCCTTGTTACATCTTGTGCCTGTTGCCTCCTGGCCTATCACTTTTAGTCTATGTCAAGAATTTGACTCTCTCTTTTCTATACTGTCCTGTTAAATTGTTGAAAACAATGTTTCTTTTAGTACTCTTTTCCCTAAGAATGAACAAATTTCATTCTCTCAGCTTTTCCTTGTGTTCACTAGAGAAAATTAAACTTATATATTTGTATTTTAGATCATTTACACTACAAGTCTTGCTCTACAGATCCTCACCTTTTTGTTTTATACTGTCTGTTTCAAGAACCCATTCTGGACCTAGGCATTAGGATTTTTGAAAGATGCAGCTACAACTCTTGCACTACATGTTTTAAATTTGAAGTACCAAAATGTTCAGTGGAGTAGAGGAAGATAATTAACAACCTTCTCCCACTACACCATGACTAATATTGGAAGAGGATTTCTCCAGTCATGCCTAGTTCTGAAGGAATCAGAGTAGTTTCAGAGTTCTTTAAAAATATATTGCAACTGCTCAGAATTGTTTAGTTTGTTAGTATTTAAGTTCTTTTTCACCTTTTTGCAACTTTTTTCTTCAAATCAATAAAAATACTTTATTTAGGAAAAAAAAAATATAAATATATATTGATTATTGTTGCAGCATTCCACCTCAGTTTGTTAAATGTTTTCTATTCAGTTTTTGGTTGTACTGCAAATAGATCAGAACTAGAACAATGACCACAGAAAAAGAGAAATCTTTGACAGCCTCTTATGTTCAGCCCTCCTTCATGTACCTCTAATTTTTAAAAGAAGGTTAAATTAATCAATACAGTATGATTAACATTATTTTCTACACTTAATGAATAATATAAATAACCTGAAGGATTTGTCTTTAATTTTGATGTGCTAACAAATGTGATGACAAACCAGTGTCTTCTAAAGGATCAGTAATAAAGCCAAAGGCTAATTTTTTGTAACCACTTCAAGACGAACAGGTAAAGAATTAGTGTATAAGCAAAATATTTCCCATGTCCTGACCTGGGTAGATATGTGCAGTTCTGCCACAGTTACACTCAATTCATCAGCACAATAAAATATTTTTAATTTCAAATGCAGTTAACCACATGATCATCTTTCAAGAGGATGTGATAAATTTTGCATGCCTTAAAACCTCTGAATCACAAATAGATACATTTATATAGGACAGTCTAAGGAGCAGATTGTCACTTGTTAAAAGTTCACAAGACGTGTTCATCCTCTCAGTTAAAAAATATGGAATTTCAAGGTTTTATGGTTGGTTTTTTGTTTCCATATCCCCAAAATAGCTTTCAGTACTATGAATAAAAGTTTGTTCCCAACATACTAACTTCAGTTTCACTTTGGGCAAGGCAATTCATGAGATTTAGTTGTCATTTTAAATTAAAATACAGAAGTTAACATTCCTATAAAAATATTCATTTACATAAAGAGTATTCAATAATGTAAAGGATATAGACTTCTTTAAGGCTAAAGGTCAACATCAAGAGTTAAGAATGGAAAATTAATTGTATGACTAATAATTAAAATAATGAAAGTGTTGTTATGCTTATAATGTTATTATTCATTATATTATAATATTAATATAATCAGTTTTTAAGAGATATCACACACAGTATCACATGCACTCCAGAAGAATTTAGGGTTTCTCCGCACAAAAGATTTGCAAGCACTGGCACCACTACCTTTACCAACATGCCATTTTATTGTGTCTCAATCTTTCAACTGACCCCAATCTGTATTCATGCAGAAGAATGATTTCACTGTGATTGTTAGTACATTCAACATTCAGCTTATAGTAAATTGTTTACAAGATCAGGACCTTACCAAAGAGACTGATAGATATAATTAGACACATTTTTAAAGGATATGCATGTACAATTGAAATTAAATAGGAAAGAGGGATTAGCCAAAAAGATACAAATCACAGAGTCACTGAATATGCTGAATATCCCTGAACAGGACCAGCCCCAAGAGTCATATCATGTGTTTGAGAGTATCATCCATTTGGAATGAACATTTGGAAAGAAGCGTTTCCTTCTTGAACCCTCTCAGACTTGGTGCTGTTACCATTTCCCTGGGAAGCCTGTTCCAGTGCCAAACCACCCTCTGGGTGAAGAACCTTTCTCCAAAATCCAACCTAAACCTCCCCTGACACAACCTCAGGTCATTCCCTCTGGTCCTGTCACTGGTCACCACAGAGAAGACATCAGTGTCTGTGCCTCCTCTTCCCCTCATAAGACAGCTGAAGACTGCAATGAGGTCTCCCCTCAGTCTTCTCTTCTCCAGGCTGAACAGAACAAGTGATCTCAGTCACTCCTCATATGGCTTCCTCTCAAGGTCCTTCACCATCTTCATTGCCCTCCTTTGGACACTCTCTAAATTCTTAATATCTTTCTTATATTATGGCACCCAAAACTGCGCACAATATTCAAGGTTAGGCCGCCCCAGTGCAGAGCAGAGTGGGATAGTCCCCTCCCTTGACCGCCTGGCGATGCTGTGCCTGATGCTCTCCAGGACATGGTTGGCCCTCCTGGCTGCCAGGGCACTGCTGACTCATACTCAACTTGCCATTGACCAGGATCCCCAGGTCCCTTTCCATGGCGCTGTTTTTCAGCATGTCATTCCCCAGTCTGTACAAACATCCAGGGTTGCCCCATCATAGGTACAGAATCCCACACTTTTCCCAGTTGAACTTCCTATGGTTTCTGATTGTCCAGTCCTCCAATTTGTCAAGGTATCTCTGCAAGCCTTCCCTGCCTTTTAGGGAGTCAACAGCTCCTCCCAGTTCTGTATTATCTGCAAACTTTCTTAATATCCCTTCCAGTTCTGCATCCAAGTCATTTATGAAGACGCTGAAGAGCACAGGGCCTAAGATGCAGCCCTCTGGAATCCCACTAGTGAGAGGTCACCGGTTTGATGTCACCCTCTGTGCACTACCCATGAGCCAATTGCTCATTCACCGCATTATGTGCCTGCCCATCTGTGTACTGGATATTTTCTCTTGACCACAGACAAAAACTGCTAATTATTCTATAGGCTCATCCCTCAGTTGTAGTTCTCTCAGAAAATTTACATTCTGACTTTCAATAAATTATTTTATAAGGTGACAGTTTTCTTCAATGATTATTTAAAAAAAAATATTTAAGAGTTTTAATACTCTTGCCAAACTTGGTACTTGTCTCTGTTTCTACTGCATAATAGTCTTTATGGCGACTGCAGCACATATAAGCAGAACTTTTAAATGAGAGACCTAATTTTGGTAGGTCTAGGTCTAAGGCCCCTGGTTCTCAAGAGTCTTCTTTATTTCAGGTTCTATTAGCAATGTACAATGCTAACTCATGTCCAAGCATATCCCAGAAATCCCTCCTGAGATATTTAGCCATGACACTTTGAAGAATACTCAAATGAGCAAGAACAGGTCCTTTCTCTATTTTTCTTTGATTCTTTTAAATTCATTGTTCTGACATAACCTTTGAAATAGAGAAGAGACTGAATAAAAAATAGGTAAGTTTTATGAAAAATGAAAGGGTTTATAATTATATTCAAATCCTAATAAGAATGAAATCCCACTGATTTTAATAGGATCAGAATTGGGCCCCACATCTCATCTAGTTAAACCTCAATATTGCAACAGAGTGGTCATTGTTTTGAGACCAGTTTAATACTTGAAGTGAGGTCATGCATGCATAGCAGGATGAACTTCTTTCTAAGCTCTGAATTTCTTTGCATTAAGCCAGGTAATTTATAGTATTTCAACAGCTCCTGCAGTTGAAATGAATCTATCTTTTTAACATCTAAATGAACAGTAGGAGAGGAAATAGCAGGGTATTGAAGAATGTACAGTAAACTCTGAAGTTAGAAAAAGGAGAATAAATGAATTTTGCAAACTGTTCCTTTAGTCTAATGAAGGACTAAAAATTAAAAAAAACAAAACAAAATAAAACCAAACCAAAAACTAAAGGACCTTTTCCTATGTATTCACACCGCTCATAAACTGACTGAATTCAACTTCATATTCCATCCACATTTTTCTGTAGAAAAAATTACCATCACTGAAGTTACATCAGGAAGAAGTGACTGGGTCCTAGGAGGCAAGGTGTGGAAGCAGAACTTGATAAAGAAAAAGTAATATTCTTTTAGTGTACCAGACAAGTCATACTAAGTATTAGTATTGCATAGAGATATGCCTGCTACCTCCCAAGAAGGCAGGTGTTACTCCAGCATCTTTAATTTTTAACAAGCATCACTTGAAATAAATGCACTAAAGATAAACTTGATTTATTTCCTTGTGTTCTCTTATTTGAGATTAAAACAGACTGGACAGAGGAGTATTGATCAAGAATCTTCCAATTCAATCTCATCTGTATGCCACTTCATAAATTCATCAAGGTGGGGAAAAAATGCATGGGTATGCACACTTCTGACACTGACAGTCTAGAACAGGAATAATAATGGTGCCATGGAACTAGTGAGGCCTTTATAAGAAAGTGGGGAAATGATGTATGGAGAGATAAACTGTGAACATGAAAATAAGAATGATGATTATTGTTTTTCACTTACTAAAACTATTTCTAGTTCTACTACCACATAGAAACACCACCTTTTTTAGGATGGAGTTGCCTAAAACAAGTAGCAGGAAAGAAAGAAAAACAAAAAAGTAAGGAAAAAAAAAGGTATTTTCAGATTTGCAAAGTCAATTTGAGTGTTCAATTATTCAAGGTAAAATCATTGGTTTTATTTTTATTTTTTTTCTGATGCTGTCATCAAGGACATTTTCTGTCTTGAAACATGCTCAGTTAGGTTGCTGTAGTATGCACATTACCTTTGTAGATGGTTTTTTATCTTGCATGAAGAGCAACAATAGTTTTAAGCCATTTTAGAATGGTATTTTATTTTAGTTCTCTAAAGAAAATAAGCATTTAATATCTTTATTGATGATCTGGATGAGGGGATTGAGTTTACCCTTAACAAATTCACAGATGACACCAAATTCAATGGGAGTGTCAATCTGCTGGAGGGTGGGAAGGCTCTGCAGAGTAATCTGGACAGATCAGATTGATGGGCCAAGGCCCATGGTACCAAGTTCAATAAGGCGAAATGCCAGGTCCTGCACTTGAATCCACCTCATGCAGCACTACATGCTGGGGGCAGAGAGGCTGGGCAGTGCTCAGCAGAAAAAGACCTGGGGATGCTGGTTGACAGCCAGCTGAACATAAGCCAGCAGTGTTTCCAGGTGGCCAAGAAGGCCAGTGACATCCTGGCTTGTATCAGTGTGGCCAGCAGGACTAGGGAAGTGACTGTCCCTCTGTACTCAGCACTGTTGAGATTACACATCAGGTTCTGTGTCCAGTTCTGGAACCCTCCGTAACAAGAAAGATATTGAGTTGCTGGAGTATGTCCATAGAAGGAAAACAAAGATTGTGAAGGATCTGGAGCACAAGTCCTGTGAGGATCAACTTACAAAGGTGTAGCTGTTGTAGCCTGGAGAAGAGGAGGCTCAGGGGAGACCTTATCACTCTCTACAACTACCTGAAAGGAGGGTTGGCCTCTGCTCCCAGTCAACAGGACCAGAGGACATGGTAATAAGCTGCACCAAGAGAGGTTTAGGTTGGACATTAGAAGGAATTTCTTCACAGAAAGGATGATTAGACATTGGAATAGATTGTCCAGGAAGGTGATGCAGTCACCATCCCTAGAGATGTTTAAGGAAAGACTGGATCAGGCACTCAATGCTGTGATATAGTTGACATGATGGTGTTCAGTCATAGGTTGGACTCAGTGATCTCAGAGGTCTTTTCCAACTTAATTGATACTGTGATAATGTAAAAAAACATTCTAAGGAAAGTTGCCTTATGGGAATCCATAAAAAAAATGATGAAGATTAATAGTCATTCTTATTGTGGATAACTTTGCTCATGCTTATGTGCTTAATGCAGTATCCCACATGCCAGCCCCTGTAAGCCTTATGTGGTGACCCCAGAGCAGCTGTCAGTCAAAGGCAGCCCATGAGCATGACCTATTACCACACTCTGGAAGCCCTAACCCAGCCTTAGATTGGCTAACACAACAGAAGCACTATCCCTTACCCTGTCCTGTAGTCACAGAATCGTCAGTGGGCCACAAGTCCCACCCTGGAAGGTCCCTTCTGCCCACAGAAGGCCAAAGTACATCAGAACAACAGCACATAGTCTCCATCTTTGCTTGAGACTTACCACCTGGCCATGTGGAAGCTGGGCTTGCTTGGGACTCTCTGGTGCTAACTACTTTTCTCTTATCCTTCTCTCTTTACTGCTTCTTCTCTTAATCACCTTTTTATTATTTTGGACAACTTGGGGACGAATGAGTTGGATTTTGCTAAGTTGTATCGTTAGCATGTGCCAAGTCATAGCTTTGGGAAATGCTTTGTTTTGGTTGCATGTTACCCTTAAAATTTTTGGCAAGATCTCTTATTTCTTAACGTTTGTCAGTAAAAGTACTCCTGAGAAAACGTGTGCAGCACCTTCTCTTTACGTTACCTCAAGGTTATTAAAGAACTGAGGGTTCTTCTAAAGATTCAGTGGAAGAATTTTTTTAGTCTTGTATATTTTTGAAGTAAAACTCCTGGTTGAGATTGTAGCTCTAGGACTGGGGTCTTACACACAGTCAACAATAATAATATGGATCTTCTAGAAGAGCTTCATGTCTTAATGGACATTTCAGGTCTTATCAAGATAAAGATAAATAAAGGATGTTAGAATGTGCATCCAAACATGTTTTAGTAGTTTGATTTTCATCTTTCATCTCCATCACATAGATTCACACATTGGCTAGTATAGAGTTTTCATAGCTAATAAATAACAGGAGTTCAAAAGGCTTTATTTCAGATATTTTAATGTGTTATCAACAACAAAAAATAAAGAGTTTTCTATGATGATGTGTTAGAGTACAGTCTTCTAAGACAAAGAATACTAGAAATTGAGGGTATTCTGTTTTAACTCAAATATCAATGGTCTATTTTTTTTTTTGAAGCGGAAAGTTACACATTCTGTTTCCCATGATGAATTAGGGTTGTTCAAAAGATCACTGTGCGGGGTGTATATATGTTGCCATGGATCATTACAGCAGTCGATCATGTGAATGTGTGTTTAAATAAGTTTTACAGCACTTTATTTAACAGGTTATAGCAAAAAATATACCTTATGGAACTTGCATGTGGTATTACACTACTAATGACTTACTTATATTCATAGAAAGCTGAAACCTGTGCACATAAAACCTTAATTCAATATTTTGAAGGTTCTACTTTCTAAACACTATGAGATATTTCTTAATGACTTTCTATTAATAAGAGAATTTGATTATAAGCCTAAAATATTTATTTAGCATCTTTCTAGTTTTAATATATAAAAGAAACATTTATGCTCTAGAATATGAAAATACAAGGATTTTTCTACTAACCCTCATCTATCTTAACCAATAATATGAAATTTTTATGCTAACTTAGTCTTGATACTAGCTATTGAATATGATATTTGCAGTAATTTATCTGTTTAGTTAGGAAGAAGTATTCAAATGCATTACTGCCAAATTCCTGTAATGATTTCAAGTAGATTCCATGTAGACATGAACCATGTTCCCTTCATGAGGCCTTAATTCCACCATCTATTAATCTTTAAGAAATTCTCTATGTTGTTTATACCACAACATATATCTGCAACATAACACTGATAATTTTATTTAGAGAAAAAACACCAAATACTTTAGTAATACAATGTGTACTGTCTAGGTAGAGCCCCAGAGAAGTCATCAGGGTTTAGGGTGGTTAGATGAAGGTGCTTATATACAGCCTTAGGGCTCTGGAATTTTATTTGCTAAGTGTATTATATTAAAATTCTGGTCAGTATAAGTTCTTTAACATATCAGCATCAGAGTTCCATGAAAGTTCATAATTTTTCTCTTGAGGGACAGTAATTTTGGCTGCAGTAATATATTACATCATTATCATAAATGAATATTTCACTCCCCACGAATTACTGTATAACTTATAGGAGTCAGATACTACTAAGTACACATCCACATGCACTAACTCATACTTCAAAGTGTCCCATTTGTTACATTGGGTTCTTGAGTCTGTCCAGCTAAACCTCAGAAATATTGTTCTATCTATATCTCAAGCAAAGAAAAAAAAATATATTCTTTTTTATAATTTTATTTTACATCATCATCATCATCATGGCTTGCCTTCGTGAATGAAGATTTGGGAAGGGCTTTACCCACGCTTGCTGCAAGCACACTGGTGGCTAAAAATGTCAATGCGAGATAGGCAAGTCTGATTGCAAAAGGCACAGCAGAAAGTCTCCAAGGACAGTATTGGCAAGGCATGGTTCTTCCTGCATTGTCTTTTCTCCTCGAGACTGATTCTCTGTGTGTTCTCAAAGGAAGAAGCAGTGTTATGAATGGTGTGTCTCCTGAATGGACCATTGATGGTAGTCAATATGGCCAAGGCTGAGGTATTGCTTCAGGGAGCCCTTGCATCAACTCTTTGGGGCTCCTCTCTTGTGGCAGCCGGTGATGAGGTCCCCATAGAGCACAATCTTAGGGAGGCAGTGATCCTCCATCCTGGAGACGTGCCCTGCCCAGCACAGCTGCGTTTTCAGCAGCATGGCCTCGATGCTGGTGATCTCTGCCTGTTCAAGGACAGACACATTCGTCACATAATCAGACCAGTGGATGTTTAGGATTGTACGGAGGCAGTGCTGATGGAAGCGCTTGAGCAGTCGCAGGTGGTGGTAGATAACCCATGATTCAGACCCATATAGAAGAGTAGACAGTACAATGGCTCTGTAGACACTAATCTTTGTACTTTTCTTCAGGTGTTTGTTGCACGGGACTCTTTTACACAGTATTCCAAAAGCTCTGTATTCCTTTGCTAACTGGTTGTCTATCTCTTTGTCAATCTTATCATCTGAAGCATTGATGCTTCTCAGATAGCTGAACTGCTGGACTGACTTAAGCTCTGGTTCACCTATGGTGATGTGGGGATGATGGACGACTGCCTGAGGTGCAGGTTGATAGAGAACTTCTGTCTTCAAGCTGACTTCCAGCCCGAAAAGCTCAGTAGCCTCTACAAAGCAGGATGTTAAGCACTGCAGAACTGCTTCTGTGTGAGCAACCAGGGTGGCATCATCAGCAAAAAGCAGCTCATGGACAAGGTGATTCATGGTCTTAGTGTGGGCCTTCAGTCACCTTATGTTGAATAGGCTTCCATTGTTACCATATCAGATGTAGATGCTGTTTTCTTCATCAGGATATGTCGTAGCCCTTTGGAGCATCATGCTGAAGAAGATAGTGAATAGGGTTGGTGGAGAATGCAACCTTGTTTCACATCATTGGTTATTGGAAAAAGCTCAGAGAGTGCATCGCCATATCTGACTTGGCCACGCTGATCCTCATGTAGCAGGATGACCGTTTTGAGGAAAGTGGGGGACATCCTAATCGTTCCAAGATCTGCCACAAGCCTTTTCTGTTCACAGTGTCAAAAGCTTTGGTGAGGTCAACGAAAGTTACATAGAGTCCTTTGTTCTGTTCCCTACACTTCTCTTGCAGTTGTCTGAGAACAAATACCATTTCTGTGGCACTCCTGTTGGCTCTGAAAACACATTGGCTTTCAGGTAGAAGTTTTTCTGCAATAGCGGGTACTAATCTGTTCAAAAGTATTCTTGCAAGGATTGTACCAGCAATGGAGAGCAAAGTAATTTGAGCAGTCTGATTTTATTCCTTTCTTCTTGTACAGAGTGATGATGACTGCATCACGGAAATCTGATGGTAATTCGCCTTGTTCCCAGCAATGCAAAATGAGCTCGTGAAACTTAGCATGGAGTGCTTGGCCTCCATGCTTCCAAATTTCAGGTGGGATGCCATCAACCCCAGCTGCCTTGCCAGTTCTTACCTGCTGTATGGCTTTAAGAGTCTCTTCCATAGTAGGGGCTAGATCCAATTAATTTTTCACTGGTTGTTGTGTAATGTGCTGAATTGCTGAGTCTTGGACCACACAGTTGGCACTGAAGAGAGTCTGAAAATGTTCAGACCATCTATTCAGGATGGAGGTTTTATCTTTGAGAAGCATTTGGCCATCTGCACTGAGTAGAGGGCTTTGAACCTGATGTGTGGGTCTGCACACTATTTTCAGAGCCTCATAGAATCTTCTGTAGTCACTCAAGTATGTGCATAGTTGGGTGTTTTCTGCTAGGTTGATCCACCACTTGTTCTGGATGTCTCAAAGTTTCTGTTGGAGCTTAGTGCATGCAAGGCAAAAGGCTGCTTTTCTTACATGGTAAGGTGGCTGAGCAAGGTGTGCTTGGTGAGCAGTTCTCTTCTTTGTCAGAAATTCCTGAATTTCTTGATTGTTTTCATCAATCCAGTCTTTGTTTTTCTTGGAGGAGAACCCTAAGTATTCTTCAGAGGACTGTGGGATGCTTTTTTTAATATGTTGCCAAAGCGCTTCAGGAGAGGGATCTATGGGATGATCTTCAAGTCTAGTTTGAAGGTTCACCTGGAAGCTGTCTCTCACTGTGGCTGTTTGAAGATTGTTAACATTGAGCTTCCTCCTTGTAATTCCACCCCTCTTAGGTTTGGAAAGCTTAAAGTGAAGTTTGAGTTTGCAACGCACAAGGTGGTGGTCTGTTTGACATTCTGCGCTAGGCATCACTTGCGTATGACAGACATCACGAACATTTTTCTGTTGCACTAAGACATAGTCAATGAGGTGCCAATGCTTGGATCGAGGATGCATCCAGGTTGTCTTTCTGCTGAAAGATAGTGTTGGTGATGGTGAGCTGCTGTTCTGCACAAAACTCTAGCAGCGGGTGCCTGTTGTCATTGCAGTTTCCAACACCATGCTTGCCTAGTACTACTTTCCAGGCTTCAGAGTTCTTTCCTACTCTGGCGTTCAAGTCATCAAGGATTATGATCTTGTCATCTGCAGGAACCTTTTGAGTAAGGTGGTGCAGGTCGGTGTAGAATTTGTCTTTTTCAGCAGGGTCAGCTTGGAGAATTGGGGCATATACGCTGAAAAGAACAATATGTTGCTTGTTGTGTAGTGGGAAGCGTAAGGAGATAATGCGATCGGAATGACCTGTTGGCAAATTTTCAAGTTTGGAGGCAATGGAGTTTCTAATCATGAAA
>JAWWEW010000001.1:59066048-59097732 GCA_035583185.1 Anabacerthia variegaticeps
CAGTACACCAACCAGGTGAAGGGTGGAGATGAGCTTTGGTTAGGCCACCTTTTCTAGGCCCCTCTCCATGTGGAGCAAGCAGTGCTGTCCTTGAAAAGGCTGCTTGGTCATTCAGGATGCTGCCGAACCAGACTGTCATCTCCTGGTCAGTCTCGAGCGACCAGTGTCCTGAACCACCTGCATGCAGGGTTGGGGCTGTGGTTTCCAGTGCACCTTATCACCTGCTGTTTCATCCCTCGCCTGTCGCTACAGGGCTTTGTGAGTGTGGGAAGAGCCCTAGAGCCTGTGCAATGGATTTTTTAGGTGAGGCATAGCGTGCACAGAACTGGCCCCACCCTTTACTCCTAAGGTTCATCTGCCAGGACCAAGAGAGTTTGGACAGTGACAGTGAAGTCCTCAGGATGTAGGTTTGTTTAGAGTATCCTTCGCATAGATGGATGGCCTTACAGGGCTAAGCGAGCTCCATCTGCCTGGGTTTGGAGTTAGAGTTTTTCTTCTCCTAAGATGGTTGCCAGAATGCTAATGAGCCCATCCTGCCCATGTGGATGACCTGTGTCACTTTGTCTGACCCTTTGGTTGAGACCTGACTAGCATGGGAGACCCTACCAGCGGCATGTGCCACCGCTAGCACAGCTCGCAACATCATAAGGGCACGCAAGCTTCTCCCCCGTGACAAAGGGGTGTCCGTGGAGAAGTACCAAAATATGTAGTAGCACAGAAAAAAATGACATCCATGTTTTTTATCTCATGTGAAGGCATTAGTGCATGTAACTTCTCTGTGTTTGGTAGTTCTATCCAGCATATTAAAAAAAAAAAATATAAAAAAATCCTGTTTTGTAACTTTGTTGAAACTTTTCAGAACCCTATTGATGCACACCAAACAACCAGAATATACACTCAGTCTCCATAAGATGGTTGCACAGTATTCGACTATTTAGCATTCCTATTAATATGGTCTAAAAGCACTGTGAATGATATCCAAAATATAGCTTAAATTTTTAAAATTATACTTTTTAAAGTCATTTCAATTGTTATAACTAATATATGAGTCTCATTATTTTAGTTAATTCACAAGCATATTTGAATTTTTTATTAAGATTTTTCATTTAGTTCTGTATTTTGGTGGCTATGCTCTTCTCTCTGCTTCTACACAAATTTTTGTACCAAACTACTGCTTTTCTATTTGACTGAAAGCATAAATTTGCTATTCCATAAATAAAAGTTTTGTTGTTAACCAGAAACTATTACATACACACAACGTTATTCAGCACTGAAGAGATTTTCAAGTGACTTGAACACATCAAGCCTAAGGAAAATGTAAATGTAAACAAAACATTTTTGAAGACTTTATGGTCTGTTATTGCAATAGGATTTTCTGCTTTAGGAAAGACTAAGAAATAATTTCCAAACATTTTTATAATGTGCCCCCTTTCTTTTTGTTTATCTCTTTTCATGCCACTTTATGAGGTCATGAACACTGAGTTAAGTATTTTTTTTCTTTCTTTCTTCCCCTTTCCCCCAAATGTTTCTTAGGCTAACTTAATATTTGCTAGAGAATTTGCAAACTTTCATGGACTTCAAAGTAGAGGATAACAGTCTACATTAAAGAGCACTGTATAGAAGGAAGATTGTGTTACTATTTAATAAGTTTTCAAAATAAATTTTCAAAACAAATTAAGAAACTATAAAATACAATTTTTCCCTTAAATGATCTTTGAAATTATAATACAATAATGATATGCAATGTGAAATCTACTCCTTACATCCTTTAAAGTATGTAAAATAATAATAAAGGCAAACTGGGTTTCTTTCTGTGATGATTAACTTTTTAAACTTTAAGCACATGAATTTCCAATTTGGGATTTAAGATAAGTCCATGCATAAGTCTTTTAACAGAAAGAGCATTAAGTGACTGTGAAAAACTAAGCATTGCTATGCCCATATTATTGCTAGAGAAACTCAAAGAGAAGTTGAATAAATGACCTGTGTGAAGAGGTTCCTGAAATACCACATTCTTTATTCTGTAAGTCTTTTGTTTCAGCCTACAACACTATTTTACCTGTGCAGGAAAGGAAACATTATTTTGAGAAAAATAGAATTAAGTTGCGAAATTCACTGCTGTAGAAGACTGACACAAATAGCTTACTAGAATCCAGAACGAGATGGACACTAACAATACAGAGGCTATGAGCATTAATCCTCTTGTTCCATCCTCTTTTAGCAGAATATGAGGGCGTAGTGCCTTAGGAGCCTAAGCCTTCTCCTGTGTTTCCAAGAGCAACTCAAGCTGCTTACTTTCTTGTAGTGTTTCATCCTCAAAGCAATTAAACTTATTAAGTGTGGTATTCAGCTTGACATTAAAAAATTATATTCAGCTGCTCACTGTGCCTTTTGAGAAACTCAGGAGTATCCTAAATATTCTAGTTGGTCTGACAGATATTACAAAAAATGTATAAGACAACTATGTCTTTCAGGAGTGCTCTTTAGGGTCTTCTTGGACATTTTCAATATCTCAAATGCCAATAGACATGAGTGCATTGAGTGCCTAAACATAGAGATCTGCTATGTGTGTTTACTTCATGTCAGTGTTTTCATGTAAAAGAGGTGTCTAAAAGTCTGATATAGTCAGTGTAAATTTAGGGCTTCAAGAGCAGTTGTCCCAGGGTGTTATGAGATCCTCATAAGACCCCTCTCATGTCCTCCTGCCCTTTGTGGATGACCTGAGAGCCTGGTTGCTTCAAATTACATGATGTGCACAGTATAGGACCCTAGAAAAGTCCTGAAAGTTTTCTCTGATGGTCTGACAAAGTCTCTTTGATATGTAACTTTAGTAATCTATACATGTAAAGGCATTTGTCTTCTGCAAAGCACTGCTTTTAAATGGAGTTTAATTTCCTTTCTTCTTGTTCCCTTTTCCACCAACTTCTAGCACTCCTATTTTTACAATAGTGTCCAGCTTTGAAGATACCTTGAAGCACACAGGTTCAGACTACTTCAGAATGGGAGAGACCTGGAACTCACATACCAAATGGAGGAATGTTCAAAACAGTTTGTAGCATACAAACACTATACAGGATGCTTCTTCTGCTCTCCTCTCTTTCCATATGCAAACCTAAAAGAATATAGGAAAACTCATTTTGAGTGGAAGCATTTCTGTCTGTGGCTAGTGAAGAGACATAAATATTACCATGGACAGTTTTCTGTCCATAGAAGTATTTCTTTCCATTTCCTTTATTGCAAATGTAAGAGCTTGTAGCCCTTAAAGCAGGTATCATTTCTCTATCGTTAGATAATATACATAGGTGTATATGTGTATTCTTTTAAAGCTGGCATGGTAAGCACCATACAAGTTCTTTTACATTTCATCAGCTACAATTGGCATTGAAAGAATGATGAGTGGTGGATAGTTGGTTCATTCTAATGTGCAGGTCAAAAAAAAACCAAACCAAAAAAACCCAACAATAACCAAAAAAAAAAAAAACAAAAACCCAAACACACAAAACCCCTCCTTGCCCTATTTAACAGCTAGATTACTGTATTATAGAGATGACACTAGTTACTCTGGATTGCATTATTTCAATGACATGACCTTTAGATTCTTCATCCTCTTTGAAAGGATCTTCCAAAGAGTAATGAAACATATTACTGTCTACTGCTTTGTCTCTCAGGAAAAAAATTAGTTTCTTTAATTTATTGCAATCATTTTCCCCGTGAAGTTCTCACGACAAGTTTCTGGTCCTTTGTACAAATACATTTGTTCTTGATTAATTACAATTTGGGGAATAAAGTCATGTACTCTGTTCTGCTGGCTCTAAATTCTGAGTCTGCTACTTAAATTCACAGATACATTGTATCCAGATGGTCACTAGGACTCTTACTTGTATTTTGGTGTGTGAGCCTGTAGAGATCTGGTTTATATTTTTTCTATGTAATAAAATAGTGATGTGATTTTCTCAGAATTATTATTTTAATGTTGCTCAGAAAATTATTTTGCCCCTTTTGACTATGCATGAGCATGACTAAGGACATATACTACCATGATTTAATTTTGGTATTAGTACTTTTTTATATGTACATATTAGACCTTTTGACTTCATTTCTGTGACACAATGGGAGAAAGAATTACCTCTACTGAATTGTCACATTTTCCTAGGATGGATCAATTTTGATTATTCTGAAAGTTTTAGTTATTTGTTTGTTTGTTTGTTTGTTTGTTTATTAGTTTTTCTTGCAAGTAAGGCATAGACCTCACATAACATGGCTATACTGTTGTAATTCATAAATTGCTTTTGTGACTGTTCTACATTTTCAATTAATAAAAATGTAATTTTAATTAATAAAAGAAAGCATCACCCTCTTTATTTACATGAACACATCAACGCCTTTATATATAATATTATAATAATTATTAAACTAGACTCTAAATATCCTGATTTTAATTTTAATTTCATTGTTTTTCTATCTATATTTTAACAAAACTGATTTTATTATAATCATAACTAAAGCAGATAAATAGGAATGGTGGAAAGACATTATGTATCTGCAAACACATGTAGGAGCATTCCACTTCCATGTCTAGTCCTATGAAGGTAGTGCACCTTCCCTCTGTATTTCATGAAAAGACACTGAACTTTAATTGGAAAAGTTATCCATCATACAGGCACAAAGTATTGATAAAACCTCTTCAAATCTTTTATTTGAAATTCAGAGTTGAAAATTAATTAAAATCAAAACAAATAAAAAAGAAAAAAAAAAAGCAAAAAACAAAAAATTAAATAAAACCAACACAGACCCAAGCCAAACAAAAGACAATAAATCAACTAGCCAACCAAGTAAAACAAACAACCAAATCACAAACTACTGTTCTTCTCTAAGAAAATGGGATTTGATAATTTCATAATAGTGGAACATAAGAGGTTGATATGTTACTAACTTGGAAGACTGATAATCTGCTCCTCCAATCTTCTATGCCTTTGCTTTATCTGTTCCAGAGCATAAATTGCTTCTAGAAAAAAAACATAATTTGGAATGGTAAAGCTTTGGAAAAGGGAAAAGCAAAATGAAAATTACGTCCTTAACGATGACTAAAGTTAAGTTCCATCTGCTTGCTTTTGTGTAATTGAAAGTAGCAGAAGATATTTTTTGAATATAAAGAAAGATGGTTCTCTGAAACTGCCTGGAATAGTCCTTTTGATTTGCTGATAAAAACTGACATTTTGCCTTGTACGAGAGTGATAGTACAATACTTTAATTTAGATTTTAAAGGAAAAAATAGTCTCTTTTAAGTTTTATGTAATTATTGATTGAATAACATGAATAGTTATTCTTGGATTTGTTGGTTTTCTTGAGTTCTTTCCTCACCAAAAAATAAAGACAAATAACTAATACAAAAAACCTCCCACCCTAACAAAACCCCAAAAATTCGAAATTTGTGACTGCTTCGCCTTCCTAATTTTTGGTAACACATGTCCTCCTTAATTACATACTCTTGTTCAAGGGAATAGTTGTCAACAAAATGTCTAAAATTTCAGTCTTGGTTCACAAATATTTTTTTCTTCCTGTCCGTCATGTCATCTGAGAACAGATAAACCTTTCATGAAATACCTCTCCCTAGTGCCTTAAAATTCTGCAAAATAAATATGTACATATATAAAGACAGACAAAAAGTCATGAAAAAGAAATAATAAATATGTCAAGTCTCTTGCTGCCACAGAAAAAAGAGAAGCTTCTGTTATTATCATACTCTGGCAGTCATTCACCAACAGAGCTGAATAATGCCAGTGGTCTACATGTAACATATCAGATTTTAGACTTGATTTTAAGGCTAGCAAGAGACATTGATGTATAGAGGGGAATAAAGCCTTCAGTGAGAGGGAATAATATAGAGCTCAAAGAAGGTTTAGAAAGATCAAAGGAGCCATTACTGGGCCAGCATTCAAACAGCAGGAAGGGAAATACGGTGTTTGTAATTCTCCCAGATGCAGGAAAAGCCAGTGAAGGGATTTATAATGCAAAGCAAAAATCTTAAAATCAATAGGATGTTTTACTGGTATTCACAGTAGTGCCTGTAAAGTATGGAGTGAAGAGGTTAATTAATCTATTTAAACTCTGTATTTTGAATTCATTTGAGGTTTTCTACAGTAAGCTGGAAGACCAGTTTACAAACCTCTCTTTGGGAGATAACAGAAGCGGGTATCAATAGCTTTGGACTGGTGCATAAGTGAATCAATGGCTATCTGGAAATCTGTTTTTAATAACAGTGAGAAAACTTTGTTGATGTTACTTAATTGCTTTTGAATGGCAAAATAGATCAGATATGTATTATCAACCTAATATAACACTTCAGAATTACACTGATTTGAAACAAAATAAAAAACTGAGATAAAAGATTGGGAAAATACTTTCATGTTAATGTTAAGCATTTCAGCCATCTCTTAAATGCAGTAAGGTATTTTTAAATTTACACATCTACCATAAATAACATATATTTCTATAATGCATTGACATGTTATATATGCATATTTGTATTTTTATAGTAAATTATATATTTTTAGCAATGGGCAGAAACTGATGTACAGAAAGTTCCATCTGAACATGAGGAAGAATTTATTTACTGTGCAGGTGACTGCACACTGAAGCAGATTTACCAGAGAGGTTGGGGAGTCTCCCTCACTGGAGATGTTCAAGAACCATCTGGATGTGATCCTGTGCAACGTGCTCTAGGGTGATCCTGCTTGAGCCGGGAGTTTGAACCAGATGACCCATTGTGGTTCCTTCCAACCTTGCCCATTTTGTGATTCTGTGATCTAAAATTCCTCATAAAATAAAAATATACCATCAAAGGTTGTATTCAAATAGCCACCAAGAAACCTTCACATTAATCACACTCACTCAAGGGAGTAATGATCATAGTTTGCTAATAAAAATAAGGCTATTTAATTACTGTTTGCATTCTGTCTGAAAAGATTGAGGATGTACTATGTCACTTGTCCCTCTGATTAAAAATATTGTAAGCCTGGTTTTATCACAAAGGAGAGATGGATTTTCTCCCGAGTTAATATCTTCCTGGGCAGGACAGCCTTTTCCTTTTATGAGAAAATGATTCCTATTCATATAAATCAGCATTTCAGAAGGGACACATGGCAGTCCAAGTCTGCTGTTGTGTGCTAAAAAACACAGTGAGATGCAAAATCTGTCTTTTTATTTGCTTGTGTGTGCACACTCTTAGAAAAGCAAAAGATTAATTAGATAGTGTGAGAGACTGAAATGTTAATGGTTAATGACTCAAACAATTGGCCATTAGCAAAAGTAGCGTGTGCTTTGCTCATGATGTGCAAGGTAAGATGGTGTGAACATCAGAGGATGACCATGACAAATCAACTTCTGCTTTCCATTGCAACAAAATTGTTGTAAAATAACACCCACAACCACTGCCACCTCCCCCCCCACCCTCATATATATATATATTTATAAACATTGATCATTCAGTGTTTTTTTCCCCTCTAATCCACCCCATGGTATCTATTAATAAAAACCTGAGTTACGCTCTCCCTTGGGGACATATTGTAACAGATAGTTAGCTTACCCTCCTGATGGCATCAAGAGGTAGAGCTGTCCAGCACTGCTGCTCAACACCCACAGCAGAAAATCATGAAATAAGGTAGGATAACACAAGAGATTGCAATTAGGGGAAAAAAAAAAAAAAAAAAAAAGGTGAAAACCTCTTTGTCTTTAGAAGCCAAACATTTTCAATCTGAATTATTTGTATTTTCATCCATGTCTTCAAAGTTTTGGGTGTTGAGGAACTTTGTTCTTTTTTGAGAAAAGCTAAGTTTTCATTGGAGATTTCAACAAAATACTTCTGAAAATTTTCCCAGACTCTAAGATTCACCAAACAATTGCTTAGGGAGCAATTAGTGCAAGGGAAAGTGTGTAATTGCTCTATTTTATAGGCTAAATCCTGACCATGTCATGTCAAAAAATTTCTTCACTCTCAGATTTCTTTAATCGTGCTGAGAAGCATCTTGCAGGAATTTAAAAGACCCTGCAAAACCCTTAACTTTCTTTTGTGTTTGTGTGTGTGAATGCTAAAAAAATCAGTTCTTGCTTCCTTCCCTTCCTGCTTATTCTCTGCTATATGAAATATTTAATGTCAGCTCCTTCAAGATTTTGTTAAACTTCTGCTTGCTCTTTCTTTTTTAAAATAAGTGCTATCCCTGGCTGCTCTTGGAGAAAATAAAAATTTATTCTTTCTGTTTTTCTGATAAATTACGTATTTGAATGAATTTATTTACTGAGTGAACAAGAAAAATTGTGTTCAGGATTTGATTTTTGCAGAGAGAGAACAATCTTAGTTTTTTTTCCCAGGGTCTTTTGTCTAGAAGTGGTAGATACATTCTTTCTAACAGACAGATTTTCCTTTCCTTCATAAAATCATGGTAAAATGCTTTGTGAAAAATTTCTCTCTGAAGATCAAAATAGATGTATTCTTCCGTCGTGAAGCAGTGATATGCCAAAACAACTGACTGCAAAATGTCACAGCAGTCCTTGGGTTGTTGTAGCCCGCACAGGTGTTGCTCTATACTGTTTTTAGAGGGCTTGACTAGGGAATAAATAAATAGATTTGCTTTCTATTTCACAGTAGTATTCCACTCTTTATCTCAAATGAAAAATGGGTTAATGTTTTTGTGAATTACAGAATGGGGAGAAGCCAAGGCCGTGACTTTTGCGCACACATTTTTTGAATTATGATTTTGTACTGTTTCTAAAGCAGGAAAAATGAGTGTGTTGAAAGTCAATAAAGCAGAATGAATAAAATAAAATTTATTTAAAAAACCCAAAAACAAACGAACAAAAAAAAAAACACAAAAAAACCCAAACAAACAAAAAAAAACCCACTCCATACTTCTTAAAAGTTTCCACTTTCATTTACCTGTGAAGCTCTATTAGTTCTAATGAACTCCATGTGAGCACCAGTGAGCATCAGTACCATGTGAGCATGTGAGCACCAGTATCAGCCAGAGCAACAAAATGATTATCAGGACAGTGAAGAGGGAATCTCTGATCAAGTGCATTGCCAGTGCATGGCAAGTGAACATAGCCAGAATATAACAAACAGATCATTCAGACAGATTCCTCTGAGCATGCAGATGGCAAGAACAGAGGCCAGAGAGTAGCGAGATCTGATTGCTTGTCTGGATCAAACTGAAGAGGAAGCAAATACTTGCAGAATGCAACTACCCAAGCTCCTGGTCAGGGCAAATATTTGGAAGCTATCAGAGATCAGTAAACCATCTAGATTTTCTGGAATTTATCTTTTTTTTTTTTTTTTTTTTTTTTTTTTTTATTTATTTTTTTTTTGTTTGTTTGTTCTATGCTTAGCAGAAAATTATCTAGAGAAGTAAAGACTCCAGATAGATCAGTTTGAAAAAAATACACTATTTTGTTTTCTCTAAGGAACATATAAAATTTTTTTTAGCATATTATATTGCAAGGGGTGCAGAAAGTATTAATAGAAACAGTCTTCAGTCCTTTAGCTGTTACTATTAGAAAAATTTTGGAATAGAAAGTGTTATACACTATCTGCAGTTTTCTTGGTTTTCATCTTCACAGAAAGAGTATTGTTTTTGTATTTCATTTATTCTGTGCTTTGTTTCCTTGGATTTCTGAGGAGATAACTGGAATAATTGTGCAAGGTAGAGATATAAGTTTTCTTCCTCACTGATAACATGAAACAGTAACTGAAATGGCAGCACATTTGGTTTTATGTTGACAGAACAAATCCACATAGAATTCTGTTTTCTGCTTTACCAGTTTGAGTACAGAAGTCATACTGTAGAATAGAAAAGCAGGAGTACAAGGAAATTCTCCAGGGTAATTTGAAGGTTTTTGGAATATCTCCACATATCTGGGGGAGGGGGGGGACAGGGCAGGATAACCTGTGAATCAAGATTTACAGCTATTATTTGCTGTTCTGATAGACAATTTCTTTAATCAAATTTGTTGAAATAGAATAATTATTTACTGTAAAATATTTTTAGAACTATATTCAAAGATTACCATACAAGACATACTTATATTGGGAAGCAAATATGAACCAAAGCAGAAGCTTTGTCCTGTGGTGAATTCTATTAATATAACACTCTCACGGGCATACTACGTGCTTTTGGGAAGTAGCATTATACACTAGTAAGGACAGTAATGTGGCAGTCCCAGGCTTCGATATAACAAAAAAAATAACTGAATTTGAATCTTCCTTGTACTGCCAGATATTGCCTAAGGCTCAAACAAAACCTTGACATTCAGGCTACCATTCTGTTTCCTGCAATAACTACCTATATATTTTACTGTAACTTTATGTTTCCTCCTGTAAATATAAACCATTGACATATTTCTGTGTTCTTCTTTTTGCTTCCAAATCAGTCAAGGAGCCAGTTTTCATCAACATGAAAACATATTCAATTACCTTCTCACACAGTACAGAGCCTTAGAAAAGGTGTTGTAGCTACCTTACCATGTTATCAGCATCATCTTCCTGTTACAGACGTAAAAACCATTCCTAAGTATTACCTTACTGTAAATAAGCTTAACATTTTCTATTTTCTTCCTTCCAAAATTCTGTTTCACTAGATGATGTCGCTAGTTTTGCAGACATGAAACAAACTCTCGACCTTCATATCCAGAAATGGATGTAGTCTGGATATAGTAGTGAGAAGAACTGATTTCTGAATCTTGCACATTAAAGCTGTTTATTGAGTTACATGTGCAATGGGAGTATTATCTGCATTTCATCATAACATTTATAAGCAGAAACACTAATTCTTTTAGTAACTGGGAAATATCTACATAGTCTTCTGATGAACAAAATCCTGCGTTTTTCCAGAATGTAAGATAGTCTGGAAACCAGCAGGGTCTTGAGATGAATCTACACCAGCATTTTCATCATCATTCTTCTCCTCATTACTATTGTCACATCCTCATCCTAAAACTAGCTACCCAACCACAAACGAGGTTTCTCTTTTCAGTACCACACTCACATGGTAAAAATTCCAAAGAACAAGCTTTGCTATTTTCCTTTCCAGCCCTTTTTTTTTTTTAATGAGAAATCAGCCTGCTAATAAGTAGCGTTATACTGAGGTGTCCCACCCTCAGTACACTTCTCAGAATGAAGTTTGAGAAAAGACATTATCACCTTAATGTTTTCATGAATAATATTAAGACAGGGTTTATTTCTTGTTCCTTTGTTTGCGTTTATTTGTGTGTTATTGCTTGGGGTTTTGTCACGGTGTTTGTTTTTTTTTGTATTGTTTTCTTTTGTTTTGTTTTGTGGTTTTTTTTTTGTTAGTTTGTTTTGTTTTGTTTTAGTTTGTTTGTTTTTTATTTTGAGGCCTGAGGCAAATGTTAAACCCAAGAATGAGTGGATAGAAGATTATTGCAAGGATGAAGTGAAGTTGATGCATAACTACTGCCTCATAAATATATATTGCAGCTGATGCAAGGACTCTAAGGAAGATAGCTGGACTGTCCAGCTGTGCTTGATAAGTTTTCCAAAGGCTGCTGCTTTCTGTGCGCTTATACTGAAGATGAGCATTGTTCTGGTCAGGGACTCCATACATCATCAAACAGTTAAACCAAAGTTCAGCCACACAGTGAAGCTAGCATGAACTATGATTTCAAAGGTGGCAGTCATGTTTGTGAGCAATCTGAAAGTTGGACCACACGACTAGCGATCTGAACTCCTTCAAAATTTAGCAGAAAATGACTGGACTGAACCAGTCACATACAATAATCCAACCTGAATTTTTCAACACCAGATTAAAATTAGACAGTCAGGCTGAATCTGTAACATGGTTGCTTCAATTTCTGAGGAACTAGTAAACCCTATAAAAATATTTTTAAAAAAGGTTTATGCAAATGGCTAATATTCAAATACGTATTGCATATGAGCAAACTAACACAGAACATTTTTTTTCAAAAAAAAAGTATTTCCCAATTTTACGTTATTTTTCACTGGATTTAATTGTAATTCCTAAAGCTTTTAATTTACATCTTTACGTTTGAAAAGTTAAAAAAATAAAAAAAAAAAGGAGTATTTTTCTATACATCAGAAGCATTATCTCTGAACTGAAAATATCATATGAAAAAAACAAAACAGATGATAAAATTTCCAGTTTACCAGTTTGTCTAAGAAGTGTAAATTGTGTGGTTTTTTTTATCTCAGCTATTTTTATAAAATACAAAGATCTGGAATTTATCCTAAATAAAGAATCTCATATTTAATGCTCTTTTAGAGCACGTTTGTAAAACGTGAAGGGTTTAAACAAAGAAGTAGTTCTCTAGCAATTACTGAGCTATTCAAAACAAGAAGTAGTGGCAATACTTTTTTAGACTGTTTTTAACATGAGGTAAGTAAAAACTTTTCTGTCATCTCCTTTACTCTTCCCCCTTGAAATTCATATTCCTGAAATGTGTACTTCCAGTGCCTAGAGTCTGTGATGGATATTGAAGCTCAAAAGATTGGACAAACAATGGAAGAGTCAAGAGTTAAAAAAGGATAAGAAAAGAATAATAGACTCTCAAACAGAGGCTGAATGGACAAGTCCTTTCAGAAATTATTTTCACTAAGCACATATCTAGGCACTGTTTGGTGTTCTGGATTGACTGGAATTAGAAGTCAAGGTGGGTCTGACTGAGCTACAGGTTAATAGCTAATAGCAAACATCCATATTCATGATAGGAATTCTGAAACATCAGAATCCAAAGGAAGCTACTTGAAAGTATCTTGTGTATGTCTTTGACCTCTGTGTAGTAGTAAGTGGCGAATCCGCAGTGACATATTTAGATATCAAATAATCACATTCAGTTACTGTTTACAATACAAGAGTCAGTTGTGAACATACTCTGCTGCCTGCAAATGGTCTGACAGCTTTAGCACTTCTTACCTAGCCCTCTGTTCCTGACTTGCAGTGTGAGGTTTTAAAGATGGAAGAGATACTGCTTGGATCGCCTAATTTGTCCGCACCCATTACAATTTTCCTTCTCTGCTGCTAAAAGCACTGAGTGTTAAAAAGTTTTAAAAAGGGAATCTGAAGCACTGAGGCTTATCTAGGAGACTAAAGGAGACTAAAGCAGCATTCCTCAGTAATTGTAAGCCCTCAGTTCTGCATCCTTCTCTTTAAATTAACCAGTAGAGTTCATTCTTGCTCAGCTGGGGAATTAATGAATATACCGTTCTATTTTTCAACAGTGTAGCTCCATCAGTTACCATTTTAGGTATTTATATAATTATTTTATATAAATTATAACTTATTTTTATGTACGAATGTATGACCTGTAAATAAATATTTTAAAAGTTATTCTGGAAGGTTATGGTCAGGACAGGTTAGTGAACAATTGTTTCTTTATTTCTACTGTCCAAGTTTTCAGCAATGACTCCTGAAAAGTGGTTTATACTTTCTTGGTCTGATGTCTTCTGAAAAGTGCCATTAAAGAGGAAGGAAAGGAAGGAAAGTAAGGGAAGGAAGGGAGAAAAGGAAGGAAAGGAAGGGAAAAGGAAGGGAAGGGAAGGGAAGGCAAGGCAAGGCAAGGCAAGGCAAAAATTTTAGCATTGTGGAGCACTTTGCACTAGATCTATTCTGTAAATGTGAAAATTAAACTATAGTGCTTCAAATGTTGCATTTTTCATGGAGACATCACTGTTTAATTCAGGTCTTTTTTCTGTATGGTTGCACAGTATATATAGATCCCACCTAGGCTGCTTCTTGGCTTTTTATGCATTCATTAATGGGACAGATGTTGGAAATTAGCTTGTCTCAGCTATGTCAAATCCTGTCTTGACTAAAGAGAACCTAGTAGAATCAGAAGTGGGAGAGTAGAAGGAAGAAAGATTTAAAGTGAACTCAGAGAATGAGGTTTATTTTAAAGTCTGCCTTAAAAAAAGAAGAGGTGTTAGTAATTTTCAACAAAAAATACTTTCATACTTTATACACACATTCCCAAACCTTGTACTTAGTAACATAAACTTTTACACTTGATACAAAAATACTTAAACTGTGTAGTTATAGTAATTTGTATTATATTTATCATATTTATGGATTTCAATGATAATAAGGTTTAAATGGCTAACTGAACAATAAGGATTTAAAAGTTTCTACTAGAAAAAAATCCTCTAATAACCAGAGGTTATTACACAGATAGTTCAAACTATAAAACACTTTTTGGTATAAACTTGCTTGAGAAACAATGTTTTTACAAAGTCTATAAAGTCACTTTGCTTCTCTTCCCCAAGAGAATGATGAATGAAAAGTCCCTTTGAATTCTGCTCTTTTGTATTTCTTATCACCTATCAACAAATGAAGGCAATCTAAATTAGCTATTCATGAGCAGCTATTACAGAAGAAGTATTCCTGAATAAACACATGGGAAAATATTTCATACTCTAGATTATCTGTACTTTGTTTTTACTTGAAATAATCTGTCTTTGATCTAATTGGGAAAAAAATCACTTCTGCTGAAATGAAGCCTATGGCTTGGACTCTTGGAAAATTATTATTGAGCTTTATAACTTATTAGAAAACATCTTTAAACATAAACATGCCAATATTGCAAAAGCTGTAGGTAGTGTATTAGCCCAACAGCAAATAGATCCAAAGCAGTGGAAAGATTTAAGGGTGTAGAGCAGTTATATCACACACAGTTTCTAATCAATGTGAATTTAAACTGTGAAGCAGAAATGGTAGTCAGCATGTAAAAGAAAGGAGAAAGAATAAAAGTAGGTCTCTAAAAACAGGACATTCCATTTGGCACACTTTACCAGACTCTAAACCCAGTGAGGCCAATGAACTTCTGTATAAGGAATACCAAAACCATATTTTTTGTCATACAGCTTTAATTGAGAATGTATTGAACCTACCATAAGACTCTTTTCCTAGTCTGGCTTTTTAAATACTAATTTCAAATAACCAGGTTGAACTAAAACAGTTATTTTCCATGTTCACATTCATTGCTAGTGGATAACAAAAAGGGCAAAACTTCTTAAGTCACCATATACCTGCAGATCAATGATCTTTTTCTCCAAAAGGACATGAAATACTGTTGATACTTTTAAGATAAACCATTGCAGATATTTGAAGAAGAGAAATATAAGGACTTTGTATATTATAGAGTATTAAAAGTCAAATAGATGCCTTAGTAATTTCTAAATGTCCTTTCACATTAGCTGTTTTTGTGACTAATCTATGTCCAATTAGCAACAGAAAGTTTACGAAGTTGAGATTATTTTCTTGAAAATAAAATAATAGTAAAGAAAACAAAATTGATCTTATTTCCATAATCATTCCTCTAGGTAGTCAGCTATTACTCCTAACTGTGGAACTACATTATGTCTTGGTAATACAAATACTCAATTTCTTGATTTAGAAGTCCTCTAATTGCAACTACCAAAGCCTTCTGTGTAATCTCAAAAGCTGACACCACTTCATCTGGCCCTGCAATTTCATTGACCTCTCAAAATATAGCTTCGAACCTTCTAAATTACATGACCTTTATTATTTTGATTTTAAAACATCAAAATTGTACCTGATTAAAGTGATCTGTTATGACAGAGCTGTTATCTTTTTTTTTTTTTTTTTTACCTCTCCCTGTTATACCTTCACAGTCAGACATATAAATATATTGTAAGAGATAATAGCCCTGAGGCAGAACAACATTGAAGAGATCTATGCTTATCAAACTACAGTAAAACACAGAAAATTAGCTACTGTTTGTATAAAATAAATTTGATTAAGAGATTTTATACGGTCCATTTCATTTACAGAAAACAGTTACTGAAACATAAACTAGATTAAGCTCAAAACCAGTGAAAACAAAGGCAAAGAGAGTTTGAACACAAAACAGCCGAGATTTCTTAAAAGTTAATTCTCATAAACTTTCTGGAAGTTAAGTGTTAGATTTGAAGTTTATGAAGTCTCTAAAGAACATTAGAAATCTGAAGGTTTGGGGAAGTCATCAATAAATTTACTTTTTGTCCTTTCTGAAATTCATCACTGACTATATCACCATTTTTTTCAGTGAACTGTGTGCTAGATGGAATTTTCAAAGAAATAATAATTCCTTAATGGTTGTGATCGAAGAATGGAGTGATTAAAGTCATTATATTGTAGAGTAGGTGCAATTTTCAGTGAGAACTGTCTACTTTTGTCCCTTGGATCCACCACTCACTAGTACCTTTCTGAGTCCATAGATGGAACAAAAGCAACAGTTTGTGTGATAAATACTTGTTTTCCTAGAAGAGTGCCACTGCTATTACATTTGAGCTTATTACCTCAGGTAACAATGCATTTGATTAAGCTCTTGAAAACTTTATGATAGTAGACATAAAAGTTTGGTTTGTTCTTCCAACTAGTTCTTTTGCATGACTCTATTTTCAATAACATTACAATCTTTTTGCCCAAATCCTTTATATAAGAGCACTGGTTTCACTAATGGAGTTGTCTTCTGTTTGCTGGTGGGGTTTTTTGGGTTTTGTTTGTTTGTGTGTTCATTTTATGTTGTTATTTTGGTAATTTATTTTTTTTCCCTTGCTTTCAGCAAATCCTCATTATGGATGAGCTTTTGTGCACAATCATGCTGGAATAATTTTCTTTTGTAAGGACAGCAGCCCAGTTAGTAGAGGAAAATTAATCAATACGGATTCTAGAGCAAAACTGCTTCATGTTTTAGTTTAGTAGAGAACAGAGTTATTATGAGAGAGGAGTAATTTGATTGAATAGTTCATCTTCCACAATAGGAAAAAAAAACATTTCAATCACCTGAAAATTACATAAATTTGTAAAAATTAGCTAGGATGAATCTGCACAAACAACTATTTGAAATGGTTTATCTGCAAAATTAAATGACCTGTGTAGATGGAACAACAGACTTTAGCCTAAAAATTCAGAATTACAAAAGCCTATATAGTTCTGAGCATGTAAGCCATGACTTCAATGCTATGAAGTGTCAGAGGAAAGTCTGCTTGCTCCTCTTTAAGCAGACTGAGCATGTTGCAAAAGACAGTACAACCCGGAGTGCTGATTTCCATTCAGACCTACATTCAGGGATGTGAGGGACATGTTTCTAGGTGCTCTTCCACCACAGTAGGACAGGGGTAATAACTACAGTCATCTCTCTGGCTTATTGATCTCTGACATATAGTAAACTTCGTGGAAGTCCTGAAGGTTTGCTGACTTACAAGTCAAAATAATAAATAAAAAAAAAATTAAAAAAATTAAATTCAGTAATTTCATTCTATTTAAATTAGTTTTGTTATGCAATTTTTATTAATTTTATTTTTGCAGTGCTTATCTTGCTTTTAATGAAAAAAACCCCTTAAGTCACAAAAGAAAGAGTCTGAACTTACATCTGTGTCTTATTTCCTTCAGAATTCCCAGCTATCATGTCATTGTTGGCATTTAATTTCTAGGAATAATTCAGAAAAAGGTGTATTGTTTTAAACCATGTACAGAAAAATCAATTAATAGAAGTGTTATGTACCAATCGATATAGAATTAGAACTGTAGTGAGCCTTTTTGAAAACGTATGCTTTTCTTCTGATTTTTTTTCCTTTTCTTCTAAAATAGCACATAAACCCTCCCAAATTATCATACAGAACTTCCTATATAAACTACTACTGAAAAATTCTTTTTTGCTCATGAAGTATCAATGCAGTTACTCAAGATTTTAAAACATCAGATACATATCCGCAATTATTTGTGTCTCCATGTGTATGCATTTTAATATTTATAAAGACGAAGATGACAATAAATTTGGGGTTGATTTGTTGTGTTTTGATAAGAAAGTCGTAAAAATGTGATTTCAGCTTGACAGAAACCAGCAACTTAAAAACTTCTAGTAGTTCTTTTACTCACCCATTATCCTGAAGCTAAGTACATAAAGGGTATTGTGTGTCTCTCAGGCAATAAAAACATTTCTTAATATGTTCGGACTAACAATGGCACACCATACTGTCCTTGCATAGAGATGCACCTCAAACCTTTGTGAGTTATATCAGTCACAGTGAAAGAAAAATGGTGTATAGCTAGTCATGTCCATGACATTTTATTTTGGGTTCTTCTATCAGCAGCTCACTTAAAATACAACTTATCAGGTTACAACACATCTTCATTCATAAGACACAATCTGCATTTGTGCTCTTGTGTAGGAGTCCAGGAATTTGAAGATAGGAGAAAGGACATCAAACCTTGGACCTTCAATAGCGAAGAGACTGATGTTTGAAGACTTTGGACTGTTTTACCACAAGCATTTTGGGTTATGTATTGTGTTTCTCAGTTTATTGTATTATTCCCTATATTTTGTATTGTAAATTCTGGAAAATTCCCTCATCCCTCATGGCACTGAACCCTGCCCTCTCATTGCTGCATTGCAGTATTTTTCCCCATATGGTTATCCCAACCCTCTATTTTGCATACTCCTCCCTTTCTCCACCCAAGTTACACTCTCCTTTTAGAGAGTTCTCAATCTGCCTTATATAAGGTTGGAGCCATTTTAATGAGTGCCATTTTTACTTCCTAGAAGTATCCAGACCCTTCTTTTCCAGCACAGAGCCACACTCTTGGTCTCTGTGCATAGGTAGCAGGTTACTCATGAGATCCGGAGAATGGTGTGCAGCAACAGGAAACCAAAAGAAAAAAAAAAAGTTAAAACTAAAGCTTATAGGAAATGCAGAGTTACTGGCGTTGCACAGTACGGTGACCAACAGGAAAAGGATTTTTTGTCAACCTAATTAGACAACACGGTAACTATAATTCTATGCTTAGAAGTATAGTTATAACTAAAAAAAGTAAAGCAATACATTGTTCAACCTTTTCATATTTGTCTGTAAATTATTAACGAATTGAGAAGACATAGGTCTTTTTAAGCACTATAGATAGGATTTAAAGAGATTTAAAGAGTTGTCTAGAAATAATTTTTCTCACTGTCTGCAAATATAAAAAAGGCATTTGACTGAATGAGTGGTATTTAAGTTTCTGAGGAACTGTGAGAGACCTGATTCATATCTACTGGATTGCTTAATTATTGTGGCCCAGACCACACAAGGCCATATCAGGAACCATGGGACTGGGCTGTCAATTTAAGTAAGGCCCGCCTGGTAGCCCACCCACGCCACTGATTGACTATGGCACTCCTCACTTTGGCTAGGAAGGCATTGAGTGGTTAGGGAACCAGATGCCCCACCAGGGAGGGGTGGCCACTATAGACAAACCACAGAGAGGTGCAGGGGGAGTCCATCCGATCCTGCCTTATCTCCTGGAAGCTGCCATCACGTGACCTCTTGGCGGTAACTCCTTTTCTCTCCTCTCTTTCATTCTTTACTCCTTTCTTCTCTCTTATATTTTTCTTCCTTCACTCTTTTCTTCCTCTTATGGGTAACTTAAAACCAATTTTACTGAAGTTATAGGTGTCATGTGCTGGGTACCTTTGTGGAATGATTCTCCTTGGTTGGTTGTTACTTCTGTAAAACCTTTTGCCAAAATGCTTATTTTCTCACTGAAATAAAAAAAAAGTTTTCTTGAGAAAAAATGTGTGGCTTTTTCTCTTTACATGATTCAAGGTATCAAAAACCATAGGCTCCGCAAGAGTTTAGTGGAGTGAAAACGTCCAATAAAGCTTGTGGCTTTGGGACTGGTGCTTTACAGCAACATTAGACAAATGAGTATGTGTAAAACAACAAATAAACATATATATATATATATACACACACATACATTTATAACTATTCTACTGTCATCTCTTTCCAAATTTTCTTATGTGTAGATTGGATCCCTCTCTGCCAGCTTCCCCTGCTCCCAATCACTCATGGTGGGCTCTTTGTTAGTTTGAGATCTGGAAATATGTTTCATTTTTAAGGGGGGGGGGGGGGGAGGGAGGGGAAGGGGAAAGAGGGGAAGGAGAGGAAATGTTCGACTCATAGAATATCCTGAGTTGGAAGGGACCTACAAGGGTCATTGGAGTCCAGCTCCTGGTCCTGAACATGACAAGCTCAGGAATCGTACTATATGCCTGACAGTGTTGTGCCAGAGGGCTTTAGAGCTTGCCATGTATTCCAGCAATGACACAATAGTCTTTTCTAGACAGATGGGTCCTTGTTGAAAAAATCAGAATTTTGATGCCTCATTTTGTAAGGATGATACTGATTTTTGTGTACCATTGAATTAATTAGCAAAAATCATAAAGTAATGGTTTACTTTTATCAGCAGTCATGAGATCTTCTGAACTAAGTAAATTTCTGCAAGTAATTGTAAGAGATATGCAGGGAATCTCCTTAATAAACACTCAAAATTATTATGAAAGACAATATTTACCCCCTTGTACTACTGCTGTGAAACAGCATAATAAATTGGAACAGGTTGCAGTTCACTAGGTGAGGTAGACTGAAAATCCATTAGATTAATTACTTCTCATAAGTATAATTATATTTACAGTATGCTACATTTCTAGATGTCTAATGGGCTTCAAAGAAGTGCAAGGTATAATTAAAAACTTTATCTGTGAAGTTAAATCACTAAGCTTAAAAAGAAAAATTCTTCCAGGCAAGACAGGCAACAGCAGGCTTCATTTTCCCTAATTTGTAACTGTGTTATCTAAATGAAGAGCTCACGTTCTGCAAACCATAGCTAACACTGAAATTACACCATGGTTTCACAGTGAAAAATATGTTTGAGAAAATCCATAATCCTTTAAAATGGATGTTTTCTTATTGGGTCTGAGCTGAAGGCACTATCGTTGTTTATATTGAATAAATACCTGATTCAGCAGTTTCAGCAAACTGAAAATACAATGTCATATCTTATTGTGTTTGCATATATGGAGCAGTCATGATGAGTAGATAAACTTGTATTGAAGGACAAAATATAAGTTAGATAAATCCTGAAAATTGATTTAAAAGAGCATAAGAATACAAAACAGAGCTAAAAGGGAGTTTGAGAGGTCAACTATTGGAGGAGACTTACTCTGACTTAAGATGAAAGTCCAAAAGTTCATAGTATGAATTACATATACTAAAATCTCTCTGTAATTAGAAGAATGAAATACACGCTTACAACGTATTACATTCCAAGAGAAAAGAAATCAGGTACGTATCTCCATCTCCTCAAACCTGTAAGTCCTTAAGGTGTTTGTATGATATATTTTGGACACCTAACATTAAAAAAGATAAGTCTCAACTCTAAAAATCATATCTTATCACACTGTTGACCAAATGTTCCAAAATATTTTTTGTCATAGAATTGTCTAATCTGATAAATCAACTTCAGTGGATGAAACCAGAGTTCAGCTCACTAGATCTGGATCAAGAGAGAGAAATTTTGTGTAAAGTGACACAGGATATTATGAGTTCTACCACCATCAGCTCTACTTGAATTTCATCATACTTGAGGTGATAGTTTCCCTGAAATCAACATACTTACTCTATTTCAATGACAGTCTTAAGTACAGTAATATTTCTGAATGTAATCGATGAAATATTATATTTTCATCTGACCACAACTAAACCTTGGGTATTATTTGGAGACTTTTGAATTTGCATAGTTACTATTGTTTTGAAAGTAAGTTGAGGGAAAAATAACCCAGAAGAGAGGAAACTTTTTTTTTTTTTTTATTGTATACAAGTAATTAACAGATGATTGTGAAAAACAGCAGATTAAGGAAACACTGCTTCCCCTCTCCCCCCAAAAAAAGATTAAAAAAAAGAAAAAAAGTTCAAATCAGGTGGCTTTTATTTCTAAACTTAACAATATTTCTTCTCAGCAAATCTCCTTTTTAAGGGAAGTATTATAACATTCAATGTGTTTATTAGCTTTATAGACAGTCCTTTCTATTGTTTAGAGCTACTGAATGTGTTTTATTCTGAAAATAAACTTATCCATTTAACTAGAGACAAAGCAGGCCATTGATGTTGCTCCTTCTCACAAAACTGTCTGTTAGTTACAGTCTAAATTGACAAGCAATTGACCTCCTTATGTCCCTCTCAGGAAAAATGTGACAGCTGACTTAACCAGGTTAAGATATGCAATCATATTGATGGGAGGGTATGATTTAGCATCTGATTGCACATGAATGCCAGATGCATTTAGGATGAGCATCAAAAAATAGAAGATACAGAAAAAGAGCATCCTTCCCATAGAAAATATTTGTTGCTTTTATTTAGGGTTCTCTTATGCAACTACATTTTATTTTTGCAGTGATTTTCTTAGATAATGAAGAAAATGTAAGTCACAAAAGGAAAGAAAGAATCTGAACTTACATTTGTGTCCTGTTTCCTCCAGAATTTCCATCTATCATGTCATTGTTGACATTCAATTTCTAGGAATAATTTAGAAAAAATCTGAAAGATGTCCTGTTTTAAACTATGTCCAGAAAAATTATTTAATAGAAGTGACATGGAGTAATTGGTATAGAATTAGAACCTTAGTGAGCCTTTTTGAAAAAGAAACAATAGTCTTAGATTTTTCTGTTGTGTTGTTTCCACAAGTATGTTTAAAGCATACTCTCCTCCAAGCAAATTTAAGGAATGTATATTAATAATGAAATGGTTTATTATTTCAGTTAGTGGGGTCTATTGCTATTGAGAATACCTTCTTTTCAGTAATAAGGAACATTTAATGAGAAACCAATGCTGGCATGTTTATTTGAAATTTAGATATTGGTATTCTAATTTATAATGCTTAACTTTGAAAACAGTCATTTGAAGAAGGTTATGATTAACTTCCATGTAAGACATGGACCATAGAATAAAAACCATTAATTGAGAAAGAGTCTTAATCTGATCAATTGATACAATGTGTGGAAAATATGAATTCTAGACCTAACGGAATTGTTGATACAAATATTCTTGACTGAGAGATTGCTTCAAACAGGTCTCTTTCAGATTTGAATAAAATTGTAATATCATAAAATCTTAAAATGACTTGGGGTGGAAGGGACTTTAAAGATTATCTAGTTTCTGATCTCCTGCCTCGAGCAGGGACACCTTTCATTAGACCAGGTTGCTCAGAGCCCCGTTCAACCTGGCCATGAACACTGCCAGGAATGGAGGGCACTACTGCTTCTCTGGGCAATGTCTTCCAGTGCATCACCACCTTCACAGCAAATAATTTCTTCCTAATATCTAATCTACACCTACTCTCAGTATGAAATCATTTCCCCTTGTGCTGTCACTATATGCTCTTGTAAAAAGGTTGCATTTTTCTTGTATGCTCCCTTCAGGTACTGGAAGGCTGCAATTAGGTAATTCCGAAGTCTTCCCTTTTCCAGGCTGAACAACCCAAACTCCTCCAGCATTTCCTCATAGGAGAGGTGTTCCATCTCTTGAATCATCTTGGTGGCCCTCTGTGAGATTCTGGATTTGTATCTCAGTTGGTTGTTTGATTGTTGGGTCAAATCAACCATCTTGTCTCTGTGTGTTCATGGGAGGGAGGGGGCCAGGCCTGTCCACATGGTAAAGCCTGCAGCCAACATGGCAAATTGAATGGAGCACACATGGCACACATGTGGCTGGCATGTCAATAAAAAAGGCCCACCTGGTTGACCACCCACACCACGCCCCCTGGAGCCCCTGCTATGGCAGCCATCACTTGGGCCTGGAAGGTGCTGAGAGGACAGGGAATCAGATGTCCTGCCTGGGAGGGGTGGCCATAGTAGCCAACCATGAAAATTGAGGCATGCAGGACCTCCATCTGTCCTGCCTTCTCTTCTGGAACCTGCCGTAATGTGACCATCAGCGGTAACTATTTTTCTCTCCTCTCTTTCTTTCTTCACTGCAACCCTTTGAGCTCTGCCCTTCACCCAGCACACCATGAACCTGCTCATCCCACAGCTGAACAACTTGTGCAGAAGGATGCTGTGAGGGACAGTATCAAAAGCCCTACTAAAACCCAGTAAAAAATTCATCCACTGCCTTCACTTCATCTACAGATGCGTTATTTGTCATAGAAGAATATTAAACTGGTAAACAGGACTTTCCATTGTGAATCCATGTTGACTGTGCCTGATGATTTCATGATTCTTTAAATGCCTTTCAGTAGCAACCTGTATAATCTCCATAATTTTTCCAGGAACTGAGATCAGACTAACAGATCTGTAGTCCCCTAGGTCTTCACTCGCACCTTTTTGTAGATTGGAATAACATTGACTGGAGTCCAGTAATCAGAGACCTCCACAGTCTCCCAAGACCTCTGGTAGATCATCGAGGAGGGTCTTGCCAGGACATCTGCTATCTCTTTTGGTACTCTGGGAGGAATCCCATCAGTCCCCATGGACCTGTAAACATTCAGCTGATACAGCTGTTCCCTGACAATTTAATTGTTCACAAATGGAACTTCAATGTTCCCATACATATTCCTCTGCCTCAGGGGATCAGGCATCCTAATATCTAACAATATTATTAAAAATTGAAATAAAAGAAAAAAAAAGCATGGAACACCTCCACTTTTTCTTTGTCCCTCTTAATCAGATGAATATCTTCAACAAGTGTCAGTCCTATGTTTTCTTTAGACCTGCTACTGCTAATAACATACTTTAAAAAGCCATTCATGTTATGTGAAACAACACTGGCCAGTTTCAACTTTAACTGAGTTTTAGTCTTTCATGTCTTTGCACTGCATACATGAACCATGGTTCTGTAATTCCCTGACCTTACTTTCAGAGATCATAAAATTTTCTTTTGCTCTGGAGCTGTTCTGTCAAGCTGGTCTTGTGCATTGCTTGCTTGACTAAGGACACAGTGGAATTATTTGCTCGTACAGTGGAATTGCCTGATACACAAAAGAAGAACTTGGTGACCACTTTTGGTCATCCTTTTCACACACTGGACAGGGTTCAGATTGCTTAGGCTTTCTGGTTCATATGGCCACAAAATTATTGCCCCAAAAGAAAGGTCACTGCTAAAGATTAATATATTTTATAGACAAATAGTAAGTCCTGTGACAGTACTCTCAGGATACCTAAAGTACTTTATAAATATGCTTACAACTCCTTACATGAGTAAAGTCAATAGAACTGTTTTCTTGTAAAGGTGGAAGAAAGACAGCGGAATGAAATATGACTATAATAGTTAGGACTGTCAAGCAAGAAAAAGAAAAGTTAAAACTAATCTGGATATTGTTTTTTTTTCCTTTTATTTGAAATACTCCCATCTTAAACAATGTATCTAGAATTATAGTATTGCTGAGAAGGGTGTAGATTACAAAATATTTAAGGCCTGTTTTTTTTTGAACCACACACATTTACAAGAGACGTGATTATAGTCCTCATAAAATTACATCAGAATTTCCTTTCGATTGTTTAAAAATACTGTCTTGGTCTTGTTTGTTTTGTACGGTTTTATCAGTTTGCAGAATGAAACAAAAGATTGTGATTTTCTAATTATAAAACTAATTAACTCTCACAAAATAGAGGACTCGCACTTTAGCTCTTGTGCTATTTCTGTAAGTGTAGAGTACAAAGCAATTCACTATCTAATCTTAACCCCAAAATGTGTATTTAGAGAACAGGGACTTCCCCTTACTTGGCTAATTATAAAGTTTTACAAAATGTAAGAATAACTGTATTTGTTTATATAGGTTTCCTCCATGGCTTCCAGTTTTTTGTTTATTATTTTTAATAAAGAAAATAATTAAAATGTGTCCTCCTCATATATAAAAGTATTATTGTAACCACAGATTTTAATGTTTTGTTCTCAAAATGATAATAATAAAATAATACGGAGAGTTGCTGTGTTTTGGGTTTATTGTGCTTTCTGACAATTTTGTCACTTGTCACTTTTTCTGTCTTTTTTTTTCTTTTGTTTGTTTTTTGTTTGTTTTGTTGCAAGGTATTGGTCTTAAAAAAAATACAAAGCCCTATTAATGTCACACTCAATCAACATATACAAGACAGAAACTCCTTTATTTGCTGTCCATAAATATGCAGTTCTATACTCTTTTACAAAACTTCCCTGTCCTTGTTTTCTTCTCCTTTACTGACTTTATAACTTTCCTTTTACACTGTTTTAGATTTTATATTTGAGTCTGTGAATGATGGTGGATTAACAAACACCTTGGAGACAAAAGCCTATTTTTTTTTCCAGAAGAGCAGTATATTCTCAGTGTAAAGTTTTTATGGGATTACTATAATCTTTCTGCTCCCTTTATTTCCTTGTTTTATTCACTGAAAATCATTTTAAGGAGTCTTTAGAGAGTGCCTCTTCATACAAATCTCAGGAATATTTCTTAACACTTGACACCACCTGTTCTAAATGAAGCTCTGAAATCTACACATGGAAACCTAGACATTTCTAAGAAGCATTTAACAGGAAAAGAAAGGGTGAGGGGATAAAGAAACACTTTTTGAGAGCAATTTGATTAGTTAATTCTTCTTAATTTAAAAGAAATCTATAATTTTAAGGAGAAATGCATGATATTTTAAAAATATATTAAAAAATAACAATGGTGCGATGGAAGGGAAAGGGCTGGATTACTAAAACAATATCATATAAGAGACATGATATTTAAAGGAAGCCAGAAAATTATATGGTTCTATGCAAGTACCAATTTTTGGTCTCCTTTCTAGCTTTTCTAAATAATGTAAAAGTAGTTGAAATGAGCAGTATTGCATGTCGTAACTGTACAGAAGACATTAGGATACTTTTAAAAATACATACACGGAGTAAATTGGAACAGATTTCACAGTAGAGGATGAGAAATGTTGAAAAAGACTAGTGATAAGTGGTGCAAATAAGTTGCAAAACTTGTCTTAGCTGTAAAATACACCTCATCACATACAAATTTTCCCATTTAAAATGTAATTTATAGAAAAGTACCACACTACCAACTTTTTCTAAAGCCTGGTAAAACACAGACACAAAAACATTATTTTCTTTTTTGTTGCATTTTTAATGAAATGCTGTGAAAGAAGCAAAGAGAAAAAAAAGCCTTGAGGTTTCATTATTTTGATTTTCCTAATAAGTTATTTAGCTTTTTGGTTATTTTCTGTATTTCTTTAAAAAAAAAAAAAAAGTTTAGAATGAGGAGTTTGTTGAAATGTCAAGCTCTTTAGCTTTATTAAGTAACCTGAAAAACATGTACTGCAGTCATGACATTTGCATTTGATTAGCAAAGGCAGCATAATTCAGTATGACATTCTGTTAAGAAGAATTAAATATTATTACATGGAAAAGATGGTCAGTTTACAAGAATATCTGTTTACCCCTGTGAAGTTGAAAAAAGTGGCTTTGAAATGAAATATTTAGAATAAGGCAAGAGAGAACCTTTCTGTAGTTTTTCACTAGCAGCTGTTTCCCTTCCTTTGCCTCTATTGCGTTTAAGAAATTACTAGAGTTGTCTAAAGCTTCAGTTTTTACACACCTGTCAATAAGTCTCCTCTAAGAGTAAGTCATTTCTCTGTATAGACTTACTTGAAGCTTAACCTATAGATAAGCAAAAGCGAACAACTGGGGCATTACTTTTAGACCAGTTAGGAAAAAGGTAAAGTAAAACTAGTGAAAAGAAAACCACTGTTGAAAAAGAAGACTTCAAGTTTAAAAACAGCTGTACTGAAGAAGATAAATTAATAGTATAAACCATAATTTTATATAAAAAAATATTGATTTGAGCATTGGCACAGCCCAGCTTAATCCTATCACGTAATTTGAGGTGGTGAGTAAGCCCTGTTATTTGAGTGACCTAAACAATTTTTTTGTCATCTGAAAAATTCTGCTCCCTACATTTTTTTTTTCCTTAGAAAATGGAACACAAAAGTATGTAGCAGTCACAACACATTAGAGTAGAAAAGTTCTAACTGAAGACTTAAATGTCTTCTTTTCAACAGATACACTTATCTTTTGTATCCAGCTACAGGTTCATGAATATCCTGCCAGAGTTCAAGGAGCGTTTGGACAACTCTCTAAGTTGTCCAAACTAAGTTGTCTCTAACTCTCAAGTATCACATGGTGTGATACTTGGGTCTGTCCAGTGAAGGGTCAAGAGTTGGACTTTGATGATCCTTCTGGGTCCCTTCAAACTCAGGATATTCTAAAAAATATTTATAAAAAGACAAAAGGAAAGATGGAGGGCAAGTAGAAGCTGTCATCCCATGTTGAAATATCAACAGTGAAGACATAAAACCTAAACTCAGAAAATAACATTCGTTAGCATATTCAGAGCAATCAGATCTCAGAAAGAGATGCCAATTGGTATATTAAGGTCAGCTGTCCACTCAGAAGTCCATTTTTAAGCCAAAATTTTGATGTAGAGAAATACTGTGGGTGTCAGTACACACACATACATTTCTACTGACAGTTAAAAAAAAGATATTTTCTAGTAATTCCCCTCTCTTAATGTATTGTTTCCAATATGAAGTTTCTACAGCACTATACTATTAAAATACCACAATGTATTAAAAAAAAAAAAAAAAAAAAAAAAAGAAAAAATTTTTTTTTAATGAAATTTAAGGTATGTCTTAAAAAAAACCCAAAAAAAACCATATCATGCAAAACCCCTAAGAATCCTTCACAGTCTCTAATCTGCTCCATGGAAAGAAAGTAATGGGATTAGATCTCTATCAGAGTTTCTTTCACTGAGTTAAATAAAACCCACCATGCTCTTCAATACAGCAGAAGATAGAAACACTTTTGTTAGTGTTAAAGTCAAATGTCCTCATTGTGTTCATTGTGTTTAATCATGTCATTCTCAAAACCTTTTCCTTACTTGGACCAAAAAATCCTAGTATTAACAGCTATTTAAGACTTCATAAAAAATTCAGTCTGAACTAATTTTCTGTCTGAAATTTTAAATCACTGACTTTATTATTAAATGACAGCCTCTCATTTTGATCTGCATTTCACTGCAGTGTTTCTCCCATACCTGAGAAAGTTCTTTCATGTCTTCATTTTACAGTTCAGCCACTTCACAGATATGTGGTTTTCTGGTTTAGATGACCACTGCTGTACCGTGACAATATGTAATTTATCAGAATATATTAAATCTAGTAGAATTATGTCAAATATATGGAAGTATTTATTAATCCATTTCTAGAAAGATCATTTATCTTCAACATGACTAAAACAGAACATTTAAATATATCAGTTATATTACCTTTAGGCACATATTTTCTCTGGTTTAGTTCCAGCTTATCTTTTTCTTACACATACAAATCCATTGAAAATGCAATATTACAACAATTTCTATTGGAAAAGAATAGTTGTCAACATGGAAAAAAGCTACCACTGAAAAATTGATATCAAATTTAAACTTTGACTTTATACACCATTCACATATGTATCTACATATGAGAAGTCATAAGCATACTTTCATATTAATTTATTATGAAAGCAATAATTTTAATCACAAGTTGAAAAAAAGAAATTCTTAAATTTTTGTACGTTATTTTAAAATAAACTTCAGTTTCCATGTAAAATTCTTTTTAGTGTTTCTGCAAGATTCTTTTTTTCTTCTTTTTAATACAAAAACTTTTAAGAAGGAATTTACTGAGCTTCTCCCAATGGTTTTAATGTGTTCTGACAATATGAAAATTAAATATTTTAATCTTTATATAATTACTTGCTTATTTCTCTACATATATTTTGTATTTGTTATAAATTGCATTTCCTGAAGTATCATGACACTTTCTTTTGCCTGTTTCCTGAAAGGTGACATTTTAAAATAAATTTTATTAGGTATCAATATAGGTAGAAAACAGAAGAATATCTGTGGTTCAACCTCTACTGGTTTACAGTTTACTGTCTTAGGTACCAGCAAATTTTAGATATCATGTTGCTAAGGAAAATAAGAATAAATTTACAGAAGTCAGGGAAAATAAGAAAAAAGTGATACAGGTAGTTGGAGAGAACGACTTCAAAGTAATGATGAATAGTTCTAAAAATAAAAGAGTTTAGGTAAACAATAACTAAGGCTGGATGAGAGGGACAGCAAGACATAGAGGGAGAGAGAAGAAATTATTTAATATGAAAAGCAGGCTATCCTGGAAGTAAAGCAGTAAGATTCACAAATGGAAAGTTTACACTGAATATGTGGAGATATTCTGACAGGGAGATGTAACAGGATTTGGAATAGTCTCCTAAGGGTAGTGGTAGAAGATTCATCACTTAGCATTTTCAACACTAGACAGGACAAAGCACAGGCAAAAATATAGTTGGAGAAAATCCTGCCTTGACAGAGAGATGAAATGAATAATCTAATAGGCCTTTTCCATCTCTAACTTGTTGCTATGAGACTGCCAGAAAAGACTAAATTTAATCTTCTTGGTGTCTTTTATTCTCTTATACATAAATTATCTTAATCTTTTCTATGCATTTTCTACCTCTTCTGTCTCCTTTAACAGAGATTTAAAACAGGTATTTAAAATGTTTTTTATTCTATTTCCTCTTTTTTAACTGTTGCAAGTTAATTTTAGTTCTCATATGAACGAAACATGAAATTGAATAGCAGTATATTAGAGATGAGCAGGAATTTTTCATTTAAATGTTTTCTCTTGGAATTGTCATGTTTTTCACTAAGTTTTGTAAAATTTCACACTGCAGTTCCAATGTACACAAAATTAAAAATAATTTATAATTCACTGCTTTGAACATTTTACTTAGAAACTATAGCAAAAAGATGACGTAGGCAAGCATTTTAGAAAAAGTAAGAGTGATAACGCTGAAGAAAACATAAGTGTCACAGAAATCTTTCAGGCAATACCTTTTACTGTTCTGTTACTGTTCTTAATTTTGTTTGCATTTATACGTACTAGGGCTTTTCAGCAAAGAGAAATGGTAATGGATGTTTTATTTTCAGTAGATCATATAGAGAGTGTCACAGTGAAGTTACCATACAAACATACCGTCACATCTCTGAAATTGTCCTCAGAGAGCCAAATGCCATAGGAGACCTGGGACTGACATGCCACAAGAGACAGACCATAAATTTCAGAGAAGGTGCAGTGAGAATCATAATTTTGTCACTCATGTCAAAATGGAAAATCATAAAGAGAAGAAAAAAATATTGCTGTGATATACCAGATACATAAGTGGAATTAACAGTGTGATTCATGAAAAAAAACCCTAAACCCCTACATTGTAGTTTTATTAATTTCATTCCATGACTTAATTTTCTGAAGACCTCTAATTGCTCTTGGAAGCCAGAAAGCCAGGTGGGCTTGGCAGGTTTTGCTGCTGACTTAATGAGTCTGAGATAAGCAAATGTCATGATCCATGGAGGGATTAATTATTGCTAAATTGATGATGCTCTGATCTATTGCATGACTGCCGCTACTCTTCTATTTACACATATTTTGAAACACTGAATTAAGTTCAAAAATTGAATTTTTCCATTTCTCTTTCTTTAAATAGCAATAATAAAAGTAGTTGAAAGCTATTTTACTATTAACTCAGAGATTTCTTTTTATTTATGATCTCATTTAATGTCCTAGTTTAATAGCTAGGAGAGAAATCGTGCCTTCACTTTTTCTTCATATTTTGGGAAGTTAAATGGGTCAAAATACTGTGTTTAACATGTTGCGTAAATAATTTAGCTCTGGCAAAGGATACATATTTGTATTTTGATGCCTTAGGGTGTTCGTGAATTTGTAGATTTTTATACTTCTAGGTAGTTTCTTACATTTAGAGTAGTCAGCAACCTCTAACCCTGTGCTAGCT
>JAWWEW010000001.1:59097832-59109674 GCA_035583185.1 Anabacerthia variegaticeps
TGTTTGCTTCTGTAAGACATGGCAGAGTGGCTCAGGGGTTGGCTGGGTATGTGTCCAGCCAGGAATGAAATGAAATGGATGCCTTTCAGATTAATTTACTCTCCATGTTTGAAGCGGTGGTGCTTGGATAAGAGCTCTCATGGTTTTCCTGAGGCTGTGAGTTCAACCTAGCACCAGTCTTTTCTATGTGTTACTTGTCAACACGTGTTGTACTCTATTATACTCTTTTATACTTTAACACTCTCTTATACTCCTTTCTAGTTTGTATCCCTAAAACCCCATAAGTAAAAGAACTCTACTTTACCCACATACAGTTATCTTGGAAAGTTCCACCCCCCTCCCTCCTTATGGCAACAATTTACAAAGAAAAACACCTGAAAGCTCTGAGTTTGATGAGGTATTTTATAACTTATTTTATTAATGTAATGAACAACAGAATTACAGATCTCTTTTAAGAACTTACATAATGTCAACATGGCATATTTTAAAATACTCTCCAGGCATGAGGAAGGATTAATGGACTAAATGAATACTGCTAATAGTTTTAAGAATTTGCAGCCATTTGTAATGGCTACACTCATGTGAGAAAATAAAATATAGTGAAACCTTTTCTTTGCTCCTGAAGACAAGCAGCAGAACATTTCTTTCTAATTGACACCCACTGTTGGACTCTCTTCTCCCCTGAAATAGACTTACTACTGTGACGAGACCCCTGAGGGTAAGAAGGACAGGCACACTCCAGACAGGCGTATGATGGAATGGTGGAATGGCACATTTATTAGACTGGTGCTGGCTTATATAAGGGTGGCGTGGAACTTTCTGGAAAGGGGGTGAGACCTGGGAGGAGCATGGAAATCCTGTCACAGAAAAGGAAAAAGCAGGGAAGGATTATAATCATAAGGGGTAAATAAAGGTGGAGATAACCATATATGGGAAAAGCTCCACTGTGGCAGAATCTGTCCAATCAGGGAGCAGGAATAACACCAAACTCCATTTTATATAGCATGCAACAATGCTATTTAACTTTACAACTGGGAATTCATAAACTGGGAAACCCATAACAACCTGATATACAGCAATACACTGCCTCTTGTGCAGGATAGCTCGTTCTGGTAGCTCTCCTTCTTGATTCTTCGGTCTCGTCAAGCCACTTCATGGTCTCTCTACCATTTAGTGTAATCTTGTACTCCTACATTCCTGTGTTGAAACTAGGGAACAGTATGGTTCATCCATGGCTCTCCCTCAGCCTGCTCCTAGGAAGTGTCTGGAGAGCATTAGCTGTCATGAAGCAAAACTTATGCAGTTGCTAGGGAGTGTGCTTGACTGCTTTCCACTATACAGATATTCAAGGTCTCCTTCGGTTTTGGGTAACCAGCTCGAAGCACCTCCTCTGTTACTAGGATTTTGAAAATTATAAGCAGTGGAGCACTCCGCTCCTTATGATTATCTTCAGGGTATTTCATACTAGGATTGTTAAATCACTCTGTTCTCTGAAAGCTTTCTTTTTAATTTCTTAGGTTTTAAAACATAGCAAAATTTTCTTCTGAAGACAATAATTTCATATTTTTTGCCTTTTCTTTGAAATCCAAACCCAGAATACAGCAGAGAAAAAAGGAGTTTAAAAAAATAAAAAAAAAAAAGCATGAACACCAGAGAGAAATCACAAAACAATACCTGCTGCAATAATACTTGACACTCAATTACTTTGTAGTTCTAGAAGATCCACTACTGCACAGCTATCTGCACATATGCATAAGTAGCTACCCTGATTGATATTAGCACATGAATATGAAAAGAAGTAATGATGACTTGTAACTTACTATAAAGGCTTGACATGGAAGCTTGCTAGAAATATATGAAAATTGCTTGTTGTTTAAGTGAGGATGGCATTTTAAAATATTAGCCTAATTATTAATTCTTTTTTATATTTACTGTATTATCATAAATCAAAAAGAATTCTTTTGGAATTAGTGAAGATGTCATACAGATTTCTAACATTAATTCAACATTAATTACTTGAACTATTTGTAACAGATAAACTTGAGAATACAGTATTGTGATTCAATTTTCAGTGCACATTATCATTTGTTTCTTTTGAGAGCAATAAAGAAATTAGTAGGGAGCTACATGCAAATGGTACTATGGCTCTAGGCTACAGAAAGTCTGATCCATGCCCCCATTATTGGTAAGATGTTCAGAATAGTGTTGTGGGAACCATCTTTAAGCATGCTATTTGTAACTGTATGTCTCTTGTCCAAACAATCCATTCCAGCTTTAACTAGCTGCACTAGTGAAGGGAGGCTGTAAAAGTCCTGGCAGCTTTTCTTTTTTTTTTTTTTTTAATAATGATAGATAAGAAGATTGCTTCAGGACTACAGATGTGAGTCCCCACTTGTGGTTATATTGCTGTAACATATCTGTGACTGGTCTGAAGTTCTTTTAGAGAAAGATAGGCAAAGACTTCATAATCTTCTCTCCTGGGATGCTGGGAGAATCAGCCTTTGGTCCTGGAGTGACTTTCATTCAGAGAGACTCTATCTATCAGGCAAATTCCTAATACCTTCAAGCAGAAAAAAGTTGCAACTTTGCCATCAGGTGCTCATTTCATTGACAAGAGGATTCACACTTTTACTTTGCATATTGTCTTACATATAAAGAAAAGCAGTTAAGGTAGCTGAGAATTTTCTTTCAGTTTGGAAATATATCTTGAAATTCATATGATTGGGTAATGGCACTAATAAAAATACTAATAATAGGTCTCATTTAACATTAAAAAATACTAGTTTGTTACAGAACTTTTTTGAGATACATAGCAAAGAGGAACAAGAAAATGATGAGTCCCATGGCATTGAATACCTATTATTTCATTGAAAAAGTGAGACACTTTCCTGAATTCATTCTTAAAAATTTTATTGAATTAGCAGTATGAAAATCCCAAACAACACCATACTGCAAGAAATAGAATGTTCATGACATTATTAAAAACGAAAAATGAAGAATGCTATGTTGAATCATTGCCTTCCTAACAGCAAATAGGAAATTAAAAATTTAAATTAAAAAAACCCTAAACCCTAATACAGATGGTGCAAAACAGTGACCACAGTGGTCAAAGCTAGGAAAATAAAAATTAAAAAAAGAAAAGCTGCACAGAGCAAAGTGGAATTATGAAGTAAATACCATGACCACTCTACATGGTTTGTGCACATCAGTGAGAAGTGTTACGTGTTAATAAAATGTTTGGGGATAAAATAGTACTGCGTTTTTCATTAAGTAAAACACCTAGTAATACGGCATCTGTGAGATTTGAAAGGATATGAAGTAAAACTCTTGCCTGTATCTCATTCTCTGTGTTTTATATAACTTACCAAAAGCATGAAAAATTTCAGATTTCCTTAACTGACTAAGCAATGTTGATATTCCTGTTTCTGATCTGTGGTCTGTTTCTATCAAGTAAATGCTAGTAAAATATTGCAACTGCTGGGATTTCTCCAGTGACAGTTTCCATCATTTATCTTGTCTTGCACTTGAGGAGTAGGTCAGATGTTCTAACATTTATTCTCAAAGGTTGGGTTTTGGGTTTTTTGTTTGTTTGTTTGTTTGTTTTTCATGTGTTTGAATCTTTTTCTTTTAGATTTGGTTTTACTTGCATCTAGTATAATTTTACATATAGCTGCCCCTATGAATCTATGCAAGGTAGTTATAGGTAGAAGTGTACAAAACATTGTTTAATTGAACAATAAATGTATTGCAAATCCATATAGTATTATGCATATTGTTCAAAATTTTCAGTTTGGTTATAAAAGCTGAAGATTATAATGTAACATTCTGAAATTCATTTTCTTTGCAAGTATTGAATGCTTCATGTGACAATGTCCATAACTATGTTTTGTCTTCTAACTGAAAACACCAGAAGATGGCTAATAAATTGCAAAATATCTCCTGCAAAATGAAACTGCTCAAAAAGAAGAAAAGTCAGACAGGTGAATTCACCTTGAAATTAAGATAACTGCATGTAGGTGCGAACACTTGAACAAAGGGACTAACATCCTGTTTCTGCAATCTTAAGAGACAGTTGTAAAAATGTTCTCTTTGAGATCCGGTAGAGAACTCAAAACGCTTCTATGGACCTGGCATTTATAAAACAGGACTAATACAAGTAGGTACCTGGCAATGTTTAAAAATACCACTAAAAATGTATGTTCACTCAACTAATCCTGGCCATAGTCACTACTGTCAGTGTAAACTGGAGAGAAACTCCACTCACTGCAAAGTAGACACCAAGGACCCAACTCTAGACAAGCACCTAGATTGATCTGAAACACTCCAAGGTTTCTCAAACATTTTGATGGAGTTGACAGAGACAACAAAAAACATGTGAGATATTCAAGCCCTTCTGGAGTTGCAAATGAAAGAAAGGCAGAGCATTCTAAAACTTCCCAAATGGCACTAAACCTGTGTATGTGTGCTGGCAAAGTAAATTACTTTGTTCTGTCTAGTCTCTTAAACATTCAACTCTTTTTGGAAGTGACTCAGAGAAGTTGGCTAAATATAGAGATTTAAACCCATCTCACATAAAGTAAATTCTACCACTTAACCTCTAGCTGCCTGAAGCTACTCAGAATATATACATAGTTACTTTCCTTTAACAAGAGAAATAAAAGATCTGTTTTTGCCTCAGTCATAAACTTTCAATACATTTTTTTTGTTGTTTGGGTTTTTTTTGTTTTGCTTTGTTTTGTTTTGTTTGTTTACATGAAAGAAAAAAAGATTATGGAAGTAATTAGAATTTCAATATTTATGTTGATCCTTTTTTTTTCCTTTTTACATTTCCTTTTATTTCACTATCTCTAGTACATAGCCTAATTGTCCTTTCAGATGTACTTATAGAAGGTATAAAATGTTCATTTGGAAATAAACAGAAAAATAGTCAGTGGAAGTGGCCCTGTCTGCTCTAACACTTTAAAAACAGATCTTAATTTTTTAAGAACAGCACAGGCAAACTCTCTCAAGGATAAAAAAGGGCAAGGGACACAGAAAACATGGACTTTGACACCAATTTTGTTTATAGTCCAGGAGACAAAAAAAAAGGACAACACACTTAACAGTCTTTGTTCTTGCAAACTCTTAGGTCTTTTTTGAGCCAAGATCTGCCATCTCTAGGAAACCCAATTGTACTTTCTCATATATCATGTGGGGGTTTGTTTAGATTTATATTTATTTTTTTATTACATATAAAGAAAAGAATAGAATCTGAAAATACTTCTGGAACTACAATCATGCAACATTTTGCCTGAAAATATTGAGGGAATTCCTGACCTACTTGCCATACTACAGCACAGCCACCTATTTGAGGAGCACTAGCAACCAGAAACAGGAGTTGGTATGACTTCTGAGAATTTTATGGCTCCTTACCCCTAATTGCTGAATTAATAGAATCTGTTTTTCTTCAGGTCTCTCCATAGAAGCAGCTATGGGTCTCAGAACACCTGGAAATCTAGTTCACTGAAGATTGTCAAGGGAGCTGAGCTATTCTCAGAGGATGTATAAATCACAGACATTATGAAACAGAGTGCCTGGAATGTGGAAACTGAGTATACCATTATTTACTTTTTCTCAAAGTACCAGTTAGAGAGCTTTAATACCATATTGCCATTTTAATTAGTAATCCAGGATCTCTATGAGCAAAGATCTAGAGAACAGGAGAAGCAGTTGACTTTAGGAGTTAAAAAGCTTTGGAGTTCTTTAGATAAAGACAGTTAGATGATGTGAAACTACACCAATATATGTCATGGTGCACTTTTATGTCACTTGAAAAGTGAGGCAACTTAGAACAATTAACCTCAAAAATCCTTGAAAATGAAAAATTCCTATTAAATGAAAATTTATTTGAATTAAAGGGCCCCAAAACATACTCAGTATTTTGAATTAATAATATTCTACTAAAATTCGTTTGTCAAATTCTTTGGTAAATAATTCCAGGTTTACATTTGTTTTAATGCATGCTCTCCTGTAACTTTACTAGGAAGAAAGGTGCAGCTTGTTAAAAATTTTTAACTAAAATTTATTAGCAAATACTACCTTCTCACACAGTTCTTAAATACTTATGCATATAATTATAAATGCAAGGACTCATTTAGATTTTATTACCAGTATCATTATAAAGATGAGATTTGTTTGAAGCTACCAGTCACTTAAATATGTGACAAAATCTGGAGCACAAAGGTTTGGTTAAATTGTTTGCTTGGGAGAACATTATTCTGAGAGGAGTAGGACAATGAATAAAACAACATAAAATAAACCCAAAGCTGTCCTGATGTTATAACTTTCTCATTTACCACTGTATTTTGAAGGTATTTAAACAGAGTTTTAGAGGAGACAAGACCTGACATAGCCATGTCACTATATCTTATGATGTTACTATATTGTTTTCTTGACCTCATTTCTTGACTAAATGACTAAAGCTAATGATTGCTAACCAATCATTTTTCATCTGCAGGTACTGAACTGGTTCATGTGATGCTCCATATGATGCTGTCAAGCTAATGAAAAGCAAAGAAAAGTGATTATTCTGCTGTTTGGTGTATAAAGAAAATCTCAATTGTTAAAGACACAAATAGCTTGAAAACTATGTGATAAGATTCTCTTTTCTAAAAAATGCAATGTCCGGGTTTGATTATAGAACAAATCATGGTAAATATTGATCAAACAACTATCTTTAAAACAGAGACCATGAGATAACTGTTGAACCACCAAAAGACTTCTGGAAATTCATGAACAAAAATTGAAAATATGGAATGGAGATACTTCTATCAGTTTTAGCAATCCAAAAGTTAGACTTTGGAATAATCTGCCTGAGTCTTCTTTATAACAAGGGAGGAAAATTTGACTTTCTAAAAACCCCCTAAGAAAAATTTTCTAAGATGCAAAGAAACATCATGCACACATAGTTTTCTTTCCAATTATTGGTAAACAAGCCTGTATGACTAGAGCAGACACCTAACAGTTGGACTGTAAAAGATAGGTGAAACAAATCCAAATACCCAAAATGCTTTCAAACTTTATTTGACCATGACTGTACCAAAAAGAAGCCATGAATGGATAGCACATTCTAGCTAATCAAAGATTAAGGATATAATTTTGTCAGCTCCTTTAAGTGCAAAAAAAAAACTATCAGGAGATCAAGATGGGTGATTAGAAGATTGAAAGCAGCTCTTGAGGAGAAGAACTTGAGGGTGTTGGTGGATGAAAAAATGGAATATAAATTGACAATATATGGGTACAGCTCAAAATGACAATTGTATCCTGTGTTGCATCAAAAGAAGTGTGACCAGCTGGTCAGTGGAGGTGATTCTGCCCCTTCTCCTCTAGTCTTAACACACCCCACCTGGAGCACTGTGTCCAGCTTTGGGGCCCTCAAAATAGGAAAGACACAGAACTGTTGGAACAAGTCCAGAAGAGGACTACAAAAATGATCAGAGGGCTGGAACACTTTCCCTATGAGGACAGACAGAGAACAGGCATTGTTTAGTCTAGAGATCAGAAAGCTTTAGGGAGATCTGGAGCCTTCCAGTACTTAAAGAGGGCTCTCAGGAAAGATGGGGAGGGACTCTTTTCAGGAAGTGTAGTGATAGGACGAGGGGTGATGGTTTTAAAAGGAAAGAGTGTAGATTAAGATTAGGTATCAGGGAGATGTTCTTCACTATGTGGGTGGTGAGGCACTGGAATGGGTTGCCCAGGGAAGTTGTGGATGACCCATACTTGGAGTTGTTCAAGGCCAGGCTGGATGAGGCTTTGAACTACCTGATTTAGTGGAAGGTGTCCCTGCCTGTGGAGGGAGGGTTGGAATGAAATGATCTTTAAGGTCCCTTTCAACACAAACTGTTCTATGATTCTATGACTCCTTCTCTTGATTCAACAGGCAGCCATTAAAAAGGAATTTTAAGCTGTTGTTTAACATAAAGTGTGGAAATAATCTGGATCTTCATTCCATTGTGAGTGAAATGAAAATAACAATTGACAGTATATTACCTGGTGAGAGTACTCACATGTGAAATCTCTGGGTTTCTGTGTTTAATGAGTGAAGTCAATGTGATGCAAGTGATGAAAGTGTTGAAATGAGTAGACCTGCGGGAGAAAAAAAAAAAAAAAAACTAAACAAAAACCACAACGCACACACAAAGAAAAGGATTCCTAATGCTATTTGGTTCCCTTTAATATGGTTGGTGCTGAAAGAGGAACTCCATTCTGTCCTTTGTCCCCAGCTACAAATTTTCAGCACCTTTGCTATGCAGATTTAAGTATTTAGATGGCCTTGAGAGGAACAAGAGGGTATTGATTTTCTTGATAAAATCTACGGTGTTTGCATTATGTGTCATGGGATAGATTCCCTGATTGATCGCCATTCAACCTCATGATTGCTGAAAAAGCTGAGTGACTGTGAATAAGGAAAGAGAGGGAAAGAAAGCAACTCTTTCCCTAGTGGTCCACCCTCGTACCAGTTTAACTGATAATGCAGGTATATCTAAAGTTAATGTTTCAGATCCACTTTCATGCATATCTTCATCTTACGTGAAACTTTTAGAATACAAGTGTCTCAAGATTTAACATACTAAGAACTGCATATAGCTGAATGGAGAAAAAGGCTAAAAAGAGGGGGGAAAGTAACTTAGTATCCTGGAGACAAACAGTACTTGATTCGGAGTGATTAATTTGAAAAGTTGCAATATGTCCATTAGCTGACCATTTCTAAGTGAAGCCTTGTGCACTGTCATAGTGGTGATTAATTTAAGCAGAAGGATCAAGGATGGAAAGGAAGAAAGGAAAATGCCTGCAGCATTTGGGACTAAAGGCACTTAATGTTTTTCACAAGGGCTAACAAAGAATTTGAGAAGCACTTATCAGGTAGGTAATGACAAACCTAATTTACCTAGCAGGTGGGAACATGGATTGACAGGGAGGCAGATACAGAAAATACTAGAACAAGTGCTGTTCCACAGTAACAAGAATAGGTTTGGGTATTGCTTGAGAACCAGCTTACAACAAATTAGTCCTGAGATTTTGGAGGGTTTTCATGGGAGTAGCATGAAACTTGTTGCTTTTTGGGTTTTGTGCTTCAATCTTGTATTAAAAAGTAGTGCACTAAAACTGCCTGAAAGACAACTCAGTCATTGGTCATAGACAGCACAGCTTCATGAAAGGAAAGTCCTGCTGATTTCCCTTGATCAGCTGGATTACCTGATATCCTTTTATGACAAAGTAACCCCCTTAGCTTATCAAAGAAATCTAGTTGATGTAATCTTTTTTGATTTCAGTAAAGCTTTTGATACCACCTCTCACAGGACCCTTGTGGAGAAAATGTCCAGCACAGCTGGATAAACACATCATGTGGTGGGTGAGCAATTGCCTCATGGATCAAGTGCAGAGGGTAACAGTGAATGGGGTAACATCAGACTGGTGACTAGTGGGGTTCCATGGGTCTCCATCTTTGGCCCTGTGCTTTTCAGCATCTTCATAAATAACTTGGACACAGGACTGGAAGGGATACTAAGCAAGTTTGAAGATGACACAAAAGTGGGAGGAGCTGTTGACTCCCTAAAAGGCAGAGAGGCCCTGCAGAGAGACCTCGACAAATTAGGCAAGTGGGCATTCACCAAACATATGAAGTTCAACAAGGGAAAGTGCCGGATTCTGCACCTGGGATGGAGCAACCTCGGATGTTTGTACAGACTGGAGAATGAAATTCTGAAAAGCATTGTCACAGAAAGGCACCAGGGGATCATGGTCAATGACAAGTTGAATCTGAGTCAGCAGTGCCCTGGCAGCGAGGAGGGCCAACCCTGTCCTGGGGGGCATCAAAAAAGCATCACCGGATGGTCAGGGGAGGGGATTATCCCACTCTTCTCTGCACTGGGGCGGTCTCACCTTGAATATTGTGTGCAGTTTTGGACAATATAAGAAAGATATTAAGCTCTTAGAGAGTGTCCAAAGGAGGGCAACGAAGATGGTGAAGGGCCTTGAGGGGAAGCTGTATGAGGAGCGGCTGAGTGTACTTGGTCTGTTCAGCCTGGAGAAGAGAAGACTGAGGAGAGACATCATTGCAATCTACAACTTCCTTGTGAGGGGAAGAAGAGGAGGGGTAGAGACTGATTTTGCTGGTGACCAGTGACAGGACCTGAGGGAATGGCCTGAAGTTGTGTCAGGGTGGGTTTAGGTTGGATATTAGAAAAAGGTTCTTCACCAAGAGGGTGGTTGGGCACTGGAGCAGGATCTTCAGGGAAGTGGTCACAGCACCAAGCCTGTCAAAGTTCAAGAATTATTTGGACAATACTCTTGGGCACCTGGTGTGACTCTTGGGGCTGGTCTTGTGTAAGACCAGGAGTTGGACGGGATGATCCATATTGATCCCTTCCAACTTGACATTCTGTGATTCCATGAGCCTGTAAATCACAGGACTGCACATTGTTAGCTGTAGTAATTGAGAATTTCACAGAGTACTCGTCTTTGAGTACTAAACATGAGAAGAGTCTCTGTGCTCTAATACTATTTGGCTCAACAATTTATATGTTCATCCTCTTGAAATGCTCATACAAACAAAACAAAACAAAAGACCTCAGATTTCTCGTTTCAAGCTGGGAAGTTGTTTAGTCTGTCATGTTATTGATATAGTAGTAGTTTGTGTATTTTAACCAAATGCTGACAAATTGAGAGCAAGATATTATGTTTTAAGGTTGGTGAAAGAGAATTTAATTTTCTAATGGAAACATTTAAAAGAAGTAAGACATCAAAAATTCTCAGTGACAAGACAAATTATCTCCCAACCAGATAGTTACTGTCAAGCAGTGTCAGGCAGATTTGAAAGGCTAAAGGACACCATGGAAAATCAGATTTCCTGCCGCTTTAGAAAGTAGAATATATGAAGGCAAGCTGACTAACTTCAACCAAAGATAAACATTTTTCTTCAGATGGGCCACAACCAGAAAATATTGTTGGAGTGAGCAGAGTTTTGTGGGTTTTGCTTCGTGTTATTTATTTTTATTTTTTTTTTTTTAATTCTTGCCAATTCAGTAACTCATGTCAACAATTTTCTTCATGACAGGAAGAGAAATATATAAACCAGTTGGATGAGACTGAAGTAGAGGATAGGTAAGATTATTTCAGAGCAGTTTTGGAAGCATGCTGCTGGAATTCACTTAGCAGTCTGAAGAACGGTTACTGCTGTTTATGTATCAGTTTATTCCTGAAATTTGGAAGGAATCTTGTCATGCTAGAGAAATAATTTCTTTTAGAATTAGTGAAAAGAATTCACCCTAATTTCTCTTACAAAGAGGTATTTTCTAACACATTTTCCACAGTGAAAGATACAACTGAGTTAGCTATTCACTCTTTTGCCAACACAGGATTTTTTTTTTTGTTTCTGCACCTCATACTGTTGTGCCTCTGTGCCTGCTAACTCTTTTTTTCACAGCAAATTTCAGTTGTAGGTTGTTGCAGTATACACTATACCCCATGAATAGTCATGCACAAGCTAATACTTCTTATTTTTAAAAAAAAAAAAAAATCTGCTATGACATCTGAAATGTTTGTTTATAGTCTTTAGTGACTTGCCATGTCCTGCTTTTCAGAAGGATGAAATTACTTGTGTGGTTTATTTTCCAGTATTTTCAGTATTTTAGTAGGAAAAAAAATTAAATTTCAAGCTTTAAATAGTCTTTCACTTCAGAATTTTCATGCACTCTTTCCCTCTTAGTAAAACACATTGCGTCACAGGATGTCTTAGTTTGAGAGAGAAACTAAGATGTAAATGTTGGCTAAGAAATAAAATAATCCCTCTCCTTAAATTTAG
>JAWWEW010000001.1:59112804-59218382 GCA_035583185.1 Anabacerthia variegaticeps
GATCACCTCCCAACCCACTATAAACCAGGGAGAAACTCCCTTTTACAGCTGCTTCCCCGCAGCTCAGCTACCCCCAGTAACTCATGCTGGTACCCAGTTCCCATTACCGGTCTCATCTTCCTTCAAGCAGGACTTGAGGTTCTTGAGGTCCGGTCTGGGAGAAGAAGGGAGGGGAAACATCTTCTCCCCCCACCTTAGGAGAGCAAGAGAGGGAAAACCTCCCTTTGCAAGCAGAGCTCTTATGAGCATTCCCTTCCCCTTTCGGGGTGGGGAGCACAGGGCACCACACCAGGCTGGGCAGCAGAGAGTGTGTGTGTGTGTGTCTGTGTCTGTGTGTGTGAGAGAAATGCCAACAAGGTGTAGGAACTGGGAAAAGCCTCCCTGTCTACGTGGCAGCTTACTACTTTTATAACACTACTCAATTATCATATCTAAAGATCGTATTCAATCTAAGACATGCCTATACCCAGAACTTCCTTTGGTTCTTCTGCATGGCACACCTCTTCTAGAACAAAGTTGGAGGTCTTAAGACGCCTTACTTCATCCTTATCATCATCTTCACGCCACTTTCCCTTACTGGAGCTTCTCCAAGGTTGCTGGGTTTTGCTTTCTTGTTTTGACTAACATGGTATCTAATTGTCTTAGCTCTGGTACATGTTTCCCAGGCACGGTGTTCCAGCTATTATCTGACCCTTAAGACAGCTAGCACAGGGTTAGAGGTTGCTGACTACTCTAAATGTAAGAAACTACCTAGAAGTATAAAAATCTACAAATTCATGAGAACCCTAAGGCATCACACAACTCCACTCTACACACATTTAAATCTGTTTACACCTTGAGTATTTTCTTGCTGAAAGAACAAAATCCTTAATATGGTAACTAAACTGGCTTCACAACTATTCTTTCTGGAGCCAGAATCCAGAAGCAAGTTGGATCAAATTCCTCTCAACATATAATTCATAGTTTGGACAAACACTTTCTTTCTGTGAGAATGGACCAGCAATATTCTGAAAGGCTCAGAATTAATTAGTCTTAATTATCTGTCAGTAGAAATCATCCCTAGGGTGCAAATGTCCACATCTAAGTTAGACATATGAAATGTCCTAGTCTGCAGAGAAAAATAGGAGGTTTTACTGCAAAGGTCTTTTAATCCTGAAGCAGTTGTCTGAGCTGAGTCTTATGAATCGTTGCCCTAAATTTACTTGTTTATCTACCTGGTAGGAAGGTTTGGGTTGTCCATCATGTACATGTCTACAATGTAGCCACACAAACCTTGAGACCAATCAGTCTCAATGATACCTTAGCATTTTTATAAAAATATTTTTCTGTAAACTCAAATTGACTAATGTTTCGGAAAACTCAGAAATAGTGAATATTGCATTCTTTACTACTAGTATTGTTTCCCTGTTGCTTAAAATTATTTTCAGCATATCCATACGTGTTTAGAGATTATTTAACTATGTCTGCACTAATTTGCACCATACAACATAGACCAGCTCTGAGTGGTTTTTTGTTTGGTTTGGCTTGGTTTGGTTTGTGGGTTTTTTCAGGTTGTGTTTTTTAGAATACTTTGGACTTGGATAAGACAAAGGTGAGACCCAGATGCTAGCATCCTCAAAATAGTGTAATTCTTTGAGCAGCGGAAAACAGAAAATGGACTGTGCTCACTTTGTTAGTCCAAAGCCCTGAACACTTGGTACGTTCGCTATCATAAGACATTGTAACATGTGAGGTATGGCTATTCCTATGGACAAGAACAGTCACTGCTCCCAGGCGTCATAAACTTTGATGTGGCACAAAAGGAAATGATCATGTCTGAATCATCAGGGTGTTTTGTCTAAGATCACACTGCCCCAGCTCCTTCATCTTTCTCCTTAGACTGGTATGATCAGCTACCTTAGCCAGGATTTTTGGAACATGTGGCTTTGTGTATAGCAGCTTTCACCATCCGCCTGGGGGTGCAGAGAGACTCAGTCCTGCATTAACAGGGCTATATGGCACACTCCAACACAGAGGAATTCACCTTATAAATTTATCCACTTTTTTGACAGTGTATGTAGCATGAGAAGTTCTCAAGGACAGAAAGTACATTTTGGGCAAAAATTAAATAATTTTTATATCACAAAGAAAACAAAAGGCATTGAACACTATGACTTCAGCAGCCAGTATATGCTATTATTTTCTATTTTTCACCTGGGATAGCCAATATATTATAACATTTACTATTGCCTCAGACAGATCTTAATTTTCCAGAATGTTTTCCTGTTATTGCAGTTACTGGTAGTTATGGACTCTTACTTTCTCAGGATGTTTTCCCCTTTTACCTGACTATTTTCCCCCTACTTTTGTAGAGAGTAAATTGCCCCTATAATTCCTTCTTTTTACACCTGCCCATGTTATCCTAGGATGTCTCTGGTTCCTAGGTATCAATCTATACTTCAAAGATGCCTGCTGTAATTTTCAAGGATGGTCCTGGTTCGCATGCCTAGTTCCCAGACTGGCAGTATTTCAGCAGACATTTTCTTCTTTTCCATAACTATCCCTCCCGTTCAGGTCACCTTTCTGCCTGCTCACATTCATAGCTTAAAAGACTTGGTTGAGTTACATTGAAAGAAGACTTCACCTCTTGTTTCTTACCATCTGTGCAGAAGTACTGAGGACTTGTACACAGCTGACAAACAAATCTGAAAAGAATATGTGACTTTATAGCACTTCTATTTCAAATAGGAGTCTGACTTGCAAAGCCTTCAGCTCTCCTTTCTGCTCAAGAAAGAACTAAAAGTGTGCTGGCTTGGGAAAGAATCTGAGTAATTGTCCATATGTTTATGTCATTCTCATTTAAGTAGTTTTGAGGAAGAATCATGCCCCAGAAAAACATAATGGAGTTCTGAAGCAAAAATCAGGAAGCAAAAATTTGCTTGACTCATCTCAAATTATGTTCCTTTCCCATTTTGCTTAGGTCAGCCCAGGCTGTGCTCACACTCCAATCTTCTTCTGCCCACGGGTATAGGTAAGGAAGAAAGTTATTACTTCCCCTGGGCCATTGCTCTGAGGCAAAAAGTGCTCTGTAAGGTGAAGAGAGACCTCACTCCTCACTTTAAAATACTAAAGCAAATACTTTTCAATATAGAAAAAATCAACCAACAAAAAAAAACAAAAACAAAACAAAACAAAACAAAACCACAAAAACCAAATCAACAAAACAAACAAACAAACAAAAACCAAACCAAACCAAAACCAAACAAAAACCCAAAAACAAAGCAAAAAACCACTTCAGCACTTCATTCTGAAGCAATAAACATATAAAAAATAGTAACTCTATTCACTGCTAATTTCCTTGAAAAAGCCTTTTTTGATGACATCCTAGAAAAGGCCTTGCTTTCTGCCAGCGACCTCTTGTTCTGCAGGGTTGAATTTTTGGCTAATGTGGAACAGAAAACCATATCCCTCCTTGGAGCCCTTCCTGAATGCATTGAACACTTCTCTAGGAATGGACTTTTCCCAGAAGGCAAGGAGGGATTTGTCAGTATCTCAGCAAAGACAGTTCATCTGCTATGGATCTTTCCTACCTCTTGAAAAGTAAAGACAGGAGTATTGTCCATAGGACAGACTTTGACAGTCAAACATCAATGTACATAAATCCTCTGTGACAACACCAATATATTACATTCCCTAGTAGACTTTCAAGCACTTGATCCTGAAATTGTTAGCATTCTGCTTAATACCATATAACAAGTAACTACTGCCCTGTACACATATAAAAATGGGATTGGCTCCTCCCCACCCCCTGCCCCCAGTTATGATTGAAAAGATATTCTACAGCAAAAAAATATGGATCTATATTGATTGTTTCAGAGGTCACAAAGAAGTTTATTAAGGTGCTCTTGGTATTCCTTTCTTCCAAAAATTATCTTCCACTTCCTTTACAGCATGGCTGCCACTGTCATTGAATTGTGTCTTTGCTACAATGCTCATTCTAATTACAAGATCCTGAAGAAATAAATAACAGCTCTATCAGGACATCAGCAAACTGCTCTTCTAACAGCTTCTGTGGCAATTCCATTAATGCACCAAATTTTGACAGAAAAATCTCACATATCATCCTGGCTAGAGAAGGAAGCTGTTGACGACAGTTTAGTTACAGAACAGGAGTGTGAGGGGCTCTGTCTTCTTTTGACCTTGTAACCTCAGGATCAAAGGGTAGACCTTTCATTCTGGAAGCCTTGACAGAATATTACTTACATCCTAATATTGATCCTGCAGTTCTAGACCTGTTTATTTAAATGAAGGCTTCATTTTTAAATAAACATGAACTCAATAACTTATTTTTCATTCTCTTTTCCGCTTTCCACAGTTCTCTAGAGAAAAAAAAAAAACAAAACAGAAAAACAAAACAAAGAAAACACACATACAAAACAAACAAACAAACAAACAAACAAACAAAACAAAACAAGAACACAAAACCAGAAAAAACTGTTTTATTTTCAGTGCTTGTTTTACTTGCGATTGAAAGAGAAAGATACATCAAACCCACGAGGACTAACAGTTCATTGGTTGTCTTTTTCATGGAAAAGTAAAGCCATTTTTGTTATGAGAAATGTCTAGTCTTGACTTAGCTACTCTGTAAATATTTCTTCTCAATTACAAGCAGTTATCAGGATTGTTCTCACAGACCGATTTTAGTAAAGGCAAATAAATTGCCAGTAGTCTGTGCATTTGTATCATGTTTTTTTTTTTCATCCAGACTGAGGAACTGAGCAAAGTACAAAAAATTCTCTTTCACTTCATAGTCATTGTTTTCTTACTTCAGAAATCATGGTATGCATTGAAGTGAAGGGAGGGTACGGAATTAGCCCTGGACTTGTCCTGGGAATGAGATGAGACAATCAAAGCTTAGAGTTCAGAAGTGCCTAGTATCCATCAGTAAAGGCCTGTACATAGATAACTTTGAACCTCAGACTAGTGACCTGGAAAGGAAACTTTGTTTAAAGCATAATAAACATGCATAATGCTCCCTAATTTGACATGCTGCAGAGTGTCTTCTACCCTTTACAGTTGCTTCAGAGTGAATGGGTTTCTGTCAGTGATTTGGTATAAATCTGAAGATGATACAGCAGATGTAATAAAGGACTGATACTAAGATTCCCAGACTGGGTCTACCAGCTGCAACCTGAACAGGGGATTGGCTTTTGATAGTGTTGAATATTGAAATGTTTTATTTGGCCCTAGATAAAACCAAACTAAACAAAAAACACAAACAAAACCCCCAAACAAACAAACAAAACAAACAAAAGTAAAGAAAAAGAAAGAAAGGGAGAGAGGGAGAACTAACTTCATTTCCAAATGACTCAAACTAGAAGCACTGGTGGCAGCAATGACAGATTTGTTAGATTATGGAAGGGGTGGTATGATCTGAGCTTCTACAAAAACATCTCCCTTTGGGCATTACATTTGTATGCATGAGCACTATTTTATTTTCAGAAGCAGACAGGTGTCTAATAGAACATTTTAATAATTTCTAAGAATGTGAATCCTGAGACTGATTGAAAGCAGAACCTTTTACATTGCTAGCATTGTAGCTTGCCAGTAAAATCAATACAAAATATGAATTTTATAAATATCAGAGTGATTATGAAAGTATTTGAACGAGATCCCAATACTAAGCAAACTATGGAATACAAATCTGTTGCAAATACACATGATAAAAACTGTCACCAGTTCAACTATCCTCTCCACATGTTTTACTTTTCATACAGATAAATTTACAACATGCATAACATACAATTTTGGACTACTAATTGTTAATTTGCAGAACTGTCATTTCTACAGGTCTTGAATGTTGTTATCTCTCAAAAAATAATATGTAAGAAAAATTTCAGTTATGATCTTATATTTTTCATTCAAAAATTTAGTATCTTTAACAGAACTCATCAAAATAGCAGACATCTTATCTATTAGTTTGTGACAATATTTTTTGCTGTTGTAAGGCAACCAAACATCTGACTGATGATCAGCAGAAACTTGTGTGAATGGGATGATCATAAGATTAGGCATTGAGAGGAGGTGTGATGGAATGTAGGATGAGAATCTTCTCCTTTGCATTTTTGTCTAAAGAACTCCAGCTCCCTCAGCTGCTCCTCATAAGGTTTCTCTAGACCCTTCACCAGCTCTGTTGCTCCCCTGTAAACAAAGGTGTATGTTTGCCAAGTTAAAAACAAGCAAACAACAAGAAAACATGAATCACAAAATCACAGAATATGCTATGTTGGAAGGGACCCACAGAACAATAACTGTTGTGTCTATATGGTTTCAGAGCCCTCTACACTACAATGCAATAATATGCCCAAGTCACACTGTCTAATATGTTTACAAGAATGTCATACAGCTTTTACTCTCTTCCTCATATCCTTTACAGGCTCATGGAAGTAGATGTGGGATGACTTTTGTTGTCATGTAGGAAACAAAAAAGTATTCTATGTAGAAATTTTGTGCCAGATCAGTGCCTCATTTTGCATTACTCTTCCTTGTGAAATGAAAGGCCTGCGGTTTACTTAAAAGTAATTTAAAAAGAAAAATCTTTCTTAGTTTTAAAAAACAAAACAAAATAAAACAAAAAACTTACTGCTTTATTATAGTAAAATTTTCAGCTTATTAAATCTGATAATAGATTTTGAAGCAGACATGAGAGAAATTATAGCATAACACAGATCTTTTCTGGCTGTGATTTAGTTTACAGATACTCTTTTTTCCATTTATTTCCTTCAGTTAGCAAACTCTGAGGTCACATAGTTTCATAAAGTTGGGATTCAGCTTGGTTCTGCATACAAAAAAAGTTTCATTCCACAGTTTGCGATTTACCAACAAATAATTTTGAATTATTTATTTCCAATATGCATACATGGATATCGGCACAATGTACATAGTTCATTAAAAAAGGTTGTGACAGACAGACTTTTCTGATTGGCAGTGTGTTAGAAATGGCCCCAAAATATGAGTGGCTGGAATGAGAAGGGCAAGTTTTATTCCTTTTTTATATTCATATGTGCCTCATTCTGCTTGGTTTTCTTCATGCCTCAGAGCAGCCTATTAATAATTGTTTTTCTTTTCCTCTCATACAATGTAAGGTTGTAGGTTAAGCCATTGGACTTACCACAAAGATGTCTGATTGATGTCTCTTGAAGTCAAATGCCTTCTTCTCACATTGTAACAAAAAAAAAAAAAAAAAACCTTCTCTGGACAACTTGTTCCACTGACTCACCACCCTCGCAGTGAAGAATTCCTAATATCTAATCCCAATCTCCTCTCCTTAAGTGATTCCCCTTGTGCTGTCACTACATGCCCTTGTAAAGTTTCTCTGTAGTCTCAGACTGTTCTCACCAATCAGAGAGGAAAGACATCTTCCTCTTTTCTTTTTTCACTAGACTCACTACTATTGTTCATGATGTATCATGATGTTTCATTTGTTCCAAAATATTTTTTCAAGTTCAAAGACAGGCATATGAATGCAATGGTTTAATATTATGATTATGTATCTACCAAGTATCAATACTACTTCACTGTTTGCCCATAAAAAAAGCTATGTAGATCCCTATCTATACAAATACACACACAGTGAAACAGATGCAAGCATAGTACACATATTAGTTAGAAATATTCAGAATAATTGGGGGGTAGGGGAGCAGGATGGGAAAGAAATAAAACATCATAGACTAGGGCAGCTTCAATTAGTAGTTCCACAAAATGTGAAAAGTGCAGCTCTATCACCTGGTTGAGCAAGCTCTTAAAGATCCCAAGGGTCAGGTTTGTTCACTGAATGGTTTCTAAGGTTTAGATTGTATTTGGCAGTTTAGCAATCAGAAATTGATCCCTAACACTCTTTCCAGCATGTTTTGGACCGGAAAAGTCAAGTTGCTGCAAGTAATAGAGATATATCGGCATACATACTTGGGAAAGTCTATATAGCCTCTTTCTTCCATGTACCTGGCCTAGCTAAGGCTATTACTGACTATTGATTCCTTTCATAAGCAGTACATTTCATCAAAATCATCCCCACGCATGAAATTGGTACAACACATGAGGAACATTTATTGTGCAGTCTATTATTGTCCCAGCTCAGTGAACCATCAAGAATGAAGTGAATCACTGAAGCAAAGAGAGCTGAACCACAAAATTCTGAAATTAACAAAAAAATGAACGTATATTTAGGCTGAGGGATTTTTATTTAATTTTTAAAAAAGACCTCTCTTTTCTGATGCCTCTAACATCAAATCATTTTTCCGCATTTTTCTCACTTTTCCTTATCTTTATATTTTTAAATTCTAGATTTCTCACCTATTTAGGACTCTGTTCAAATCCTATTACAGGGTGTCTGCTCTGTTTTGATCCATGGAGTGTTGCAAAATGGATTCTCTTGATTATCAACAACAGGTAGGATAGGCCAGGACATAGCGGTGCTCACCTTAGGGAGTTGACTGCCATGGCAATGTTGAGGCTGGAAACTCCCTGAGGAAGAGGCTCCCATGTGCTTTGCCAGGGGAGTCATGGCTGTCCCACTGCCGCAGATAAGAGCAGCACATTTGGGGAGTACTAGGACAGTTCCAGTTCTGGGAATTATGAATCTTAATGTGTATGAGGACAGATCAAAGCCAGGCAGGGACATGGGCCTGCTGATAGGGGATCAGGTTGATGGATGAGCAAACAAATGTCTACGACATAGCAGGGGTAGGAGTTCAGGTGGGCGCTGTGCACAGAAGCTTCAGCTTGAAAACCTCTCCCACAATAGGAGAGGAGAGCCTCTCTGAAGCAACCTAGCAGAGATATTTGGGAAAGTACTCATTGAAACACCTTCTATTTGTTTCTTCCAAGGTGACCAGCAACACACTCTCCAGTTTGGTGCTGAACCCAAACAGCTGTACTCCGGGAATGAAGGGTCTCAGGGGAATGACACTGACCCACATTTCTAGCAAAATTAAACAATCACATTTTTCACAAGTAGGCTGACCACAGAGCAGTTGAAATCAGAATTTCTGGATGATCAAATGAGTTTAAGAGGACTGCAGCATCTAATGGCTGCATTAAAAAAGAAAACCTTCCAACACAATAAAGCTTAAATAATATATGAGCTCCACGGTATCAAATATGTATATATATAACTCTATTTAGCACGCAACATGAGCTAATTTAATACAGTTTACCATAAAGCTGATAAACAAGGTCAGAAGCAATTTACGAAGGATTTGAGTGTGAACTGCAAGACATGTATATGAGTGAAATGGTGAAGCAAACTCCCTCTGTTATTAGGTGCAGCTAACAGATCAGAGAAAGATCTCATGTGAATGAGATAAACAGAAATAATCTCTGGCATGGTGAAAGAAGTGTTTAGAAAAGGCAATAGATATGCTTGCTACACCTTGAACAAGGATGGGCAATGTGGAAGGATTTTTCTAAGCAGACACTCTCTTCCAGTGCTCAAAACAATGTGTAAAAGCCAGGAATTTCTTATGCATTGTAAAGGGGAAAAAAGTGCTTGTGTTACTAACAAGAATCTCAGAGTCAGAGTTTAAATCTAGTGTCCCAAAGGCCATAAGCATAGAAGAGTAGTATAGAAACTATAGTGTCACAGCATACTGGAAAAAGAATCTGAATTTAGGGTGCTTTGTCTAAGATGGGACTGATAGTACCACAAATGCAATGGGGAGAAGCCATAGATGAACTCACAAAACTGAAGCTGAACACAGGGCAAAAAGGCCATGCAGAACATTGTAAAAAACCCTGCCATCAGTTGTTGCAGGAAAGAAAAAGGGAAAAATCTGTGTGGCAATCTGAATCAAAAGCAATCAGGAAATGCAAGCACTTACCAATCACTAAAGTGCAGTTGAACAGTGAAAAAGAACTTCTGGCAGGTAAATGCTTCAGCCTCATCTACAAGGGCTTAGTAACCTCACATCAAGCTCTTCCACCCTTTCTCAATGCCAAGCATCACTCACCACTACAAATAATGCATGATTCTTTGTAGGTCAGAATGGCAGAATGGGAATCTGAATGACTTGTGATGCTGAAACAAAGAGCACTTTATCCTAGTCACCGGTGGAAATACTGCTCAAGTAATCATGGTTTGTTACAAGAAAAATCAGGTGAGATGAAATTGATCAGATGTAAATGTAAGCTTTTCAAAGGTAGATGGCTATTGTTAGCAAGTTACTGGAGATGTCTTTACAAATGCCATAGAAAAACAGGCATCTCCAGAGGGTAATTTGTTCAACTATTTTAGACACTGATGTTAGAGCAGATTTATTACTCAGTGGTAATGCCAATTCCTCTCCATTGACTCCATAAAGAAACTGTGTGATGACTGTAGACTAAAATTAATGACTTTTAGATGCTCTAAACTTAGTGAGATGAATCCTTCATTAGATTAGCAAATTAAAATAATAGGAATTTTTCCCTCCCTCTCTGCACATAGCATGAGTAAATGGATTAGCCAGACAATCACTAAGTGAAAACAACCAAATGTTCAGGAACGGTCTTTGAAAAAAAATGTGCCACTTTTCTTAAAAAGTCATCAAAAATAAAGATTTTTCCTTTTCTATTACTTGTGTCAAATCTTTCAAAGCTTTCTCCTTTTCTTTTTTTTTTTTTTTTTTTTTTTTTGTGTTTTGTTGTGGGATGGGAGTGGATAACATTTCTCCCATGAACTTACAATGCTTTACATGTGGCAGCAGTATTGGTACTGACAATATTACTCATTCAAGAATAAGCTTTTGTCCTGGTTGCATAATTTACGGGTGGTGCAAGAAGATTGCCTAGATGTTTGAATGCATATATTTCTGTATTTGTCTCTAAGTTATCTGTAGTAATGTTTTTAATTGGGTTATCAATTTAGAGCAAATCTGACAACTGTTTTATATTCATATAGCTAAATAAAAAAAAAACCAACAAAAAACTATAATTCAATCTCTTGCTTCAATACCAATTGGCCTTGTCTCATATATACAGTGTGAGTAAAGAACCTTATAAAGAGCAGATCTGTATTGCAGGGAGTTCTAGCTGGAGCAATGCAAACCAGAGCCTTTGGGAGACCTAATACTTAACTAATCAGTGATCCAATACTGGAACTTATTCCCAGAAGCTTCTTTTAATTACAAGTATAGACCTGAAGTTCCTACTGGTTTTATGAGATGAAACATCTTTTGAAGGAGAAGCCTAAATAAGTGCTTTTAAGTGACAGAAAACTTTTAACACAAACTTAAAAAGTTGGAAAGTAACAGGATATAAACCTTCAGATATTCTGTTTCTCATAGTAATGCTTATTTGATGACTGATCATGTTTTCTGCACACATCTTAGGTTCATTTGGTTTATTAGCCTTTCTTACATTCAGTGAAAGACTAATAAAAAATAAATATGCTTTGGTAATAATGTGGTGTAACTTTATTTGCATCTCACATTTTTGTTCAAGTTGAGATGTATTTTGTCTGAAGTCACTCAGATTTCAGAAGGAGCAAACTGTATTAAAGTACCATAATTTTCATCCACAAATATCGAAATACTTTTCAAGGGGTAAAATTATTATCAGTTTGGCTAAACTTTTCACACTGAGAGTCTAGATGTCTTGTCCAATGTTATTAATACCAGCAACAACATCAATTGCCTCTCTGTACTGTACAAGTAAATCCACTGGGAGAATCACATTGAAGTACAGATGATCTATTCAGTGAGTCTCTCTTCTACATCAGAAATGCCAGGAGTGGCTTGCTATGATATTCTATGTGTCTAAGAATACATCTGTGCATGTGTATGAATGTTGTATAGTATAATAATAAATAAATATTATACATGCATAACATTAATTGTCATCTTGTAAGTAATTTCAGACAGATATATATTGAAGCCTTGTTTTGGATCTGAGTCTGCTTTTGTGGCTTTTATTCAAACCCCTAGCATATGCTGCACACAAGGGTTTTTGTTGTGGCTTAGTGTGCTAGAGTTAGTGGTAAATCTTCTTACAAAACAAAAAATCAAACCAGAAATGCCTAGGGAGAGGAACAACAGCCAGAAGGTGAGACAAAGACAGAACATGAGAAGTAATCTCAGCTGGCAGGTCCAGCCAGCCACAACAGAGTGATAGTGTGGAAATTCGTTGAAAGAGATTTTCAGGACACCGCTGTCCACACAGAAAACAGGATACACATTATGCAGTTCAAAGCACAGCCCTCAACATTACTGCTGCTCTCAAATGCCAGTGCATGACAGAAATAGCTTGCCCTCATGTAATTTATGCTTCTATCTAAACAGTAGCCAGCCATTTTTTATACACTTAAAATTGGCTGAAAGGAGAGAACTGTGGTTTTAAACATTTTCAAAATATAAATAAATCTACCATTCTAGTTAGTGATGTAAGTTACCAGCACTCGTTTGACACAAGCTTTCAAGAGTGAGAGGGGAGATGTTTTTACAGAAATATTTTCATTTTCCCGAGTGGAGGCTGTATAAAAAGCAAACCAAACTGAGTGAGAAGTAACAGATAGCTAATTTACAGCAGTGGATGTTGTGCATGTGTCATTGTTCAGAATTCCAGGAAGCTGCTTCTGCACCAAACCGTACTTGGACCTACTTCAACTTGCAGAGGTGTATGTACTAATTTTGTGCACTTTGGCCCATCTCCGAAAGCAGTTTGGGGGCCTAAATTCATTGAAATAAATGGAACCTAGATGCATAAATACCTTGGACAATCTAGCCTTGTCTAATTATATCCTATGAAAACTTGGAAGTTATATACCGATATTAGAGAACTGAACAATGCCAGACAACATTCCCAGGTACTGAAACAGTTTATACTGTTAAATTTTTAATGTAGCTGCTGGCATGATTTTATCATGTTCCAAAAGATTCTTGGCTGTGGCTCATGGGTTTTTATGGAAGAGGGATCATTCCCAGTATGTTGTTTGGATACATGGACCTTGTTCAGTTGTGTAAGAGTTTATTAGTGTGGACATAGTGTCTTTCAAGCCAATTGTCCACAGTGCCAGAAAGAGTAGTCCTGCACATGTTTCATAGATGCCACCTGAACAGCTCTGGGAGAGGTTAAAAAGCAGATCTGAAGGCATAGGGCTGCCTTTGAAATAAAGGAGAAATTTCCTAGAGAGAGGAAATTCATGGCATTACTAAACTGGAAAACCAGAAAGACAGGAAAGCAGGAAAGACAGACTGGGAGCAATCATGTGCACCCCACAGGAAATATTTAGTGGCAAAATACAAATCCACTCAAATTCATTGTTTGGTTTGAAATGACCATCCACTACCTTACAAACACTTAGGTGATAAAAATGGAAGTGTGTGTGCCTTTCAGGAGGGCAATGAAACATGGTGATATATTTTGGCGATGACAGGGTTGGGGGAAAACAACACAGTATTGTGCATGGCAAAATCTTACTGCACAAAAATTAGTTGCACTGCTGAATCTGGTGTCTTATTGACTGTCCTGTGTACAAACGTTGTGATATACTGTAGAAAACATATCTAATAATAATTCACATTATCCATATGTATCATTCATAATGAAAAAACCCCAAATACAGTCCATGCTGGTTTGATTTTTTGCTCCTCATATTTCAGTCTTAGCATAGACACTATTAAAACCTGTTATTTAGTCTTGAAGTGCCCTGAAGAATATACACCTTCTGTTATTTTTCTGGGGCTTTTATGGAATGTTGTTTTGTATTGTTTTGATCATTTGCTGTATGCTGAACTAAAAATTAGTTTTGTATGTATGTAGTTGTTTTTACTGAGATTGTTCAACTTGTTCATCTTTACCATTTTTACAACATTGTAAATAGAATAAATATATGGCATGTTTTTTGCCAGGTTTACTTACGTTACTTACGTTTGTTTTGTTTTGATTGGTTGATTTTCTGTTTTCAGATACATCCTTGGTACAGGTAGAAATTTCTAGACCAATGAAGTTGGGAAATATTGACTTCTACTACAACATTCCTCCAATTTTTTTTTTCTTTTCTGTTTTTCAGAATTTGAGAAATTAAAGGCATGATATCACTGAAATCAAAACCAGAGGTTTCATTTTTGTTAGACCCCTCTATGGGGAAAATTTTTTGTGTAATAGTTCTTCAGTAAGAATAATTTCCCAACAAAACATTTTGCATGGACATTGTAATTTAGAAACAGGTTTTAAAGCTCTTTGAAAAAAAAGATACCCTCTATAGAGAGAGTAAAAAATATGTCACTTTCTGCTTTTTTTCATTCAGGAAAGGGTTTTTAAGACAGATAACCACCAGAGAAATTTCATAGTCCTCTAAAGGTTGCTTTAAGAAAATACTTTTACCTGTTATGTTGTCAAGAGTTCTAAGTATTATGCTAAAGTTACAAAATATCTGTAGGTTTTATTATTAATGTCTTGAAAACATGCTGCATTAAAATATTGGTTTAGTATGCATTTTGAACTGAAAACCATTTTTTTTTTTAAAATTCAAATAGATTTGCCTGCTTCTACTAGCAATATTCTTTCAATGGTTAAACTGACATGTCCTCAAGATCAATAAATTTTATGAAAGCTTACTAAATTCTTTTCATTAGGCGTGTTTAAATATGAGAGGTATAGTTTTTCCTTCCCCATTAGTGTGGTTTTCCCTTCAAAGATATTTACAGAACATAAGATTTTCTTCACAAGGATTACTTTTGTTATGATTTGTAAGGAAAAGTCTCTCCTTCCCTAGCTATTCACAATGTTTTAGACCATTTTGACAGCGTGCATGAAATTAAAACAGGTCAAAGATTTCCATGATACAGTCCTCTTCCTTGCTTTGGTAATTAATAAAGCCTATTTGCATGGTAGATAGCCAGATAAAATTAGGTCACACAGTAAACTGAAGTAATGACAGCTCTGCATGCTGTTCTGCACCCCGTGATTTCTGTTCTTCTTTGGCTTCAGTCACTTTATCTTTTATACTTATATAAAATATATTTATGAGGAAGGAGTTTATACCTTTGTGATAACTGGCTTTACAAACTGTGCTGTTTTAGGAATCTTTTGGTTGCTCCACCATTTATATGCTGTTGTCTGCTTAACAGATTTTCCATTGTCTTCTATCTTTTGCCAAGAATAAGAAGCAATACAGGATACCAATGTTAAAAAAAAAAACCAACAAAAAAAAACAACAACAAAAAAAAAACAAACAAGCTTTTATGTCCAATTGCTATTCTCCAGATTCCAGGAAAAGTCATTTAACTTTCTGTGTTTAATGTGGTGATGACCCAGGAGCTTGGTGAGCCTGGCAGCCTTGGCAGGCATTCTTGACAGCTTGTCAAGCCTGAGGCTACTGCATGTTGTCTTTCCTCTCAATAATTAATAATTAATTAGAAGCTATGTTTTTTTAATGATGGACGGGTTTAAATGTATTCATTTTTGGGGGGTTGTATTTTTTTAAAACATTCATTTTTGAAAGCAAGAAAGGCAAGTAAGAGGAACGATGTACATGCCTTCAAACAAGTCAAACAAAATCACTGGAGAAATAAAGGCCTACCATACACACACACTTATCTGCGCTTAGAAGGACGCATTTGCACACAATGAATCTAGTCCCTGCTGGCCAAACAGAAGTGACTAAACACTTTTTTGCAAGCCCAGGAAATCAAACACTGCCTGAAGCACCTCATTTACAGATTTCCCATGCATACAAAGCACAAATCCCAAAGGTGTAGTGTTTTTTTTTCTTAATCAGTTGGTATGTTCTGTGGAAATGCAGGAAAATTATGCCCCTAATTTTCAAAGACACTACAAGGAACCACAGAACAGAGAAGAGAAGGGAACAGAAAAGAAAAGGATGCTCTTGGTAATTGAAGTGAATCCATTTTTCTCCTGGCACACCTAATTTCCTTATATATTGCATAGTATACATTACATATCATATTACACATTGCACACAATGAACTATATACTGCATACTATATATTGTCTCTATTTCTACTTTGTATAGTTTCCTCTACATTTCATTTAGACTTTTGTTCTCTTCTTGCAAAGGTCAGAGTTCAGTGAAGATTCCCGATGTTGCTGAACTACAGGTAGAAGTCCACAAATGACCCTTGAAGAAGAATCCTCAGCCTTAAATTGAACATCTATGCTCCAAACCCAGTGCCTAAGGAACATCTTTCAGAACAAGAGGCAAGTCCAAATATTCCCAACAGGGAAATGTTGGGAGCAACTCTGGCTGAAGTCCCTTCATTTGTAGACATTAGATATTCAGGACCCAGAAAATGATCCTACAAAAGGGTATCTACATATTTCATCAGGACAAAATGTCATCCCAGTTTCCAGGAACAGTTCATTCACAGAGAAACAGAGGTTCTTTGAGAGTATTATTGTTCCTTTGTATGTAGATAATAAAACACCAACACAGGAGAAGTGATTTCACACTATGCATAACAGCAGCATGACAGCTCCATACCCAGCTGTAGTCCTTGTTATACTAAATCTCCCTCAGTGAAATTGTATTTAGTCTACTAAATGTAATTCTGTTTCCATTTTTCTTGGGAAAAAAATAAAAATCATTAGTATTAGTTGATATATTCTGTAACTTTCAGATACCAATACTTTGTTTTGGTAACTAACATTCTGTTAAACAAAGTTCTGTTTAACTCATATTAATAAATAGCACTACATACACACACATCATCTTCCACACCTTCAGATTTGCCAACGGTGTCAGCGATACCTACCTAAATTTAGATATCGCTGACACTGCTGACCCAACAACAAGCAGAGACATTTCCATAAAGTTGTAGTCCAATTTGAGAATAGTTGTGTTAATCATCAGGGAATGTTCTGACACGTGGGAGTAGAAACATTGTCTTTTAGCTTATTGCAGTTCTTCTCCTACTATTGCTAGGTGTAAACATCACCAGATTATGATGGTGTAGAAGTCGTGATCACTTGGTTCTTTAGAGAGGCATCCTACAAAAACAGGAAAATGTATCTGCACAGAAGTATTATCTAGTTTTTCTCACTATCTGAATTCAGTTGTTGAGGCTGAATTAACTTTGGGGACAAACATTCCATTGATGGATTGAGATTTCTGAGGCAAATTAATTCCTTGTAGGACCAGTCTAGCTTGTTTGCCATTTCATGTGAAAATAAATCTCAAAATCTATCCAAACTCCAGAGCTGTTTCCCCTTGTAAGAATTTAAGGTTTCAGTATCTGATATCTTCTTACAGTCATTACTTGGTGAAATGGTGGTACAACAGTCAGGATCATAGAAAATACCATTTTCTGACAAAAAGATGGAAATGGGTCTTGACAGGTTGACTGCCTTATTTCTGTCCAAAGCCAGTAGTGACTGTGCCAATGTTGTTCTGGACAGTTACTTTTATCAATCTGTTCCCAAAAATTTCAGTGATGTGAATCAGACACTGACTATAGATGATCTATTTGACTGCTTCACTATTCTTACTGCTAGGAGAGATTTCTGTCTATGTGCGTGCAGCCTAAATCTGCTTTTCATAAAACTTCTTCACTTGATGTCTCAGTGGTGTAAAAAAACCCAAACAATCACCAAACAGATCAAAACATCTTAGAGAAAATACTTTCTTATGTCTCTAGCCAAGATTATCTAAAATGTAAAATGGTGGGATATTATTTTAAAAATTTTACTGCCTGTATTTGTACATGTACTTGAGTCTGTAATACATGGATTATATAACTGCAGACATGATAATCTTGTTTGTATGATACTATGTGCATGATCCATTTCAATGCAAAATAATAATAAAATATAGACAGATTTTATAGCCTAAGAAGTAAGTAGTATCTGGCAGGTTAATTAATTGAACAGTAATCCGGAAGGAAATGTATTCCAGTGGAGACAGTGGAACACTCCCTTTCCAATTGATCATATTTAGTTAAGAGGATTGGCAGTAGTTTTCAATTCACTCAGGTGCTGCTTTGGGCAGGGTCTGTGTTACTTAATCTAATAGTTCTTTTTCGGCTTTGATGTTGATAAAGGCCTCTGAAACTCATCTTCTTAATTGTTTTATAATAGAAAGAGTCCCCTAGGGACAATAACAAGGAACAAACCCCAAAAGACCAAATTCATTTGCTACAATTGGAATGTGTTAGGCTATGTGATAAAAACTCATCTGTACATCCACTGAGAGAGACAATGGCAGGTGGAGACCTGAAAAATAGCCTGCCAGGCTACTCCCAGGACAATCACAGCAGCCATCAGGCAATCAAAAAAAAAAAAAAAAAGACTTTTCTACAGAGGATCACAGGTGGCCGATGGCAGATGTGGGAAAACCAAATTAAAGACTCAGAGGAACAAATTGTCTGGACTCTTCCCAGGGCTGTCTCAGAAGACACTCAAGCCTAGTGTCCAGCGTGAAATCCATCAATATGTGTGAACAAAACACCTTTTGGACCGAGGGAGGTCACTGCCTAGAAGTATGGGACACATTCTAGAGTACAGGGGGAAAGTATTTTGGGATCACACAGGACTTCTTACGGGATGTTTAAGCGGAAGACAAAGGCAGGAAAAGAGGTGAATTTAGTTAGTCTGGTGAGAAACAAGCATTAGAAAATAGAGGGATGAGGGGACAGAAATGTTTTGTCATATGCAAATAGTTTGAAGGTCAGTAAACTTGTCTTCATAGGATCAGTGCAGTCTGTCCTATCTTCTTATTAAAGTCCATTTCTAACCTGTTTTCTCAGTGAGACACTCTGATGCACATGCGTGAATGAGTTCTGAGTGTCAGCAGCTGCAGTAGAACCTCTTGGTGTCCCTGTGGTCACAGGGTTGTAAGAACGTGGTAACACTATCAAGTATATATGTGCAAAGGAGTTTCTGGTGCTAGGAGAGTAGGTTGAATCTGGTCATCAGGTGAACATCTGCCCTGCCATCTCTCACTCTCCTTTCCCACAGGATGTGGAGAAAATGGGAGGAAGGTGAGAAGACTTATGGACTGACATAATGAAAGTTTAACAAAGAAAGCAAAAAATGTGTGTGTAAGCAAAACAAGAGGAATTAATTCACTGGTTCTCATCTGCAGGCATGTGTCCAGCCAGTTCCTGGAAGTCAGGACCTCAGGTTTAAGGCAGGACTTAATGGTTACTTGGAAAGTCAAATGTACTCTCCCTTCTTTTCTTTGTGCTCTTTATAGCTGAACATAGTGTCATATAGTATGGAATGTCCATCTGATCAGTTTGGGCCAGCTGTCCTAGTATTGTCCTTATTTAACATTTAATATTTTTGGTGTCTCTTCAATCAGTAGAAATCTACTTCTGTTTTTAAATGTAGGTCTGGTAATTCAGAATAAACAGTGTAGCCATAAAACCTATATTATATAAGTTTTAATCTAGCTTGATAGTACCTTTAGCTTGCTAGTACTTTTGTACAAAATTCCTGAAATGCAGTTATCATTCTTAGGAATTTCAACAGACAGGGATTTTAACAAGCTAAGGGGTTTTCTACCTGTAAAAATGTACTGAGGAGACATAACACCTGATATAACCAATCAAGTATATTCAGAAGTGTTGAAACCATTCCAGAAGACGTGCTACCATGCCAAAGGATATGAGGAAGAGGAAGAGAAGATGAGGATAGGGGTCTTTCAGACCTTCATCTCAAATTCAGGAGTGTGTCGAGGGCACTGCAGTGGGTGTAATGGTTTTGGAAGTAGGTGACACAGACACCTGAATTTGTAACTACATGATAGTATAAAGTTGTGAAACCTGTGTAGTTCAACATGCACACTTTGGAAAATATTCCTGTGCATCACGATCCCAAAAGAAATGAGTGCTTTTTGCTTTCTAATAATTAAAAAGAGTTTGGGAGAGTTATTTCCAGCTTTCTGGTATCAATAGAAGGTAAAAATAAACACTGGAACACAAAGTTGGCAACATCAAGGGATACCTAATTAATATAAGTCCAATGCTAACATCAAAGCCAACATTTTCATTCGGACAAATGGAATTAAAGGTCTACTTTCTTTGAATTCAACCAAATCTGTGATTTGTTGGACTAGCTACCAAGCCATCAGCACAAAGTGCATGCTAAAACAGTTTCAATAGAAAGGCTATAAGTTTCCTCCGACTCCACAACTTCCTTGTGAGTGGAAGTAGAGGGGCCGGCACTGATCTCTTGTCTCTCATGACCAGTGACAGGACTGGAGGGAGTGGCCTGAAGCTGTGTCAGGGAAGGTTTAGGTTGGATATTAGAAAGAGACAGTGGCTGGGCACTGGAACAAGCTCTCTAGAGAAGTGGTCACAGCACCAAGGCTGACAGAGTTCAAGAAACATTTGGACAATGCTCTCAGGCTCATGGTGTGACACTTGGGGACATCCTGTGTAGGTTTAAGAGTTGGATTTGATGATCATTGTCTATCTCTTCCAACTAAGAATATTCTGTAAATCTGTAATTCTCCAGCATACAAATGTGGAAAGACATCTGTCTGAAGTATGTCACCAAAATTATTTTAAAGTACCAAATACTGCCTTCACTTCATCTAGAAATCTGATATAAGGCAACCCCAACTGAAATCAAGCCAACTGGACAGAACAGCAAGGTGCTGCCTGAGGAAGCCTTGCATGGAGAAGGAATAGAATGTAAAGTGGAAATAGAAGGCTCTGACCTTTAATGTACCAAGATTAACAATTTATATAAAAGCAAGGATGAAGAACGTCTGATTCCTCATTTGGCTTTTCCACCTCTCTTCTTCTAAATATGACTCCTGACTTTGGTAGAAAGGGGAAGGGAAGGAGGGAGGGGAAGGAGGGAGGGGAAGAAGGGAGGGAAGGAAGGGAGGGAGGGAGGGAGGCAGGCACGCACGCACGCACGCAGGAAGGCAGGAAGGAAGGCAGGAAGGCAGGAAGGAAGGAAGGAAGGAAGGAAGGAAGGAACTTCTGTTCCACCATTCTGAAACCTGAGCGGTTCCCATACTCTTCACTGGTGGACATTGTGTGTCTGTAATTAATGTACAATTGAGATTAAAAAAGGTCTCATTAAAGAGATGAAAGGGCCCAGTTTAGGGGGAAAAAAAAAGGTATAAGGCTTTGGTGACAAGAGTAAATCAGCATCTGGCAGATCAGTTAGTGTGTCAGGAGCAACAAACTGGCAGGTGCAATATTAATAAAAGGCACAAGAGGACCCAGAGCTCTGTGTGTCATGCCATCAATTCTGTAGGTAGTGCTGGATATTGATCATAAATAAATAATTGTTCCATTCTGCCTTTGATTAAAATGTTAGTAAAAGTACAAAGTTACAGGAGTAGAATCTAAAATCATACCATAGCTACTAAAAATCCATACGAAGGGTCAAAATATTTTTCCATCCTGCTTAGTCCTTCCTAGATTAATACAACCTTCTTGTCATACAGAATTTCAAGAGCATAACATGTCTGAAAGATGATATTTTAATTTTCCACCTAAAAGTGACAAAACATTTTTCTTGAGCACTTGTATTATATTGTATATACATTTGTTTTCACTTTGAGTAGTAGAAGAGTAAACATGTACAGCAAAGTTTATATGAGTCATAGATAAGTTTACTTACATAAAAATTTGAAGGAGGTTAAAATCACTTTCTTTCTCACTAATAAGTCTCTGGACCAGATTTAGTGTCCACATTACTTTTTTTACAACTAGCAAAAAATTAGAAAGATAAGGAAGATTTTGTTGTTGTTGTTGTTGTTCCTAAATACTGAAGTACTTTTTATATTCTCTCTCTCAAGATTCAGAATACGTTCTCTAAAATGGAAGTTCTTGTGGCCTTTATTTCAATGAGCAAATGGCAGATTCATCCTCTTAAAATCTGTTCAAAGACTTTACATGAAACTGTAGAGCTGTTATGTGAGGTGATAACATCCAGCTGAAAGGTGGCAATAAGTAGCGGGTAGGCAGTGATATCTTAAAATAACAGCCCTTTTTGCAACAACACCAAAACAGTGGTTCACATTGCTGTCTTTCAGCATGATTTATTAGGTCTTGTTTAGAGAAGCACCTGTGTGGTTAAAGAGGTTTTAAATGAAAACTGGCTTGCACCTGCTCACTTGGTAGGATTTATTATGAAAAAAAAAAAAAAATCTTAATATAACAATTAAATCCATGAACCTAAATAAAGTAAGTATTTGGAAAAAGGAATTAATACAAAATTGATTTTATTTTTAAATAAATAATATATTGATATGGTAAATGGGAGGGGAAAACTGTTTCTGGGTAAGTATTCATTACATAAAGAGCCTATGACCAGAGTATCATTCAATAAGGAAACAAACAAACAAACAAACAAAAAACCACCAACCAAAGGAGTATGCATTCACACTGTACACAATACACAAACTGAAACACAAACTTCTTGTCATTGTGTGGGGAACGCAGATTTTCTTCCAGTTGAATAAGAAAGTAATTTTTTTGTGTTGTTTTGACTGAGACAAAAGAAAAAGAAAAAACAATTTTTGAAGCTTTTTTTTTTTTTATTTTGGTTTAGGGTTTTTTGCTTTTTTTTAGGGGGGTAGTGTTTACCTCTCTAAAAGTTTTCAAGAATACATCACCAAACCCAAACCCAGAGAAAAACTAAAGGATGCTCTAAAATGGAATATTATAATTGATGTCCTTTAAGAAAATTTGTTTTCTCTGTATCCAATAATGTTAGAAAAGGGGAAAGAGAAGTTGATTTGCAATGTCTTCTTGGTCTACTTTTCTGTTCTTGTCAGTTATACATGTTAACATTACAGCTACATCACACCTCTCCATGACTTTGACCCCTTGACTCTGATTCCAGTACTGCTCAGTCACTTCAAACACAAAGGCCAAAAATGTGTTCTGGAGTTTGAGGTGAGGAACAGTTACTGAGGTCTGAGTCTTGTATTACTTTGTCACATGAGCTGGTAGAGTGCATTTCTGGTGCATGGTTACTTATTTTTTCTGCTTTACCAAATGGGATAGCTGGGATTTGAGATCCACCTAGCAGCAATCAATGAATTGCAAAATTATGACTGCAGATTGCAGAGATAAAAGGAGCTTTGGTTGTAAACACAGGAAATAAAGGAAACTGTTACAAGCAGCCTTCAAGGAAATTGAGCTTTAAAAAAACATGAAAACACTAAATGAACCGCATCATTACCTGGGGTAAGAGGAAGTAAAAAAAAAATCACAGAATAAATAGCTACAACAAAGAAGGAACATAACAGATTTGGGTTTTATTTACGTGCATCTGCTTTTTTGACATCTTTGCAAAATCTGAATAGGACTAGGAAAGAGACTAGATAAGCTGGGATTCATCTGAAATACTAACTGGAACTAAGAGAAAACAGAAAAAAGAAAGATACTACAGCATTTAATTGATTGTTCCTACATTCCTTTATGGGTTCATTGGACTGTTAATTTGTTTATTTTACTATAGTGAAAATGACAATTTCTTTTTTATCTTTCAGATAAAAAGGAATTCTTCTCCACTAAGTGTTCACAGTTTATTTATCTTGACAAAGTTACAAAAGAGAAAAAAATAAAAATAATAATAAAAAAAAGAACAAAAAAACCCCAAACAAACCAAAACACCTTTAGCAGCAACCTTTAAAATCACAGTGGGCCCAAGGCAATTACAATGACTGACAAATTTATGTGAAAGCCAGCAACTTTTGCATTCATTTATAGCATTTCTTACTTACTACATCCATTTTAAATTTAAAACACATAACAGTTGCTATGAACATGTTCTTCTTATCCCACAATCTGTTTCTGATAATAAAAGTTTTTTAAGCTTCATATTATTTCAAACAGAAAATGAATGAACTAGGCTTTTGTAATATATATCATCCTTAATTCAAGGCTTTATTTCTTGTACATGATGAAATTGCTCCAGAAGATATGATTTGTATGTTCTGAAGATATTCTACCTTTTAGAATAATTATAATATGAATTTACTAAAAACTTCACTGTCATATATTTTTTGTGTGCATGATTGAAGAAGTGATGTGAATTATCAAGTAAAAGACATTACCAACAGTAAAATCAAATAGGTAAGGCTGCAGATCTTTTTCTGTGTAAAAGTCCCATGCCACATCTCTATGGTTGTCATTCTCATTCATACCATCTTTTGAACAAATCTACAAAGCAGGAGGCAGAAATTTTGCTATGACAAAATATGTATTAGAAAAAAACACAATTAGTTCTATGTTGTGGTTGATCAAATGTATTAATTAACATATGCAACTCCACAAATTGAGGGAAAACTTTCCCATCAGCATAGAAGACATATGGCAAATTCTTCTTTCTAATTTTTCTGAATCATATTCAGATTATTCATCATTAAACACAGTGGGGGAAAAAAAAAAGAAAGAAAAGAAAAATGCAAACTACTAGGAAACATCTCTGCTAAGAAGGAAAAGGAGGAATTTAATTCATGCAAATAGGAAAAAAAGAAACATTTTATGAGAATACTTTTCAAACTATCTCAGAAATCAGTCCACATTAAATCAAGTTCAGATCATGCTATTTCTCAGTAAACATGAACTATGCAGGGAAGGAAGGAGAAAAAACTTAGTATTATAATACTTATGTGACTGCAAGGATGGTATTCACATCTAAAGCATGAACATTTTCAGTCATAGCATTTGACTGTCTAAGTGTCATTATAGTCAGTGGTGATTTAATTTGTGTAACAGACAAATTCTAAACACTTGATTATATCCCCTCAACATAGGCATCTAGTGTTATTTCAGGTGACCTGTGACATCTTATCCGGTGTCCAGCTGATGCACCGGGACTTGAGGCTTCTGTATGTTCTATGTCAACCGTGACAGCCATTATGACATACCATGTCCGTGACAGCCTAGGGTAGTGTAGTCAAATATCACTAGACAATTCAATTTATCTGTAGGTGTCTATTCTCTGGATACAGAGAGAAATATTAAACATTGGGACCATACTGACAAATAATATGACAACATGAACATGTGTCATGTGCATACTTCTCTTAAAATATAGATATGCCACACCCCTAAGCTGGGGGGAGTGGGTGGGCATTTCTCTTTAAGTATGATACATGCAATAAATATTTTTAAAAATGCTGCTTAAAACAAAACAAAACGAAAGCAAGACCAAAAAACCCCACTTCTTATGTTTTCATTAATCTATCAATCTGAAAATATTTTCACACATATGTGTATAACTACAAAGCTGTAACCCTCCATAAAGATATGGTCTTTATTTATTCTCCTGTGTTTCCTCACCTAATACCCACATACACAACAGAGTAACAGCCTGTTATAAACTCAAAGACTAGCAGAAGTGTAGCAACTGAATTCCTATTTCTCAATATTTTTGCAATCAGTAACATGTTTAACTTATGCCCTAGTACCTATGGGGACAGAAATCCAATGGCTGGAATACTGGTTTTTTTTTGTTTGGTTGGTTGGTTGGTTTTTTTTGGTGTTTGTTTTTTTTTTTCCTGAGATGGAAAATTACAACATTTGTTGCATAAATCCCTTTGTAAAAGAGGACTCTAGATGATATCCAGAAAAGATGCCACAATAAATAAATTATTAAATTGTTCACCATTAGGTGTGCTCATCTAATAATGCCAGTGGGTGGCAAATACTACTAGACATTTGCCTACAAGTAAGTCCTGGTAGGCAAATCATACTTGGGCAGATGAACAATACAGGGAGAAATGCGTGAAAATGTTTCTAAAGGGCAAGGTAAACTCAGACTCCGCTGTTTGTAATGTTCCTTATGCCACATTTGCAACCAACTGGGGAGGTCAAACTATTAGGAGCTAGGGAAATCTTTGAAGTAGCATATAAAGAATGGAGGAGTTCCATATAAAGCAAATAAACCTCAAATCTAAAATAAAGTTTATGGGGAAGTTTTAAACTAAACACTGAGAGAAATCCAACAGGTGCACAAGGGTGAAGTAATAAAAGCTCTGCAGTATTACAAACTCTGACAGAACAGAAGTCAATAGCATTGAGGAAGGTAATAGAAAGGACCAATCTCTATAAATAAGGTTCTATTGGAGCAAAATACATAAAAAACTAACAACCAGAACAGGGCCAAATATATAAGTGATTCTGTATGGATTACAGATATGTAAAGAATAAGCTAGGCAAGATGAAATCCTGAGTTTAAATAAGAGTATTTTCATACTGGGAATTGAAGAATAGGATAGAAGTTGGATAACCACAGCTACACCATATCTTGCATGCTGTAAGACAATTTACATTACGGATGGAAGAAGAAGCATTTGTGGAGGAGTGACACTATACATTAAAAGAACAACAAGAAACATGAAAATACATAGAGCAAAGGACAAGAAATATTTGTATTGAAATCCTGTGTCCAAATACAGTAGTCTAACAGTAAGGCTGTACTATCAACAGTCTGGAACACTTAGATATGAAATATCAGGGAAAATTTTTTGCAAGTGTAAGCAATGACTCCTATATCTATTAAATTTCATTAATGAAGTTAAATAAATATGTCTTTGTGCTACCAAGTTATTTGCTGTATTTGGAATTCATGAGAACTTTCTGGAAAGTCTTGAAAAAGTCAGTACTGTGTTACATAGTAACAAAAGGACATTGTGCAGATTAATAACTGCATAAAATAGGCAACAAAGGACTAGGTATATCCTCTAGTCTGCTGGATTCAACTATAGGAGAATTTATTTAGTGACTTTTCAGTGTGTAGTGGGTTGATCCTGGATAGGCATCAGGTACCCACTAAAGTCAATCTCCCTCTCCCCTCTGCAACTTGACAGAGGAGAGAAAAAAAAACAAAAACAAGAACAAAACACTAAAGGATTCATGAGTTGAAATAAGAGCTGGGAGGGGTCACTTACTGATCACCATCATAGACAAAACAGACTCAGAGTGGGGATATTAATTAAATTCATTCCTAACAGGATTAGAGAAAAAGAGTAAGAAGTAAAATAATCTTAAAAACACCTACCCCCCAACCCCTCCTTCCTTCCAAGTTCTACCTCCTTCCCCACAGCAGTGCAGGGAGATGTGGAATAGGAGTTAGGGTCAGTTGTTGTTTCTGCCACTTGTCAGGGAGAGGACTCCTTCCCCCATTTCCTATGGGGTCTCTCCCATGGAAGGCCGTCCTTCATGAACCTCTCTGGTGTTTTTCACAAAACTGCTGTCCCATGGGTCACTTCTTCATAGGGTGCAGTCCTTCACAAACAAGCTGCTCTGGTGTGGGTCCTCCATGTGACCACAAGTCCCACCAGGGAAACCTGCTCCAGCGTGGGCTCCTCTCTCTCCATGGGCTGCACGTCCCCAGCAAGACCCTGCTCCATCATGGGCCTCCCACGGGGTTACAGCCTCCTTTGGGCGTCCACCTCCTCTGGCATGGGCTCCTCCACAGGCTGCAGGTGGACCTCTGTACCCAGATGGTACCTCCATGGACTGCCAGGACACAGCTGCTATACCATGGTCTGCACCACAGGCTGCAGGGGAACCTCAGCTCCGGTTCTGGAAGCACCTCCTTCCCCTCCTTCTACACTGACCTTGGTGTCTACATTGCTGTTCACATGTTCTCACTCTGTTCTTCCCTTGCTGCAATTTTCATCAGTGCAATAACTTTCTTTTTGTTCTCAAGTATGTTATCACAGAGGCGTTACTATCATTCCTAACTGGCTTGACCTTGGCCAGAGGGAGGAAACCTATCCTGGGGCCGGCTGCCATTGGCTCCACCAGGCACAGGGGGAGCTTCTAGCAGCTTTTCACAGAAGCCACCCCTGTAGCCTCCCAGCTCCCAAAACCTGATCACAGAAACCCAATACACAGAGTCATTTCTGCTAGGATTTGTGCTGGTCAATACATTCAGAATATGAATAGTTAGGTGATAAAGCTTACTGATGTTGTTCAATTACTGAGAGCTATAACAAAATGAGTCTGTCTTAAAAATTGCTGCAGAAGGATCTTATACAGATAAGTGCCTGCTAAATATTATGGCAGGCAAAATTCTGTGCTGACAGGTGAAAAAAGTACACATGAAGAACAACAGAAACTGCATGCACACAATTATTTGCAGTCATTTCATATCCTTGTATTAAAAAAACCCAAACAATAAGTAAATAAAATTCAACTCAAAACATATCAACTTGAAGCTAAGCAGTGACTAAAAATACAATTAGAACCATTAGGAAAGGAACAAAACAGAAGTCAAAATTACTTCACTGCATAAATCTAAGTCTATTCACATTTTGTCTACCAATTATAATAAAGACTTTCCTGCTCCAAAAAAAAAAGGATACAGTCAAACAAAAATAGTGCAGGGACTAAACACAAGATGTTCATAATTATAGGAGAGCTTACATATGAAGCAGGATTGAATAAACTAAGATCGTCTAATATGGAAAAAAAAAGGAAAGGCAGATGGGATTTTTATATGTATCTATTGAAAGATTAAAGCCCTAGAGATTGAAGAGGTGTTGTTTTAAAAGTAACATCAAAAAAATCCTAGAACTTTTGGAGAAAAAAATAATCAACCACATAACTTTTTTTTTTTTTCCAATATTCAATTTTCAGGCATTGAGGACACAACAGACTTTGTAACCTCATTCACCAACTTGGATTTCGGCTGTCTGTACTCAACACCAATTCCAATATGGTGCTGCTGTAACCTTAGGTCAGACTGCTAGGAAAAGAGCTATATGAGAAGCATTAATTGCATTCCACCACCTCTTGCCTCAGAACTGGATTAAAGTTCACAGCCTTGCTCTTTCCTGATCTATATTGCAGGTGCACCTGTGCCTGGCTACGTGTCTTGCTAATGCTGACCTGCTAACTTGTCTGGCTGCCTTGATTATTGCCTTGCTTTAAACAGCTTGTTGAAACTGGTTATTGCCATCTTCTCTGAGCAACCTATTTAGGTACACTGGGGTGACCCTCTTCATGAGGCCTCTGTTTGACTTGCTCAACTCTTGGCCCACACACAGAAAAATAATATCACAGGGTGCCATGGAGGGCAGAAAAAGACCTATGCCCTGTTCCTCTTCTTATGACCCAGGATGAATTTTATACTGCTTTGTATAAACATTGGAATGCTTTCTGTAGAGGGCTTGGACCAAACTATTTTCAGGGCCAAGGTCTACAAAACCTTGCCTAATTGGTAAATATTCTTTATTTATGTTTTCTGTTGATGCATTTGGTTTTGGTAAAAGGTGATTAGCTGATCTATCTGTCTATCTATCTACATAAATACATGTACAATACCAATTGTGGTTATTCTCAATTAAATGCAGTATTTCTTGATGCCATTTTTGCGAAGTTTTACAGCTTTAACACTTTTTTCCATATGGTTTCACACAGACTCCTAAAATTTCTTCCAGATACTCTGCAATCATCTGCTGCCAATTCTGTGTTCTAATGTAGTTTAATAAAACAGAATCTTGCTCTGACCAGAAAGATAACTATAAATTATTTTTAAATAGTTCTTCAGTGAAAAAGAAATCATTTAAAAAAAAAAAAAAACCCAGAAAAAAACAAAACAGATGAAAGTACTGCAAGTGATAATTTTGTTGGGGAAAAATGGTTGGGTTTTTTGAGCAAAACAGTGTGCTCTGAGAACAAATTCAGAAAAGTTAGGGAAAAACACTCACATATACTTTGGTAACTGCAACTACAAGTTTGTTAAGAGGAAATTCATATACTATGACATCGAATGTCTTATACAGATTGAACTCAATTCTATTGGATCTTATTTGAAATCTTTATACATTATTGGACATTCTGAAGGGAAGGTCTATTTTTCAGCAAGTGGAGGTTTACACAAGAAAAACTTTTTTCTGAATTCTTTGCAATGCACAAATTATTTTTAAATTTTCTTAATTCAGTCTTTTCCAAAACAAGCAAACCAGCACTATTTGATTATGTTTTTTTTTTAATAGTTATAAGGTTTTTCTTTTTAAATAAGTAATATAAACATTTAATATAAAAAAAATAAATGCTATTTCCATAAATTTAAGATCAAGCAATAAACATTATAACCATATAGAATAACCACACATTCCTACACTTGCCATTAAGAATATTTGTCAACATATGACTGTTAATGACAGTAACTGTTAAGCAGCAACCTTACACCTATTCTAAATTTACGTTTTTGAAAAATCAAAATGACAATAGATCCTATATTACTGTGCTGTATCAAGCAGCACAGTATATTAAATGGATATTAAAAAATGCCTGTTCATTGTTTTTCAAACAAACACCTGTACAGAAGAGTGGGTTAATAGTAATAGAATAAGGACATGTCTGTGGAAAACATGTCTTAGTGAGCCTTTGCAAAAGATGAAAGTTTCTCATATGAAGTGTTTCCATGGGAGAGTTATTGTTTAAAAATTCTACCTACATGTTTTAACTTAAAATGACTGTTTCACATTACTGTTGATAGACTAACACAGAGGTTAATATTGAGAATTGCCTGTATACATGGCCTTCATTAACACCATATAATTATACTGAGACTTCTTGAGCTTGACTTGTCAGATAAGATCTTATCTAGATGAATGATTTTTTCTTGCTTTGAATGCTTGAATGAATCTGAGAGTCATTTGGCACTTGGCAGCCTACATTATGACATGTTATCAGCCAAATAGTGCAAAGAAAAAATTAATTAATTCAAAGAAGAAATGCATGATAGAATTATTTTAAAATGTAACAATAGCTGTGTTGGCTCTAAGGAGAGAAAAAAATTACAAAGCAGAGACAAGTCCAGTGAAGAAGAACATTTTTCTTCAGAAACTTGCAACAAGGCTACCTATCAGTGAACACAGCTGTCAACTATCAATCCCCTGTTGAAACATTATTTTGAGAAAGTTAAGCAATTCATGAAATGTTTCATTGTCCTCATCGCCATAAATTAATGCAACCACTTTTGCTGTTATTGTCATTGTCTTCAGGGTGTTTCTTGACATACTTTCTCTCAAGGGTAGTCAGAAGACAAATTGCGTATTGAGATAAAATTGCAATTGAGATAAAATGCTGGAATACTTATTGTCTTTTGCTATTTATTTTTTTTTCCTATTCCACCTTAGTTTTACCCTCATTCTGCAGCTGTGTCATTCACTTGGTTACCTGGGTTTGGGCAGTCTTAGTATAGCACAGAAATACAGTTGCTGTTTTGTAAGAAACCTCAAAGACTTATGGGAGTTTGGCCATTGGCCATAGAAGAAATCTATGTTTAGATGTTTAAATCTAGTTCAGCAATAATGGGAGAAGTAACTTCTCTTGTGTATAAAGGCACATTACAGAAATTTGAAGGATTCATTTAGTAATTTGCTGTAGTTATTTTGTAAAAATATTACCTTGTTTACCCTTTAAACTCTTCTGTACATAAAACACGTAAAACACATAATTTTTTAGGGTTTTTTTTCACTAACTGTACTTATCTCAATGAAGCATGGATTCACAGAATGGAAAGGGTTGGATAGGACCTCTAGAGATCATCTACTCCAACTCAGGTCCACCTAGACCAAGTTGCAGAGGATTGTGACCAGTTCCAAAGAACACTACTTGTTAAATATGCAGTTATATCACTAAACGTTTTTACACCAATGTAACTTTTTTTCTGTGTTTAACATTAATGCAGATTAAAATGGGGGAGGGGGGGCAATTCTATGATGCCAGACACTATTTCCTTAGATACCAAGATCACACTAAGCTAAAAGAAATACTCCCACCATCTCATATTGGTGTTTATTGTAACTCTTTAGAAACAGTTAAAGCAGAAAAACTTTAAAGTACAGACAATCTCAGTTTTCCTGTTTTTTCCATTTACAAAAATTGTAATGAAATGTCTTTCTCCATATCCTCTCTCAGTCTTCATTGAATGCAATCTTTTATAGCATTAAAACTTCAAATAATAGACAGGTATATTTTTCAAAGCTAGCATGCTGCAATGTGTGTCCAATAAAGACCTGCCCATATAAAACTATCTTATCTCCTAGCTTGTAACTGCAGTTAAAATAATCACACATACAATTTGATCTGTCATTATATAGTTATTTCAAAATTGAAAATAACATATTTGCTTCCTGTCATTTTTATTTAGACCTTAGGTTAATTGCTAATGAATAATAGACTAAACCTCTAGACCTTATCCTCTTGAGAAGATACTAATGCCCTTTTGTCCTTTAATTTAATGCAGCATTTCTTTTGGTTTTAAAGAAACAAATACCATAACAAAAAATAGTCTATTCATTTGTGTGTCCCTTAAGATTGTGTTAATTCTCACAACTCTGTAGAAAGTTAAATTAATTATCAAATAGAAATACTGAAGGTGTTGGTTGGACCTTTTCTCTATGTTTTGAATTTTCCCTATCCTATTTTGCCTGTCAACAAAAAGTCTGTCCACTGAAGCTGTTTTTCTTTCTCTCTGCATTTCCTCAGACCTTTCAACCTAGACCAAATTACTAAACTCATGTATTGTCATCATTTTGGGGCCATTTTGCAAAGTGGCTTTAAAATATTATTGAAAAATTATTCTGTCTTTATAAAGGGTGTTCAGACTACAGCAGGCGATCTATATCATAAACCAAACTTGAAGGTGGGAACAGGTATTTTGAGTCCTAAACTGCATTTTGTAGCAATGCGGTAGGAAACTTCAAACAGAAATCAGAGCTCTATAGCAAAGCCACTGTAAGCAATCAACATTTTCCATATGCACCTGATAAATATTGTTTTAATGCTCTTATAAAGGTAAAAATGTTGCTTTCAAGTAATTGCTGTCTCTTATTTTCACTGATTGCTCTGCTAGGAGACTGGTGACTGGCAGTGAATGACTACAGTCATCACTGACAACCAGCAAAGATCTTTGTAGAGCAATAATATTTGATATGGGGATAAATTAGAATAAAATGCTTGAAACAGGACCTTGCACCAGTAAATAGAATCTTTCCTACTCTATAATCCACTTGGGGGATTTAATAAGATTATTTCTACATTATATGTAGATTAGCTAAATCTGGATATCTAGATTTTTGAAGATTTGGCCAAATTCCAGGTCTTAAAAGCAAATTTCCTTAATTTCTCAGTACAGCAAAAAGTCTATTCGTTTGGGGAATCTACTCTCTAAACACTTTTTGATGCACAGTTAAGACAGTTTTATGATTCAGTAACACTGAAACAGGCAAATTAATAGGACCTTTAGAGATTTGTTAATCAAACTTTTGAACTGTGGATAGTTGACAGTCCTTAGCAGTACTTGACATTTAGAATATATAATACTTTACAATAATAGTTGAATAATTACTGTCTCAACGTCTTCAGGTGCTAGGAAAAAAAAACATTTTAGCATTAATGCGCAGACAAAGAAATTGAGGCAAAAATTGCTGTGCAGCTTTGGGTTATGTTACTGATTGGAAAGAAATAACACCACTATCCACAATGCATTGACTTGGGCATTTAGAAAAAAATGGTAAGGTGACATTGGCAAGGTGATACTATTCCACCTTTTTTTCTCAGTATGCAATGTAATGATGTAACATCTGTTAATGAATGTCTATATATTATCTGTAAGAATGAATTTCTCACCAAAAATTTCTGCTACCAGTGAAAAGATACAGGTTCAAGGGAAAATCCCATTCATCTGCTTTGGATGGAACATTAATGAGGGAATTTAGAGTATGCATTTTAAAACTAGAAACTAAAAATTAAATAAATGAATATAAGAACTGTAGAAATTTTACATAAATGGTAAATAACTAAGAGCTATGTCATTGCTAGGGCAAGTTTTATTGGTTGTTTTTGTTGTTTGACTTTTTAAAGAATCTTTTGAAATGAGAAAGCAATGTGCACACACTATTGGCTGAAGCCAACATTTAGAGAACTATTACATGTTGATAGTTCCACTGTTATTTAACAGGTCGTTCAGATAAATAATGGCAATTTAAATGTGTAGATTCGTAGGACTAGCACGTGGGTTTATGCCACCCTGAAGTTTATAGAAAAAATATTCTGTTGCATACACCATTTTTTATTTTATTTTTTAATATTTATTTGCTTTTAATATTATTTTGCTTCAGATGCAAATATTGTACTGAAAAGAATTTGCCAGGAAATAAACATGAAATTACAACAAATGAGATAATAAAATACATAATTTTTGCAATAACATTATCCTGAACGACTCTTTCTGATTGAGCTGATAAGATAAAATAATAAAACTGAAGCATTTTGAAATCAGCTAAAAAACCATTAATAACATTATAAAAATGAGCTCCAGTTATAATTCAGAATAAAACATAACCTATGCTTTATATTGAACTGTATTTAACCATTATCATTCTAGTCTCTCTCACTTGGCAACATTTTCTGCCAGCTCTCTCAGTATCCTCAGGTGAATCCCATCCAGCCCCATAGACCTGTGAGTTTCTAAGTGGCAGAGTATGGCACTAACTACTTCCTTCTGCATTGCAAGGAGTCTTTTTGCTCCTTGTCCCTCAGGGACCTGACTGCCCTGAGGATAACTTGTCTTACTGTTAAAGACTGAGGCAAATAAGGCATTGCAAAGAAGGCATTAAGTACCTCATCCTTGGTGGCAATGTTCCCACCTGCCTCCAATAAAGGGTGGAGATTTTCCTTGGCCCTACTTTTGTTGTTAATTGATTTATAAAAAACCCACTTGAACAGGTTGCATTTTCTAGCTGAGCTTTTGCCTTTCCAATTTTCTCTCAACATGAACTTAATGACATCCTTGCACCCCTCTTGAATTGCCTGCCCCTTCTTCCAAAGGTCATAAAGTCTCTTTTTAACCCCTGTGTTCAATAGAAGCTCCCAGTTCAGCCAGGCCAGTCTTCTTCCCTGCTGGCTCATCTTTTGGCACATGGCGACATGTGAAATCACATAATGTTGAAACACACTTTTCTTTATATTCTGCATGACAAAAGGTAGATATATTTGAAAAATAATATTGGGACTTTTATATGTGAATGGCAAGACACCATCTCATCTGGATGTACTAGTTAACTCTGTAACAAGAGAGCCAAAGAATATTTCCTGTTTGGATATCAGAGATGTTGAAATGCAGGATAGGGCCGAAAAAAGAAAAAAGAAAAAAACCTTTTATTTCTCATTTATAATATATTTTTACAGGTTTCCCTCTATAAATCTTCATTAGAGTATAAAACATAAATAAAACTATAAGATATAAAGTATATATTTAGAAACTCTTTGCAGTATTTTTCAATTTGTTAAGTTATATATAGATGTAACACTATGATTACTGAACAAAAAAGTCATTGCTATGAATAGTTCAATGGTGAAAACTATAGATAAAATTGAAACTCTAAGTCTCTGCATAGCAGACATATAATATTTGGCCACACTCGTGTAGAAGAAATGTACTGCTACAAGTCTGTTTTATCTTCTTCTAGAACATAAAAACATCATAAACCAACAAAGAATATAAAAATTAAATAGGCATTTTCATATTAACATTTGCAGGAACTAAATTATTCTGCTCTAATACTGATATTTACATGGAGCATAATTAATACTTTCAGAGAACTAACAAGGAGTCTTATGGAAACTTAGTTCATAACTGTATTAAAATATTTAATTAGGTGTTTCAATGTTAAAATGAAGAGACATTAATTAGACATGAGAGATCTGAAAATGGACAAGAGATATCCTTGGATTCCCAGAATAGCTAATAAGATTTCTGATGAAGAAAAGTGTGAGAGCCTACAAAGGGGTATGCAGAAAATTAAGAACTGCTCAGTGGTTTTGCACAAAAACTGATGCCATTTCTCAGCAACATAGACAAGATGCAGATAATGAGACATATCAAATTTATACCTTTGAAACTTTATTTAAAATTTTCTAATTGTTTTATTAGATTAGATACCTGTGTAAATTAAACTCTGAAGTCTGTTTCATTGCTGTTATAAAGGATGGACACCTAAAAAGACCTGGATTTTGCAAGCAGGGTACTGAGACACTACAATGAAATAGCAGTAGAATTTGTAACCTGAACTTATGGAATCAGTCCACTGTGAAAAAGATGTGAAAGACAAACTAAGTTAGTCAACAGAAAATGTTAAGGAAACAGCAAGGATTAAGTTCTACTCTAGAGAAAATTTTTCTCTCATCTTTCATGAACACTCAGCTAACCTGAGCATAGGGCTAGTTTGAGGTGCTTCCTTCTAAAATGCAGTACACATGCAATTAAAGCACTCAGTGGTGATATGGAGTGCGTACATGCAAATTAAGTATTTAATGGGATAAAGAGATGGATGGTAACTATCTTCAGTGGCTGTTCATCAGCACATTTACTCACAGTACCTGACAAGTTTCTGACAAAGACAAGTGTTTCTAAAGAGAACAGAATGTTCTTCAAAGGATTAGCACAGATCAATCCATTTTAAAATACAAGCTATCTGGTGAACTAGGTGGCCACTTCAGAATGATCAGATGTGGAGGGAGATCCCAGGTTGAAATGATGAATGAAAGGGACTAGAAGTGGAAAGACTAGTAAAATTCCTTTAAAACTATGTCTGAAGTTACAGACATTGTAAAGCAGAAAACAATAAGATTTTTTGATCATGTACCTTTTTTGAATATTAATTTAATGCTGAATTCAGAATAAAATATGAACACCTAGAAATCATAGATGATACTTTATTATGATGGCATACTCTGTCAGGAGTAACTTTTGCCTCTCACCAGTAAAACCAGTCAATACTTTTTTTGCTTTCCTTAAATTGCAGATTTGAGCTCAACAAGAGCTCACTCAGTAAATGATTTAGAGTTATCTTTCTGAATAGTCTTCTATTGGTCTCCATTTTCTTAAATTTGAGGTATTAAAAAAAAAAAAAAGAGAGAGAGATAAGAGAAACAGATATATTTAATTCCATTTGAATCTTCTTATGTTTTTTACATATCTTGATAGTGCAGGATGACTCCTGCAGTACGTACAGGAAACAGGCATGGACACAGCTAACAGCAAATGGTTTTGGTCACTACAATGTCATATCAATCCTATTGCATTGTGAAAACTTGTAACTGGAAGAAATTTGAGTAGGGATATTTTGTTACAAATATGAAAGCATCAGTGCTTTTATAATTGTGTTGCAGGAATTACTTTTTTGGACGGCAGTTCAATGTTACAGCAACCAGTTCCACGGGGATAGTACTACTTTTCTGCTACAAGTTAGCAGAGAAACAGTAAAGTATGAGACAGCTTTAGCTTTTATCCAGGGATGTATGAATTAGTATTGGTATCAGTCATATATTTCTACTCCTGCAGACTGGAGAAACTGAAGAATAAATTCTGATTATTGGATTCACTTTGATGTTTACACCTTCTTCTGAATGCACAGAGGTACACACTGTACCTTAATGAGGGTTAATTACAGTGTCTTGGTCTAAATGTGAGTTTTCTCTGTCCTAATTAATTGAGAAAGATATGCCTGTTCTGTGAGTTCTGAGAATATATTGCCAAGATTTTTCTTTATGGTTCAGTTTTTTAACTTACAAATGCTGAAAAAGAGTTATTCTGAGTATGACTATCAAAAAAATTGCAAGAAGATTTATATATAATATTTTGATAACTCCCTGACCTCCAAATGGATGCTAAAACTTACCAGTGAATCTAAATATTTTGCTTTTAAAGTTCTGAATTTGTGTGTATATATCATTTTCTAAAGTTCAATATTATCGGGATGTCACATCTAAGTGGTAAAAAATCTGGATATTTTTTGCAACATAATTTTTTTCTGATCTGATTCCATGGGCTCTCTGAATAGGCCAATGGACTCAGAGCAATCCTCCTCCTTTCAAGAAGATAAATATTTGATTTTTGTTCTTTTGTCCCGCCAGTCTAGTGGGAATGTATAGCATATATAGCACAGCACAGCATAAGTTGCTATACTGGAATAATTAGAAGGTGTATTTAATCAGAAGAAAAAGGCTAGGTACAAATGTCTTCAGCTGGTACTCTGAGGCTATATCAGAATTTTTAAATGTTAATTATTTTTGAGACTAATGTACTTAGAAAAGGCTGTAATGGAACATGAACTGCTCTGAAGGGTATTTCTAAATTTAGTTTTGACTTATTTTAAAGGGAGAGGAGTAAAGAGTCTAATCTGGATCAAATGGCTAGCTTTCTTATAGAAAATAGCAGTTGACTGAGCCATAATGCTTATTTTCAATCTATATTCTATTATCTGTTACAACCAGCTTGTACATGGAGTGTGTAGCATAGTATTCTGATGATCACAGATTTAAAGTGACTACAAATGTCTACATAGCCTAATAGACTTATTTTTACTTATCATCTGAGGGTGCAGACTTCTCTTTTGTTTCATCTGAAATGGTTAGAAAGGTCTGAAGTTTGTTCCATCGAAAATCAGACTGCAGGGTCTTCTAGTGTAAGTAAGGATGATGGCAAAATACAGTTCAAGAAAATTTTCTTTTTCTTTCCGTGACATCTGGGACCACCAGAAGGAGTCAGTGGTACTAACAAGTGCTTGTAAAAGAAGTAAATATTTAATTTTTGCACACTGAAATAATGCTGATAACAGAAAAGGTGGTAGCACAAGTAGAGAATTTTAATTACATCCTTTTTTAGAATCTGGATATTAAAAGATCAGACCCAAAGGCTAAAATAATTCACTAGACACCAGAATACATTCAGATATATTCTGTAAATTTCCTACAATTGATACTTACCTGTCTGTAGGAGCAAGAAAGATCAATAGAGCTCTAATGACATTTCCAGAGACTGAGAAGGTCAGTGGCCATGGACAGATAAAAAATGGGAAGGAAACAGGAATTAACATCAAATAGGAAACAAAGGCCTTAGGACAACCATTGGTAGACTAGCATATACCACATACCAGCAACCTAAAACTTACCTAAGGACTGCTAGTAGAACTCAAATCTGATCATGAGCATTTTATCCCTGCTTCAAAAGTTCTATTTGTTTCTATTTTTCTTATGTTGAAGAGGCAAGAGGGAAATACGCTTCAGACCACCCCCATGCAATAGCCTCTTCTGAATAAAAAGTACAATATGCTGTGAATTCAGATCTCCGATGCTGACATCTTTACCTGCATGACTTTGTTTAAGACTAAATGACTACTATTTCCAAGTTGAATGTCCATCTTTAGGGTTTGAATATACCCATGTATATTTGGGTGTTTTGTTGTTATGTTGGTCCGCATAAGATTATAGATTCACTACTTCAAGGTGAAAAAATAGCGGGTTTTGAAGAATAAGCCCTATCTGGTGCTTTTTATTTTGGATAAGTGAAAATTTTCTGCTACACGCAGGTAGAGTAGTTGCCCTCCTCTTGCTTTCAGCACAGTAATAATCTGGTAAGAGAAAAGGGGTGGTTATATTCAGAGGGTTATACATCCATGTGTGTATTATCTACATCTATAAAGTCAATATTGTGACTGTCCCCTGCTGAGAAAATCATCTGCACTAAAAAGCAGAGAGGTAAAAAATCAAATGTAAATGCAACAGAAATTTCTTAGAAAGACAAACCTTATTGCTGAAAGCAGCAACATTGAAGTATATAAAGGTCTCTTGGTTACAGTTATAGAAGTTCTTCCTTCCCAAAGAACTAGAAACTTTAAGGACCATTTGACACCATCAATCATAACATTGTTTCAGCATGATTACTGTCTCTTATGATTACTGTCTGTTGTAGGCACAGTGTTCAAGGATCCTGGGGATGGTGAGTCTGCTGTTCCTCTTGTATAAAGCATAGCACTCCTGGGTGACTGCTCTCATTTAGATTGAGGTACAATGAGAAATATTTGTATATTTTTTTGTATAGATTATATTTTTGCCTTACATTTTTTTCTAGCATGTTTTGTTTTCACAGGGAAATTAAATGTAGACTCTTCCCCTCCATCCCCCACCATGCTAACAAGCTGCATAAGCCAAAGTGTGCAGGGTAATATGATAGTCTATGGTATGATTTGTCTGCTCTATTCTTTCATGGCTGCAGTCCTTGCCTTGCATCAGACCATATATGAGGCAACATGTGTTAAGGCTGTCAACAGGGTGGTTATGACTGGGAGTTGTGACTGCTAATAAAATGTTTGCTCTAGTCTTATCTCTCAGTTTTTTGGTAGCAAAGGTAAGTGGATTGCAATAGGAAGCTACAATTTTATTTTTTTTTAATGAAAAAAAATTAGGAAATCCATTGCTTCAATTGAAACAGAATGAGTGTTGTCTTTTTGAATAGTGTCTTTAACAGTAAGCAAATGTAAGATTTTGATAGGAAACAAAAATCACAGTAATTTCTAGCAATCCAAGGCCAGGAAATCAAAAAATGGAAGTGTGACATTGAAAATATCAGTCTGAATGTATGTAAGTAATTAAGCTGACCCTACTACTTTGAGAAGACTAAAATTATAAACAATAGGATTTCAGTGAAGAAAAAGTGAGCAGACTGTAAGTATTGATATTTTTTTTTATTTTATCTTTTTAACCATCACATCTCGTAGGTCATTCTCCTCATATTTTTTTAACATGAGGCATTGATAATCAATAGCAAAGTCTCCAGAGAAGTAAACTTACAAACATCTGAAGGGCTTCCTTGTCACTGCAAATATTTAGACAGTATCTTTGCACTTGATTTTAGAGATGGCTGAATGCCAACAGGCTTTGAAAAATCTCATGCCATGACTATTGTAGTAGGAAGGACTTAATTTTAGCATCTTTGGAGTTATTTCTCTGTGTCCATTTCAATGTGCGTCTCTTTGAATTCCCTGGGGTTTTTTCCCCTCTTCTTCATTTCCCTTCTCTCTTGGCTTCTGACCTAAGACTGAAATCAATTGTATCCTGCAGCATATGGCACTAACACACTGAGATGAAACAGATTATCCACCCCTGACCAAACTAAAGAGAACCAGGAAGGGAAAGACACCTGCCAAATTCATCCAGATGGTATTCCAGACTAGGGAAGCAGGCCAGGGCCCAGGGCTGCACCTATTATGCCAACCTGCCTACTTAAGGCTTGCAGATATACCTGACCTACAGTGACCCCATCAGAGAGTAAACAGAAAGTGTGCTTTCTGAATCTTTCTCACTGTTTTTCTATTGTTTCCTTTCTAAAACAAAAATAACTCTCAAAATAAAATTTCTATAATAAATGGAGGAATTTTATCCTTTTAGTGGTAAAGTGCTAAATAAGGAGAAACTGAGGTTCATTCTCTGAAACAAGCACGGTGTTTCTTATAAATATTTTGTGTGCATGTTTTCAATATCTACTCTAGTTAAACTACTCTTTTTGCTTTATATCATTTTATTTATTTTATTTTAATTTTGTGTAAAGACAGAATAAATTAATGCTTTTTTTGGGTCCATTCAGCTCATCAAATAACAGTATATTCAGCAACTACCTTCTCTTTTTTTTTTTTTTTTTTTTTGACTGCTTGGTGGAGATGAGTAGGAACTGAAGATGGTAAAAAGCAAATGTCATTTTTTAGTGTACATGTTAGGAAATGATCTGAAAGTTAATAGGCCTGGAGAGTTTGAGGGTTCACATTTGACGTGCTCATAGTTATTGGTTCAGGCCTTTCACAGTCATGTAGCTGTTGAAATTCAACAGTTTTTCCCAGTTTCTAGTAGAGTCAGCATCTATTTTTTCACCTACCAATTTAATCACAGGTTTTTGGGAGTCTGGATCCATAAAGAGACTTAAGTATTGCAATGCTGACTATTGCAGAAAATGTAACTTTTAGCCTTCCTGCTAAACAGTGGAATCCACAGCCCCAAGTCAGATTTACAGGTTCTCTATCCAATACATAGAGAGAATTAGGGACATAAAAACTGGCTTTACAGAAACTAGTGTTTTTAGTAAAATAATCTTTAATCCACCTTTTGCAAAATATAAAAGCCAAAATATTTGTATATGTGTCCTTATTCCTTTCAGAATTGGACATCTTTGACTCAGACATTTATCTGTGAATTTTATCTTACATTATTAGTTCATGCATAATTTGTCTTTGCCTCATCTGAGATCAAATCTGAGATAGAGGAATGGGTAGAAACGTAGATATTTTTTGGCATTTGGACATGTAGTGGCTAAGTGGTTAGAGACTTGATTGTGAGGTACATAGTCTAAATCAGGTTCTTATTTCTTTCTGTCAGCTTTCATTCCAGGACTCATCTCTTACTCAAAGGAGCAGTTATGAAAGTATTATGTGATCAGATTCTATTATACTGAAGTTTTGCAAACATTAAACAGTTTATCATGCCACTATGAAAGTAGCAAGACTCCTATCTGGTGACCAGGACATTATCTTCTGAATCACAAGCTCTGTTACTTGCTCCAACACGTGTTAATTTTATGCACTATAGCATGACTTGAAAAGGACATTTCCAAAAGGACTGAAGTTCAAATAAATTTAGTTCTTCAAAGGAAGAGAAAATCCTAGGATATTGAAAATAATAAAGTGAAAGTTGAGAGCTGAACTCTTGAATGAGCTGCGAACTATGAACTACGTGAACCAGGGAAATTTCAATAAAATGTTACAGTAAACAGATTTTGAAAATAGATACTGGTCTTTGCACATAGATATGTAAGATGAAGAGGTCAAAGTATTGAAGTACCTTTTACAGAACAGACACATAGGGAGATAACTGTACTGTGCACCTATTAGTAAGAAAGTATATAAAGCAACATTGCACAGAGCATGTGCCTAATTCAATCATTAAAAGGCAACAGGCAGCTATTGATGGGCCTTTAAGTAAGTACAATTTGATAAGAGATTAATTAAAGTAACTGAACAGTCAATAATTCTAACATTTCAATATTTTAGGGACTCTTAGGAGAAAGGAGGTGATATTATAGAAAAAACTTGAGGCAAACCTTGGCAGATCACCCCAGAAAACCTTTATATACCTTTCTCATTAGTCATCTGATTTCATTATCAAGCTCTTAATAAAAGACAATGTCTAGTGTCAAACAAAAGGGAGTCAGTTTATGACTCAGATATCTAAAACTTGCCTTATTGTACCTTGTTTGTTTCAAAAGAATCTCAGTGCCTCTAAATTGTCATTTTAGAACTTTAGACTTGTAGGAAGAAAAACTGAAGGAAAAAAAATCTGACAGTTTAATTAGCATTACTGCAATGAGAGATTCCTCTGTAGTCCTTAATAGTACCACACAAAATAATGATCTTCCAAAATCAGACTTTGTTAAAGGTGGCAGTGAAGGCACTCAGAGTGACAGATTGTGGCACATTAGGCTGCAAACGTATATCCACAATAATTCAAGTGTGAGACTGTTTCTCGATTGATCCAAGCTACCTGCAACCTTTGCTAGGTTGAATGTCTAAAACAGCTTAGCCTAGGTCTTCCACTTGACTGGACAAAGTACTTACCTCCCATAATTATGTCTTTACTTATGAACATGAGCAAATGCACAGCTTATCTCTAAAACAAAAAGTACTTTTTGATGAAGGACTACTTCTACTTAACACTTCTCAAGGAGGTGCCTGAGTTTTATTAAGCTTTATTAAGCAAATGGGCAGAATAGCCAATATGTATCAATATTTTAGTGTGAGATCACCTAGAGAGATTCTGTAACCTTCCAACAGATTTTTCTCCATCCTGCTGTAGACGGGTGGCAGTTACACTGGAGGCCTGCCATTCAAACTTAGCTGACAGTTAACGAGGCAACTCCTTTTTTCTCATCTTCAACAATTCTGTGATGTGAGAGAAACCGATAGTTATGAGACATGGAAAATGAACTTTCAAAAGTGGACTTAGGAGGATGGAGAGACGGAGGACAGAGCAGAGACTGTGGAGCTCTGAACATTTACAGCAGAGGCTTAAAGAAAGGACTGGACTTCAGTTGTTTATGGACATTTCTCGATCCCACATACGATTGTTCATAGTAGGATCAGTCTGTGAGTATACAGTTGATTGAAGAAAGCTGAACCCCCCTGTTTATGGTTATTTCCCTGTGTGCACCCCTCAGGCTGATCCCCAACATGGTGGATCCCCTGTTGGTTTATCCCGGGTTCCCCTCCACGTTGTCTCCTTCCCCCTCACAGTTTCCCGCCTTTGCCCTGGACCTGCTTCCCTATTGGTTCATTTTCCCGCCTTTGGCGAGTTGCCCCCATTGGCTGTTCAGTTGCCTGGTTACACACTCCTCCCCCTGTTCCATCCAATCACGTCCCAGTTCCAGAACCTTCCTTGGGAGCCCTATAAAAGCCGAGCCCCAGGTGAATAAACACCTTTTGTGCCTTCAGCCCCAACCTGTGTGGAGTGGGGTGCTGTGCAGGAGGTCACTGGTCTGCGGCTTGTCACTGTGATACTTTCCTTGTCTGCTGAGACAACCCAGCCCATCCTCAATCTTAAAATGCCTTCTAGATTTTCTTTGATTTTCCACATGTCCTAATGTTTTTCCATTATCAGTATATTCCCCTTTGAAAATCAAGCATATGCCATTGAGATTCATTATTTGTTTCTTGTGTTCTAGAAGGATGATTAAAATAAAAAAGAAAACAGAAACTTCTGCTAGGAGATAAACCAGATTACTTCTTTTCTATGTAGTGTACAAGACATGAGGGGAAATGGGGCCTTTCCTAATGAAAATACATCTGCTTCACCATTGATTGAATGATCTAACAACATCACTGCTGGAGTCTATTCCTTCCTTAAAAGTTAGTTCACCCACCTCGACAGAAGTATAGACCAGCTTTCCAGCTCTGTGACCTATTGCAGATGACTCAATTTTCCCTACGGAGAAAACACAGAAGGAAATCTATGCGGTGTTTTCATGATTCAGTGTCATGCATATAATAATGTCAAAAGAGAACATCTACAGCTACAAATACATGTACAGTCCCACACATCTTATGTACACTTTCATATATCTCTTATATTTATATCTATAGTTTTTCTCTAACTAGAGTTTAAGTTGCCTCTATTGCAGTGACACCAGTAAACTGGTAGACATATAATTTACCATGTTAAGTCTGTATTGATACTTGCAGCTTTTTAACATACCTCTCAGGTTCTTTCATATGAAACCAAGCAGGAATAATTTTCAAGCTATAGAGGAATGATTTTTAGGCAATAACAATGTATATGGCTTTCATTCTGAAATAATATAAAAAAGTAAAACTATTAAAGCAATTATTGTAGATATTACAGCTGCCAGAGTCTTTAGAGAACAAAGTATTTTTAAGTTGTCTGAATGTTTACATAATAAATTTCTGTTTCTGTTGTTGGAGCCATCTGCACAGCCACATTATCTTTTGTTTAAAAAAAGGATTTGTAAGAACTTGAGCTTGTTCAAGACAAAAATAAACAATTTGCCATTGCTGCTCTAAGCTGTTAAGAACTCTACAATCCAAAGTACTTTTTAAAGCCAGAAAGAACCTTATCCTTTCTTATGATTCTTCATCCTCTGAAGCTGGTACAGTACAAAGACGACTCCTGAACATGTGATTGTTTTTAAATCCAGAACCATCTCCAGCAATGAAGGTGTATATCTCACTTGCTAACAAAAGCTAGTAAAACATGCCAACAAAAGTTGAATGAAGTTGTCTGAAGGGCCACTACACTGTATGTACAGGGCAGAAAGTGCTCCAGACTCTTTATGCAGTGGATGTAAGAAGATCCATCTTAAGATCCATCCATTGCAAATAGACACACACCAATGCATAAAAGAACATTTTGTTGTTACCGGTAGGTTACAAGTGAAGAACAGTGCAAATGAAGATTTCTTAGTTAGATGTTGAATCTCTGAGTCCTGTGTTGCCCAATAAGTTGTACCTCTTAGGCCAGTCCCTTACTGGGAAGACTGGGGGGAAAATATGGTTCACCTAGCACACCACCTCACTGCTGAATTTAAATCTAAGTGATAGCAAGGCTTTTCCTGAGGCTCAGGCCTTGAGTGTCTGACAGAAAATGCAAAGGTATATCACTAGGTAGCAGAAAACAGAATGGGACTCCTTTGAGTGAACAGAGCTGTCCTGTGTTGGGAAAGACTTCTGCCACAGCACATGTGGAGCAGAGACAGAGGGTTATCGAAACTACACATTGTGGAAAGGGAAACCCCTGTAGACAGGACCAGCGCTGTGACAACTTCCAAAGGACCAGAGACTTCATAATTCAACATTACCTGCGTCTTTTATGTACGGGCTTTCCCCTGTTTAGATTGTAATCCCTAGAACCCCCTGCACACATATGAAAAGAGTGTTCCCGTTTTCCAGGGTATCCAGCCCCGCCCCCCTCTCACCCTTATTGGATGTATCAACTGTCATTCCCTCTTCCTGGGTTCCCAAAAGGTTTTGGTCCTCCTGCTCCCTTATTGGCCTGTGTGCCCCTCAAACCTGAACCCTTACCCAATCATATCCTACCTCCCAAACCCCTCCCAAAGGGCTTAAATACCCTGGACACAGGTAATTAAAGGCTTTTCTATGACCACTCAGTGTTGGTCTGCTACATCTTTTCGCTCCTGACCACATGGGGATTTCACAATCCCCTCTGGACCCCGAGAGGCCATGGGACAATAGAGGAGCCGATTCCCCCACCACAGCTGTTAGTCCTGAACTAAATGTATTTCAGAAGTGTCTCTTTGCTTCAGTTTAGTCAGAAGGGAAGATGGTGCTATAGTTTCACTGGGATGGTGCACTGACTTTTCAGCTTTAAAGCTGTCATGCTGAGGAAGCCTGCAGAAGCCCTACAGATAAAGCTATATAAAGTGACATTTGCTGAATACAGTCCCTAATGATCACACTAGATTTCTCTGGAGTCATTTGTGATCTGAAAGCTGAAAGAACACCCTGTTAAGGGAAAAGGTAAAAAGCTGTAATGAAGATAAGAGACACCCAACAATTCACAGTCTTCATTTCTTGCAAGAAAGTTGTTGCCTGTGATCCTAAAGAACTGAGTGTTGTGTCAGTTTATCTGAGTAATTTTACCAACAAAATAATAGAGCTACTTTTGCCAATTTAAATTCCATCTCACAATCCATTATCTTCTCAATATATTGACAAACACAAAGATGAAGGCCGGTTATTTTGTGAATCCTATTTTGCAAACACACTGTTTGGACTGCAGCTGAGTCTTGGGGGGAAAAAAAAAAAAAAAAATGGAAAAGTAATTCTTACGTCTCCATAACTAAAGCATTTCTAAAAGACAGAATTAGGGCAAAGACATGGGTAAAAAGTATTTATGCTCAATGTAACTGTAATATAATAGTTCTTTGGATATCCAAATGAAATAAAAAAAGAATTTGAGGAAGGAAGGGGGTGGGAGACTGTTTTCTAAAGAGCTGAATAGAGAATATGCAAGTAGTAGATCCATCTAAATGATTCATCGTGAACATTGAAGTGCTGGTGTAGACTTACTAACTGGTGAATAATTTGTGGCAGATTTTTGCAGATAAACTTATTTCAACAACAGAAAGTGTTATGTCAGGAAAAGTATCTGAATAGTTCTACTCATGATTTTATTTGCTTCTCTTCAGTTTATGTATTTCTTATTGTTTTCTTACCCTATGTCTTTTCAAACTGCTGTGCTGAGACAAATAGGTACATTTCCTTTTAAGTATGTTTTTCATCCTCAAAGACTTTTGTTTGGTTGGTTGGTTTGTTTTGTCTGTCTGAGAGCAGCAAAAGGAACATCTTGTATTCGGGCACAGAGCAATAATAAGTCCATTGTACTGTTAGATGTAGTATTTTTCAAGGACATGATGCTACTGAACATTTGTGATATTTGGAACCATACTCTAGAAAAGGCAATTCTGAATTTTTAGCTTAGAATAGGAATAACATTGCAAAAATTAAAATTGAAAAAAAAAAAAAGACTTCATCTGACACAAAGATGTATTAAAAGTATACATGCCATATGTCTTAATGACACTAAAAGGACAAAGTTTCAAAGAAATTTTCATATAACAATATATCTTTCAATGTCATATCACCATCTCAGCAGCAGCATCAGTGAAATTTACTTTGTATCAGCTCTTTCAGATGTCAGGTTTAGCTTCACTCTTCAGCAAAGGGGAAAACTGTCTTTTCCATCCCACCTCTCCCTACACATCTGCAATTCCCTGTGGACTTCCTTCCATATTGTAAACACTGAAAATTCTGCTTGACTGTTGACTTCTATACAGGATGTATAGAGGATTTGAACAGAATCACATAAACATTTTGGTTCAGAGCAACACAGTAGTTCCAAAGTGAGTTCCCTGGTCATACCATAAAAAGTGTGATTGTTTGAAACACACAGAGTATTCACAGCAAGTTGAACCAAGATTCCTTCTGGAGGGCAGTAAACAGGGTTCTCTGTTCCAGTCATTTACCAAATGTGCATGAGAGATTCAGAAGGATCTGAACCAATTGCTCCACACTCTCATGAGTTTCTTCAACATACACATACTATTAGAAGTATATGTATTTTCACATGTGCTATTGACCCTTTAATGCTCTAGGACGTTTAATGAATCTTTTTCATTCATCCACGCTTCCCTTGGCTTAAATTATTTTTTGTCTTTCTTCAGTTGTTCCTGAGGAAATAACAGAGCTCATTCCCAAGGAAATGGCAGAACTAAAATCTTAAGCATCAGTAAAATAAACTTGTGGAAATATCTAATGGCTGATGGGTAAAAAAAGAGAAGGCAAGCAATGTCTCAATTTATATCAGAAGATGAAGATTCTGTTTATGAAAACCCAGCAGAACTACCACAATTTGGGTGCCATGCAGAAGATGTTCACTGATTACAGCTCTTAAATTGATCTTCATGGAAGAGGGTACCACCAGGACTTCTGTCTTACTGCATGTTCTCACCTGAGGTCTTTCCATATAGGAAAGTTTTAGGAGCTTATCTAGCACTGCTATATTGTTCTCATTTCTCACTGAGGACAAAAACACATCTACAGATACCTTTCCTGCTTGCTCCCTGCCACAGATTGGATCAGGAACCCCCTGTGTGAGAACTCTACTTTTCAGCCTGAAAAGAAATTGTGATGTTCTTCTGTATCTGTCATTATTACAGGTGCAGTGGGAGGGAGCAATGACAGCCCTGGTGTCAGAGTTGCAGAGAGATGACACATAGCATTGAATCATAAAGACTGTTATGTCTTTAAAAGCTGTTTTGAGGCTATGAGCTGGGAAGGAATCTTCTGTCTGGTGTTCAGGTATGTCAAAAAACACCTGCCCAGCCTGTACTGTGTGTGAATCTAATTCAGACCTAGTACTAAGCCCTAGTACTGCACTCACCACAGACTCCTCTAGAGACCTATTTACATGGCTCCTTCCCTTTCTCAAAAGTAGTGGATTATGAGCTGATGATATGATCAAAGAGCCACAAATAGAATGCTTTTCTGTCATATGACCTTTTTAATCTCAGCCTACAAACTAGAATGATAAGCAGGAAAGAAGGTCTTTTATTAATGTTATAGAACAGTTAGTGGTAGAGTTAATGTTAACTGCTTGTAGTACTCCTCCTCACGCCTCCATCCCTTGTTCCTTTTTTCATAATTCACAGGACACTTCAGCCTTTGATGGGCTGAGAGTAAGCAGTAGCAGAGCAAACCTGCTCTTGGGACTTCACTGAGTCATGGATTTCTCTTAATGAGGTTTCAAGTAGCCACTTCAAACTCAGGTGGCTAATGGTTTGCAGAAAAAACAGCAGATGAAGGTTTTAATCTCTAGTTTTAGTAGACAGTCTGCAGGTAGATGCTAAGCTGTGGGTTGGGAGATTCTTTGTGGTCAGGTGAGGAGAAAGGCATATTTTGTCATTTTTGCAAACACACTCACTTCTGAAGACACATGGTTTCAGTGAATGCTCTCTTTTTATTTAGTTTGAAATCAGACACAGTAAACCTTATTATCAGCAAGAATTCGTGGTTATTGACTCTGATAAAAACAACATTATGGTGTTTTGTATAGTCTTTAATGCACACATCACAGACTTGGATGGTCAATTGCAGAGAATGGAGCAGAGACACAGAAAACACAGGCTGGGTAACCCTGATACCTTCTAAGACCACAATCACTGTGCCTGGGAGTGATCAGAGTGAGAGGTTTTAATGTCTTTACTTTTTTTTAATTATTATTTTTATTTTTTATTTTTGTGTGTGTACTCTTCTTATGGAGCAAGCTGAACAAAAATTAAGAGATTACCATTATTGTGTGAACTATATTTTCTTCAGTATTTTATAGAAAGCACTATATATTTAAAAACCCTTGGAGTATCCTGTTTCACCCCATTCCCCATTCCTCCCCCCCCCCCGCCAATGCCCGAAAATTTGTCATGCAGTCCCAACTACCTTAGATTTAGACAATCAGAGGTACATGCCTGTCATGGTTTGGGAATGGTACTCCCTAATTTAGTGCTCCCACTGAGACTCTCCAAACCACATACTGCTTGCTTGCTCACCCTTCCTGGTTGTGGCAGGCTGGAGATGAGAATTGGAGGCACAAAAGGTAAAGATCACCAGTTGAGATAAGAACAATTTACTGGAAACAGCAATGAGGTAATAAGACAAACAGCAACAGCAACAATACTAATGAAAAAAAGATAAAAGAAAGAGGTGAAAAATTCACAAGGAAACCCCTGACAATAAACACCCAACTGCTCCCTCCACCATGCTACACCAACCCAGAAGAGAGCCCTTCTCCCAGCAAAAGTCTTCCTTCCTCCTGTTCTGGCAATGACCTGAGGTGGCACAGAATAACCTCTAGGTCCTGGCCATGCACCCTCCTGCCTGCTGCAAAAAGTAACACTGTCCTGGCATTTCCACCCTGTTAAGGCTTGTATTGTTCTTCTTGAGGTAAAACACCATGATCTGTTAGTGAGCAGAAATGACAACATTTCGCAATGAAACAGCAGGAGCCAAATATGGTAAATGGTTTTGATCTTTTTAAAGAAAGTACTTAAATTCACACCTATTTGAGATAAGAATGTGTAATTAGCCACGTTGAAATAATCCACAAATTTATCAGTGGATAATTCAATAGATAGGTACCACACAGTTTAAAAGCCTGTAACAAAAAGCCTGTAATTTTTTTCTTGATGTTATCCACTTTATCCAAACCATAAGTTTTTCAGAACGGCATCTAAAGTCTTGACCATTGTTTTGCCCCACATAGTGGATTTGCTGACCCTAAATTGGTCAGGCCGTTTATCAGTAGGAATTCAGTGTGACATGACTTCGAAAGAGAGAGGGAGAGAGTCACTTTTTAATGTAGGTGTGATTTTGTTGAAATGCCGAGCCAAGATCATGAGTACTAATAGCTCACAGTGCTGTGAACTCACAGAAGGAAGCCTACAATGCAACTGCAAAAAGGGTATTGCACTCATTGCTACTATTCATCCTGCATCCATAAAGCAATTGAATGATGGTGTGTTAGTTGGACATGAGCAAGAATAGATGCAGAACACAGGCAGTAACAGAAACTGAATTCATTTCCATATGTGAAGTTTTATTTGAGCCAAGTTGGTGTGGGCAACGATATGCTGCTACCATTTTCCTGACAGAAAAAGGGCAGTATGATACTTGGTAGTGTGGTGAAGGTTTGTGGAATACCTTCTATAGTTTTGTGTCACATGTAAGATGGAAATATTAAGTCTAAGAGACAGAATTAAAGTATCCTGTAGTAAAACCCAAGACTACATGGAATGTGCTATAATGGCAGAATTTCAGCTTATTCACCCCTCCTATTGTACCATTAACAGGTAATTACCTACTAATGTAGACCTAGCCAATAAAGCCTGGGGGCTGTGTTAAATTTTCTCCTTGGAAACCTTCTCTGTAGCCCTGTCTTCAAACCATCAAACTCCATATGGTTCTTTGGACATGAAGAATGATTCCTGTCACACTAGAAAAAATTAGCAGTGATAATATAAAAAAGGCATGTCTGATCAGTTATATTCATGGAGAGATCTACTCTCTGAAGGACAGTGAGAGTAAGCAGGAGGGAAAAATATAACTAAAGAAATCCTTTTGTAGTTCCCTTTGCTCTTCTCTTTAGTCAATGGAATGGGAACTGTATAACATTTCTATTCTTAGCCATACCACCAAAATAGTCCCTAACATTAATAAAAATTATTTACCTGTGTCTAACTGTAGCTTTGCTTTTCTGCCATCATCAAAGTATCAAAAAACTGTGTTGCTTAATCAGGGCTTTGTAATGAGGAACAAAACCAAACTTCAGAGAAAAAGTATGTCTTTCTTATAACATCTTGATAGGTAGCAAAACTAAAAACGACAAAAAAATGTTAGGAGACAAATTCTCTTCTCCAGCAAGCTTGCAGGTCTATCACTGAAGTTGAGAATCACAGGTGCACATAGGAGAGGAAAGAGATGAGATGCAAACTATATATAATACTTCTTGAATAAAACTGCTCTCAGGAATTTAAGATGTTCCCTTTCCAGTGTTTATTCTGAATGTATTTTTGGTGCAGCTGAGATTATTATACTAACAAATAAGCAAACCTGAAGAACGAGAATGTAGCATACCTGATATTCTTCAAGGTGAATATGAGAATTTGTATCACTTCTAGTACAAATGTAGATACAGCTCTCAACACTGATGTGTGATGAGTGACTAATGTCAGCTCACCATGAAAGACTTCAAAGGGAGAAGTTCTCTGATCATAAATCCTCACAGGGTAATGTACGATCACTTAAAAGTCTAGCAATTTCTGAGTACAACTGGCTAACAGTCAGTTATAGATTTATTTATTGACAATGTTATGATGATTTCAAAGCAAAGATATTGTAACTATTTTTCTAATAGTCTCATTTTCTGTCCATTAAGTGATGATTTAATAACAATTGTTTTATGAACAAAAATGTGTAGCCTATAAGCAGGGGTGAAAGGTTGATCTGAATGTCAATTTATATTAATTATATTCATCCTATTAACTCGTCTTGAGTACAGAGAAAAAGAGTGGAGGTATGAGAAGAGATCAAGCTCTACGGTTTTCTTCATAATCTTGTATGCTGGAGTTAATAAGAAAACGGTAGCAATCATCAGGTTGTCTAGAACAGAATGAAGTTCTTTCTTTGGAGGAAGAAGAGAGCAGAAACAAATTTACTTCACCATAGTTTTTGTCAGGGCTGCACATCCAGAAAATTAAAAACTTTCAAAACACTTAACAAGCTTATTATCATCATCATCATCATCATCTATCTCTTCCAAGATGATCTTCTGATCCCTGTTTCCATTTTAAATAATCTCAAAATTCTCATTTGTGTTAAGAGTATAGTTATTTTATGTCTCTATGTCCTCTTATATATTTTTTTTTCTTTTGAGTTTCACTTCCTTTCATGTCAAAATGCTATAACTAAATAGCAAGGAATTTGCTCATCTAGGCAGATTTGCAGAAATTTTCAAAGCTTTGGAATATTCCCAAATATCCAAATGGATTTTGTGGCTTGGACAACAAAATCCTTTATACATAGAGCTATGAATAAAACTAAAATTTTTAAGGATACATTAGAGATCAGCAAAGAAATACTTTTACAATATGAGATGAAGACATTGCTCAATTTGTAATTCATTATACCATGAAAATAAAGTTTTATGATACCATTGAAATGCATAGAAAGTAGTAAGAAATCAACATTTATCAGAAAAATAATGATTTAAAAACAGCCTTGTAATAAGAAAAATAAACAAATAAGCCTATCATTTTTAAATCAGTACAGTAACAAGAAAATGCACTGTCTGAGAAAAATGCAACAAAACAATCAAAAGAAAAAAAACCCTATAATCACATCCTTTACTGTAGAAGAATTATAACAGCTCCAGTTTTTCTAAACTCACTTTAAAATCTAATCTTAGGTTTTAGTTAACACAAAGAGATTTGATACTTGAAGTGTATATAGTATGTGTTGGTGTTTGCTTGTCATTCAGTGTTGCATTTAAATACCAGTCTATAAAAAAAGAACTGAGGATAAATTCAAGCTGTTAGTTTGGTGCCTGTCAGGTTTTGTGACTATTATCCATCTAAACATTTTGAACAGAATGCTGACAATACAACACACAGTTCTGCTATCCTTCCTCACACATGGAATGAACTTGATCCATTGTAAGCTCCACTAGTTTCTGTAGGGTTTTTCGGAGAATGAAATGATCCTTAGCATATGAGATTGGGAAGAAATAAAAAAATTAGCGCTACTGAACATCCACAGTGCAGATTAAAAGGGGCAGTTCTAAAGACCAAACAGCTAAACAAATGTGTTTGCTCATATAAGTATTCAGAGAAGCTCTGAAAAACTGAAATGTAATAATTTTTTTCTTCTTCCCCACAATATATCCATATAATATGTTATTTAACCAAGTATATAGTGTAGATATGACTTGCAAATTAAATTGGAATGTTCATTAATTGTTCATATAAAATAACTAATGCATTTTTTTTTTCTTTAAAATCTTAAACATTAACAGAGAGACTACTTTCCAGAACTATATAGTAAAATTTAGGTGTCTTACAGAGATATCTGTATGAAAAGTAGGAATCTAGTACTTTAATCAGTACAGACAATGATGTCTGGAAAGAAATTTAGCTCACCAGCTGCCTGCTTGGAGGGAGATGCAAAATTTCTTCAACTCATTACTTGCATTCGCTAATTCTTCCAGGGAGGGTTAAGTTTCTCAAACACAGGAATTTTAGGTGTCATCTTATCTTTCTTCAACTCTTCATATTTTGTTGTATAAATAGAATCTTTCAACACAAAGAAAAACCCTAAAATTTTAAAATAAGAGTATCAGTAAACCACAACATTATTTTTGTCTTCCCCCCTTTCTCACCCCACCCCTAAGATCTAGATCTGTCAAATATTGCTAGTGAAATCCCTGAACTGGGATGCTGCCCCTGAGCATCACTGTTGGGATCACTTCATGTGACTGTCATGTAATACTGTTCTCAGTGAACTGGTTTGCATACAATAAAAGAGGTAGTAGTTATTGCATCCTATTATTATGAGTCATTAATCAGGTATTTCTGAGAGTTAAAAGTGTTAATCTTCATATCTAAGTAAATAGTTCTGTAGCATCTTGTTGGAATTATGTCTCAGTATGAGAATTACAGAATTCCAGGCTGCACATTGAGGTGGGTAAAGACAAATGTTTCATAGAAAAATGTGACAAAGAAACCTAAGCAATGTATCAAGTGTGTAGCCCTCTAGATATAATAATTAATGTTTTATTATACTGAGATAAGTATGAATAAATGATAAGTTTTACTTAACATATTGAGCTGAGAGAAGGGTCAGGAGCTGGAGGAAAAATATCAGGACTCTGAAGAGAGGAGTAGGAGAATTGATGAATAATCAAATTAATCTGTGAGAAGATATGTGGTGAGTAATCCTGTATTTCATTTTTTCTGCTGTGCCAGGATATTAGAGCTGTCTTTCAGGTCCAGGAAAATTGCCCCCAATGGCAGCAGAAAAGATAATGTAAAAATATATAAATATTATAACAATAATGTAAAACCATACTGTTTTATGGCCTTTTCAAGGTCAGAGAATGGACCAAGGAAGTGGCTAATTTTTTTACTGCCTCTTTTCTCTAATGAAAAGATAGCCATGGGCAGATTACTCTAAGCGCACTACTTCAAACTCTGCTTTACAGATGGCAGGGCAGAGAAGGGTATCAAAAGGGATCATTGCATCATGAAATGGTATCCCAGTGAAATGACATGAAGTTATGCACTAATTACAGTTCTGGTGGGATGGGTAAATCGACCAATGAAGGTAAGAGGTCAGTTTTAATTGATATTTTATATTCAGAAAGAAAAGAGTACCAGGAAAATCCTTCAAAAAGCATTCCTCTCAGCTAAGTAACATGAAGCTTTGAGGGAAGGCAAAGTCTCTGTTACACTACCCAAAGGAATGGGAAAGCTTTTCCATACTACTATTTATTTGCATGTCTAAAATATATGTGGCTAATAAAGTATTCAAGAGGAATCATTCTATAAAGCAATGAAATAGTACATATTTACCTTCAGGGACATCAGCCATAGACAGTCATGTACCCTGTGCATCCTTTCAAGCAGCTTTGTTTTCCTTTCTGGTTGAGTTTGCATGCTGAAAGCTGTTACTCCAAACAGGCCATTAGTGTCAAACAAAGAGTTTGAAACTTCTTTTTTTCCTTGCATTTTTTTCTATAATGTTCACAAAGTTTGCACTATACCGCTGTTTTTTCTGCTACATTATAAAGAATTGAGACCTTGTGTCTCTTTAAATACTTGCAATAATCATATTTCTTTAAAAAATCACTGTCTTGTGTTCTCTGAAACAGCTTTACGTTAGTTTAGAATAAAAAGATATCTCAGAATATTTCAAAATAACATGATTTCTTTCTTTTTATCAACAGTGATTATGTGAAAGAAATTGCTGCAATCTACTTGTTTTGTGTCTATTTTCACAACATATGTTTCCAAAGCTTTAGTTAAAGCTGCTCTGGTGACTTGTCTGCTAACACATGGCACTACCAAGAGGAAAGGTTTAGGTAAGTATTTCAGTCTTACTAGCACAATCAGAGCTAAACTTAAGTGACAATGGGATTGTACTATGAGTATGACTTAATTAAAGCAGAAAGAAGTTAAGTATCATTGTAAAGAAAATTTTGTCCTAAAATGAAGAGTTCATCAGAAGTTCAACAGTCCCAGGCACCTTACAGTTTTTACTTTCCAGGAAATTTAGGTTTTTACTGGCATACTGTAAAGCATGAAATTTTTCCCAAGTCTTCTCATAAAAACAGTTAAATTTTATCACCCTGACTTGCCAAGGCGAGGACCAGCCAAAACTTGAATAATTCTCTCCAGGGAAGACGGAGGGAGAAAAGAAAAGGGTGGAAGATACGGAACAAATAGATGAGAAGGAAGGAGTGCCAAAAAGCCATCATACTTTTCTCATTATTGCCGTGGAAGGATAAAGACAACAAAGGATGCTCTAAACCACAGAGCATCTGCCACATTCTGTTTTGCTGCCATGTCTTTGGTAGCAACAACCAGCTTGACTTTCTAGGGCTCTGGCACTGGCAGAGGAGGTAAATGACTTGTTTGTCTGTTTCTAGAGATGTTATCCACTAATCAGCTAATCACTGCAGTAGTGGCAAGTTGTGTGTGACACAGGTTGGGAGTGACAAATATCCTTCCCATCACTTGACAAACAAGAGGGGCATAAAAATAGATGAAACAAAAAGCTATCACAGTAACATTTGACAGTTTCATGTAGTTTTTGGGCATTTTTCCTATCATGAAACTGAGATACTAGAAGTTAAGTGCAGTGTGAAAGATCTGATTTCATATCTTTGTCTATTCCATCTCTAGACTTCTAGAGCCAGGAACTTACTTTATATAGTCTTACAGCACATCTGACTGAACCCTGCGCAAAATGATACCCCTCAGCTTTGGCTAACTTTTGACATAAATGAGACTAGAAAAGGGTTCTGTATGGAGTAAAGACAGAGACTGTTTTGACCACAGAAAGATCTCTGGCTTTCACTAAGTAAGCATGTGAGTAACTTCTTATATGGTTTGGATTTCCAAAAATAAAAAATCAGCCCTCTCTCTTGTCTTTCATTTGCCCATCATATACTTAGTAATTACTCTTTGAAAGTCTTGTGGCGTAACCCCAGATGGCAACTAAGCCCCACACAGCCATTTGCTCACTCTCCTCCAGTGGAATGGAGAAGAGAATTGGAAGGGTAAAAGTGAGAAAACTCATGGATTGACATAAAGCAAATTAAAAGGTGATGCAAAAGCCACACACACAAGCAAAACAAAGCAAAGAATTAATTCACCACTTCCCATCAGCAGGCAGGTGTTCATCCATCCCCAGGAAAGCAGGGCTTTGTCACACTTGAGTGACTTGAGAAGACTAACACTATCACACTGAATATTCCTCCCTTCCTTCTTCTTCCCCCAGCTCTGTATGCTGAGCATGTCACCATAGGTTATGAGACATCCCTTTGGTCCATTGGGGTCAGGTCTCCTTTCTATACTCCTTCCTAACTCCTTGTGCACTTCCGGCCTTCCTTCTGATGGGATGGGGTGAGAGGCTGAAAAGTCCTTGATGCTGCGTCAGCACTGCTCAGCAGCATTAAAAACTTATCCATATTATCAAATCTGTTTCCAGCAAAAATCCAAACCACAACCCATGCCAGGTACTGTGAAGAAAATTTGCTTTACCCCACACATGAGTAACACGAAACTTCAGGAATAATGAAAACAAAAAAAAAAAAAACATATTTATATGTAGAAATATATTATGAAAGGAGTTAGTTACTTTCATCTATAGCTTAATGAGAAAATTTTATTAAAAATTGAAGGGATCTACTAGGTTACTAGAACTTCTAAGGTAACTGAACTTGGAGAATTATTTTCTTTTCTTCTTTTAATTTTTTTTTCCTGATTTTCCCAATTCCTTTGTCCTCTTTTTGCCTTCATACTTTTTTACTTGTCAGAATACTATGATTCTATGGTATTAACAATATATTGCTGTGGGTTTTTTTGTGTACTGCAAGCTCTTCATTCATATTCCTATTTAATTTCTAAAATGTTTTGAGAGATTAAATTAGACATTTTAAGATTTTTGAAGGGCTTTAATTATTTGTTTGCATCTCTATTTTTAAGAACATCTTAATCAGTGAAAAATAATTACCTGTGACTCTCAGTGAGCTGTTTAAAACCTACCCCGTTCTGATGATAATGTGGCTTAAACCCTGAAGTGCTGACTTAGTCAGCTTCCCTTATCACATGAGATGCTGTCCAAGAGTCATGGTGAGTTGACACACCCAAGGTTGAGGACTTTAGAGTTCAAAGGTAAATAAACTGTATTGAATTTTCTGTGATAGTTAGATAAGTTTTGTGAGGGTTTTTTTTTTTGTTTGTTTTGTTTTGTTTTTATTTCTGAATTCCACTCAGAGAATTAGACAAGCCATATTGAATTAAGTTCCAAAGTGTGAATTTATAAAATATTGTTTTCATAAAATCCACTAAAGAATTTATCTTTCCTTCCCTAATTCTTTTGATTCCCTTGTATGAAAGCTGCTATTTTCAGTTGGATATGACAGTGAAAGCAAGAAGCTGATCCATGGGAAGGACATAATTTGTAAGAAGTATTTACAAAATCTCACAGGAGAATTGTGGGTGGAAAATGATGAACAAATTCTTTGAGTCAAAGCTAACAATACTTCAAAACTAGACTGGGAGAAACAAAACAAAACAAACAAAAAAAAAAGTGTAACAAGGAAATGAATGAAATGAATGAAGACAAACAGGACTTTTTGGTAAGTACTATTGTGTCAAGTCTCATGGCCTTGATCCTCTTTCTTAAGATTTCATGACAATCTTTGTTTAGGCTACTCATACCCTGCTCCTAATCACAATGATTAACAGCAACTAAATTTCCGTTTCAGGATTTTTCATTTCCTAACCTTTGGAAATGGAGAACTAAAGCATTTCTTATGGAGGTTAAAAGGCACTGAAGTAACTTCTTTTATGGTTTGGATATTTTAAATTAGCCATTGCATTTTACATTTGTAAGTTTTTCATATCTGTAATTTCCCAAGTTCACTCATTTTTTATTTCATTATTTCTTTATTTCAAACCAGTTGGAGGGGGTGTGTGACTGGGGGTGGGAACAGAATTATACTATTGTCTTCATTTGCACAGTCATATTATCAATCTGTGCTGTAACTTGCTTTGCTATAAATTGGCTGAATAGACTTTTTTTTTTTTTTTTTAATCCATAGCTACTCAATTTCTTTGTTCAGGAACTATGAAAAACTGTTTTCTGGAAATGGACTGTTCAGATGCTATTTTGCATCAATTGGAATGCCTTTGGCCAGAAATTTGTAGTAATTTGGCGACCTCATATAAGCATATGATTCTAAATATTTGGCTGGTAGCTGGCATTTCATCATTCTGGACCACTGTGACATTATGGTGTGTTACACAATATAATGATCTTAAGGCTTGACATGATGAATTGTTCACTCCCTGTAAAAAGAGTAACAGCTTTTGGGTTGCTCCAATTATGAATGTGCATGCAGTTCAAAACAGGTTTAACTTCTGTTCTAAGACTACAGGATCCTCTCCTCCAGCCACGAGGGTTTTTTGGGTAATTCTATTAACGAGTGTGGTAATACCTAATGTTTTTGAGGAATTTGACTTTAACATGCTAATTCCCCAAACAGTCATTTAATAAATAAATGAATTAAAAGGAGACAAACTATTATTTCTTAAAATTCCTTTTATGAGATTGTAGAAAAACTATATGATTTTAATCTGTGACCTTCATACAAAACAGAAGTGAGCTAGGATTTTAACATCAGGCTAGAAGAAAAAATATACTAAGCATGAAGTACTTCATCTAAACTCGTAGAAGGCAACAGAAGTTTTCAGCTGGCTTTGGCTCAAGTTCATGTTTTAGTTAGTGAAGGATACTTACCTGATGATTTTTATACTACTGGTAATAGAGCAAACTTAGCTGTGACATATGGTAAGTCAGTAAAACCTTTTAAACTATTAGTGTGGTCTCTGCTAGTCTTCTCTGCTGTAGTGACCAAACAGAGAAAATCACCATGTGTGCAATTGCATCTAAGCCTTTAAGTGTAAATATTTTTGTGGTTCCCTGTTGCTAACCATAACTATTGTTCTGAGACCATAAGACAAAACAGACTAAATAATGAAATAATTTTTTTTTTTTTAAACAAGGAAAGTTTCTACTGCCTTTCTATATGCTTCCCAGCACACAAAGACTTGTTTTGCAGTTTCCTGAATTTGCTCTCTTACTAGTGTGCTGATCAGTATTGATTTCAAATCTATGCCCTGTGAGAGAATCACAGAATCACAGAATGGGTAAGGCTGGAAGGGATCAAAGTGGGTCATACTCAAGCAAGGTCATCTTAGAGCACAATGCACAGAATTGTACCCAGTTTCTGGAGAAACACTCCATAACCTCTCTAAGCAATCTATTCTTGTGTGTGGTCACCTGACACTGAAAAAGTTCTTCCCCATATTCAGGTGGAGCTTCCCGTGAATCAGTTTCTGCCCATTGCCTCTTGTTCTATTGCTTGGCACCGCTGAGAAGAACGTGGCTTCATCCTCTCGATACCCTCCCTTCAGATACTTACAGACATTGATGAGGTCACACCTCAGTTGCCTCTTCTTGGGGCTGAACAGGCTCATCTGCCTTAGCCTAAACTCATAAGAGAGATACACCAGTCCATTAAATGTGTAAATAATCCTGGGAACAGACACATGCTAGAGTAAAAAGAAAAATTCTACAACTTATTTTTCATAGTGTAAGAGCAGAAAGTTATTGGGAGACTTCAGATTTTCCATTAAATTAAAACCAGTTCTTACTGTTTGATGATCTTTAAGGTCTTTTCCAAACCAAGTCAAATTTTGGCTGTCATCAAAATCCCCCCAAGTAAAGGGAATTATGAGAGGTCTCCGAAAGGAAGTTTCCCCACACCATAAATTATAAATTATTCAAACAAACTTTTTTTAGAAACATTAAATATAATTAGAATAATTTTGCCCTTTTTTTGTCACATATTATCAGGGAAAAAGATCAAACCAAATCAGAAGTCTGCTTGTTTTAGAAAACAACTTCCTCTAATCTATTTTCTTTACTCACATTTAACAGTTTTATTCCCCAAATAATTTTTTTCTCTGTTAAAAAAAAAATATTTTTTAAATAAAAGGACTAATTTCAGTTTCTATACCAATCACAAGGAGCCACACACTATAGAGTCTATTGCATTAGCTTCTATAACATATCATGGGCTGGCTGGTCTTCATAACTTCAAAGTGAGCAGGATATCTGTTCTGGTTTTAACATTTCTCTGCTTCTTATTCTGTCATTGACTAAACAGATAATATCCTGTCTTGATCTCTTTTTCCTTAGAATGATTAAAACTGTAATGCTTTATGGACTGTGGGGATCCCCCATTCTGAGGCCAACTGCACAGGCAAAGGTACAGCATCCTTCCTGTCCCTGTGGGTACCCCTGTCTAATGTGTGACAGTGCTTGGCTTTGTGCTTTCATGTGCACTGTCTGTGCTTGGCACTGGAGGGAAGAATAGCTCACAAAGATTTGTACTGAGGGTTGTAAAATTCTGGTGGGAATGGATCCTAATGCCCCTAAGGCAAGAGCTGCCCTCGCTTTCAAGTAAGAATTATAGACGTCTTCCGGTAGGGATGAAGTCTGCCTGTCACTTAGGCAATCAAACAGTGTTTCTGTGAGGCACTTGGAAACCTGTAAGGTGTTGAGCATTCTCTTCTCTTGTTTGAATCAGTGGGAACATTCCTATCCATTTCTAAAACAAAAATAACCTGCATGATCAGTTCTATTTACAAAGATATACTAATTAAAGTTAATGTTTAGACATATCAAGTCTTTGAGGATTTTTCCCCTTATGTGTTTTTACTTGTGTGTTTTTTTCCCCAAGGCAATGAGGATCAGATTTTTTTTTTTTTTGGTAGAAATTTCTAGGATTATTTATTTGTCATTTTTAAAAGACTAGTGTCATACCAGGATTTTTTCTAACCCCATGTCCGTGACTTTTCAAAATAATTATTAGTGGTGGCTCAGTGAGATGATTAGCTAATTCCCTTTGGGAAGCCTGAAGAAGGCCAAAAGATTCAAATGATGGTTGCCTAGAAACAATAGAAGTGTGTTACATTTTATAAATATGTATTAGTTTTCTTAAGACAAAATTTGTGTGCTTTTGAAGAAAAAAAAAATCAGTCAGTTTTAAATTATGATCAACTTTCTGCATTTCTCTATACTTCTTAGAGAGATCATTTTGACAAGCATAAACATACATTTTCTTGATGAAAATAATTTTCTTTTCATGATTACACTTGTTGACTCCTCATTACTTAAACTGCTAGAAAGAGATCCCGAGGGAGTGGCTTAGTCTATTCCCTTAAGGTCAAGAGCTTCACAAGTGGAGGTAAGTAATTGAGTTATAGGGCAAAGATGAGTAAAGCCTTTAGGAAGTTAGGAAGAAAATTCCTCTTGATAAAGAAATTAATCTAATTTACAGAATGCTATTTTAGTACATAAATTGTCTCATTATATAGTATCTCACAGGCAAATTTTCTATTAATTACTAAAAATGAGGGACCAATTCTGAACCAGTTCCCATAATCCTTTTATCACAGAGTGGAGGAGTTAGAGGTTCAATAAAACTGACTGTGTTATGAAAATGAATTTTGAATCCTGTACAGGCTTGATTGTTGATGTTTTGTCATGTAGTGTAGCTAAGTTGTTGGGATGAAAGAGAGCTATAGTTTTCTAGGGAGAGTACTTTCAATATCTTGGGTAACAATTTTTCTGAAGAGGTATAGAAATGTGTTTACATCTCAGATGCAGGGAAATCACTGTAGGGAAATTGACACTTTTCAGTCACCATTCATCCCACCATAAAGTACCTGTGTAGAATAGATCAGATGAATCCCAATCTACAGCTTCTTCTGACTATAAAGGAAGCTCTTAAAAAATGATTGAATCCATTGGAATTTTATGGAAATTAACAAAAAACCCAAACCAGACCAAATCAAACAAAAAAATCCCCAAACAAACCAATGAACAACAATAAAACAAAACAAAACAAAACAAACCCAAAACAAACCCACAGCACCTTTAAAAACATCAGAATTCATCTCTAAGCCTGATGGTGCTAACTTTGTAATCATCTAATGTGCCAGTCACTGCAGAGCTAAAGAGCCTGCCCAGACCAGATCTGGAAACTAACCCTTTGACATTAATGCTTGGGTCATTACTTTTGTCTTTCTCTGATTCAAAAGTGGAAGATGACTGATCCTTTAGGTATGTTATTACTGCAAACTACAGTGTTAATGAGCCATCATCTTGAAAAAGGATTCCACAGACAGAGATGACAAAAAAATTGCAGAATGAAAGACCAATATTTATTACAGAAAACATAGTTTTACAATGTTACTTACACTGCTCCCACCAAACATTTCAAGTATTTGAGGTCTTAGTGAATACTTGTCAAGATAGGAACTTCTGCCACTAGAGACAGTCTAGGTGTATTTATACAGGTAAAAGTCCTGATGTTAGCCGTACAAGTTGTACCTGAGTTACTCTTTCAGTTTGTGACTCTGATGTATATTTTTGTATACCCTCTAAAAGTGTATGGCTTTCCCTTAAATGTAAAATTCCTAAAATATAGTGAGAAAAAAAAAATAATCCTCAAACAATTACACTTAAGGAAAAACAAATATAGTTTTTCCTAAAGATAAATATTTATCAAAATGTACAGGTTGAGTCAGAGAAATCAATGGGACTACCATTATACCAAATGTAATGATTATACCAAAGAAAACAATCATTCAGTTTCATAAATAGTCCATATGACCAAATATGTGCAATAATTTCAGAATATTAACGAATGTTTTAACTCCAGAGTTGCAAAGAAAAGACAACAATATGGAGAAGTGACAGATAAAGTGATAAGCCATATAAGTTCACTATATAGGAACAGTAAGAAAAAATAAAGAGGTAGAAAAAGTCAGAATGTATTGATATAGGCCAAAGGATGATTCCATAGTTTTGTACCATGACACAGAAAGAAAACAAAGTAAAGAAATGTAGGTGTTAAGGAGATTGAAGAATTTATTTTTAATAAGTTCTAGCTGATTCTTTCTCTTCCATCATGACTCTAGATAAGAGGTAGTAAATATTTTTAGTTTGCTGGCCACACAGCTTGACTAGAATATATAAAATCTATTGTACATTATTCAGAAACTTATCTTGTCTGACCCCTGCTATAACCCCACAGAATTTTACCCAGCTGAGACCCATAATTTATGCTTGAATAATACATACAATAGCATTTCTCCTACAGCTTTTTTTGCCAAATCTTCTGAGAAATATTTAGTCTCATTAAAAATTTTCTGAACTCCTTAGAAAACTGGGAATCCAAACTGCCAAAATCTTAAGACAGAGTGGTACCTCATCCTCAGTCTTGAATAACTTTTGCTAAGTCAAGGTGAAAATTATTTTGATATAATTATTCATGTGTGCAGCATTCAGAGGATTATCTCTTTGCTTAACAAAATCTGATCCGACCTTGTAGTGAGCCAGTGCAGCAGACCATAATGATGAGACTGTGATTTCAAGCAGAATTTAGGCAGAGTTTAACCAGAGGTTTTACTTGTGGAGACATGTATGTTATCATGAGTGACTGCTATTTAATCCAACGATTACCATGGCTGCCTTCAGCAACATCATCTCTAAGTCATAGAATCATACAATAGTTTGTGTTAGTAAGGACTTTTAAAGGTCGTCTTGTCCAACCACCCTTGAATGAGCATGGACATCTTCAACTAGATCAGGTTGCTCTGAGCCCTGTCCAAACTGACCTGTGCTTCCAGGGATGGGGCATCCACCACCTCTACAGGCACCCTGTTACAGTGTTTCACTACCCTCATTATAAAAACTTTTTCCTTACATCTAGTATGATTTGACCCTCTTTTAGTTTAAAATCACTACCCTTGTCCTACCACAACAGACCCTGCTAAAAACTCTGACCCCATCTTTCTTATAAGCCCTTTATACGTACTGAAAGGCTGCTATAAAATCTCCCTAGAGCCTTCTCCATGTTGAACAAATCCAACTCTCTCAGCCTTTCCTCATAGGAGAGGTGCTTCAGCCCTCTCCTCTTTTTTGTGGACCTCCTCTGAACCTGGGAATACACGTGTAAGTGCTTGTTTCTATGGAGATGGGTAAGAGGGTATCACTCTCAGTGAGTCTCAGTGTGTCATCTAGAAAGGTTAGTAAAACCTTTAGTAAAAACCTTAGTAAAAACAGGTAAAAAACCAATAACTTTGTTTATTAGAAGTATGAAGAATAGCAAGACTGTTAAACTTCACGGTGTGCCACGGTCAGTGAGTAGAGGCTTGTCACATGCTACAAGAGCATCAAAAGAGATGCAAGATTTATGTGATTTTCCTAACAATTCTGGTTTTTTTTACAGAATAAATAATTAACTACCCTTGCATGTCTGTACATTTCTTACTGACATCCCAAAGGAATTCATGACACCTTTATGTATAAACTCATGAAATATACACTGTTCTTTAATGTTTATCCGAAATATTAAAAACTTCACATATTATGAACACATCACTTTTGCAAAAGCTACTTTTTTGCATTTCCTTTTATGCCAGTCCTTTATTAATCTTCCCAGCTCATCTTTCTCTATCCTTGCTTTACTAGTCCTGGCACTGTTTCTTCTCATGTACATATTTTTTTTGTTTGGTCTTCTATGAACAACATATCTTCCTCTAGTTCTTGTCAAACAATTCTTCTCCTATTTTCACACCTTTATTGCTGGTCTTTTTTTCTTGAAGTAGCAACATGAATTACAGGAACACTGGCAATTCTAGAGAAATTAAAAGAAGTGATGTTTTTAAACATCATTACATATAAATCAGGAAAAAAAATAAAGTTTGGTTTTACAATTTTTATACCCTATATTTACCTATTTGATGATGATTAATAGATTGGAGTCAGGAAAGAATGTTCTTATCCATGTATGTATTAACATTTTCTCCTCCCCCTCCCCACACCCCCCCTCCCCTCAGATTACAGAAGTAGTACTCTATGGGAATTGAACAAGCAAACAAAAGAAATTGATCAAATTAATTTGCCTCTTTGAATGATCCACAAGTATTTTATATGGAATAATAATAATGGTAGCTAATTGATATTACAAAATATGCCATTTCAGACTGAAGGAAAATGGAAAAATGAGACCTCCTTTTTTTCTTAGGAAGCTCATTGAATTAAGCAATTTCCTTAAAGGAAAACACATTGTCTAATTATTTTTTAATATCCAAAATTTAACAGTCAAGCATTAGTGAAGAACTAAAGTGCTTTATAGATCTTGCTATACAGGAAACAACTGTATTGTCTTTTATATATGTTACCTTTTGAGAAAAGTTAGCTATGTATGAGAGCATCCTAAGCATTTTGAGCTGGAACTAAACCAGAATCCTGTTCATATTATTCATACACGACTTGTGGTTCACCAAACTGTAACAATGGAAGCCATTTCACAAAGTCTTTTAATGTTAAACTTCCAGGGCCACATTCTCAAGGGCTTTTCTTTGCCAGCTCAATCCTTGTTCTCCCTTGTGTAGAAATGCCAAGAATATCAACTTTGGTTTATAAGTTCTAGTAGATATTATTTTCCATTGGAGCAAGTCTGAAAAGAGCATGTCCCCTTCAGTTCTCTGTCTCCTGTAGTTCTTAGCATGATACTGAAACATCAGAAGTAATTAAACAAAATTATATTGTAAATCCCAAGGTAAAAGTGTGACTAATGATAAATTCTTGGGTATTTTGTCAAAACTCTTCTCATAATTTCAAAGCTTTAGTCAATATTCACATAGCTGATTATCCCTAAGTAATTTTTTCTTTCCACCAGGAAAATGTTTGTGTATTTATTAAGAAATAATTTCTTAAAGTTCTAAAGATATAATTTTTGTAGTTATTTTTCTTTAATATTTTGATCAAAATCTTTTAGTTTTCAAATGTATATGTATTTTGAGAGTCACACTAATGGATTTAATTTTTACACATGTATTTCATTCTTGCAACAAGAAAATAAGTAAGACATTTTCTATAAAGCTATAAAAATCTAAAGCTGCATTTTTTATGGCCCTGCTTCACACTTCAGTTAACAGTCAGGTTTTGTTCAAAATAGAGCTTTCAGAACTCTGTTTCTTAAACCATATGTGCACAAAGGAAACAGATACAGCAAAATAAATTTTAAAATCTCATTTTCTTATATGTACTTAGTAAACTATTACCTTGCTATCTTTCAAATTCCTGGCTATTCTTACATCTCATTCTATTGCTCATGATTTACCTGTTGCTTTATAGATGTTTTTAAAACCAAACTACAAATGTAAGCAGTCAAATTCAACTAATTTATTGAACTACAATCCTTTCATCTAAACAGGGCTTTTAGCAGTCTATATTGTAAAAAATTTCAGTGGATATTTTAATGGATTTTTTTTTTTTTTTAAATTGACCTGTAGCTTGAAGTTTCAGTGCTGAAGAAGAATGTGAATGTCTAACCTTAAGAGGAAAAAGTCAGGTAGCATTCTTCTCATTCAGCCTTAGAGACTTACCATATAGACATATTTGATGGAATTATTCCCCATAAATTCCTTTCTTGATTAGAGAAGGAATGGAATAGATACTTCTACAGAACAAAATTTGGATTCTGTTTCAGACATCAACATTAAAATAAGATACACTGTGTCTTTGAAGTTGATGTTTTAATCTGTTGACTATAAATGTAGCCTAGGGTGAAAGCTCAGGTGTAGATGTGTAAATAACTGACATCTCTCTTTCAAGGCCCAGTGACCTTAGAGAACGTCTATAATTCAGAAAGTTGTAATTAATTTGGATACACAGCAAATTATTCTTTCACTACATTTATTCTTTTAGAATTTCTCTCTAATCCCTGATCTGACTGAGTCTGGTTTTGATTTATCCCATAGAAAGTTCCCTGGTGAGCTATGGCACAGCTCACTATAACTCAGAAATGCCAAATAGAAAAAGCAAACAAACAAACCCACAAACCCCACGATCCCCTAAATACTAATTAATTTTTAGAGACATGGGGATATAGAAAAGAGCTGTGTCCTATGTATTACATAGTCCAGAAGAGATTAGCCCTACTTTCAAGTCAATCTGTATCTGGAGGCCAGGACTGATCCTGGCATTAATGCCTTAGTGTAGAGTTCACCAGATTAGTACATAAATATTAGGCATAGATGGGTAGCTAGAGAGAAATTATGTCTGCCTATATATAGACACCTGTCAGAACAACAGATTTGTGCAGTTCAGCAACAAACTATCTCTATGGATATTCAAGAGAGCTTCTGGAAAAAAAAAAAAAAAATTGATTCAGACAATTATTTAGATGTATGTTGTGAGATTTCACATCTATATACTTACATAGCCCTGTTATACATCTTGTAGTGGCTACTAGTAGAAGCCTCCATCTCTTACAACCATGTAAGTATCTAAGTTTAGCTAAAAACAAAAAAAAAAAACCAAAAGAAAAAGTGGCCTTTTTAATTTTGAGTATTGTGAATCTCAAAGGTATTTGTTCTTCTCAAGTCTTATGTCTGTTTAGTATGACTGTTTATCATTTATCTCATGTATCAGAGTTCTCCAAAATCTCTAAATATTTAATTATACAGACAGATGTCTATATATATTTATAGAAATGGGAGGACATTTGCTTTCTAAGTCTTTGAGAATTACGTATTTTGAAAATGAGAAACCTTCATAAAAATAACAGAATTAATTCATGATCAGCAGTGTTGGTCTTTGGCTAGACGACATCCTCCTGCAAAACATTTTTTAAATTCTTCACAAATGTCCACATAAATAAGACCCTCAAGGTGAACCTGCATCCAACATTAGAAAGTAATGCCTTCAGAAAAACTCTTTGTTTCCAAAAAACATTTCTAATTCTAAAACCAATATTCAGTGTATGACCATCACAAAGTTTCAAGACTCCAAGATCTGTTTAAATCTCAAATACAAAATATTTTGGCTTCTTCACTTTTCTTCAAAAACAAACAAACAAAACAAAACAAAACAAAAAATCCACACAAACCCAACAAAAACCAACAAAAACCAAACAAAAACAAAAAATCGACACAAAACCAAAAAAAAAAAAGAACAAAAAAACCCCAAATGAAACAAACAAACAAAAAAAAAACAACAACAAACCAAACAAACAAAAAAAGCTAATTTGCAATTGGAAGTGGAAGAAATAAGTAATTTGGGGACGTTTTCTGAGGACCAGTTTTGCATCATTTACACAGGCAACAGTTTCACTTCCTTCTCTGGTGTTTGTTCAGTTACACATCCCTGGCTTTAGCAAGCATGGTCCTCTAATGTTTCATTTTGTAATTATTATTATTGGTAGAATTAGTAATATTAGTGTCAGGAAATCAGGTTTCATTATGAAGTTAATTTAAACAAGACCTTAAGGCCAAATAACCTGAAGCTTTGTCGAAGCCTACATCCAAATTCAGTTTCATTACATAGACTTTGTGTGTGCTATTTGTTTTTTTTTAAAAAAATGACATAATTTACCTCTACTTTTTACCTTTTCCATTAAAAATAATTAGTATAGAAATATATACTATGACAAGACTTGCCAAAGACCTTCTTCCCCTCTTCCCCAACCCATAGTACCTATGAAACCCATAGAGAAACTGTGGAACTTCAAGAATTTCAGGAACTATCATGAGGCTCTTTATTACACCTTCTTTTCCCCTAGAAAGATTGAAAAATTGATTGTACTGTCTGTAGTACAAATATCAATATTGAACCATTATGTTTAAAGTAAACCCACTCTAACACACCTTCTTTTACAGAAAAAGTTTCTAAAATTTATTCTCACTTTCAGAATCAGGTTTTCTTGAAAGAATTCTGCAGTTTTGTCTTTTTTTATTTTTTTATTTTCCCCCACACATTCTTGCTGAGATTTTAAGTCTATAACATCATATGAGAGAAAAGATGACAGGATTTTATTGACACCAAAATGTCTCTCCCAACATAAAAGGCATAATTTGTTCACCAGTGAAATGAAAATATATGGTAATGATTCTGTGTTTATAACCAACTCTTGTTTTATAATTCATTTCCTCAAGAATAGGTACAGAAATATTTGAGACATTAGTTACAAAACACATTCTGTTTCTTATGAAACCTGTTCAGTTTTATAGGTATGAAAAGAGACATCAGACATAAATAAAGCAAGGATTGAGCAGTTTTGCAAATGCCGCATATAAGATACAATAGCAATGTTCTATTTTTGCCCCCCTGCAACTTCTCTGTTAAATGTAAAGCTCTAGACTCTAACTTATCTCATAAGACTCACTAGTAGAAGCAAGAGAAAATAGGTATTTGGTAGTTCCTAAAACCAACATTTCCTCTTTTTTTTACCTCCAAAATAGGTAAATCATTGTGACTGCTAACACATCACCAGACAGAAAATTAGAAACATGCCACCTGTGTGTAGGTTTTCCTAAACTGGGAAATAAACTCTAAAGTGAAAACTTTTACTCCCTATATAGTAAAGAGGAAGGCAGAGTCCTTCAGCTAATGATTAACATTACAAAAATCAATCTCAATCATAATTTAAGGCGCTAGACTTAAAGTCACAGGTTATGTTTAGGCTCCTAAAGTAGGGATATCATTTACATTGGTAGGCTGGTACTGAAAAAATGTTGTTCCTCAAAGAGGTTCTTGTGAAATCCAAAGAGCTATTGGTGCTTCTGTATAATTCAGCTGAGACCTGAAACACAAACTGAGCAGTGTAGTGAACAGTCAGTTAGTGGCTTAGAAGTCTGGAAATTTGTATGCTCATCTGTTGTCCCCACAGAAACTACTTAGAACATTACATTTATAAACTTGTCAAAATCCTGAAATACCTGAATATCTATGCACCAGCTTGTGTATGTGAATGTGAATAAATAGAATCATGTGGACCTTATTCAATCCTGAATGAGTTAGAGAATAAAAGGAAAAATATTTTGTAGCTCAGTGATGAATAGACTTTTATGGAAACACATCTACTTTATGCCATTTCTTCTTGGATGACTTAGGTAATTTCCAGTACAGCATATTCCTTGTTAGAAAATCATCTCATAGGGTGTCCTTGCAAAGGGATCCAACAGTGTGTTTTCCCTGCTTAGTATCATAGGATCCAAATCACAGGCCATGAAAAATATAGCACATTAATACTGAGACGAGCCACGGAAGACAGTATGAAATTCATTAGAAATTAAAGGATATTAGACTAAAATATTAGTACTGTGTTAGATACCATGCAATATACTGTTCATAGTACTTAAAAAACATAATCTGAGTAGTATGCCTTTTTTCTTCTCCTTTTAGATTTTGATAAATAAGCAAAAAATATATACTACCTCTTGATTATAAAAGTCCTGCAATTTAAATATTAAACATTCTTTTGCATGTTAATAAAATATCCCCTGGCATTAAATTAATGCTTAATTAGCAGAAAACTTATATGTAAAGATATAATTAAAAAAATATTAAAAAATATAATAAAATTTCGGTGAAGAAGCATTGCCAGTTTTACATCCAGACTAAAAAAAAGGCTTCAGAGACTTCATTTGACACTCACTAGCCAGATATATTTGTTTTGTTGTTTTAACAATGTATGTAACAAAAAAAAAAGAAAAAGCAAAATATCTCCTTTTAGGTAGTCTGTGTGTGAAGTGAGACTATTGCTAACCAGATATTATGTTATCTTTCTCTGTTTCAATACATTGAGGAAGAAAAAACAACCACTTATAAGAAAAAATTGTTACCAATTACAAATGAGGTTAAGTTCCTCCAGGTAACTTTTTTTAAGTGTATAATTTGCTTTTATTTTGAAAAATTATTACAAGAAAATGATACCTCTTTCTTTAAAATTTTTACTTTTACTTAGTGTGTCTTAATTTGGAAACAGAACATTTCTTTAATCATGAAAAATCTGAATTGATGCCAAAAGAGTATTTAATAGAATTTTAACTATATATATATGCATAAACCAGTAAGCCATTAGGGTTATTTAAGTACATTGAGGTGGATAATCTGAAGATCTCTGCTGACAATATAGCCTTTTGCTATGACAGTATGTGAATCCTATAGTTGATCTGTAGATCTGTTTCTGTTTGGAAATGATTCTGTGTATATTCAAAATCAGTTTTCAGATAGAAGTTTTAAGTAATTTCATCCCATTGATTAAGGGAATTTCGTACACTGTTGAAACTGTTCTCTTGAATAATTATTACCTGACATTATACACAAATTTTGGTCTTCTCAGGTATTTTTTATCCAACCTCAATTACACTCAAATTGCCTACACATGCTTCAGGAACTAAATTTCTGAATGCAGTGCAACATTCTTCCTTTGCCTAGTTATCTAGGAAACAGGGTACCCAACAGCTTAATAGTTCAAAATAAACTGCAATTCTTTGTTTAAAAGAAAGAAAAACAAAACAAAACAAAACAAAACAAAACAAAACAAACAAAAAAAAAAAAGCAAAGCAAACAAACTCAAGAACTGAATAGAACCAGCACTACAAAAGAGTCTGAGATGTTCCAGCATTGTCCTTATGACCACCTGACATATTTTGCTGTAGATAAATATTCCCTTACATCTTGGTGTGAAACAAGGTTGCATTCTCGCACCAACCCTATTCACAATCTTCTTCAGCATGATGCTCCAGAGGACCATGGCAGAACATGATGAAGAAAACAGCATCTGCATCCGATATCGTACCGATGGAAGCCTATTCAACCTAAGGCAACTGAAGGCCCACACTAGAACCCTAAATCACCTTGTCTGTGAGCTGCTTTTTGCTGATGATACCACCCTTGTTGCTCACACGGAAGCAGCTCTGCAGCGCTTAACATCCATCTTTGTAGAGGCTGCTGAGCTTTTCGGGCTAGAAGTCAGCTTGAAGACAGAAGTTCTCTATCAACCTGCACCTCAGGAAGTCTTCCATCATCCCCAGATGAATCTGAGCTTATGTCAGTCCAGCAGTTCAGCTATCTGGGAAGCATCATTCCTTCAGGTGGTAAGATTGACAAAGGGATAGACAACCGGTTAGCAAAGGCATACAGAGCTTTAGGAAAACTCCACAAAAGAGTCTGGCACAATAAACAAATGAAGAAAAGTACAAAGATTAGTGTCTACAGAGCCATTGTACTGTCTACTCTTCTATATGGGTCTGAATCATGGGTCATCTACCACCACCTGCGACTGCTCGAGTGCTTCCATCAGCACTGCCTCCGTACAATCCTAAACATCCACTGCTCTGATTACATGACTTAAGTGTCTGTCCTTGAACAGGCAAAGATCACCAGCATTGAGGCCATGCTGTTGAAAACACAGCTGCACTAGGCAGGGCATTTCTCCAGGATGGAGATTCACTGCCTCCCTAAGATTGTGCTCTATGGGGAACTCGCCACCGGCTGCCACAAGAGAGGAGCCCCAAAGAGTTGATGCAAGGACTCTCTGAAACAATACCTCAGCCTTGGTCGTACTGACAACCATCAGTGGTCCACTCTGGTCTCCAGTCAGAAGAAATGGAGACACAGCATCCATAATGCTGCTGCTTCCTTTGAGAACACACACAGAATCAGTCTTGAGGAAAAAAGACAACACAGGAAGAACTGTGCCTCACCAGTAGTGCCAATGGAGACTTTCTACTGTGCCTTTTGCAATCGGACTTGCCTATCTCACAGTGGCCTTTTTAGCCACCAGTGTGCTTGCAGCAAGTGTGGATAAAGCCCTTCCCAAATCTTCATTCATGAAGCCTCGCCATGATGATGACATCTTGGGAAAATAGAAAATGAAGAAATGTTCAGATATAAGTATAACAAAGCAGTGGATATTAGCTGTTTTTATTCTTCATCTTTACTAAGAAAGAAGTTAAAATGACAGCCATTTCAAAGGGACAGATCACAGGCAAACACAGATTTGATTTTGAATGGATGTCAGTCCCATATGGAAGCCTGGGACTAATGCCATGTATTGGGAACTCAAATATCATGCAGTTTATAAGAAGCAACAATCAAAGCACATAACCCATCCTAGTAGAATTTATCTACTATTAAAAAGGATGCTTTCAGCAGTCAGTAGCTTCTGTTCCTTTAGCAATTTGCACAGTTTCTTAAAATTCTACAAGCCAGCAACCATGGAAACTTATAGCTTTTTTTTCTCACAATAAGCTAATATTTTTGTATTCATCTCTCTGTTCCACAGCAATTTAAATGAAAAAAAATATCTTCTTATTACCTTTATGTTTAGTGGGGCTTTTTAATAAATGATATTAGGTGCGTCTTAAAGATTTATTATAAATGGCACCAGAAAATATGTCCCCGTATAACAGATCTGAAATGATTAGGCAAAACTGTGAACACATGTCAACATTGTTTTCCTTTAATTTGTATTATATTTTTGATGAAAATTAGACACTTTTAACACTTCTTTCTAAACTGATTACTAAATATTTATTCTACGTTGTTATCTGAAGTCGAGATCAAAAAAATTATAACCCATTAAATATTTCCTTATATTTTTTTTAATAACTCTCAAATTTTCCTGAGTTACAATTTAGCAATTTGTCTTTGTTTTAATTCTCTTCTGCATCACAACAAATCAAATTGAGATGCATTGCTGACTGAAATTGACTAACATCTCTTATTTGAAATGACAGAACTTCACTGAAACCCACAAATAAAACACTTGGGCTTTCAGGAGAACGTAAAACTGAATTGATTTCCTGATTATCTCTTGTGGGCATAAAACCTTTTTACTTGCAATCAAGTAGAATCTCAAAAACCAACAGAATATCATAAAATTCTTTGACAGACCTGTAAAGGGAGTGTTAGCATTGCTATTTCATACAGCTCATCTTTGTCTGAGTAACAGGCTTTCCCAGGCTGCAGACTCCTTGATTTTATTATTTAAATGCGGTATGATTTTCTGATGATATATGATCAATGAAATAGCTCCTGTGCAACTTCAACTGTAAAGAAGTAGATATAGCTAAAGCAACACTAAATCCGGTAGTCATCAAGTTGCCATACTGAGTTTTTGGAAAAGCCAATGAGCAGGAAATGCATTTTCCTTTTGTTATAACAAAGCATCTTTGATGTTTTTTTGAAAGTATGCATGATTTTTTTTTTTTTTTTTTAATAAGCACAGCATAAATAACTGATAATTTGAACAGATAGAAAAAATATAGGTAACTGAAACTTTGCTTTATTATATACTGTCTCTGTTAACAATGGCCCTATAGATTCCCAAAGAGTTTCCAACAGTTCTGAATTATTCAGGCTGCTGGATACTGTGAAAGGCTTCTGCAGTCCTGTGATGTGCTGTGGTTTAACCCCTGCTGGAAACTAAGGCTCACACAGCAGCTAGCACACTCTTGCCTGGTGGGATGGCAGATAGAATAAAAGTGAGAAAACTCATGGATTAAGATAAACAAAGTTAAATAGCTGAAGCAAGAGCCACACACACAAGCAAAGAAACAAGGAATCCATTCACCATTTCCCATTGTCAGGCAGGTGTTCAGCCATCTCTGAGAAAGCAGGGCTCCTTCATACAGAACAGTGAGTTGGGACAACAGTCACTCTGAACATCCCCTCCTTTCTTTTTCCCTCAGCTTTATATTCTGATCATGACACCACATGGTATGGGATATCCCTTAGGCCAGTAGGGGTCAGTTGCCCTAGTTATGTCCTCTTTCAGATCCTTGGGCATGAGCAGCCTTCTTGCTGGTGGGGTCAGGTGAGAGACAGAAAAGGCTTTGACTCTGTGTCAGCACTGCTCAGCAGTAAAGAAAATATCCTTGTGTTATCAACACTGTTTTCAGCATAAATCTAAATCTTGGCCCGACACTGGCTACTATGAAGAAAATTAACTTTATCCTGGCCAAAACCAGCATGTGTGATTAATGAAATAATTTCTTAAGCTATCTGTGGATAATAGAAGTGACTCATATTCAGCAAAGATATAATCTCTCAAAAGTTATGCAAGGACTTTGTATTTCTCCAGATCTGACAGATTTAAGAGCCATGCAACATCAAAGAAATAAAATGATCATGATGATATACAGAGCAATGTATCAAAAGTGAAAAGACCATTGGGATTTTCAGGTGTTTTTTTTTTTATTATTATTTTATGTTTAGGATTATATTCCTTTATTCAAGGAGAAGACTAGAGAAGATTTTGAAATAAATGCTTGTGGATTGAACCACGGAGACTGATATATTGATTTCTCTACTACACTCTCTGTAAATAAATAATTTAGATTGACCTGGAGTAAACGTTTGTCAGAAATGTGAGAAATTATATTTTTTGTTACATCATCAAGCCTGTAGCTGCAAAGACATGATTATAGTAAGGTGGAAAAAAAATCTATCTATTTTAAATAATAATTAAAAAAATAAAGTCAGAAAAAAAGGTGATTTGAGCCAAGTTAGGAAGCAATGCAATGGGGTGACAAGCAAAGGGAAAACAAAATGCACTTCAAAATCAACAATGCAAGGCTGAACATGGTCCATCCCAAGTGTATACATATAAATAAGCAAGTGCCTACAGAACAACATTATAGAGAAAGCTCTTGTATCTTTTTTTGAAAGCCAGTATGACAGCATGTCTTCCTAAGTGCCTGTATGCAGCATGGGAACAAAAAGAAAGAATTAGATGTCCACATGCAGCGGAAGAGCTATGATCTTGGCGGGATTGCTGAGATGTGGTGGGGTAGCTAATATAAATGTGTGATGCCATGTGTGGATAGAGTCTTTAGGAAGGACAGAACACTATAGCAAGGAGAGGAAGCTGCCTTTTGGTGAGACAGCAGTGTGACTGCATGAAGCTCTGCTGAGGAACAGGTGTTGACCAAGCTGAGAACTAATGAGCTGAAATTAGAGACCAGATCAATGTGGGCATTATCATTGTAGATGTCTTCCAGCTAAAGGAAACAATATCACATTAACAGAATCTGCTTCTCATAGTAGACCTTAACCATGCTGGTATCCACTGTGAGGGAAGAACCACAGAGCAGAAGCAATCAAAGAGTTTCACAGAGTGCATTGATTACAACTTCCTGGCAGAAGCAATTGAGAAAGAAAAAGGGAAGATGTTTTGCTTGACTTACAAATAAGGAGCGACGGGTCAGGAGCATGATGTTCAAGAGAACCCTTGACTATAGTGAACATACGAACATGGAGTTTGGGGTTGTGAGAAAAGGAAACTAGGCAAAAAGCAGGACAGTAACTCTGGACTTCAGGACAACAGTCTTTAATCTGTTCAGAGGTCTGACTGGAAGTGTCCCATGGGATACAGTCCTGGATTGAGGAGTTCAGGTCAACTGGTTAACTTTCAAAGTGTTCCCTTGTTCAAGTTCAAGAGTAAGTTGTCCTAATAAATAGGAAATCAAATAGAGGCAAATGGAGGCCTGCATGGATGAACACAGAGCTCCAGAATAAAGTCACACATAAAGATGAAGCCTACAAGAGGTGGAAGCAAGTTCACATAGCCCAAGAGAAATTTAGAGATACCATCAGTACAATGCAGGGATGAGGTTAGGAAAGATAAAGCCCATCTGGAGTTGAAACTTGTAGAGAAATGAAGGGCAACAAGGAAGATTTCTACAAGTTTCTTAGCAGCAAAAGGAAGACATGGAAAATGTGGGTCTGCAATTGAGGGTGAAAGGGAACTTGGTGACAAAAGAAATAGAAAAGAGAGAGGTCTCATCAGAGATGGACCTTGGAGTCCTTGTGGACAACAAGCTGACATGAGCCAGCAATACACCTAGGAAGAGAGTTGCCAGTAAGTCAAAGGAGGTGATTCTTCCCCTCTGTTCTGCACTGTTAAGAGAGACATAATTGGAGCTCTGGGTTTAGTTCTGTGCTCTGAAGTGTCTCACCACCCTCATAACAAATAACGTATTCCTACCAAGAAGGAGCAGTTTCTTTCTTAGAAAAAGCAGTAACTAATACAGAGGAAAACTTTTTTGTATAGTCAATCTTCTTATTTTGCTTTTCCAGTTTGACCCTCAATCCATTACTAGGAGTTTCATGAGCCATGTAACTAGGAGCAACCATATTGAATTCTGTTAGTGCTTGAGTTTCACCTTGATCAGAATTTTATGAAACATTATGTCTATAGTACCAATTATAAGAAAAACTATTTGGTTTTAATAGCAAAATTTCTGAGAGAAAGGATATTATAAAGCCCACTTTTTTCCACTTACTAAACTTTCAAAATTCAGTGCAATGTAGGTGCTTCATTACAATAAATTTAGATTTAATAACAATTTCAAATGTAATGCTTTTAATAACAGAGATCTCAATACACATACAACATAAAAAAACCACTTTGTAGAAATAAACAAAGCAAAACATGAAATGATCTTCATATCCATTGACAAGTAAATCTCTGACCTGTAAACCACATGAAATATTTTTATTGTAATATAGTTAGCAATTTCTTTATATGACTATCAGGATAACAGCACAATAAGCAATCTTGGAAACCCTTTTGCAAATATTTATGAGCGATCATGTTAGTTTTGTCCATGGATAAATTCATCTGACTTTCTGTTTACCTTTTCACAAAGATGCTTCCTGGCTGGAATAAAGGTAATGTCACCTTAATTATATTCTTGCTTTGGTATCATAAATTATTCATGCTTTAACATATTTATATTTAGCCTTCTCTAGCTTTCATTTCTGTCCTCCAGTGAGGCAGTATAATGTTACGGCATATGACCTGGCAAAGGTTTGTTTTGGTTTGTTTTTTCTACCTTGTCATATCTCTTTGTAACATCATTGCAACTGAGCAGCTATGCTAGCCATCTCATGAAGTTCTAAAGGGGAGACTGTTCTTAGTTTATAGTGGATTAAGATTTTATGCATATCAAGAAGGTCATTCCAGCTGTTGTATCTACTTAACCATAAGCGTACAATTCTGGAGATTGCCAATGGGCAAAATGCAGATTGTCATAGATAGATCATTAAATTGAAAATTGTCATCATGGGATTGAGTGTTTTAGGAATACTAAAGATTATTTCTATGACAGAGACAAGATATGCAGAGCTATTTCTGTTGATTTGAAGAAATACGAGACAAAAGTGAGATTCTGCAAATATTGGAGATTACAGTTATGGGACTAAATCACAAAAAAAAAAAATCTATTTTTTTTTTCTGTGGAAGCATGCTAAGTTTCATATATACTGAACGTTAAAGGCAAGCTATTTTCTTATCACAGAGTTAATAACACATCAGATACTTGAAATTTGAACAGTAAAGCAATTTCCCTGATCATGTGATTATCCTTCTGATTACTGACAGATGGCTGAAAATTCAAAAGAAGATGAAGACATCTAAGAACAAGAATAAAATTACATTATAACTAGAAATGAGAATCCATGTAATAATAGCCTTGGATAATTCCATTCTGGTATCATTTCTTCAGACTTTCACTGTTTGATGATAGTTCATGAGTATACTAATCATTGCTAAATTATTCATATGTAGTCACAAATTATAGAGAGTAAAATCAAGTTCATTAGTGTTTAGAAATAATTCATTGCCTGAAAAATTCTCATGAAGGTTTAGTCTGGGCTTAAGAGTTCTTTAAAAAAAATAAATTTAAATGTACTTACAGCCTAGACAGAAATAAAAATGTAGGTCTGAAAACAAAGTGTCTAAACACCTGTGTGATCTGCAAGTCCTCAAAGGCTGAGTCTCAGGGTGTATAAATTTCAGAAATGGTCTTCATTCCCTTTTAGAATGAATATCACTGCACTCATTGAGAAGTCAGAAACCTCAGTCAGATTTTGGAGGTGAGATACTGTTCTGTATGAGGCTCCACTCTGTCATGACCTATGCAAGATACAGAAACTAAATGGGCTGATGTTTTGACCCTCTGACAGGTCCAGACCTACATGCTCTTATAATATACTCACCTAATCAGGCCTCTCTTAATAAAATGGTGATCTACTTTTGTAAGTACAGCCAACATAGGAAGTATTGCTTACATTTTATATAATGGTGTACTACACAACAGTTATCAACAGTACTTCTTTTCACTGTTTCTTGACTCAGTGCAACTGTTCTATTGTGATTTCCTCTTCCATTGAACATACTCTAACAATCATACTTAACAAAAGTATTAAACATTCAAACTTTGCATCAACTTCTTAGGTCTTTGAGATGAAATTTAATAGCAATTACCCACTTCCACATGACAACAGGTTGGAAGTGACTGGCCTTGACCCTTGGTTCTTCTGTGTGTAACCTAGCAAAAGGCTTAGCAGAACAGTTATGAGTATGCGTAACATTACATATAGTCTCAAGCTGCTTCAAAAGGAGACAGAAAAGTATAATTTATCCTACCAATTCTGTCCTGGAGAACACAAGATGGTGAAGTACATGAATGTTCGCTACCAAATCATTGGTCTTATAGGACAATAGTAGTAGGCTGGTTATACAGTGATGCACAGAGAAGCCTGTAGGCTATAACCACACAGTGCTTTAGTGTACTCTAGATCTACACCCAAGTTAGCTCTCAGTAAGAGGTTTCCCTGGAATCAATTGTAACTATTCAAGATGGTCAGCAGTTTAGTGCTGACCAACAGTGAGTATAACAGACAACTCCTGAGAGGTCAGTATTTTCCTGCCAATGTAAATTGTAAATTTTGCCTACTTACCTGAGGAAAGTGTTAAAGCCGTTTGCATTATAATATATTGCAATAAAATGTGTTGTTGCAAAAACAGATGGTGTTGCCCTTACAAGTCTCTTAATCCTTATAAAATAAACTGTCTTCAAAGGTACACTGCTGAGCTGTCTTCCCCTGAGCAAGGCAGTATGGGTACTTCTATACAAAGAGCTATATGAGTAAGAGCTAGGAAGCAGGAACCCAGCCAGAAATGTGTGCACCACTGACTCATTTCCATGATGAAAAATCTAATAATCTGGTGTCTTTTAAAGAAAGTCCCTGGGTCTACTGCCCATCTGTTTTACTTGTGTGCTCTTAATGATGAGGGAATTGTCCTATTCGCTCTTACAACTGCTGCTGGGGTGATATTCAGACTCTTTTGAAACCCATGATGGTACTCAGTAAGGACAGAACTTAAACAGCATTTTGAGTCTGCTGCAAGGGAAGACCACTAGTGATCAGTCTGACCACTCATTGCCTCAAACACCACTGACAGTTAGAGGGATCCAGGCTGAAAAAAACAGCCACCTGTCCCAAATCTGATGATCAGATTTATCACACATGCAAAGGGAACTCTGCATTGCACAGACTTGGCCTCACTATGCATGGAGATATAAAGCCACCTTACTTGCCTCCCGTGGAAAGTCAGTACTGCAGGCAGTTATTTACTAACTGTAATGGTGTAACTTTCTAGCCCACCATACTGTTACTAGTAACAAGCCATAAACTGTACTGAGTTTACATGGCCTCAGGGCTGATGCTTGTCAGATCTGGTCCGCCTGAAGCTGTCTTGACCTGCCTTCCACTTTGTTCACTTGGTTCATCTGTAACAACTGTTTCTCACACAGACAATATCTATGCCTAATTTATTTTACTTTTGTTGTCTTTATATGGTAAAAACTTAATTTTTTATGTATAGCAGTTAGTAATCATTCTGTGTAGGATGAGAGGCTTGTGACTGTGACATAACGATGTAGAGCAGAAGAACAGAGGTACAATAATGTCCTTTAGAAGTGAGAACTTGGAATGCATCAGAGAGGAGTAGAGGAATAGGTCTTTAAGGGATAGGACACAGGCTGATGTCAGAGACTCCACAACTATAAACAACTCAATGATGGACATCTAAAGAAACACAGACCTGGAGCAAAACTGATTTTGTCAATAAAAAGAAGACATATTTATATGAGATACATAAAGGGAAGCATGTGTAGTAATTTTGATACTGCATGAAACCATAAATCATTGAAGACACAGAAAAAAATTTAAAAGTTGGTCACTAAATGCATAAAGAATGACCAGAAGTGGACCTTAAAGTAAGGAAGAAGACATTAACACAAATATCACATTCTTCACAACAAAGGACTCCAGCTACTGAATTGCTATAGGATCCCCACCATAGCTGCCGTTATGAAACCACCAAGGAGCAGGGAGAGCAGGAGCATGACATCAACAAAAAGAGTAGAATGTAAGGAATGTGTACCTGACAGTTTGAACTAAATTGCAATTCACTTTTTTGCAATAATGAGATCTATCTTAATAATTATTTCTGAATTGCACTGTCAAGATTTCAATGGTATCAACAGTAAATTCCCAGCTTTATTTGTAAGATGTGTTCCCTTTTTTGCCCATTCACAAGACTTTGAGCATAACAAGAAGACAAAAGAAAACAGTCTGTTCAGATTGACTAGTATCTGCTTCAGAGTGCTCAAATTATTCAATAACATCTAGTGGATTAAGTAATAATAATACTATTAACCATTACCAGAGGTGATAATACTCCTTGAATAATAGAAAGATAGATAAAGCTGTGTTAGTAATTACCACAGTATATTTCCCATGAAATAAAATTTAATAAAACATGGACCACAATCCTACCCACAGTGTTTTGTAATAATTAAATTGCCACCACTCTACTGCTTTTAATGATATTTTATGAACTTTAATATCTATATAGAAATTGAATGTTTTCTTGTCCCAAGGAATAAAAACAAAATAGTTTGTTTTTCTTTTGAAACCTTACAATGTACTTAATGATGGTTGGAATCCAAGAAATTTTCTAAAAATAGATTGCATAAATAAAAATTATCCACTTTATACTATATGTAGAATCTTGTGTGCTTTAAACATTTCTTTTCTAAATAATGAAGCACATGTACAGAATGTGGAAACCTTGTGCTGAAACAAATATTACATGTGCCCATAAATTAATGTGTCCCCTTAGGAAAATGAAATTTCACAAGGTAATTACCCCATTTCTTCACTGAAGACATAAAGGAATTTATAGGACTAATTACTCTGATAATAGAGAGGGATTTTTCTTCCTCTCTTTCATTGCAATCCCACCTAGAAGCATGATATAGGAAGATGTAATTCATTGAACTCCACAGTCGCTCTGCTGTTGTATATTTATTAGAGGAAACTGAGGCATTTTAATACTTTTGTGTCAATTTTATACATAAACTTCCCATATAGCAATAAATATAACCTTTCAATATAATGCTGGAGGTGTTGAAATAAAATTTTCCTGCTTCAAGTGATCCTCTGTTAATTTTCCAGGTAAAAGTACTATTAAACAAAAAAGGTCTTTGCTTAAATGACTATTTTTCAAAGTCTTCAATTCCACAGTTGTTTGTAATAAAGTATATGAAGTGCTATGTTAATCATATTCTTTTGCATAAGAAAACTTTCATTGCAATTTTTTATGGTTAAGAGCTATACTTAAACGTAGAATCTATTTGCAAATAGTTTAAATATGGGTTTTTTTCCTAATAATAATTAGTGAAGGTATTTCCTTTCATGATCTCAAATTTTTTTGCAAATTAGAATTATGTTATTTGTCTAGAGGCAATATTCACTCTTTAAGAGAGCACATATCAGATGGCTAAATAGACAAGAAAGAAAACTCTATCTTTAAGAACTGTCATATCCAAGAAATCTTGTCAACTTGTGAAACAAACAAATGAACAATGAAACAAAATAAAACATTAAGCAAATATTAAAGACAATAAACAAAATTCAGAAGTGTTATCTTCCTCTGAAAAGTTCCCAAGCTAATACTTGGGGTGTTGGGGAGCATCTCTATGTGATTTTTTTTTCTCTATATGATTTTGGTTTGCTTTTTAAGTATGTAGTTCACAAAACAGAGCAGGAATAGAAAAGTTAATAAAGAACCCCACATAGAATCCTAGAAAAATTTTGGTTTGAAAATACTTTTAAAATCATTGATTACAACCATAAACCTAAAGCTGCCAAGCCCATCAGTAAACCCTATCTCTAAGTGAGACATCTGCACTTACTTTAAATATCTTCAGGCTTGGTCACTCAGACACTTCCCTGAGTAGCCTGTGGCAATGCTTGATAACCCTTGTAGGGAAGAAATGTTTCCTAACATCCAATTTATATCTCCCCTGGCACAGTTTTTGTTCACAAACAACAGGTCCAGTGTCCCACTGACGCCTTCCATAGTTTGCTCCCTCACCATCTGTGTCAGGCAGCTATCTTCCACATACTCCAGGAACCTTCTAGACTCTTTCCTCTCCACTGTACTGTATGCCCAGCAGAATTGCTGGTAAGTCTCCCATGGGAAAAAGTGCCACGATTTGTGAAACTTCTCCCAGCTGCTTATAGAATATTTCGTCTGCCTTTTCATCCTGATTCAGTGGTCTATAACAGGCTTCCACCAGGGTCTCTGCCTTGTCAGCCTTCCCCCTGATTGTTACCTGGAAACACCCAATCCTACCATCACCATTGTCAAGCTCTAGACAGTCAAAACACTCCATAACATACAGGATTACCCCACCACCTCTCCTTCCTTGCCCATTGCTTTTGAAAGTTTCTAGGCATCCACTGCAGCACTCCAGTTGTGCAAGTCATCTCACCATGTTTCTATGATTGCAGCTATACAATTCATACCATTTAAAAATTTTTATTTATTTTTAAAAATGGCAAATTTAAAGCAATCAAAAGAGTTAGACTACAAAGACATTTAACATACCCTACCCTTACTGAATTGTAAGAACTCGTTATTATATCAAAGTGCACAGTCATAAAAGAAATGCCAGGGAGGACTGGTTTGCCTGAACATCAGTGCTTTAAAATTCAACAGCTAGTGCTGTGCTAGTCATCTTGGGCTTGTGCTATCATCAGTGAAAAGAAGCAGGCATCTCCAGAGAGAGATTAATCTTACCCTATGAAAGGCAAGCAAATTAGATCAAAGTAGTTCACCTCTGGAAGTGCATATTTATCTTCAACAACCATAAATGAAGCCTGAGGTGAACAGCTCAGACTTAGATGTTTAACACAAAAGTTAGGTAAAATGAACCTCTAAAATTTAGCACTGAAAGCTCTTCACAGTATTAACTCCATATCTTTCTCAACTTCTCTTATTTAGCATAGGGCACAAGTGTCACACAAGGATGTATAAACTTAAGACCTTTTGAACAACAGCTGAAAAAGTTTTGCAGTCAGAGATGAAGTCACACATTCTACTGGGCATTGACAATGTTCTGAGGCATTAATTCCCATAGCAGGGAATTTGAGTGAAACTGTCCAGATAATCCTGAGAAGCAGACTGCAGTTCCCAAAGGAAGAAGGAAAGACTCAAAATAAAAATGTCGCTACCAATCTCTCCAAAATAAAAAAAAAACCCTTTTTTGACCTAGAATTTAGAGTTAAAAAGAATGTTTGACTAATAGCGTCAAGCCAGACTCCTGAGATCAGAAGACCAGTTGATGAAATTTTCAGCATTTACAAGGAAAGCAAAGAAACCAGAAAGGAAAAAGAATTCATAATCAGGGGCAGGGGGAGTGGGTGGGGGGGTGTGTGGGGGTGTTTGCACCAGTATATACACAATTTATTTAATATCTTGCATTATTTAATCTGTTATGTGTGTTGGGAATAGAATACATTTTTTCAAAATCAGCTGTGTCACAATGATTGCAGAAAAGCGTGCTGTATATGCTGAGTTAATCCATAGATCCTTAAGAATTGCCATCTTTCTGAAAAGAAGAATAACTTTCCAAACTATGGAAAGAGCATTGGTTTATACTTCTTTTCACTTACTATTTGATATCACCCCTATTTGTACATTATCGATTACAACCAATCAAGACTGGTTATGTAAAAAAGTCATAGTAGACATTAGTCATAGTAAATACAGATTTGAAAGATAGTCTAATTATTTAATAGTTTTTGTTAAGAAAATTCTCCTGTAGCCTTGCTTGAGCACTACAGTGGAAGTTTCAATGGATCAGCAGACAGATGGATAGATAGACTGAACGAACTTAGATTTTACTTTCTGTAGTGAGAAATAGAAAGTCACATCCAGGGAGCAGGAGCCAAACATGCTGATATGTGAAGTAAAAGGAAACTAGAAGGAGAAAAATGAACTCTTAAAAGTGTTAAAGTATATCTGCCTGTGGCAGACTAGAGGAAGCAAATAAATGACAGGCAACTGGGACTGAAACAGAAACTTCGAGAGAGACAAGATGGCGTACAGTGGGTAAAAATAAGACAGAAGTGCACATGTAAGCTGAGAGAATAAGTGAAGATAATAGAAAAGCAAGATAAAGAGCAATGCACAGCAAAATGGGAGGAAATACAGACATGTAGAGATCAGAACAACAAACAGGAGACCATGGAATGTAGCAAAGATGAACTGGTATCCAGATAGCTCTGGCAGGAAGCAGCAGAGACAGAAGGAACTGTGAGATATTTATATTATATTGTCTTCATAAGGCTGATTATATTCAAAAGTATAATTATAATATGGAATTGCAATGTTTCCAAGCTGCTGCAAATATGCAGTCCTAGAAAAAAAACATTATAAAAATTCATTGGTGTTAAGTGCCAGTACTAAGAAATCAACACTTCTCAATGTGAAAAAAAAAAAAAATCCTGCAGAAAAATGTAAATCTAGATCTATCACCTAAGAACTTATTATTATGTATTGTACTTCTTTCAAGAGAGATGATGTTCAACTGTCCAAATTAGGTGTTAAAGCTGACTGTTATTATTATTAATACTGCTTCTATCTTTGAGATAAGTCCATAGTTTTCTATTTGACTAATTTCCCCACTGCCAATGTCTTTGGACTGTTAATGGAAATAACATCTGGTTAGATCATCCAGTATTTTTTACAAGAAGATGGTCTCTTGCAGTTATATAAGTGGCAGGCAATGCCAATGCAGTTACAGAAAACAGTTACAATAGGAAAAATTAAATTCTTTTATAAACAGCCAAGCAAATTTTGTCTCCTTTGTTTTACTCTGGAGAGCAGCCAACAATCTTATAATTGCCAAGAGTGGAAGGAACAGGAGGTGTATCTTGGATAGTATGCTTCAGAGATTTGCTGCCTTTGGGTAACAATGAAATACTGGAAAACTCACAGAAACTGTAAGGCTGTAAGTAGGAAGAGAGATTCAGGGAAATCTTCTCATCCTTTCTGTTTTCAGAAAAACAACGATTCAGCAGAACACTTGAAGATAGAGCTTTCCATCTAACTGCAGTATTCACAGAGTCACAGAATGGGTAAGGTTGGAAGGGACCACAGTGGGTCATCTGGTCCAACCTCCCTGCGCAAGCAGGGTCATCCAGAAATTATTCAAAATGCTGAGTTGAAAATAAACTTTTTGTATCATGGCAAGATTTCACAAGACTAAGCACTGTAAGTCATTATTGATTAAGGGTTTTTTTGTGTTTTAAGGAACAGAAATATTTGGTCTTGCTTTATCTGACTCCTAAAACTATTAGAATTATTTTTTTTCTTATTAAAGCTTCTGGATTAGCTGAAATTTCTTTTTCTTTTCTTTTCCATTCTATTCAGTGAATGATCATTTGCCAGCCAACAGTGCATCCCTTTACAGGGAGGTTTAATAGCTGCCTACGTTGCTGAGGTTCTGTGAGAATTAAGTATCTGGTACTGGTAGTAAGTGCTTTGCAGATGAAAATTGCAAAGTAAGTGCTAAATATAATTACTGTTATTAGAAACACATTTCAATGCAAATGTTTCTTTGATTTTATAGCTGACATAGATTCCATTTGGTATAATAAGCAAAAAAAGGACTTTATAGGAGTGGTCAGGTAATAAAAATTCCTGTGATGTGTCATGCTGAGCATCTCATGACAATTTGTAAGCTAAGAATCAAATGCATTTTTAAACCAACAAGTAGCCTTTCTGATTTTAATAGAAAAGCTTTCAAAGTAAAGTAATATTTTCCATGTGTCAAAATGGCATGAAAAGCCTTTCAGGTCTGAGAAGATTCCCAACTGGAACCAGATCCTGACAGGTTTGTGAACATACGCTCTTTTTCTTTACACAACAACACAAGCACCCGAAGTGCTAGCAGAAAAAAGATTTAGGTGTGTGTCTAAATACCACATCATGTAGCAAATTTCAGTGGATGGTGCACTACTCTGATTCACCAAATGTACCAATCTATTCTTTTAAGACTTTGTAACTTTAAATTGGAGAATCCCTAAGCAACCACGTCTTCCTGTGAGCACTCCTACTAGATTCATCAAGGCTTAAAAGAGATCTGGGAATGAAACTTTGAGAGTTAGAGATGAGAAACAGCCTTTCAGGCAGTGATGAGAGCTCCACTCCCCATCTGACTTAGGCATTGTTTACAATGCTACCGCAATACATGTTTCTTTGCTTTCATTGTCTTCAGTAGACATACACGTTTATTTCACAGAATCACAGAATTATTAAGCTTGGAAGGAACATCTGAAGATAACCTATTCTGACCCCCCTGCCCAGGCAGGGTCACCTAAAGCAGGCTACACAGAAACACATCCACACGTGTTTTGAATGGGACCCCACGACCTCTCTGGGCAGCCTTTTCCAGTGCTAAAATATTTACAGTACTAAAAGTCTGAACTGCAATGTAAACAACCGCCATCTCTATTACCCTTTCTTTACCAACAATAAATAAACTTTGCTGTCTGCTAACAAGATTAAATTGGTCATTTTTTTTTACAGACTAAGAAAGTTTAGCTGGTAAAAGAAATGCAGGGATAGTACACATGGAATATTTTTTACTTACTGTGTGGGAAATAAGATATGGCTATATACTTGTATAGAAGTAACAGGTATCATAAGGCTTCTGTCACACTATAATGGATATCTTGGTCCTTATCTGCAATGATGGAGACTATAGTCATCTACAAATAAGACATTCTAATACTGAGTTGTGAGACAATTAAGACCTGTTGTGGAAATAATTTTGTATGAAAGTCTTGTTGTTATGCATCCTGGAGGCATGAAATATACCCTATCAAGTAGGTAGAATCACAGAGGTCTGTGAGATATTATCACTATGAATCTCTCATGGCTGATGCCAGTCAGACAACACTTCTTTAGGTGAAATCTAAAGAAAGTGCAGTATCCAGCCAAGAAGTTTAATCCCTGGGAAAAAAAAAAAAAAAAAAAAAAAAGGAAAAAGAAAGAGAGAACTGAAAGAAGCTTTTTATTATTATCATTTCACTCAAGCAACAGTCTAGCAACATCCAATGCAAGATTCAACTAGCATAATAAAAGCTACTGTTCCAGGAGTAACAATTACTATAAAAATATTGAAAAATGAAATGCAACTGATCTAACATATTTATCAGAATTCATGTCACTAATATCAATGTATTAATAGTATTGAAATTACTCCTCTAAACAATAAAGCTATTGTTAATCATGAAAAGCATATCTTTAATTCTTATACTGTAATAGCAATCATTGATTTCTATAATTTCTTCTCATAATAAAACATGACTCCAAAGCCTATAAAGATTGGGTGAAACACTTTGAAAGGAAAAAAATAAGATGAATTGCACTGATCTTTTGAGATACCACTGTCTTCAGTGGACACAAGCTCTCCAGAGGGCACGTGGAGAGACTTTCACCTTTCCTGTTGCCATCCAGCTTCTCACAAACTTACACAGTGGATGCATCAGCATGATTTGCCAAGAAGAAATCTGTTTAACAGAAAAACGATTCCTCCTGGGAATTATAGCTGTCCCTCAGCATTCACTGGTGACATCAAGGTTACAGTCTAATATGAAACTAAGCACTTTTTTTGACTCTTTATTCTAATGATTCAGTGGATAATCAATATAATCTTTTGTTTCCTGGGCAGCCAACAAATATTTCTAAGGAAGTTTGGGGTTAGACACTATTTAAAAACAGAAACAGAAAAAAGGACTCCACCATCTTTTTTATTTTTTATTATGAACATATTTTTGTTACTGTTACTATTAGCTTATTTTTTTTTATTTTTTTTTTTTTTAATAAATCCTAAGATGTGTCTATCAGCAGTCCTTGGAATTTGTATAAAAATATCAACTTCAACATGAGCCTAAATGAAGTCATGCCAATTTCCACAGAGAGTGGAGGAGAATTTTGATAGACAGTACTACAAGATCTGAGCCACAAACTGCAATTAACATAAACATTCAATTGTGTCTGTTTCCTTCTTTTTCATGAAAGACGTAATTACTTTTTTATTAGTGATTATTTATTCATATTGTCATAATGATCTCAAAAATAAATATTCCTTTGTGTAGAAGACTACAGACAAGTTGTTTGTTAGCATCTAATTTAATATCACAAGCTACAAACCTGGGGTTTTTTTCCTACTCAGTGATGTCTTTTCTTATGTTCATTCCAGGGATGATCTTATTAAAATTATTTATTAACAACCTTTAGCATAAATGAGGTAAAAATATAACAAAAAATAGAAAAAAAATCTCTGAATTGAGAATTATGTTAGAGGTTTACGTCAATGTAGAAAATGTAAATAGATACATACTAAGGAAATATATATTTGAAAGAGATGTAGCACTTTTGTATGCAAATTTAATAACAATAATTTAATAAAAAATTCATTTGGCTAGTGCTTCAGTAAATCTAATAAACTAGATATCCACCTTTTCCTTATTGGGAAAAACCACAGTGACTTAAGTGCTCTGGACAACACTATTCAAAGTCATTTCAGTTTCAGAAACATGATCAGATTACTACCATTGTAAGTGCAACAGACAGCAGCAATTTAATGTTCATCTGTGCTAACACCTCAAGGAGTTGTGCTTTTTGTTTTACCAAGTTACCGTAATTTCACATATGAACTCCCAGATGGGTCCTAATTCTGATCTTGGTTATCATATGGGTAAACATCAATCATCATCATTGACATGACCATACTTTATGCAATGTTAGTGAAGCTCATTCCCTAACTATGTACCAGATGATAGTAAGAGCTATACTGGATTACTCAATCAAAAACCTTATTTTCCCCATCCATATCTCGATTATGGCAATATCTCTCTCTCTCTTTCTCTCACTCTCTTTCTTTCTCTGTGTCAACTAGCATTCATTCAAAACTGAAGAGGGTAAGAGGCCATTTTCTATTAGCTCGTCAAACCTAATTTAGGACAACAATTTAGAAACAAGTGTTTTTAAACAAATTAATAAGTGGGTTTGGGCAGAGGAAATTCAGCAATAATGAACAAATAGGCATAATACAAGCTAGGTTCACTTGAGGGATCAGTAGCAAAACTGTCTGATGCTGGCTGAAAATAATCATAGCTGCTTTGTAATAAACATTTCAATGGTATTTTGGTTTTACTTTTATCAACAATATTATATTTTAGCTTTAAATGTGTAAAAAGTTATCTTTTAGTACATTTAAGAGACTTTTTTTTTTTTTTTTTTATATTTCCCTTTCCAAACCAATGCATGTATGAAAGGGCCTACATACAGTATATGGAAATAATTATATTTATACATTTTGACAATATTTTATACTCACACCTATATAAATATTCACACTTTATTTAAAAATCTTCAGATGTTTCTAAAAAAAATTAATTAAATATTTCTGTATAATGTTTTATTTAACATACTTTTTATTTGTACAATACCATTTATCACTATGGTTTAAAATGGGACATTGTGGTCTCTTAGATACACATATCTAAAACAAAACCAGAAACAAAACCAAATTAAATACCTGGGTTTGATGACAGATTTCAATGGTTTAAAGACCACCCAAAATCTATAGATATATTTAACTTTTTCTACTAAAACCATAGGAAATCAGAGCTTGAGTAATTAAATTTAACAAAAGACCCCCAGTCATCTGCTTTTATCTTCTCTCACATGTCCAAGTCTTCTAACAGACTAATTTTTATTTATCCCAGAAAACACATGTGAAATTAGGCTACTCTAAGATTAAAATTTTATATCATTAATCTCAAATAGGTGCCTATATACTCAGGTCTGCCTAAATAATCACATCTGACTCTTCAAATAAATTTTCATATTCTGCAATTTCTACTTGACTTGAAACCTAAATGATGAAAAGGAGCAACTTAAACACTGAAAAATATGTTCTAAATCTTCATTGTTTGTAAACTACTTATGGGTCTAGTTATTTTATTCCTACCTTGTTTTTTGCCCCTTGCCATTTGAGAAAATAGGTCTGCAGAGTTTATTTCTGTTTGGCCTTCACATAACACAAACCAAGACAGTTTTCACTGGGTTGTTATAGTCTAATTGCAAATTCCACGCTTCTGTGGGAAGTGCAGTTCGTTTGTAATCCAGAGTATGTTGTGACTTCAGCACAGATTTCCATTAAATATTTTGTGATAAGAATTTGTTATTTGGTAGTGAATTGCTATAAATGTTTATGTTGTTTACATTGTAATATGCAGTGTCTGAGATTCTACTCTGTATGTGTGTGTGTGTACAAACTTGTACTCAGCCAGGACTTTCGACTGCTGAGTCAATGAAGAAGGTATATGAAGGCAGACCTCAGCAGGGATGACAAATCAATGTCAGACGTACTCAGATCAGACTCCTCCAAATAACAAGAACAGTTCTCAATAAGCTTCCTTCTGTCCTGTGCTAAATTTTGCCCTTGAAATGCTCACCTCTGAATAAACACCACAGCACTAAATAAAAGACAGCAGTATGAAGTCTCATATTAATAATATTTTAGACAGTAGCTCTGTATTTCACTGAACATATCCTTTTGCTGTTGGTTAATTGGTTTCATTATCACAAATGTCATGGTTACTTAATTTAATTACTTCTTACTCATATATAATATTAATTTTCTCTTTCAGAAAGCCAAATGAAAAAAATGTGACTGAAAACAGTTTGGGTATCTTTTTGTTTGTTTGTTTGCTTGCTTTTTCTGTTGTGTAGGTCTTCTACTTAGCTGATTTCAAGGAAATATTTCTCAGAAAAACTGTTTCTTTACAAGCAATTGCTTTACTGTCCTGTCATATTCACAGCTTTTGGTCTACTAACCATCTGTACTAATCAGACACCAACTCACTTCAATGCTGAATCATATATTTATATTTAAATGTCTAAATCTTTTCCTTACTATTAATCAAATTAATTGATTTTCTGGATTGCAGTTGTATGATATTTATGATTTTACTGTATATCCTTACAAAATGTAGAAATCATTAGTTGAAAGTATTTACCACGGATAGATCATAGCTGTCACATCCTCGATTTTAACTAGCTATGGAAGCTACAAAAAAGCTACCCCATACTCTGCCATTTTTTTTTCTTCTCAAATAAATATTTAGTGTTTTGTATAGGTGATGCTATGATAGCAATCCCTTATAGTAAATAAAGTGTTAAGTACAGGGTTTTTTTCTATTATAATAACTTCTCAAAGTAAAAAATAAAAAAAAAAAAAGTCATTTTAAGTGGCCCCAACCCCCCATTGATATTAGTAAAGCTGAAGACAGTGACTTGCTTTCTGAAATGACCCCTGCTCTGAAGGTGTGGCAAACTAAACACACCAAAATACAGAATTGCTTGAGGTCACACAGCAAATAAATGACCAAGACAAGTTAAGATTTTAAGGACTTTTCCTTGCAGTTAGCTATCTCGCACTGCCCCAAACCTAAACATTTTTTTCATTATCAGGAATTATAGCATTCTTTCATAATGATTTCATCATCAGTCTCTGTTTTGTCCTCTACTGACGTCTGAACATTTTCTAATGCAAGGCTGTATGTACCACACTTTAATATACAGCCCTGTAGTAATGTTGAAATAATTGATAAAAATTACTGCAGGTTTCCTTTAAAAAAAAAATAAAATAAATCAAGTGGCAACTTTATAAAGGTTTATATTGGTGCTTTCTTTTCCACAATATGTGCAGTGGAAGTCAATAGACCCCAATGAGAAGTCATGAAATGAAAGAATTTTAGCAATTCTATTACTCCCTATAGCAAGGTTATTGATTCAAATGGTATTCAACATTTATATTATACCAAATAAAGTGTGGTACTGCAGTATTCATGATGCTACAGATTACACATGGGAAGAGATCAACTTTAATGAGAGGGAAGTTAAACAAATATTTCTAGTTATTTGAACACAGTTGGCTGTGGAGGAGGAGACACAGTAGCCTTTCTGAATGTTCAACGCTCATCTGAGAGCTTACAGGTATGTTGATGATTCATACAAAATATCAGAATTTAATTTACTACATAAATTAAATTGAACTTTCAATTTTGTTAATTTTTGCAGCAAGAAAAGAGATCAAATAAAAATGAAGAAAATTTCTTATAATGTGAGACTAGAGAATTGGTATTTACCCTGAAGTCTTTTTAAAATACGGTACATTAATAATATGATATTCAAAGTAATAGAATATATTCTGTCTTCCTTACCCTTCCACCTCCCCCAGCCGCTTACGTATCTCTGTAAAAAGAGTTATTTGTGCACATCTGTTCAACTGCAGTGAAGGAAAAACTTCAGAACTTCAGTAGGTTTATGTTAGGATAAAAAGCCCATGATTTTATATTGAGAAGAAACACAAAATACATAGACCACTTTGGAATATGATTTAAACATTCCAGAAAAAAAAGCTTAGTCAAGCAAGATAGAAGTGTTTATACTCTTTTTCTTAACTAAACTTGACTAAACTTGACTTCTGCTTTATCCCTTTATCATCCTTTTTGGTGTTCTGTTTTATTAAAAAAAAATTTTTTTAATACTGGATATTAATTATTTATAGCATGATCCCAATAAGGTCATAGTTTTCACTTCAGAAATTGTGACTAACAAGGAAACTTAGAACCATAGAATCAGAATTTTTTGAGTTGGAAGAGACCTTAAAGATCATCCAATTCCAACTCCCCCGCCATGAGCAGGGCCACCTTCTACTAGACTAGGTTGCTCAGAGCTTCATCCGACTTGGCCTTGAACTCTGGACATCCACAGCTTCCATAGGAAACCTGTTCCAATGATTCACCACTCTCACAGTAAATAATTTCTCCCTAATATCTAAACTAAACCCACTCTCTCTCAGTTTAAAACAATTCTTTCTTGTCCTGTCACTACATGACCTGGTAAATAGTCTCTCTCTATCTTTCTTGTAGACTCCCTTCAGGTACTGGAAGGTCATAATTAGGTCAGTCAGAAGGTTTTTCTTTTCCAGGTTGAACAAACACAATTCTCTCAGCCTTTCTTCCTAGGAGAGGTGTTCCATTCTGCTAATAATCTTAGTGGCCCTCCTTTGGACTTGCTCTGGCAGGTTGATGGCCTTTCTTTTCTGTGGACCCTGCACTCCAGGTGGTGTAACACCAGAACAGAGGGGTAGAATCACCTCCCTCACCCTGCTGGCCACACTCCTTTTGAGGGAGTCCAGGATACAATTGGCTTTCTGGGCTTTAAGGGCACATTGCCAACTCACATCCACCACTCCATTCACCAGCACCTCCAAGTTCTCCTCAGCATGGTTGTTCTCCATCTGGTCATTCCACAACCTGAATTGGTATGGGAGTCTGTCCTGACCCAGGCACAGCACCTTGCACTTGGTCTTGTTAATCTTCATGAGTTAATCCTCTTGTTAATCTTCATTATTAGTCTAAATTTCCAATAAGTTTCTCAAAGACCGCAATCACATTACACATATATGTATTTAGTGTATTGGGGAAAAAAAAATGGAAAATTATGGGTTTGTATTTTGGAAAGAATTCACATTAGTAGGCATCTCTTGTTCTACAAAATAATAATAATAAAAAATTCTATGTATTTTTTTTTGTCCTTTGTGGAGCGGGACAAAAGAAAAAAATTCAAATACCATAGATAACCTGTGAAGTTGCTTGCTTTAAGTATTATGTCAGAGAAAATACATATTGAAAGAATATAAAAATGTACTATGTATATGTAGCAGCTTGAAATTCAAGAAGAAAAGAAAGTCTTTGAAGAATTTTCAAGGGAAAAAATGTATAGAAGATCAATTTACAGTATCTGAATTATTCAGATTCAAATAATACACAAGTCAACACCACCAGACTCAGTTATAATAGTTAAGTCTGTAGCAAAAGATTGCCCTTTGAGCTTATTACACAATCAAAAGCCAAAAAAAAAAAAAAAAAAGGTATGTAATTAAAGGTTTCTAACATTGTGGAGAGTCTTTCAGGGTCAAAATCACAGGGAGTACTTTCTAGTGAACTTCCTTCTTGTGCTTTAGTTGTTATTGTTGATGTTGCCATGAATACATCAAAAAAGTTAGATAACAAGCTGTTTTTGCTAGTTATGTAGCATTCCTCAAAAAAAAAGAGTCAAATACGATCTTCTTATTTTTTATTTTTTTTTTTTTATTAAGTAAGATAACAATGAAACAAGTAAAGCAATAAGGGGTATAATTAAGGAGAACCAATGAGTCTAAAATTCATTACATTATACTATTTTAATAATAAATTTCTATTTTTGCAGTAGCTTACTACTTCGACTCACATTTGTTTGAATTGTTCTAACAGCTCTATCAAATGTATCTAGATTGAGGTGTACAAAAGACCTATGAAAATGAGAATTTTAAGGGTGTTATATGCCTAAGTTCTCCCAGTATTTATATGCTGCAACTCACAGTACAATAGTGCTAGCTGTTATGTGGGCCTATCCTGAAAATTATTATCCCAAAAAACTTGCTCTGCTGAAGTGGCAGGTAATACTTTAAAATTAAAAAAAGTTCTAGGTAGTTAGGAATACAGTAACACAAGAGCATATAATTTTCTTGTTTTCCAGTTTGGGGAGTTTTGTATTGTTTTTTTTTTTTTTTTTTTTTTTGTTGCTGTTTTGTTTTGTTTTGGATTTTTGTTTTGTTTTCCCTAAATGAAATACTGCTTTCCATTCAAAAATCTATGGAGATATTTGTATGTGAAAAATCATACAATCAAGTACATTAACAAAATATTTGTGTACCATATTCTTATTGATATTATCACATTTAAAAGCAGAGGCTCCTTTGTTTTAAATCTTTCACATCTGTCATAACCAATTGAAATTTGTGGCATTAACTTGTATTATACTTTCTGAAGCAAAAGATTAGATTCCGTTTGTGCTGTCCATTATTTCTTAGTCTAAAATGTTTGTGAATCTAATAGAACTTGATTTTTCTTATCCTGTGATATCTGCCATGCTACAAAGTCATATTTGCTCATTTCCTTAGCTGATTGAATAATTATTTTAGCAAAACAGAATTATCTTCAGGTAGTCTGAATCAAGCCCCAGGAAGAAGGCCCTATATCTTATAGCATAAGTTATACAGTTGGACACCTAAAACTTATGAGACAGCAGAGCTTGGATTCTTCCTGAGAGTGCCAAAAGACTTATTGTTCTTGTCTGCTACAAATTATATCTTAAGTGTTTGATGTCTCCAAAAGGCAGTTGTAAATTCTAAATGCAGGGAAATGTATCTCTGTGGCCTGGAAAAATTAGGTATGTAAGGGGATGATATTTGAAACAAACCTTCTAATATGCTTTTCCTATAGGTTAGATATTCCACTTCAAACGATAGGACTATCACTTCCTTAACTGGAATTTCAATCTTATTCAGGACTTGTGTCAGTTCTCTCCAGAGACCTTCCAGCTTCAACAATTCTGTAATTGTACCCTTCTATGATTTAAACCAAACAAAAAGGGAAAACTTGGGGCAAAGTGCAATCTGGTCTAGCTGAAGTTGCCTCTGCTCATGGCAGGGCATTGGAGCAGATGACCATTAAAAGTCGCTTCCAACCCAAATGTTTTTTTGATATGAACCTTTCCTTTGAGACACAGGCTACCACAAAACAGGAAAGGTTATGGTTTATAAGAGAATTAACCCTACAAAAGATAAGGTCCTTACATATGGCAGATATTCGAGGGATTTGAAGTTCTGCTTTTCTAAAATCCAGATTATTAATAGGTATTTTTTGACAAACAGTTCTTCACCCATAGAAAGGTATTTCTCACTGTCAGTGTTATTAATCTCTTTCCTAAGGCTCTGATCTCCATGTGAGTTAAAAATTAAAATATTTCCCAAACAAGCCAAACTTTGGTCAGTAATTTATCCTGAACACAACTTGATGTTTCACTTTAAGAGTAACTTTTATCATAAGGAGTAACAGAAGGCATTGTTTCAGCATCAGCTTCATACTAGCTTTGAGAGGGCATTTTCTTCCAGCTTTTCATTTACTCACCTGCTGAAAAAAAAAAAATCAAACAGATCACAGGATCTGACCTGATATTTTTCAGCCTAATTGACTATATTTTAATGTCGAAGTATATTTATTGATATTCACCTTATATTATTATCATCTATGTTAAAAGAGTATTTTTATTTCATTCTTGCTAGTATAGTTTACAAGTATTTCAAATTATGTGACAGAAGTTGAATCAGAGTTATAAAACAGTGATTTCCCTCAGTTTGTTCTACTTCACATAATTTTAAAATTGTACTTAAAGAGGTAGTAGGGACAGTTTTTGACAAATCCTTATATTCTGTTCATTTTACTTGTCAGATTTTTTCTTTTTTTTTTTTTTCTTTTTCTTTTTTTTTTTCTCTTCACATTTTGCTTATATTTTAAATGGGACTTCAGTAATTGTTTATCTTTATTTATCTTGCAACAAACAGATCTATTTCTGGCATTGCAGAGACTGCTTTGAGGAGTAAGTCTCTGACCAAAACTTTAACTCTGCTGGGAATTTTTCAATAATATCCTCATGCCTGCTTCTGGCAATGTGCATTTCATTGTTTGAGAGTAAATACTATCTGTTTACAAATGAGATATATAGAGATTAATTTTGTTTCCTCAAAATAGAGATTCCTATTGAAAAAGCAGTCTGACAGACAGGAAATCCTGGTACAATGTATATTTTAGGTGTATTGCTGCATCTTCTATTTTCAAATTATATCACATTTAGGCTTGAAGAGGTGATAGATGGGTCACTTACCATACAATCTTGTAGTCAGCCAGATATCAAATTATCATAAGTGAGAACTGCTTTACTGACAGAAAAGCAAATTATTTACTGAGAGCAGGCAAAACAGCCTTATGAAAACAGAAGAAATTAGTCCAAAGTAATAACAATTAATGGTGTTTATTCAGTTTGATCCCTATGATTGTAGTAACTGTGAAAATACTTGAGAACAAGAATTACTTTCAACTTCCAAACTAAGCACATTATAAAATTTTTTAGGACTAAAGCTAAATGCTGAAGGTGGATTGAAGGATTTGTGTTAGAGTAGTTTTGGAATCCTATGGCAAAATTTCTCCTACTTTACAGAAAATGTTTGTTTTTCTTTCAGCTTTCATTTCACTGTTTTCAATGAGTTCAGATTGATATATTTTCATATGGGCTAGGTCCTATGTATGGAAAATTTTAATACAGTCCTAAGACTCTAAACAGCTTAATCAAAGCAGGAATTCAAATATAATTGTAGCTGTTAAGAGCATTCAAGCCTTGGGGCGGGGGGGGGGTGTAAAAAACCTGAAGGTTAGATTTGAAGGATCTGTTTTCAGCTGCTTGATTGATGCAGGAAGAAATGGGTAGGGAGGGGCGAAGAAAGGAGCAGGGCTTTGCCTGTGGCATTTCATTGGGAAATGAACAAGTGAGCACCATACTACACAAAGTGTAATGGTTATTACAATAACATCTGTCCTTCACAAAAGAAACAATCAGAGGTTAAACAGCACTGAATTACAACCTAATTCTCATTCTGTTCTAACAGGGTTATAGTAAAGCCATGACTGAATGATAGTGAAGGGCTACAAAGTGAATTCTTATTGAATTAATAATTATCCTATAAAATGAATGTATCTTATATATGTATCAATGTCATGGCTCTAAATAGACTCAGAGTACTCACGGAGACAGTATTATTTTCAGAGATTGTAAGTAGCTCCTCCCTTCTATAGTAATGAGAGTGAATCAAGGAACCATCAGATAACCCTACTAATTTTGAACAAACTATGCATCCTCTCTCCAAAATAAATGCAATATTAACAAAATAAAGTAAAATAAATCAAGACAGAACTTAAAAAGTTAGAAGATGCTGTCATTTTTTTGTTGCTTTTTCTTTTCATAATCTGTGTTATCCTCAGGAATGCTACATATGGATAGAAAATCTACATCTTTCTTTATGGACACACATAACATATTATCACTTATGTTACTTGAATGTTCTCAGGTGAGTAAAAAAGATTTTCAGTAATGAACACTTGTTTGCTCATTTCAGAAAATACAAACTTTGGAAAAGACAAACAATTTGTCTCTCCCAAGCTCCCAGAGAACTCTGATATCCTAGAATCTCTTTCTGAATGCATGACTGCTGTTTTTGTAGTACTCCACTCATCCAGGGTTCTGTATTTCTGTTACTGAAATTGCACTGAGGGAACTTAGCTCTTCACAAGATCTTAGTCTCATTTAATAGGCTAAAAAAGATTTCAGAAATTACTTCAACTTATGCTGCATGTCAGTAGCATATTACTAGGCATAGGATAGGGCCCCATTCTAGACCCATGAAGAAAGCTAAATATGTGCATTAGCTGTTTGTCTTAGTTGCTGTTATAGCTGCTGAACATGAGCATCTGGTGCTGTTTAAGACACTATGAATACAAAAACTGGCTTCCAGGTGAGTAGGCTCTAGAACACTGCAATATTCCTTCAAGTCACATAATACATCTACCTGATAAAAGTTCCTATCTCAAATACCTCAGGGCATTCCAAATGACTCTAGCCACATATCCTTCAGAAACTAAATCCTGTACTCCAGTGACTCTGCAGAGCAGGGATTTGAACTACCTCTTAAAGAATTATATAACAACTAATGGCAGGATACTTAAGGATGCCTGAGATAATTGAACAGCCTTAGGAGATAGGACAGGATCTTAGGACAAACCATGATATCTCAAATTAGAGGTCAGATAGAATAACAGAGCAGACATTTAGCACAAGAAACCTGCATTTAGGCAAAACAGAAACCTGCTCATAATATTAATTATTTTACATAAATCTGTTCTAACACATGTCCTTCTATATTTTGAAAATGGTTTTACAGGTTGTAGAAATTTCAATTAGAAAATTCTATGTCCAAGCCCCTTCAAAATTTTTGCACCAACTATCTGACCTATATATGAGGAATAATGATGATATGCTTCTAACTGGGGAGATAAAATGTTCTCCCTCTTGAAGAAAAAGAACACAAACACTCACAAATGGAAATGTTTCTTGTTGGTGAGGAAGTAGATGAGATCATGTGTGTAGCAAGTATTTTCTTTGTATAAATAAGGATCACACAACAGAATCGTATATGTTAAACATTCCTCACACAATTAAAATATCTGCAAAATATTTTATTGATGCATATAGATTTTATTATATAAGTTTAATATCCTTCAAGAGGATCAAGGAGATATATAGATATATAGATATATAGGTATATATATATATGTGACAATAAATAAATTAAACCTTCAATTAAAAAAAAAATATTAACCAAACACAATCTTATGGATGCACTTAGGAATACTTAATAAATTTATTTCATATTTGTTTTTGATAAAGGTCTCTCATTCAAAACATACTTGTAACTGTGGAGTTTTTAAAAGATTTAGAAAGAGTAATTCTGAATTCTTGCCAGCATCAAATCCCTTTTTCATTATTAGTTTTAATACAATTTGTTAAATGCAGCATGTTAATTTGTGGTACATTCAGTACAGTAAGATAAATTATAATTAAGAGTCTATCTTGTTTATATTAGGTCAAAACTTGCATGTTGAGACTATTAATGAGCAATTCATTCACACAAAATACTGTTACACACCTCACAGGAAAATAAAATGGAGTAATTATCACTTGCCTATTTGGAGGTTTGTTTCTAAAATTAAATTTCAATAACTATTTTAGTGTAACACAGATAATACATGGATCAGCTGTACTCAAGTGAGTTAGAATGTTTATTGCAGTAAATAATGTTGAAAGAAAACTCCAGTTGAATGTGATTACCACAGCCCTAGACATTCCAAGTGGACTTTCAACTTGGGTGATACAACGCAGATTTTACATTGCTTCAAAATGATCACTCTTTTGCCTTTATTCCCACCACCTTCTTTCTTCTTTTTTTTTATATTTTTTTTCCCCATGGACAGAAAGAATCATAGAATCATAGTTTCGTATAATGGTTTGAGTTCAAAGGAACCTTAAGATTATTTAGTTCCGAACCCCCTGCCATGGGTAGGGATACCTTCCACTAGACCAGGTTGCTCAAGGCCCTATCCAACCTGGCCTTACTCTTCCAGGGATGGGGCATTCATGACTTGTCACCTTCACAGTAAAGAATTTCTTCCTAGCATATGATCTACATCAACCTTCTGTTAGTTTAAAACTCTTCCCTCTTGTCCTACCACTACCTGTCTGTGTAAATATCCCCACTCCCTCTTCCTTATAACCTCCCTTTAAGTATTAAAAGGCTGCAAAGAGGTCTCCCTGGTGCTCCTTCTTCGCCAGGCTGAACAAGCTCAACTTTCTCAGTCTGTCTTTGTAGGAGAAGTGCTCCAACTGTCAGATAATTTTTATGGTTCTCCTCTGGACCTGCTCCAACAGGTCCATGTCTTTCCTATGCTGAGTATTTCAGACCCGAATGCAGTACCCCGGGGGTGGGGGGGGGGTCTCACAAGGGCAGAGCAGAGGGGCAAAATCACCTCCCTCAACCTGCTGGCCACCCCTCTCTTGCTGCAATCCAGGATACCGTTTGACTTCTAAGCTAAAAATGCACACTGTTGACCCGTGTCAACTTTTTCATCCACTGGAAACCTCCAGACCTCTTTGCAGTGTTGCTTTCAATCTCTTCATCCCCTAGTATGTATTCATACCTGAAATTGTGTCTGACACAGGTGCGGCATCTGCACTTGGACTTGTTGAACCTCATGAGGTTGTCATGGGCCCATCTCTTAAGTCTGTCTAGGTCTTTTCTTTGTGTCTTAGTAGTCCCATATATGTGAAACTTTGCCACCTCTTCATGAATAGGAAAATGTAACCTGAGAATCTTATTTCCAATTAAACTTAAGAATATTTCCTTTCTGGTCTAAATGACTGCTAGGTGGGCTAAATTTCAACTTTTACCAGAGAGCATACTATTAGAACTTTTTACTTTTGCCCATCAATCTCTGCTAATTGCATTTGGTTTGCTTTATGACAGCAAAAGCGTACCTTGTGTGCTGTGCAAGGTATGAAAATTTTACCTGTTGTAGTAATTTCATGTAAGCACTGGGAATTGCAGTGCTTAACTACACTGAGTTTAGTATAACCACTGATCAAATGACAGCAAGGTCAGTATTAAATCAAATACATGTTTATATTATACCTAATTTGTTAAAATAGAAACATATGTACAAGTTCGTATTTACAAAACACAGTGACACATAAGAAATTGTTAAAGGTTTTCAGAAATCATGTTCTAATTTCATTCAGTTTAAAGATTTAGATATAAAGCAATGCTTTATGATGAAAATGAGCATTTTAAAGTGGTGAAGATTTCTTAATCGGCAATGCAAATAAAGCTCAGCCAACAGCCTAGTTTCATAGTCATTCCGTATAAACAAATTATTAAGTAGTTGACCTTAATTATACCTGTAAGTTAGTACAGCTGCAGAATTAGTAGATGGGTGAGATTAATGTAAAGTGTTATCCTTTTGTAGTACTAATATCTTAACTTTTCATATCTGAAGGACACTAGCAATAAGGATTAATAAGTACTTTTATGTTTAGAATTTAGACATTCTATTAATGAAATCAATCAATCAAATATTTTTGTGTTCTTTAATGATATGTGCTAGTTTCTCTTATCCTATGACTGATACATAATGGTGGAAACTACTGAGACTAGTAACAATGTTTATTTCACTTCCTAAGTAATAATGAGTCTTTATATTTACATCTTTAAATACTTGAGCATAATTTTCCAGTTTTATCTACCTGTAATATTTTACGTAGTTAAAATTTTAAAACATTCTTTGAGCTTTCAAATACGTCTGTATAGAATAGTAGAAAGATTTACACAACTCTGTGATCAGCAAATCTATGACACAATATTTTTTGCTTTAAATTAGTTTACATATTTAATAATGTTGGAAAAACAGCTTCATAAGCCAAGTGGTTTTAAATAAATATAGACATAGACAAACGTAAATACATATATAAAATAAAATTTTCTGCCTACTGAGTTTGATAAAACCTACTTGGAGAAAATGAAGGTGTAGCAAAATAAAGTTACACTGGATAATTGAAAACTGCTTTTCTATATGACTAAATTATTCATTACTTCATATAACCAGTAAAAAATATTTTTACATTTTCTCTTATGAATTTTACTTCATTTTTCTTCTGTTTTCTTCTAATTTCTGGTTGTCCAGCTATCCTGTTCTTCAAGAAAATCTCATGAATGAAGCTAGATATTAGGATCTGCATTAAATAGCTGCATTAAGCTGAAAAAAAAAAATAAAAAAAAAAAGATAAACTGTACTTGAGCAAAGTGCTGGGTTTTAGTGGCTGAATATGTATATAGTCAAGATCCATGATTAACCAGATTTACAGAGGGGAGGCATCAATAGAAGACTGAAGGGACATGTGTACTCCATTCATACACTGGTGTGTGAAGGACATGGGAAAATATACCCTCAGAGTAATAGTGAATAGGTATTCTGGCTTACTGTGAGACTCTAAAGAGCGCACCAGTCGTGCCAACAGGTGCAGGACATTCTCACTCTGTACTACAGGATGTAATAAATGTATTACACTGCAAATCTTCAAGGTTATAGTTAGATGATATTGATCAGATTTCAAAAACTATTCCAGGGGAATCTATCCCTCTGTCATTTCATGACCATGCAAAAAAAAAAGCAATTATTATCTTACGTGAGTGTCTTAGTTTGAAGGGAAAACTAAGATATCTTATTGGCCAAGAAATAAAATAATCCCTCTCCTTAAATTTAGAAA
>JAWWEW010000001.1:59219479-59283894 GCA_035583185.1 Anabacerthia variegaticeps
TAAACCTATCTATCCGTACCCGGGCGTTGGCTCCAAACTTGTTGGAAGGAATTCTAAGGTTTTAAACTATAACAGTGAGACAGGGGGAAATTTTAAAACCTTGAGACAAAATTCTGTATTTTCAAGTCAGATGTTATTTGCATATTAATATAAGGATGTAAAAGCCTGATTTTCCTCTCTGTATACAAAGACATTGGAATGCTTTCAAAAGTAATTGCCTTAATAAAAATGGTAGAATTTTTTAAAGGTACAAAATTAAACGAATTCAAGAAATTTATTCTCTCTAAATTTATACTGAAAAGGAGATGAAAACATTTGAGACATTTGTTAAGAGAAAAGCCAGTCCATCTGCTTTGGGAGACGTGTCATTGTGAAGATCAATGGGAGAATAGCTTTAAGCGACATTCAAAAGAATTTCTACATCGAACTGAGTAATGACTCACAAAGGAAAACCTTGTGGGGTTTAAACAAGGGGGAATATGTGTGAAGTTACGCCTAGGAGAAAAGGAGTGAGAGTTTTGTTTGTTCCCTGATGGTGAAAAAATCAAGAGTTTCATTATACTTGGAAGAGAATTCTAGTTCAGATTTTTCTCTTTCACGTGTTCCCTTAAGAGAGTTTCCATGCTTCAGTGAATGTTTTCTGTTTGTATCAAACCAAAATTAAAAAGCATTATCTCTTGAAGCTATTATATAAACATTGCAAACTGTACAACAAAAATGCTTGCTGGTTTTCCATATGTGCACCTAGTTGTGCAAAATGTTATAAATAGATTTTAACTACAGGGAGAGTTTAAGCTCTATTATTTATAACTCTTACCTGGATTTACCAAGAGAAAAGGTACTAAGCCAAAACTAGCAGTATGCTTTTCAGTGTTCTTTTGACCACTCTGTCAAACTTCCAAGCAGCCATCCAAGTTGCATCACAATAAATGAAATGCACTGTGACACAGCAATAAGTGTTGTTTAAATAAACACATTTAATATTTCAGAATACTTGTGTCTTTTATGAGACAGGTATTTCATGGCATGAAAAAAAAATGCCTTCCAAAAAGACATCGTTTCATTTCAGGATCCCAATTTCTGTATTTTAGTGGTAGAATCCATCAGGAAGAAGAAAAATTGTCACAGCCTTCTGTTGCCTTGGCAACTTGTGTTGCCAAACAACAGGCTGGGTACCTTCTAGAAGGTTAAACTTTCAGGCTGCTGAGAGACTGACTGCAATGACAGCAGAACAAACACCTTTAGCTAGATGCTTTCCTGATAGCAAAACAAGATAAGAGTTTGCATATTTTTTCACTACCTCTGATGCTCTTTCCCATTTTATTTGTGTTATGTTTGTTGATAGCATTGGCTGTAATTAATGCGGATTCTAAATCCTCCTCTAAGTCTCTTTCTTTGGATACACAATATTTTCTCACATCCCCTCATGATAGTACGTGTTTCCACACGCGGTCTTTTGTACAATGGCAATTTTTTTGTGGGATGGCTGAAGAGAACACTTTATTAATAGATATGATTTTTTTTATTCAATCTGTTTGCACTTTCTCTGGTTGTGGGTCCTACAGTTTTAAAATATTTGTAATAATAATAAGAATACTGAGTGGGATTAGACATCTCTAGCTCCAGGGCAAATTTAAGGACAAATACAGCTGTTCCTGTAATTGGCATGTCGATAAAGGCTACCTCTAGTGGAGCTGGAGCTTTAGACAAGTCTGTCTGGAGCAGGTGGTGCAGAGCTTCTCTCTGATCTAAGATATGCTATTATCTACAGACACCCAGGTGGGAGTCCTCTGATCAAATGTAGAGGTCTGAATTTAAAATAGTTTCTCTACATTCTTTTTATTGCCAGTGAAGAGAAATAGACACTGTTAGGAAGAAATTTATTTCAACCTAATGTAGACTAATAAACTAGGAAAGATGAACTTTGCCCTATATGTTCATATTTCTCTCTGCTGTATATAAAAGAAGCTTAGTGTCTAGCAGGCACAGAGGTCTACTCAATGCCTAAAATTGGGTGAGCTGAATCCACTTTTTTTTTTTTTTTTTTTTTTTTTAAGGTTTATGGAGACCCAAATTATCATTGCCATGGCTATTAACTGAGTCTCATTTTGTGACTCTCCTGTACACATATTTCTGTTCTTAATTACGTTAGTGGACTCATTAGTCACTCTCAGCCAAGGGCTCAGTTAATCACAAGTCATTCAACTTGCTTTAAACTAGCAGACATCTGAGTTTGACCCAAATTGCTCTATGAGAAGGCACTTCTATGCTATTCTTGGCAAATATTTATACTATATTCTTTAAATTCCACTTAGTGCTGTGTTTAACTTGTATTTGGGCATCAGCTCAAGATGTAAATGAATAAAAGTGTTTTCTATGCAGCTGTCTACATGTAAGCTGAGTGTCTATGTTCAGATTATAATTGATGAAGATATGGGACTCAGTATGGTTGCCAGCCTGTGGGCATCCGGTGCCATTTCACTCTTCATATGGTAACAGAAGCTTCAGAACAATATTAACAGATATGGAAAAGAACCAAAGGAAGACCTGTGCCATGTTGATCCAGCTGGAGACCAAGTGATACACCTACAATATGATACATAAAATAATTCTAGAAATTATGACCTGGACACAACTGAATTTTTCCCTTAGTAAGATGTTCAGTTGACCAGCTGTACCACAACATCATAAAATAGTTCTCTGACAACTGGTATAAAGGATAAGGTAATATCAGTCAGTCCAAGCTATAAAACCAACTATAGGCTCAAGGTTTATGATATATTATAAGTTCAAGGGTTAAAGCTTTTATTAGTTTTTGTTATGAACAATTTTATCCAGATGGGCATAGGGACAGTGTTTGGAAGGGAGGTGAAGGAACTGTTTATAATACATTACTAAAACAGAATGTTAATTGTTTATCTGGAAGTCTGTTTTCCAGAACTGTGGCTGTTCTGGAAACAGTTTATGGTTACTAAAAATAATGAGGATGCAAACACGGTATATGATAAGAATTCACCCTAAACTACTGTCACCTCCTCATTTTCAATATTTTGTTTATAGATAATTTGATGGTGTCTGGTTGCAAGTCACAAATAAAAGAATGTACATTTATATAAACTCATAAGCAGCTGTTTTCTATTAATTTCTATTAATATATGAATTCAATCCCTCATGAATGTACTGCAGCTGCTGTAATGCACTTCAACATTTTTTGTAAGAACATGGTGCAAAACAAACTTGGTTAATTCTCTGTGTTTTTGATGTGCCCTGAACCGAATTCTATTTTCTTATTTTTCTTTCTGTTTACTAGGACACCTGGGTCATTTCTTTACTCTCCACAGATTTGGAACCTCAGCCAATGCATATTGGCAGAGATCTGTTGATAGCTCCAGCGTTGCAGGAGGTCACTGTATAGAAACAGACACCTTCAGTATATATTCAGGATATCAAACTACTATGCCAAAGGTATAGATACAGTTTTCTCCTCTGAGAGAAGGATTCACCAAATATGCAGAGTGTATCACACAACAATTTCAAAAATATGCTGTCAGAACTATTGTGCCTGGTCCCCCTGGGTTCAAGGTACTGACACTTATGATATACTTTCCCTTTATCAGTCAGTGATTATGGAACTTTTCAGAGTGGTAATAGTGTCTTTTTTTTACTTTTTTTTACTTTTTTTTCCTGTCTTTCATTTAGAAGCAACTTAACTTCTTTATATTTGTTTTTATATCCCAGTTTTACTTCTTTAATCTCACTCTTCTGTCTATTTCGCCTTATAAATCAAACACCTCTTCATAAATATCTTCAATGATTCTGACAGGAACCAAATCCAAAATGAAGTTATGAGTTTGAGTTTGTCTATAGAACAGCAAACAGCATTCTGGTTTGATGAAAATTAAATCATTTTCTCTGCAAGTTCCAACTGTCCCATTTACTGCCATAGTTATCAATACATATGTTTTGGAGACGGTAAGCATTTCATACTACTCTACTGTAAGGTCCCATACAAGAAACTATAGCTTTCTCTTAAGCATTGAAAATGTTCAATCTTAAAATACTTTACCTTTCTTGACAAGAAATTAAAGCAAAGTGTTTAAGGCTATTAATGAAAAAAATGCTGGGAATCGTTCCCAATTTCCGTTCCATATATGCTGCCTGAGAAAGAATGCGACAATATCTCTGATTACTCCTAACCTTCAGTAGAACATTCAAATGCACTGAGATAAGGATTTATCCTTTGTCTAGTGTGTGGAAGTTAATTGAAAGGAAATTAGTAGAAGTTATTCAAACACTTTATTTAACAAAAAAAACCCAAACAAATGAAACTCCAAAATAAACTCTGAGGAAGCCACCAAGAAATAGCACACAATGAAAGTAATAATGATCAATAATGATCTACCCTGGAAAGCTGTGTTTTCATGAAAATCTAACCAGTTTGTTGGCACTTGTCATTAAGTTTTCACTGTGAAAAGGGCCTAAATTCCTCTGTATGCTTTCTGTAAAAGGAGGAAAAAAACAAAAAGAAGGAAATCTCCCAAATTGATTTTCCATTTTATTTAATGAGCTTCTTATAAAATACTACCAAAATGTCATATATCTGTTTTAATATTAATGCACTTTGCCAGCAGTATTTGGTGCTTGGTCACCATTTGCTGTGTGGGTACTGCATGCTTTATACTGAGCAAAGCACAATCTCATGCCAAGGAGGAAAGATTGCTTTGCTGTTTACTCTAGAGCACCTCTGCCTACTCATCAAAGGGGTTGTTTGGGATGCAGTACAGGACAAATAGAGAGAAATCCATCCAACACAAGATCCTGCACCATGACTTCAGACACACTGACTCCTCAGATGTGGTTAACCTGATGTCTTGGTTATTGTGACTGGGACCAGTCTGTCACTGTGTGGATATGGCCAGGGTTTTGTATTCTACACCCTCTATGACATTTTCCCATGGACTGCTAGCAATGGATCATTTGCAGCAGCTGACCAGGGAACACGTGGCCCCTCACGCTACAAGCTGGGTGTTTAGGAACTCTGTGAGATAAGGAAGTTTTCCTGTCTTCACACCAAGGACTCAGGTGTAATAACTCCCCTCCGGGGAGGAGAGTCCTTAGCACCTTCACGCCCAGCCTGAGGGGTCATGTCTGCTAATGGGCCATCAAGGAGCATCCCATGACTCATAGTGTAGTAAATCACCCATTGCGAAACCCCTCGCCCTGGGGGAGGTACTGGGCACTCCCGTCTGAGCCCACGCATATATAACCTTGGGGGTTTGGGACTTCTGGGACCACTTGTGGGATCCAGAGGAGGACTAGGACCTCAACGGGACTGCAACTGCTACTCTTGACCAGATTGTGGACATCATCCTCAGCAACAGGTTTTCTCTTCCCTTTTACTTTGTACGAAGGGGCAGGCTATGTGGTGCTCAGTACAGGGGCTGGCGAGCTCCATTTCGTTCATGCCCCACGGTGCTGGGTTGTACATCTGTTTTTTGTGGGTCAAACAGATTTTTCCTCTGTATCATTGTACTTGTTGTGATCTTTTTATTAAATTGTAATTGTGACTTGCAAACTTTTTCGGAGTTGGTTTCATTTCTCCTGCTGGCTTACCTTTAAACCAGTACACCTGAACTGAGCTGAGGCTGGATGCACTGAATGCAGCTGCCTGATATTACCTCAGCCAGAAGTGATTGCTGAATGCACTGAAAATTATTGCTGTTGTAAAAAAACATTAGACAAGTCTGTAAACCAGAGCAGGAGAGGACAAGACAGTAGAAGAGTAAAAGCTTTCAGCAGCACTGAAGTGACACTGGGTTTGAAAGACTCCTGAAAAAATAAGATGTATGCAGCAGGAGGGGTTTCCTGAGGCATGTATCAAATCCACAGCCTAGCTGGACCAATATCAGAGAAAAAATTTTTTTTCTCTAGAAATCACCTGACTAGCAAAGCCATGCAGATGACAGAATTTCTTATGTGGACATAGTGAAGAGTAATTTTTAAACCCTTTTGTTTATTGTCATCTGAGAGACTAGAATTTTCTCCATTTTTATAAACTACTTGTGATGAAATGAAAAAGTGGCAGAAGTGACTAGATTTGTCTGTATATTTGCTTTCTGGAGGAAGATGAGTAGTTACACCTCAAAGCTCTGATCAACACCTTTTTAGAGAGTGGAAGGCCCTGGAATTTTGTATAGTTACCTTTTAGGAAGGGAAGGCAGGAAGGGCAGACACTTCCTTCTTTACTGTCCTCTGGTAAAGTTGGAACTGCAAAATAATTTGATTGTTCTTACATTGACATTAAACATATTTTTTGCTGTTTGTTTAACCAGTTTAACCTGACCTTCACAAGTCATGTTTCCAACTGAAGTTTTAACACAGGAGAACTTAATAAGTTATAAAGACATGATACACAACTCAGGAGTATTAACAAGTCTCAATGTTTAGGAGTATTCAGGAGTATTAACAAGTCTCAATGTTTAGGAGCGTTTTCTCTCTGCCACAAAAATTGAGAGTTTCTGTTTTTTACTAAAAAGACAAATTGACCAGTATAATATAAAAAACTTTTTTACAGCTCTTAGGGCAGAAAAAGACTAGTGAGCTCAAACATATTTCAGTTATTACTTATAACTCACTGAGGATGGTCTTAAATATGTGCTGATTCAATGACAGAGCTTATTGAAATATTTTCAATGAGCACAGCATTAAATGAATTTAAACAATCTGTTTGTCTCTCCACAGAGAGCAGTGAACTATTTTATTTTGGAACACTCCCCATATCTGTAATTGTACCTCTGTCTGTAATTTTCCCTTTCTAATCCTACTTAACCTTATTTTCTGGATTTTTTCACCACTTAACTGTTACTCAAAAGTGGACCAAGGTTGTGCTGCTGAGCTACATCAGAGCTGGGCCAAGGTAATATAGATGACCGGGCAGAGAAGAGGTAGGGGAGGTTACAGGAAGAACAGATTTTGCAAGAGTTGAATTTCCATGGCTGTGCTGGACACATGGAGTAGAATTGATTGCATGGTGACTTGGCTTCATCCCATTTTACAGTAATGTGTAAGTTAGGTGCCTAATTACTGGAAGCTCCCCTCCTGTCAGGAAAACCAGAAAAGCTTCTCCAGGCAGAGAATTAGACATTAATGTCCTAAATAAATATCTGTAGATGCCATCCTTTCCTTCCTAACCCTCTCTCCCTAGAGGAAGCTTTGTGTAACAATCCAAACTAGCTAATTTAGTAAAGAAGAATTCTATACTCCTGAGGATGAGACCAGGCCTTTTCCCGCAATAATTTCTTATTTTAAAAAACAAGCATTTACCCAACATTTACTGAGAAATGATTGATGCCAAAACTGTTCCTCAAATGAACAATTTTTACTCCTGAGTAGTTCTGCTAAAATCATGCAGACCATTTACATAAGTAAGGAGTGTCACATAAATGCATTCAAACCACTTTTTAAGAGACTGTAACTCTGCTTGCTCTGGACTCAGGATCCAATGCTGTTGCTGATGTTTTGTGAATCACATTACTGACTCAAGGCTTCTCAGATGCATAGGCATGGAAAGGGGTAAAGGGCTGGAGACAGTCTGTGACACAAAGAATTAAAACTCCTCCCCTAGTGCAGAAGTAGGGACCTTGGAAAGTTGAATTTACAGTCTTATTACTGCAGTTGAGATGTGAAGGATGCTGGCAACTGTGGTGAGAGATGTTGCTGGGAGAAGTCATAAAACGGTCTTCATAAGCAATCACAAACCACATAGCAGAGCACCACTTATGGCTGCAAGGGCATTAGCAGCTTTTGGCCATCAGCCTGAGTGATATTCTCTGAATATTGCTGAACTGCTTGTCTCTTGCCAGGAGCTCCTCGTGGTTTAGAAGTACTTTGAAGTGATCAAGTCCTCCACATGTATAAAAGAAGAAACCTTCTGACCAAATGCCTGCCACATAAATCCTCTCTTTAAGGGGTAGAGTTCTCCTCAGTGTACTAAGGATATTCATGTCAGGCACAAAGAGGTTGGCTCTGTGCTAGTGGTATAGCCCATGGGGTGGTCTGATTGCTGCATTTCCCCACAACTTGCTCAAGGAAGTAAAGAGCACTTTGAATACAGGAATCCTCTCCTATGTCTTGCTTGTCCTGAAGGAAGATATATCATACTTACCCTCCACTACATCTTCCCAGGCCTCTTCCCCTTGTCTCTAACCTCTCTGCACAGCCCTTCCACATGCCTGAATAGACTGCATAACATCCACCCAGACCAGGAAACCATCATGAAAATGCCTTTGCAAGCTAATACTTGACTGGCTTCATGTCATCAGGGTCTTGTCCTGCCCTCACCCATGATAGAATACTTTTTGCCACCTGAAGAGAAGGTAGGAATCAAGTGGGTCACCTTATGTTGAAATTTGATTCCCTGATCCACTGGACACATATCAGATGGAAACTACATAACAGTGGTGAGCATTATTATTATTATTATTATTATTATTATTATTTTTTCTGCTAGGTTCCCCAGCTGATCTCTTATCTTTGAAGATCAGTGACAGGACCTAAGGGAATGGCCTGAAGTTGCGTCAGGGAAGATTTAGATTAGATATCGGAAAAAATGTTCTTCACCCAGAAGGTGGTTGTGCACTGGAACAAGGAAGTGGTCACAGCATCAAGCCTGACAGAGCTCAAGAAGCCTTTGGATGATACTCTCAGGCACATGGTGTGACTCTTGGGGATGGTCCTGTGCAGGGCTAAGGGTTGGATTCGGTTCTTGTGTGTCTCTTCCAACTCAGCATATTCTGTGATCCTGTGATTCTGTAACTGTTTCTCTCTGCAGCAAGAGGACAAGTCAGACAAAAGGGTCCTTCAGGTGTGCCAGAATCCTGTCCTTGTCCTTAAGGTGGTAGCTCCTCTTTTCCCTCACCTTCTCAGTTACACTGAAAGTGCTTATTGAGTTGCAGGATCTCCCCACCCTGTTCCCAGACACTATCCAAGCTGGTTCACCCCACCAGCGAGAGGAATCTTGATTGGAGGAGTCTGTCAGGAGTCACGGCTGCTGTGGGACCTTTTCCCTTTCCCGACTGGTGTTAAACCCCAGGACAAAGCACCCATGGGAACTTTTATGCATTTGGTCCCATGCCGCACATACTGTTCCTTCTTTTTTACTATATTTTCTCGCAGTCTCATTGGTTTATTTTTTTTCTTTTATCCCTTTTCATCCTCAGGGAGACTTGATGTTTTGTTAAAAACTAATTCTGAATACATTAGGAGGCACCCTGGCTCATCAGGGCTCTGGCACAAAGAAAGCATACCTGAGCCTCTTTTGCTACAGCCCGGTGCATTCTGGGACACACGACTGTCTTATTTACCCATGGCTACCCCCATCAAGCCAATGTTCCATTAATTTCCTAAAGCCCTACTTAGTTATACATTTTTGAGCGTCATTTACTACTGAGCAGGCATAGACTCTGTAAATCTTAGTAATGCAAAAAGTCTGAATGATCAAAAGTTATGCTGATGAGTAAGGATTGCAGGATCAGACCACTAATTAATAAATGTCAGTAAAGTACTTATGATGAAAGATGTTGTGGGAGTACAGCTGATTCTAATTAGAATATCAGATTTATTTCCACAAGTTAGTCATGGGCTTTGTAAAAGATCAGTGTTTCCAGAACTTAAATTTGAGAAAAAATTCTTTTTCACATGAACTGTGTTTACACTGAAAATTTGTATTCTATATATTAAACAAAAATAAAGCAGAGGATCAAAAAATGTTACCTGATGGCTTAAGGCTGGCTGGAGGAAACCTTGCAGTCTCTTCTTTGTATTGTAATCTATGGTGCTCTGTGTCAAAAGGCACTTATTTTTGATTCACAGAAGATTTCAAATAGTGAGCAGTGCTACAAATGTTCTCAAAAAATATTTTAAATCCTTCCATCTAATGCATTATTTGATGAAGTCAGATTTTTTTTAAAACGAATTAATCACGTCTACTTCCACGTAGCTATATAAGCACAAAGAAGGAAACAGAAACATCAGGGACTACTGTTTTTCTTCTGGTTCTCAATACCAGTTATAGAAACGTGCTTTATGTGTATGCTGGCATAAAAACAGGCAGTAAAAGGACCATAGTTTAAGTATTCCCCCTGGATAAAAAATAAAATGTGTTATTTTGCCACAAAATTACAAAATTTGCAAAATAGTAGGCTTGGTGAAACATTCAAATTCCCAAAAGAGTATTTTAAGTGCTTTTGCAGTAAATGTTTTCTTTTTCTCTTCCAACCTTAGAAAGATTGTCAGATTAATAGACTAGAAGGAGGAGGAGTATTGGATATACTTTTCTGATGCTAATATATAGATACAACACTTTTTTGTGTTGTTATTATTGTCAGTAGAAAAGCAGTGTATTTAAGCTCTAATATTTTAGAAACTCCCTTTGTCTCTAAACTAGCCCATTGCAATAATCATTTTTCTAAAGAGTTCTCCAGTTTCTACCTTTGCCTTACCTTTTTTTTTTTTTCCCCAATTCATTTAAATAAATGATCACGTGCCTGGAGCTCACACTAAGTAACGCCTACTCCAGGAACAGTGACACCACTATCAGCGGGTCTATTTTAAGAATTAAGTGCTACTTAAGGATACAAGTGGAAGTGGTTTTTTGTTGTTTTTTTTTTTTGTTTTGTTTTGGTTTGGTTTTTGTTTTGTTTTTTTTTTACTATTTATTTATAGTTTTGTTAAAGGAGAAAAATAACATGTGCATGCCAGGTGGGGTTTTAAAAGCCCTCAGAGCTTTATTCTAAATTTCTTATTATACAAGGATAGTTCCCATGGTAACAATTACATCATTTGGCACATATGCTACCTGAGAAAAACAGAACAATTTAATACAGAAACACACATTCACCATTGTGCAATGTGAATTGATTTACTTATTGCCTAATTATGTCTCTTAAAAACAGGAGACTGCACCAGTTTTCAGTGTCAGTATGACCACTTGCCTGTCAAAATTATAATTTCTGATCCCATTCTCTGCAGCTTCAAGCCACCCTCTGCCATTCATTTCTTTAGAATCTTGTCACTGCTCAAAGATTGTTGAAAAAGAACCTACTCTACGTCTGCCATTTCATTCTGCATGCTCATGCTCCTTCTTCTTCTGATGCTGAACTGTATTGGAGATTTTCTTTAAAAATTAAAAAATAAAATAAAATCAATGAAGTTTGACTCCTAGAGATGAATGGTTTTGCTAGGGGTATTTGCTTGAAAATGTGTTTCACAAATTTTTCTAGATGCCTGCAAGACAATTTGGATTATTCATGACCTTTGTAGGAGTATGCAAAGGACAAAAACCTTTTGTGCTCATGTCCTGTACATATGACTCACTTATAACTACTACATATGTTGTCTAATGAGTAACACAGTACAAGTCTCCAAGCAAGAGTTGATGTTATCCAATAGCCAACTTTACCTATTGGTCAATATTCTTTTCTCCTCCCACATATTTTTCTCCCCCATTCTGTGTATTTTCATTTAATTTCTGCCTCTCAGACTTTAATCTCTTCTGAGTACCTGACTCAGTTCTTTGGAATTTTAAAAACCTAATTCGTTCTTCCTTTGCTAACAATTAATTATTATCACCTGTTATCTATGCCTAAGCTTGAAGTAATTCTCTTGACTCCTTCTTAATTTTTTTTTGGTTGCTGCATGAGACTCTGCTTCTTGATAAAACAAGAAAATCCTTCTGTCCTTCTGATTTGTAATTTCTCTAGTGGTTATTTGAATTCTTGCTTTCTTTTACTAAATAAAATTGAGAGTATACTAGGACATGTCTGTGTGCATTAATCTGGAACAAAAGTAGGGTGGATATTTAACTGCATTAACCTTCATGAGTCAGGTTAAAAAAAAAAATTCTTTTTCTTTTTTCAAACTTTTGAGAGCCCACATTTTCTAAAGATTAAACCACAGTGTTCAAAACTAAAACCGACACACAATCTGCCCACAAACAATGTAACCCTGTAAAACAGTGCAACAATTCTGCTACTGTCTCCTTAGGATAAGTGCTGTTTAAATTTATTCATTTCCTGGGAAATGATTTTCTGATCTATCAAGGCAAACAGGTACTGTGTGATGCAAAATTAATCAAGAAAAAGGAAATGAGGTCTTTTTTTATGTTGCTTTCTATCAAAGAAGCCTCTCATTATTACAGTGGACTAAAGTGAAGTCAAGTGGCCAAAGATAAGTGGAGGAACAGAACTTAGCAGTCAGAAAATGACTGGGCCAGATAGCTCTCCTCTAAGAGAGAGGAGAGGAGAATCTTTTGTGGATGATGGAATTTCACTAACATAAATACTAAGGCCTTCTACAGAAAGTTCTTTTTTCATTGTCCTATACATATATATATATATATATATAGGAATTGCAAAAGAAGCAGTCAAAAAATGTCTTTGAATGAAGATTGCAAGTCCAAGTTACACACAGAGTTAAGGTGGCTCAGTTTTATAAAACTCCCACTGTGTTGTTCAAGTACGTATATGACTATGTGCCTATAAATATATGATCATATTCTGCTTCCTGATTCATCCAAGTCCTTTATATCCCAGTTCAGTGTTAGACAATGTAATGCCTTAGTTTCAAGGCCTTTAATTTTCTTTTACATGTTTGCATAGTTAAAAACACTTGGATATCTTTTTCAATTTCATAAGGAGGTTTATAGGAAACAGTTTCCTCATAACACTCCTCATTTTGCTCTGTAGTGTCTTGTATTCCCAAGTTCTTGCTTATGACCTTTCATGCTGGAGACAGACTACACCTAAACAGACAACACCTCAGTCTTCAGAGAAGACTTTCACATCAGAAAAGAGATGAAATAAAAGTGGAGGCAACTTAGCACTTTCATTCCTTTCAAAGGTCTGCAAGTCTCTAGTGCTTTCTTAACAAAAAATTGTCTGCAGAAAATCTTGGCCATGCACATATGTGACCTTGGTGGTACTCCTTCCTTTCAAATAATTCAAGTTACATTTGTTATTTAGGTACATTTTTTAACATTATTATACATATGTTATTAATCCCAATATGTGTGCTGACACTTGAAAGCTTGACTCCATTGCATATTTTAATGTTTACTTTTTCCTCAGGCTCTAGGCCCAGGAGCCTGAGGACTCTTGTATCTTCTGTGAGAAATTAAAGAGATAATCTGTGCCTATGAGATCCTCTCAGTCTGGCTAACATGAGACCTGTAAAAGTGGATCCCTGAACTGCTGAGTGATTGACAAGGTAATAGAATTCTGACACCATGACTGCCCTGTCACTGTAACTCACCATAAATCTTCCCTGTGGCTGAAAGGAGCCATCTGATTCCTGTATTTGCATAATCAGGAGGCCAAAGAAACAGATTATGTCATTGATCCAGTGTAAAACTGTTTGTTTGTTTGTTTTCTTGATTTATATGTCATGGAGATTAATTTGCATTGCTGCATGAATACTTTTGCTGATAAATAGGAATGTGTAGCTGGGGACAAGAAGAAGTTTCAATTACCACCCTATAGATTGTATGGCTCTCTTTAACAGAACTGTTGTTTTTATTCATCCAAATATAAGTGAGGCCAACTAAGAGAGTTCTCGGTAACTCTATCCTCCTTAAGCTTCTGTCACCCAAGATGCTTCTCTGCATACTATGCTATTCAAAGAGTTAGTAAACTGAACTCATACTTCAGTTTACAAAAGCTAGAGAAAATGTAAAGTGAAATTCAATGTGCAAAACATTCAATCAAAAACTAAATTGCAATTGCAACTGTGGAGTAATTTGAAGAAAAGGCAAGTCAATCTGATAACAAGAATGCAGAGTGATGCAGGCTCAACAATTCACTTTTCTTCTTAACAAATAAATGAAATTATGTTCTCAGTGCCAGGCACGTTCTACTACAAGCATAATTAAGGCATTGATAGTGATCTAAATTAGAAAAAGAACAAAACCAGAAGAATAGATTTGCCTTTGACTTTAATGCAGTAGTAATTCACCCTTAAAATTTATTTTTTTATTATTATTATTATTGTTACTGTTATTATTATTATTATTATTATACAGGACCCATTCTTCCACAGTCTTACAATACAAGAAACACAACCTGAACATTTTGAGTTTTGTTTTTACAATAGTCATGTGACATACTGAAGAAGCGAGTGAGCCTCCATTGCTACTTTACCCTTGTGGGGCTTGAACCTTTTCCATATCTCAGCTCCGGACACACTCTGGCTCCATTTTACCAGCATGGTGGTATGCAACTTGGATGAATAACAGGCATTCAGCACACATTAAAAAAAAAGTCTCTGTGCAGAGGCAGAGGTGGCCATGTGAAGAGGTGCAAAATCTCAGTCTGTGCATGAATGAGTAACTATCTCCACTAAAAACCTGTTAAGGTTGAATCTGAATCCCTGTTCCTGAAATGTGACTTACTAGTGCAGAATCAGAGATATATAGAGAATGCCAGTGTATAGGTTTGCAGATAAGCACAGAGATCATGGTGAATACTTTGTGGATACCAGTGTAGGAGATTCATTCATGTCAAATCATACCTTTTTTGGTTTAAGTTCTCTATTGTTATCACAAGCATAATCATATTTAGCTGGTGTTAGGAAGATTTTTTTCAGCATGAAGAGACTGATTCCCTGTGTTTTTCTTCTTGGTATCACTTCTCGGACAGGTGAATTCAACTGAACAACTATGAATGTCTCTATGAAAGCAAGATGAAGTTTCCACATAATGTAGTATTGACACTAAAGCATAGAGAATAAAAGAAAAAAAAATAGGCAAATATTTATTTGCATTATTTAATGGACTTACTTTGGTCATGATCTCTGTTCTTCCTTATTTGCTTTCCATGTTCATTTGAACAACCAGATTTTATTGGAACAAATGCTCACAGAAAATGAAGTTAAAAGTCATGAGTGTTTGCAGAGGCCAAACATTTAATTCAGACAAAAATAATCATGAAGGAAATGCTTTCTCACTGTGTGAGAGATCACAGTAAATCATACAGAAGCACCCTACAAAGCAAGGCAATGTAGGACTGATTTGACATCACAAGTTTGAAAGAGTAAATACATCCAAAAAATGCACATTCAGGGGTGTTATTTGTCTGATAGAATGCATAAAAAACCCAAAGCTAACATTCAGTGTTACATTGAATTAATAAAACAGAACTAAGATTAGTTAAAAAAAAAGTTCTGTTTCAACTAATTTTAAAAGGAAAACTATGTTTTCCATTTTTTTTTTTTTTTTTGTGTATACCTTATAATGTTTTATTTTCACTCATTTCACAACAAGATGTGAAAGCTCTAAGCTGTGTTTTCAGCTCTAAGTTTTCAGTTGTTACCTGATATATTCCTGACAAGAACAGTATATCTTGATTTTGGAATGAGAAAATTTAGTAGTCAACATTACTCAATAAGTTTGGTATTTTTCTCAGAGGAAAAACTCAAACAAGTAAAAACCACTAAAAAAAAATCAAACCAAATAGTTGTAATTAACAATTATGAGAATAATGTCCTTTAAAACTACTATCTCACTTTCTTTCTCAGTAGTTTTATAAACAGATGAAGCTTCTCTCTTGCCAAGCTTGTCCCTTGAGTAGGAGACATGATGAGTATCGATTCAGTTCATAAATACAGGTTTGTGGTGCTGAGAATTAAGCTTTGTCATTTAGTACAATCTAATTCTGTGATGTATTTTTTTTCATTTTTTCCCCCAAGTAAATTATTTGTTCTAAAGTATCTAGACAATACCTAAACCTCTCATTTTAATAGTGGAAGAAAACTACTGTATTTTGATATTTTATGTTTCTTTTAAATATTTTTTTACAGTTAAAGACCTCCTATACTTTAAAGTCTCCAAAAGAATCTTATGTGGCTTTGGTTTAATTTTATTTCTGTCAGCTCAGGTCTTCTACAGAAAAGCTCCCACAGAACCATACACAGGGAACTCATACCCACAGAAATGATGGAAACAAATTGCAATTGATCATGCTTGATCTCTGAAAGTGTCTCCCTCTTTTTAAGAGTACTTGAAAACTCAGTCTCATGCACTGACAAGGTGACTGACTTGTATATAAAGATGAGCTGGCTAGCTAACTGAATGTCTACATAGAACAAGTATTTCTAATCCAGGCTTTGTCTTTGTTGTTGTTGTTACTTTTACTTTTTTTTTTTTTTTTTTAATCAGGAAACATATTTATTTAGCCATGTTTTTGTTGTCATGTAACATATCTTATGCCAGTGAAAATTTTAAATACACAATTTATAGATACCATGTGCATTAAGTAGCTTAGCATTGTAAGAAGGAGGAAGTAAGATAATTTTTAAACATGCTGACTTGATTAGAGAGGAGTTGAAACATTTGAGTTATAATTCTTTGCTTTCTCCTACGAGCTGTCTTAGAAGTTCAGTTTTGAGATAAGGATTTTTTTTTTTTTTAATAGTAGTATTTGTAGAAGTGACATAGGATTTGCTAGATGTTCCAATGATTTGATGTGTTTATTGTTCTCATCTCCTGTTGAGCACCTGCAGGGAGCATGTAATTGGAACACACGTTTTGAGCTTTAGGACTTTTTCTATATCTCAAGATTGGATTATTTGTTGATTTGCTATTGATGTATTTGGCTTTTAAGGACTCTATTTTTTCTTTTGTTTTGGTGATTTGCTGTTAACTCCAATGATGCTGTAAGTTACAACAGCCAGTGTTCTGCAACTCAGACCCTGAGCATCTGAAACAGGGCACACTGACATGGTAGAAATCCACGTCTTTTAAAAGTGGTGTTCTCAGATCAGCAATTATCTGTGCATGATTACCTCCTAACCTGCTAAATGGCTGGTTCAGATCTCCTGCTGTCAGTAAACAACCAGGGGCTGATTAACAGTCTTGTAATCTTTCCAAAACCCTTTGATGTATGCTGTGCTACTTTTGACCTCCTTTTTTTTTTTTTTTTTTTTTTTAATCAATTCTATGTGTGTTTCTGGAGTAGGTTACCAATTTCAGTAGTGGAAAGAAAATAGTAGTTCAGCATGCCTGACCTACAATGGAATATCCCAACTGAATATAAAAGACTCAGTGTCTTACCTGATGTTATTTAATAAAACCTTTTCCAACACCCACAATATTTATTTTCACTATATGTCCTTAAATGTTTTTCTTTCCTTTTTCTTTAAGCCATACTAGTACTTATAATAGAGAACAGATTGACGTTATCATAAGTAGAAATAGGCACAAAGAATCCAAAGAATCCATAACACTGGAACAGGAATAAAGTTTTTCATGTTGCTTAAGTAGTACCTTAGCTTTACTTTTAAGACAGTTCCATTGCAAAGCATATATTAATCCAGTTCTATTAGTCTTCTACCTAGATGATTGTTATGGAATATGTAGTTTGTCTCTTACGAAACAAATTCAACTCATCAGTTAAATTTGCATTATCCACCAAAAAGCTTAAAAGTTGTATAGTTTCTGGTTAATAACAGTATGGGCTAGACTACTAACAAAATATTCCATTGCATACTATTCATGAAGACACAAATAAAGCATAGCTCGATAGTCAACAGGACAATTCCTCATAGAAAGTACCCCTGGGTATACAGCCATACAACTTAGCAGTTATGTTCTGTTTAGTTCTAACGCAACTTTTGCAAAATTTTTCTGTGTGTCTTTCACTGAATAATTTTCTTTATTCATTTCTCGCACTCTGACTTTCTGAATCATCCAGAACATCTTCTCAGTAAGAAATATGTTATAGACTTCACATTATAGATTAATAGCATTCATTCCTAAATTTACGTCTTGCTTTGGGTGACTTACATTTTCCCCTTTCAGCCAGTAAAGATTCTGTGGATAATCTTTCTAATGTGGTCTTTCTACCTGTTATTCACTCTTTATTTCACATTGTCAGTTGCCTCTTGACTTTGAGTGGGAAATTACTTTCCAGTAGATTGAAGTTTGTATTGTTCTGAGTGTAAAAAAAAAAAAAAATATTCGTCAGAGGCTGTAGTGGCATATTTGGGGGTTCAAAACACAAGATGGTGACCACTAAATGAGTCAATGAGACAACATAATAATTTCTCAGACAAGGAAGCATATAAATGGCTATTAGAAGATATTGGTTCTACTAGATGAATGTATTCTTTACTATAGATAAGGTGGCAAAAAATTATTTGTAGCTAAATTATGATAACAAAACCCAATCCTTCTTCGTAATTTCTGATAACTTTTAACATATTTCAGCATGACCCTTATTTAATCTGAATGTTTGAAAATTAAACTTTGAAACCTAACTTCTGGTGAACATTAATTTTTCACATAACATAGGAGTTTGCTTTGTTTAAAACTACATAAAATTAGAAGTAAACTCAAGAGCAACTTGGAACTCTGAGTTGACAGAAAAGAGAAATGCCATAAGCTCTTCTGTTCTTGTTGCAACTGAGGTATATTGAAAGGATGTTCTAGTGTAAAAAGTAGGTCATCAATACACAGATTGAGTTAGAAAATTAAGGTTCAGGGACAGATATTGACAGACTGAGAAGGAACAGTAGAAGACAGAAAGAATACAAGTGTTTGCAGAAAAATGAGTAGAGTTGAATCCTATGGAAGATATTATAGGTTTTAAAAAGAGACTAAGAAAGCAGGGCCTGATTCCCAAATGAAAACAAAAAACCTAAGTGTAGATGTTGCTATTAAAGCAGATTGGGATTTCCTAAATGAATGTGTAGTAAACTCTGCAAGTATTACTTTACTTCCTGACATACACATGAACCAGAAATAGGAACCAGAAGTAGATGTCTTACCATGACAGTTTACTTTTCTGCCATAAGCCCAAACCAAAACAAATCAGATTTACATTACAACACCCTCTTATTCCTGGCAGATACTATCTGCATTATGTTTTCCAAAGCCATTCTGGTTCTTCTGTATGCAGGAGTGAAAGGCTGACAAATTCTGATCAATCTATTGTCAATGCCTAAGACATTTAAAACTTAACTTTGTGGAAAAAGAAAAGATTACAGAAAAGAAGGGAAAATAGACAATTTTCTTGCCTTTAGAAATGAGACAAAAAACAAGGAAACAAGAAAGATTAAAACTGAGAGAGATGAAATTAAATACATGAGAATAAAAGAGGGCAGAATCACACATCAGCATCTGTGAAGTTAGTAACCCGGGACATTCTTTTTAGATCTGTATGTCTATGATGTGTAGCACTGTATTTTCTCCTCTGACACTTCATGTATGCAGGTGAGCTAAGAACTGTCATGATTATAGGATTATTTTGATATTAAGGCAGAAAGTGATTTCTCCATTCTTTCCGTTGTAAAAGATCAACTCATTACTCTTTAATGAGTTTTGGCCAGAAACAGTCTGTGTGACAGCTTATTACTGTCCTAAATGGTAACTGACAGATTAAACATATTACTGTGCTTGCATTTTTTTTTTTCTATGAACAGTCTAGAAGTGCACAACATTTCTAGACTGCTAACAGGCCATATTTTGATGTTTTTATTACTTTTCAATAGACGGTCTAACTTAATTTACTACTGAAGACAAGATTATGCCATTATACCCACAGTAAATATAGGAAACTTGAAAGTACAGCACAAACTGGCCTGCCTTGCATTTAGCTCGGGACAATTCATTAGGTGATTTTCCACTTTCTGAATATTCTTTTAATTCTGAACGTCAAATTCTTTAAGGTTTCTTCTTTTGGTTACCCAGAATTGTCCGGTGCTTTTATAAACTGTGGCCTTACTCTTGCTAAGCTCAAGTTATGATTACTCCTTGTAGCTTCGTGTTCACAAATTAAAATTGGTATGACCCAATTCTTAAAAAAGTGGCACTTGAGATTTATACTCCTCTGCAGAACTGTCTTTGTACAAAAGAACAGCAGATCCAAGATGTATAATATTTCTGTCAGGAAACTTCTATGAGTGGCAACAATCTGGGGAAGGTTATAAGATTTCACTATTATTTTATTATATTTTACACATTTCTAGGGCTTTTTATTATTTTAATATCTATTGCTCTTACTCAAAAAGATTAAGTCAGAGCGATTACAAGGTAAAATGCTGCTTGAGTCATCCTTTGCAGTAATGTCATTAGAGACTGAAATGCCATCTTTAACACAGAAGTCTTTGTTGCCTCCCGACACTGAGCCACACTACACCTGCCAGTCTCCCAATTGTCAATTTTCTTGCTTCTTTTTTTAAAACCAAGCTGAGGCATCTAATTAAGTTTAAAATAGAATGGCCCTGGGAAGAACTCTTCTGAAAGCTGCAGTGGAGATAGCAGCCCATCTTAACTGGAGGCTAGGACTTGCAATACAGCATTCTTTCACTAAATCACAAAAGCTTTATGTAAGCAAAAGTGAGACTTTTGCAAAGTCAGCCAGTACAAGGCATCCATCTCCACACAGAGGAGAAATTAAGTTTGCGGGGAAATGAGTACCAGGTGAAATACAAATGGACGTATGAACAGTATTTGTGCTGGCACGGAGTTACTAGTCCTGGTTTGGCAACAATGTGGTTAAAAGGAGAAGAAAAATGGTTGAGTAAAGTTCAGCAATTTGCACTGAAAATTTCAGATTGGCTTAATGGCAAAATCTTCATTGTAGTTATCACAGTCAGTGTAAAACCTTAGGCCCTTGTTTAAAGGAGGCCTTCTGTATCAGGAAGTGTTAGGGCCCTGAGGCATAAGCTGAGATGAGGAACTGAATTTTATGTGTATATGATTCTGAATGCCTGCAGTACCATTTGAATTAATTGACTTCAGTCAGCAGCTCACTGAGGGTCAAATTCTGATTCTGAGGTACAGACCAAAACCAACGACCAGCATGCATGAAAACTATAGTAGCTAAGAAAGCCCAAATAACGGAGATCCCTTTCCTTCAGCTCCTTCTTATTCCAGGTTAAAGAGCCATGTACTTGTGTTATGTATGGTTTTCTTCACACTTTCTCAACTGTATTAGCTAGATAGAGAAGTGAAGGAAAGAAGCCTAAAATGAGGAGCCTTACTATCTCTGGAGTCACCAGTAAGAAGCAGAAAGCTGTAGCCTGTTCATATACATCTGTGTGAAAATCATGCATAATTTTTACAATGGTTTACAGGAGGAATTCTCTTCTTTATGATCTTGCTAACAATCTAGCCCCAAACTCAGACAGTTTTGATAGTTACAGTCATAATGCATACAAATCAAAAGCTCATTTAAAATGAGCAGTATCTGTTCACTTTCTACTCCAAAAATTATATATTTTGTATTATTTTAAAAGTATAAATTGCACTTTAACAGATTTCTGTGCACTTTAATATTAATATATTTTTAAAAGTCTTTTACTTCTAAAAGTCTAATATTTGATTTTCATAAAAGGCAGATGTTACAACAAAGGAGTATTTTTTAAGCACCTTTCAAAAACAGAATCCTTGCATCCCCACGCAAAAGACCTATCTATTGAAATGTTGATATTGTTGAAACCACCAGGGTTACACTTCCTGGATTTTCTTTTATTATTATTATTTCCTATATTATTATTTTTTTCCATAGTCAAAGATATTGAGTGAGTGTTTACAGAAATCCTTGAGAGATAAAAAAAAAAAACAAAACAACAAAATAACTCCTTTTTTCAATACAAATAGAAAAGTAACACTTTCTCCCCCCTTGAAATTTAAGCTGGTATAGAGGAAAAGTATTTAGTAGTAAGAAGAGGAAGCAGAATCAAACACCGGTTATCCAGTTCCTCCCTTTTGAGAGTTTGTATTAATATGATAAGATGTATGTGCTTGATGTTCCTTCACAAAGATAACACCTCTAAACTTATGGAAATACTTTCAAGGAGTTACAAGATCTGTTGAATACAGAGGAAATCTTCATTGGCACAGTTGTAATCTCTTGCTTTGGTTCCTCAGGTAGATTCACTAAAAACTAAATTATCCTCCTTTTCTACCCTGTAACTATAACAATGAACAAGAAGTATTCAGAAAATGTCGAGGAAAGGTAAGTGCCTACTTAGGAGCAAATCTCAAGAAATTATCTTGTTAAATCAAAATTTTGCAGGATGGCACCTACAGTAAACAAAGGGAGGGGAAATGGGACTGGTAACAGACTATCAAGGCAAAATCTGTTTTGACAGCAACAGGCCTAGCTACTTGCTTTTTAGAGCTATATTTGTAAAAGACAGAAAAGGTACCATTTTAAATTATGTTCCCGAGATAAGCATATTCCAGAAACTTTACACAAAGATCATCCACCAGCACCTGACAGCCTGCAATCATCAGTAAAATCTTTATTAAAAAGACAGTCATCTTGCCTGTGTAATATAAATGTCAGTTTGGCACAAAATAGTAATTTCTTTTAAGTTTGTTTGTTTTTTGGTTTTGTTTTTTTTTTTTTTATGAACATTGAAATTTTTAAGCATAGAATGGAATATGGGAATACTAAAGGGAAAAGTCCCAAGTGCAATAACTACTATGTTCTTAACATGTAATTTGGAGCTGGGAGTACTGGAGTACAGATAGATCCAGCTATCCAACATAATTTCAGACTGTATGGCTTTGACATTCATATTTCAGGAAATTTAAAGCTAGTAAATTATTACCCAGATAGAGAAAATAATGTGCTATATATCTTTCCCAAATACTGTCTCCTTACAATTCTTTCTCCCTACTGGCTGGAGATTTGTGATTAGTTCTTTCTCCTGTGTTGGCAATTGACAGTGGTGACAGCAATGTATCCAGTGACAATATCTCATTTTTTCACTGTTTTCACTTCCTTTTTCTTCAAAAGGGAGGACTGAGAAATGAAAGGAGGAGAGAATAATATATATAACTTAAGAATAGAATGTTCTATTTTCCTTATATCTACTCATGACTTAGAGCAACATCATATACTTCTCCTTCTATAATAGGATTTATTTTTTAATAATTCTACTCCCCAGAGAGAAGTATTACAAGTGGGTTTTCCACATGTTTGTGCTTAGACATAAAAGTATATTCTAGGGGTATATTTAGCAAATGTACTACCAGAACACTATTAATAACCAATGTTGGGTGTTTTGAGAGAAAAAAGACACGGTAACTACTCCCAGAGGCTGCCATTAAGTTGTTCTCTAACAAAACATCTCACCTGGAGAGCTTTCAAATGAATACTTCAAACTAGTAATCCTGCCTTAGCAATTTCTTTAATAGGAAATACAAAAATACAAGCATATAACACTAAAAGGTAAACTTTCTAAAATTTTATTATTCTTTATTCCCTTCCCCTTCTCTACAACTTTCCCGTTGAAATTACTTCCTTTGTAGATCCCCCTTGCATCAGTGTGCTATCAGTGTTTATACCCCTAAAGCACTACACTTCATGATGATCCAGCTCAGATCAGCCAGGTGCTGCCCTAGATAGCAGTCTTTCCCTGTGGGCACACCCTGGTTTGTAATGTAGGCATGCAACCTACTTTAAAAATTCCCTCCCACATATACAGACAAACTCATGGAGTTAGTCTTTTCCTTGCTGAAAGCAAGACTTTTAGGAAATAACCCCACTGAAGTATTCGTATTTCTACTTGATAAGTAAATCAGTAACAAGAAGTCTATAATTTTGTTTAGCGTGACTTAGCTCTCAGTGATGCAGCTAGTAATGTTGTAAGGTTTTTGTTGTGTTTTGGTTTGAGGTTGTTTCTTTGGGTTGGCTTTTTTTTTTTTTTTTTTTCCCGACTACACAGTAACCATTCTGTAATTCTACTTACTAAGCAAACCTCTGCCTCACTCAAATATTCCTCTTTTCAAACTTTTCTAAAGGCAGCACAGTTCAAATGATGTGGAGTTGTGCAGGCCTTTATGGATCACTTATAAAGAAATGGTATGATACAGTGAGCTGATTCTGGCTGTATGCCAGGTGCCCACCAAAGCTGTTTCATCTGTCCCCTCTTCAACTTGTCAGGTGAGAAACAAAAAGGGCACTCTACTTGGGAAAATCAGTTGAATTTATTACCGATGAAAGCAAAGCAAGGTAATGAAAAATAAAAACAAATATTGAAAAAAAATCAACCTTCCCTTCACCCCTCCCTCCCAGGCTTAACTTCCCTGCCAATTTCTTCTACCTCTTTTTCCGCAGCAGCTGAAGGGGTTGTGGTCAGTTCATCACACGTTGCCTCTGCTGCTCCTTCCTCCTTGGGGGGAGGACTCCTCACACTCTTCCCCTGCTCCAGCGGGGACTCCCTCCCAAGGAAGACAGTCCTCCATGAACTTCTCCAATGTGAGTCTTTCCCACAGGCTGCAGTTCTTCATGAACTACTCAGCATGGGTCCTCCACAGGGTCACAAATTCTGTCAGCAAACTTGCTGCAGCATGGGCTCCTCTCTGTCAGGGGCCACAGGTCCTGCCAGGAGCCTGCTCCAGCATAGGCTTCCCAGAGGATTGATAGCTTCCTTCAGGCACATCCACCTGTTCTAATATGGGGCCCTAGGGAGACAATTTCCCGGATCATAGTCTTCACCCCAGGCTCTGGAGCACCTCCTCCCATTCCTTCACTGCAATTGATGTCTGCAGAGTGATTTCTGTCACATATTTTCACTCCTCTTTTCAGCTGCAGCTGTGCAGATTTTCCCCCCCTTCTTAAATATGTTATATCCCAGAGGCACTACCATGGTTGCTGATGGGCTCGGCCTTGGCCAGCAGTGGGTCTGCCTTGGAACTGGCTGGCATGAGCTCTATCAGACACAGGGGAAGCTTCTACAAATTCTCACAGAAGCCACACCTTTATCCTGCCTCCCCCCACCAAAACCTTGCCACACAAACCAAATACATATGACTAGGAAAATATTTAAAAATCTCATATAGATCAGACCATAGAACCCTTTAATACTGGAACTTTATTTAGAAAGATGAGTACAAGAAAAAACAAACAAAAAAAAAACAAACAAAACCCAACATCAAAATCCAACCAACCAACCAAAAAATAAAAAACAACCTTCAAACACAAAACACAACACCTCTATGAAAGACTAATGGGGACTCTGAGTCCAGATTGCAAAGAGCATGTAGTCAACCATAACTTAATAGTTATCTGGTTCTGGTCCTACATGTTAGTAAAAATGCTTTAAAACCTCTTACAGAGTTCAGTGGGAATTACTGAACCTGACAATAAGTTTCAGGATAAAAGTCAAACTTAAGTTCTGCTGCCAGTCAAGAAAAGGCCTGCAAAAAGGCAGTAGCTTAAGCCAAACACAGGTAGTGTATGGCCCTTCAGTACTTCTGACGCCCCTACAAAGCACTAAATTTCCCTCTACATCATTAATCATATATAATCCAAATCACTGTAACAATGCCAATTTTATTGTTTTGATCATTTTCTTGGCAGCAATGTTAGAGCTGGTTAGCTGCAAATTACTCAGGCTGTGCCTCCAAACATGAATATGTTTATGAACTATAAATTATGTTCAAAGACATGTCACTTCTGCCTTTCCAGCACTGTACAAAGTTCATTAAACTGTACATAATATGGGCTTAATGCAATTTCCTTTTGATGTCAATAGAGAAGAATACTGGCCATGTACTCATTTTACTGGTTAAGATTTTGATGAACCGGGAGCTCAGACTGACTGCTGTAGTGCATTATAGGTGTAGTGCTATAAAGTCTTCCCATGCAATCCATGGCAAGTCAGTAAGAAAAACAGCATGCAGGCATGTAAATTCTGAATATAAAAATATGCATGTTTGGTATAGTTAACTGCTAAGTTTAACCTGAGAGAAAAACGAAAAACAGTGGGAGTCCACGGGGAAGCTCATGTCAGCTTAGTCTGAGGTATTCATTGTTACCTTTATAGGATATGGAGTAAAAAAAATAAACCCTTTTAGTATAAAATTAATCTAATAAATTTTGGATGTTTTCTTTAGAGTGGTATAATGTTTGCCACAGACAAGTATGCTTTTTTCCATCAAACTGCAGCTGAGAAGTAGCTTTCTGCAGATGTGTACACCCAGTCTCACAGACTTTTCCTGTTGGTCGGTCAATAATTTACACGTTCCAACTTTGGGGGCAGAAAGATGAAAACATTTGTTGAATACTCATGCTACAGTATGTAGAACGGAAGAGCAGGGTATGTTAATGAGGAGGCAGGACATGTTAATAAGGGGGATGAGTTATGTTAACTAGGGCTTAGGAAATCCAGTCACCGTATTTTGCAATAGGGTAAGCATTTCTCCACACCAGGACCACCCTGGGGGGAACAAAGGGTTTCTGGATGTCTTGCAACATCTTGTAAAGTCCTTCCATATCTTGCAAGGGGAAACCGGGCTAATACACATAGATAACTGTAAATAGTCCTAATCCTCAAGGTATCTTCTCCTGGAAGGCTCCTGTCTTAACAAAGGGAAGGAATTTCTCTCGGTTTCTGCTGCCCAAGGTCGACTGCACAACACCTTCAAGTCTCCATCTGATAATAACTCACTTTCTTCCCCTACTGTTTTGCAGTGTGATTCCCAAGGCTCCTGTTGGCAAAGGTAGAGAAACCTCCATTCAGCTAACTTGTGTTGCAGATTCTCCCTGGTAACTGAGCCCGTGAGGAGAACATCTGTGGAGCAAGGTGCTCTTAGCTATGCAGGCAGAGTCAGGAAGTGAGCATCTTCTTGTGCTGGTGTTGGCTCTTCCATCTTTACAGAATTTGAAGGTACATTATATTACAAACTTAAATCCTGATTTAAGCTTGCAGTCAATTCATAACTGTGATCATCAATACTACCTGGAGATTAAATCAAGCCAGATGGATTTCTTAGCTAGAAAATGCAGGTAGAGGGGTCAAGATACTTACATTTGAACAGAAATTGTTAAGAAATCCATTCAAATTTATGAAAATTGATTATATAGAAGCATTTTTTTTCTCAATCATCACTATGATAATTTAATTTATATTTTTTCCAAATAACCATCTATGAAGCAGATAAAGTTATACATCCTTTCTCATTTTCTTTGCCTACCCTTAAGGCAGAACAATGTCAGTTGTAATATGCAGTTTCTGGGCCTTTCTGGTATGTGGAGTTTCTGATCTTGTTTAGGAGAAGATGATTTAGGAATTATGCTAATTATATTTTATAGTAATTTATTTCATTGACAACAGAAGTTGTCTGTCTTTTTATAGTATAATATATCCTAGATGAGCAGCATGACTTCACCAAGGGCAAGCCTGCCTGACCAACCTAGTGGCCTTCTGCACCGGAGTGACTACATCAGTGCACAAGGGAAGAGCTAAACATGTCATCTGTCTGGACTTCTGTAAGGCCTTTGACAGGGTCCCCTGCAACATCCAAATATGCAACAACTTCATTTAATAATCTTTATTCTTTTTCACATAGTCTTAACTTTCCATTTTTCTTTTTTCCTCCACTATTTTTTTGTTTGTTTGTTGGGTTTTTTGTTTGTTTTAAATCCATATGTTCATCCCATACTAGGAAAACAAACCAACCCTTTTTTTTTTGCTCTTGTCACATAATTTATTTCTCCTAAGTTATATTTTCTCCTCTTTCTAAGTAATCTGGAAGTAAGACTGGAAGGTCTTCAGAACCTGAGGCAACAAAGAAATGTGTGCTTACATTTATTGGCTACTGAATTGTTTCAGTACCTAATAATGTGGCTACTACTTCTACTACTGAAGTTTTCAATCCTTTTCTATGATGTTGCAGTGGATGATGTATGAATTGAATGGTTGAATCCAAATGATAGTGGTTAATGACCCAATGTCCCAATGGAGATCAATGATGAGTTGTGTCCCTCAAGGGTCTGTACCGAGACTAAGACTGTTTAATAGTTTCATCATAGACAATGGGATCGAGTGCACTGTCAGGAAATTTTCTGATGACACTAACCTGTGGTGTGCAGTTGACATACCTTAATGACAGGATGTCATCCAGAAGGTCCTGGACTACCTCAAGAAGTGGGCCCATGTAAAACTCATGACATTCAACAAGGACAAGTGCAAGGTCCTGCACCTGGGTTGGGACAACTAACAATCAAAGTATCAATACATACTGGCGGGTGAAGGGATTGAGAGTAGCCCTGCTGGAAAGGACATGGGGATGCTGATGGATGAGAGGCTGGACATGAGCTGGCAATGTGTGCTTGCAGCCCAGAAAGGCAATTGTTTGTGGGTTGCATCAACAGGAGTGTTGCTAGTAGGTGATTCTGGCCCTCTGTTCTTATTAGAGTCTGCCTGGAGTATTGGGGTCCCCAGCACAGGAATTACATCACTCTGTTAGAATAAGTCCAGACAAGGGCCACTAAGATGATTAGAGGAATGTAGCACCTCTTCTAAGAAGACAGGCTGAGGGAGTTGTGGTTATTCAGCCTGGAGAAAAGAAGACTCTGGGGAGACCTTATTGAGGCCTTTCAGTACTAACCGGAAGTTTATAAAAAAGATGAGAACATACTTTTTAGCAGGGCCTGTTTCAACAGCACAAGGGGTAAAGGGTAAGGCTGAAAAAGGGTGAGTTTAGGCTGGATATAATGAAGAAATTTTTTGCGCTGAGGGTGGTGAAACACTGAAACAGGTTGTCCAGAGAGATGATGAATGCCCCATCCCTGGAAACATTCAAGTTCAGGCTGGATGGCGTTCTGATCTAGTTGAAGATGTCCCTGCTTATTTCAGGGCATTGGTTTGCATGGTCTTTAAAGGTCCCTTCCAACCCAAAATATTCTATGATTAATCAGAAAAAAACCTTCACATAATATTTATAGCTGGCATTTGACAATTAAAAGAACTATCAGATGGTTCTTCCACTACACAAAGCAGGCACACTTGGAGAATGTAGCGACTTGAGGTCCTTGAGATTGACCCTTTTGCTTTTGAGTGCCGAGGTTTTTCTCCAATCCTTAAGTTTTATACAATTATGTTGCCATCAAAGCTGTTTCAGACTAAGTGACATCTCTGAGCTTTTCAACCCAGCACCCGGAGTGCTGAAGCCCATCTGAGCTGGGTTCCATTATCACCTTTGCATTCCAGCTGCCTAGAAAACTGATAGGAACACTTAATTATATTTTTCATACATTTTTCTCCTATACATGAGACTGTATTGTTAGCATTTGGAAGGGATTCCTGAAATCTAGAAATTCTTCTATGATGGCAAAAAAAATGTTCTTCATTTGATGTCTCTGTATGTCCTTTTAGCTACCATCTGCCTGTGTATTGTTTTATTTTCAAAGCAAATGATAAACAGATGATATTGTTTCTTCTTCAATGTTTGTTTACATAGGTGGGGCTTGCATTATAAAACTAAATGCTGCAAGCATCCTGTATGCGCACACAGCTTTGTGCTTGTTGCCAAGTCTGACTGTGATTCTTCCTAAGAAATCTATGTTACAATAAAATTAAATATTTGGCAGATGATTTTAAATACCAGATTTGCTGAATGCTTTAATGTTTCACAGCAGGTTTCAGTACCATAAGAGTGTGCAAATTTGCTATTTGCACACACAAATATGCATAGTCAGCTGTTGGTGTTCTCATCTGCAGGACCACAAAGACACATTTAATATATATTTATGGTATCGTGTCTGAAATTATATTGATATACAACTACTTCACATTTAGATTCCAACCTAGCTATGCAAAAACCTATCATCTGCCTGAGCCAGTTCCCTATATCTTGGCTTTTTTTACTTATCTGAATTCTAGAACAGGTTAATAAACAGTAAACAGGTCCAAAACACCAGATAGAACTTCAGGTCTATAATTTCAGCCCCGTAAATTAAATGCAGGGAAAGGGTTTTCTTATTTTCCTCTTTTTATAGCTGAAAATAATACAGCTGTGAAATGGTGTATGCCATTGATTTTATTTAAAAAAAAAAAAAAATCATTTTATAAATCTAGATACCAGGTGGACCATTTTTACTAAATACAGAGAGAATTTGAAACCCACTGTTCTGACAGTCACCATACACAAGCAACCTTTTTGGAAGGAAACTCCTATTCACTGAAGTAGGGGGTACTGCTACCAGATGAGGGATTTCTGTGCTACTGGGAGACTAATAGTATTTTGGGGTTTTTTTAATACACTGTGCCATACAGTGACACACTGCAATTAAAACTGCAACATTGAACAACATGATTACAAAATGTCACATACATTGGATACATGTATTATTTTGGTTGTGTTTAAGATAAAACTCACTTTTTATTTGTTTCCAAATTTTAAGTACTTCTTAAATGAGACCATTGGAAAAATATCAGTATCAACTCTAGCTCCCTTACATCTTTTATGATTCCCTGGCCTTAATTTTAATACTGTTAGACATTTGCAACTGTTTACCTTTGTTTGACTTCCAGATAATCACAGCGTACCTTTTTGCACATTTCTTCAAATAAACACTTGTCAGTTTTTTCTCTGTTTATTTACAGTCTGCCCATAATACTTTAAATTGTGGCTTACAGACTGTCCACATTTCAAAGTGCAATTTTATCTCCATCATCCTATATGTTCATCATCAAATTACCACTTCATTATATTTCAGCAACAACAAATGGTCAAAAAACAATTCCGTAAACAATATAACCTTCTCTACATCTCCACTACCTCTGCACAAATATGAACACACTCATTGCTTGTGCCAATATGACTTTTGCTCTATTTCCTTCTGGAAGCTAATAAGAAAGTTTTAATATAAATGATTCCCATTGCCACAGCACTTCTTCTGATGCAGACCATCAAATCTTATGATATCAAGGCAACCATTTATAACCTTCAATATTCTCTGGAGTCATGGGGCACTTTCACACTCAGCTATTTTCTCAAATATACTGCACTGTAATGTGGCCGTAAAATGTATGATCTTTAGTATTCTATTCTGAAGACAATATCTAAGCTGTATATTAACATTTTTTACTAAATAATTTTGTGATACCTAGCTAAATAATTTCTTCACTCTGCTACACATCTGCTATCTAACTATAATACACAGCACTGCTAACCTACAACCATGAAAATCAATGAACTAGAAACAGTAGTCATCCTTATCTTTTAATAACAGAATTTCATATTCACCCTTATCTTGTCACACAAATGTTTGAGAGGGTTTGAAGAAAGTTGTGTGTCTTGAATTTTTTTTTTTCCCTAATTTTTCTGAAATATTACCAGGTACTAATTCCTTCATAAAGAACGCTGCTTCATTCTCTCCAGAGAAGGACCTGGAAGTCTAGTGGACAACAAGTCCACCATGACCCAGCAGTGGTCCCTTGTTGTCCAGAAGCCCAATGGTATCCTGGGGTGCATTAAGAAGAGCATTGCCAGCTGGTCATGGCAAGTGATCCTGCCCCTCTGCTCCACTCTTCTGAGGTTGCACCTGGAGCATTTTGTCCAGTTCTGGGCTCCCCAGTTCAAGACAAGGAACTACTGGAAAGTGTCCAGAGGAACAAAGATGACTTAGGGAACTGGAGCATCTATGAGGAAAGGCTGAGAAAGCTGGGCCTGCTTAGCCTGGAGAAGAGATGACTGAGAGGGGATCTTAAGGAAGAGTGTCAAGAGAATGGGACCAGACTCTTCTCAGTGGTGTCCAGGGAGTGACAGGACAAGGGGAAATGGACACAAAGGAAAACATAAGAAGTTTAATCTGAATCCTGGAAAAAAATTCTTTACTGTGCAGAGACAGTGCGGTTGAACGTGCTGTCCAGGTTGATTACAGAGTCTTCTTCACTGTAGGTACTCAACTCACCTGGTTGTGATCCTGTGCAAGGTGTCCTGCTATAGTTGAACTTGTATTAGCAGGAGGGTGGGACTAGAGGATCTCCAGAAATCCCTTCCAACTCTAACCAGTCTATGATTCTGTGATTCATGTGAAGTGCAACAACATACTCTCAAATGGCTATTGTCTCTGAGATGGCCTATTTTCAGCAGCAATTTAAGTAAATATAGCTTATGGCTTCTATTAAGGCCTGTTAATAGTTAAAGCTTAAGTTTCAACTCATCAAAATGAAAGACACTTGTGAAATCCTGGTTGTAGTGGAATCAATAGCAATAACCTCATTGCCATAAGTGATGTCAGGTTTTCAGCCACTATGACATGCAAAATGGCTTTCATTAAATCTACCATAATTATAAGGCTGTTGATGATGCCAAGTCCTAAATTCTTTATTCAGTTTGGTTGCAATCTGAAGTAATGACCTAATAAGACTAAGTACTTCAGAATCTGGACTAACAATAAAAATAAAAATATAGTAACAAGTAATCTATTGCATTTACAACTATGCTTTCACATTTTAGCTACAGGCTGCTTTAAGAGTAATGACAGCCACAAGTAGTAGTTTAATGTTCCTGTTTCTTGTTAGAATGGTGAAGATACAGACAGATAAACACACATCCACAGACAGCTTAGCTGATCAATTTTCCAACCAGCAGATATTCACTAGGCATATGTCCTTGTTCCAATGTGCAGACTCTGGGAGCAGACCCCTGGAGGGCTTTCCAAAAGTCAAACAGGCTTCATGGAATGGCTGATAGAACTGTACAGAAACCAGCAGGCAATCTATAACTTGAAATAAGTCCAAGATTTCTTCTTCATGGGACAATGGAACTAAGGAACATGGCAATTAACAATTTCTACCTGGAAGGATATCTGGAGCAGATGAAAGCAAAACATTATTCTCTTTTGGTTCATGACTGGGGTTGTCTAGCAGCACAGCCAATTTTTTTCTTTAGTTTTGATTTTAGTTGTGCCATAACAAATGCAGACAACAGCACATTCCTTCTTTCGGATATGAGTTATGACAATTCATTCATAGGAATGAAAAGATCTAGCTATGCTTATCGGAAGTTTCTGATATTCACACTTCTTCTTTAAGGACTTAGTGCAGCAGTCCAAAATAGCATGGTCTCCAGCATATGTCTTCGTTACAATACTGCAGACTGTGTAGATTTGGTACTGAAGAGCAGTCAGTTCTTGGGACAGATACATTTTTCTCTGGACCTTCAAATTTATCCTTAAAAATTGTCTTGTCTGTAATGCATAAAACCCTTTGACATTCCGATAGTGGCTAATCAGATGATGACTTGTAATTACTGGTATAACTGCTATTGAATAGTGTGCTGGTTTTGGCTGGGATATAGCTAATTTTCTTCACGGTAGCTGGTATGTGATTGTGTTTTAAATTTCTGCTGGAAGCAACATTGTTAATTCAGGAATGTTTTAGTTATTGCTAAGCAGTGCTGGCACAGAGTTAAGGCCTCTTCTGTCTCCCATCCCACCCCACCAGCAAGGGGGCTGGGGGTGGACAAGGAATCAGTAGGGAACACAGTTGGTATTGCGGACCACAGGTAGCCAAAACAGATATTCTATACAATATGGCACCATAAAATCACAGAATGGCTTGGTTTGGAATGGACCCTAAAGTTCATCTAGTTGCAAACCCCCACACCATGCACAGGGGCAAGCTTTGCTAGGCCAGGTTGCTCAGTGCTTCATCCAACCTGGCCTTGAACAGGGATAAGGCATTCACAACTTCTCTTGGCATCCTGTTCCAATGCCTCAACACCCTCACAGTGAATCATTTCTTCTTAATACCTGATCTAGACCTACTCTCTTTCAGTTTGAAACCATTCCCCCTTGTCCTGTCACTATATGATCTCACGGTCTCCATCTTTCTTGTGGGTTCCCTTCAGGCACTGGAAGGTCACAATAAGAAGGTCACGCAGAAGCCTTTTCCAGTCTGAACAAATCCAATTCTCTCAGCCTTTCTTCATGGGAGAGGTACTCCGTCCCTCTAATCATCTTGGTTGTCCTCCTTTGGACACAGGTCCGGCAGGTCCATGTCCTTTCTGTGCTGGGGACCCCAGAGCTGGATGCAACACTCCAGGTGATGTCTGACCAGAGTGGAATAGAGGGGCAGAATCACCTCCCTTGACCTGCTGGCCTTTTGATGCAGCCCAGGACATAGTCAGCTGTGCACATTGTCATGTCCTGTACAAATTCTCACTCACCAACATCCTCAAGTCCTTCCCCTCAGAGCTTATTTTTTTTTTTTGGTCTCCTCAGATTCTGTCCCTCTACTCCTGTATCATGAGACCCCACCCAAACATAAGAAGGACCTATTAGAGCAAGTCCAGAGTAGGGTCGCCAAAGTGATCAGAGGGCTGGAGCAACTCTTCTATGAAGACAGGCTGAGACAGTTGGGGTTGTTCAGCATGGAGAAAAAAAGGGTCTGAAGTAGACCTTATAATAGCCTTCTAGTACCCAAAGAGAGCTACAAGAAAGTTGAAAAGGGACTTTTCACAACAGCATGTAGTGAATTTATGGATGTTCTATGCCTGGAAGTGCTGGACAGGCCTTTGGGCAACCTGATCTAGTGAAAGATGTCCCCAGCAAGGATGTTGGAACTTTAAGGTTGCTTCCAACACTAACCATTCTATGATATTTCTTCATATAGAACTATTCCTTCTCTACGTTGAAATTCTTTAATTTCCAGTCATCAAGCAATTACAAATATGAATATTTCCAGTGCAATTAATAGGAATAAGAAGCTCATGATTTGGCCAAAATAACAATATTTACTTATTTCTTTTTATTTTCCCATGAATTCACCCATCACACATTTCTGTCCAGTAGTAATAAAGCTTTGCATGAGGCACCTAGTCACACCCTAATTGAAACAATGTTAAAAACAATAAAGTAATATGCAACATACCAGAAATAATTCCATCCCTTAAGCTATAGCTATCATTTAATGTAGCATATGGCTAACAGAATGGGACTGAAATACTAATTTTCCCTCTGTTGGCTTTTACAAAATAACAGAAACTGCAATGACCTACATTTAGAAAATACAAGGAGCCAAAGTTTTGGTGGTGTTCATCTGCTTGTATGAGTCAAAATGAGGAAAAATGCAAGTGATAAGGGAAGATGGGTGAAAGAAGAAAAATTAGTATTTTTCAGATTTGCAAATCTGCCAGTTTAGCAGCCAACATTATTATCATGATATAATAAATGTCATCTGTCTGTCTAGTTTAAATATATATATATTTAAATATAGCAAATAATGACAAAATGGGATAGTTCTGTTCTGAAAGCACTATAAAGATATTTCTTTGGTTCTATTGCCTTCCTGTTCTTCCAGATTTCACTTCAGGTTTTTCAGTTGGAGATGTACATTGATTGTGAGTTAAATTTACTTCAACATGATGCTTTTCATCTGATTTCATGATAAGTATTGATTTTTATTTAGCATCTACTGTTTGGCTTCAATAAAACTAATAATGAATGTTGTTGATGTATGTATTTACCATTAGATATGAGTTTTATAGCTTGGAGACTTTTTTGAAGGCATGTGCTATGTTAATAAAAATCCTGAGTTGCTCATCCGGTTCAGTTGTCAAGTATGGCAACAACAGGAACATTTCCAGAGTACTTTAAACAGAATGTGTCTGTCTATCTACTGACTTTCAAAAGTGGAATATTTTCTGAAATTTATTTTTTTTTTATTTGCTTTTACTTTAGCATATGATTGCACAGTCACAAGCACCTTATCGTGCAGATAGGTCATGTGGATATGTGCAACTCCCTTCAGGAGTATTTTCTCTTTACAAGCCTTACTTCACCACACCTATATTGTGCTATAAGAGTTTCACATATCCACATTGTCTACCAGCTCAGTACCTTTCAGTTTGAATTTGTGGCCATCCAGATGCTAAGAAGAAAATCTGAGATAAGCAATAGCTTCTGTAGTTTTTTGTTTGGTTGGTTTTGGTTTTGGTTTTTCTCAGATGCACACTGCTGATTTAGGAAACTTCCACTGTTTTGCCTTCTCCTGGCATCTCATAACTGACACCCATCCCATTAAAGGACCAAGGATCTTTCATAGAAAAGAAGGTTCTTACAGTATCTGACACCAAGACAGAGAGGTAATCTTTTTAAATCATGATGCTCACAAAGAAAATGTAAGGAATAACATCTCAAGAGATCCCTTGAGTTTGGATTCTCTCAAAACCTAGGGATGAGATGCCATGATCATAGGATTTGACTGAATAGAATTTCTATCTATTCTATCCTATAGAAATCATGTTACGAAAACATATGGTGTAGCACTGCTTTCAGGTTCCCTTATCTAGGAGGCCCACAGAAGTTCACGTGAGTCTAAATTCTTCTGTCAGTGTTCTAGTGTGAATCACAAACAATTTCACTGAAATGTCAGTCCAATTACAATTAAAACACACTGTAAACACAAGAACTGTTTATAAACTAAGTTTTGCAAAAAACCCTAAATCTTTTTCATCTGTTATAAACTGGTTCAGTATTCACATACATAATTCATAAATTATTATTTGGTAATGATTTATTTGAACCATGATTAGACCCTGTTTATAAATCAGAAGATACTATTTGCCTCTCCTAATTTAAAAATTAAATTTATTAGACCAGATACAAGAGAATGTCAGCATCTGAAAATATGAATCTTCAGGTAAAAGCCACTAATAAAAAATGCAGCTGATTTCAGATCTTGCCAAAACTGCCATTTTTAAGCTGGATCCTTGGAAAAAGATACTCAAAAAGTAAGAATAAAATCAGTGTTGTTGAAAATTCACCATAAGTTATTCAAAATATTTGACTGGCTTTATATATTGATAAAATTATACCATTAATCTATGGTTAAATATATGAATCTGTAAGCTCTGCAAAATTGTGTTGCCAAAAAAGTAGACATTGCTTTAGAAAAAACAAGACACAAACAAAATTCTACCTGGTAACATAATCAATTTCTTTGCAAGACAAAGCTGAGTTTGACATATACAGACCATACTGAAAAAAATGGCAAAAAAGAAAAGACAATTGCATCTTCTTTTTCAATGTCTTTTTTTGTGGTTCCCTCCCCCCTCTCCCTTTAAGTTGATTGACCTAATGGTCACTATTTTCAATACTTTTTCCAGCTTAGAGGACTGTTCTTTATTTTGAAGTCTTTCACTGCTTAGAATCCAGATTTCTAGAGGTCACTTATGATGAAAGAATCATTGAACATCCATTATCTGCAGGCACAGAAAGATTAGAACTGTCATTTCCAGAAGTACGTATTGACAGAAAATTGCTCTTGTTCAGTCTAATTTTGTTTTGAGAAACTGTTTAATACAGCACTGTCTATCAAGTGGGTATAGAAGACCTAAATATGAAAGATAATTTGAAAGCACTTGGTGTCAGTGTTATGTCACCTACCAATTGTAGTATATTGAAAGCATTCTGAATGACATATGTTCATATTTTATCAACAAAGATATGGCATATAGAGATATATATCTGATGAACTGTTCTTAGAAAACAAGTTCATGTAGTGTTCTGTCTTTGTATGTTTGTATATGTCTACCTGTCCCTCTGTATGTCATCTATGAAAAACATTTTTGAGCTCACAGGCAAATTTGAATTAATAAAGACAAAAAGACATAAAGATAATGAAGTTTCATGAAGTTTTATGAAAATAAGCAATGGGGTAAATAAAAGAAATTCAGTGAGTTCTTCAGCTTTCTATTAAACCACAGAGACCCCATTTTATAAGTACTCCCGTCACTGAATAGACCAATGCTTGCAATTGATTGCAGGTCACAAATCTTAAAAAAAAGAACACATACTTCATTAGTACCATGCTCACAAAACAATTTTTTTTATAGCTGTTGTGAACAATGTTGTATAAGGAATGCTACATTTGCATTACTGTTGTGACTATAGTGTGTTAAATGCTTTGTTCTCAATTTTCCAACAAAAGAAATGTATGTGAAGCAAAAGTGTGTGTATGCAAGAATATTTTATGTAGACATGTAGCTTTATGCATGCATATGTCAGTACAAACTTGAAGTTGAATTTTTTATGACTTCTAGTTCGGATTTCAACCTTCCTTTACTTCTTTCACTTTCATGTCACATGGAAGTCTTGCAGCCTTAAAATGTCTATTTTTACTGTCATAATATTCATGGAAACAAAGTATTCCAGGGAAAAAAAAAAAAAAAGTTCACGAAACACTGACCTGCATTATTTCCTTCTTTGTCTTTTTTTTTCTTTTTACTTAGTTTTCTCCCACTACAAGGTAGTGGCCCGATTGTATGATGTACATTCTTTTTGCCATTTGTGAGCACACAAGCCAAACATGAAATCACCTGAAACAATCCAATGTAATAGTCTTATGTCAGATTTAAATAAAAAAAAATAGAATTAAACAAATTAAAAATTTATAACTATTTCAATAGAACCTTCACTTGGCCTTGAAGTGCAGTTCAGCATAATATAAGGTGTATGATGTCTCAAGAGAATTTAATCTAATTCTTTTTCAACACTGAAACTATTCTGTAAAATTTTAACTGGGGTAGTAGATGTTTCATTTCAGATCAAACCAGGGAAAGCACTGAATCTCCTTTTCTCCAGTAGTGGAACAATTCAGAAGGAGGATTTCCAAATTCAATCCCTACATAGATAGAGACATATACATATATAAAGATATAGACATATTTCATATTTATAGATAGATAGCTATTAAAATAGATACAGGGATATGTGTATGTATATTTATGCACACGTACACTAAAATTTTAAAGATTTTGACAGTAACTGAATGACTGTTCAACATTATTAGTGAATTATCATTATTGTAGATAAAATCTTACAAAAAACTCAGTAAAATTATTCTCAAGTGAGGCCTTTGCAATTTAACACTTCTGCGAGTGAGGTGACTATGCTAAACGAGTTTCTTCTGTAGAACTAGACAATTATTTTAATCCTTCAGTGGAGGTGTGAACTTCTGAGAATCTGACACTATTATTCAGAAATGTATTTTTAAAGTTATTTATATTCATAATCTTAAAAAGTATTTAGGGCTCAGCTCCTTTTTCAAGGTCAGATATGTTGTTGCAGGTTCAGTTAAAAAATCATGGGAATATTAAAATACCTACACATGATTTGGTGCCTGAACTGTATAATAATCAACAAATACCTGATCAATAAATTTTTATTCTGTTGTGATTCAAAAATATCTAATGCTGTTTGAGATGCCATGGAGTATAGCCATCCTGTCTGATACTCCAGAGGAGTGATATAATTGGATATCTCAGTCACATGAAGAAATAAGGTTCTGATACTTAAATTTGGGGTTCTACAGTCTGCAACAGAATCTCACTCCTTACAGTTTAGCACAATTCACTGCATTATAAGATTTTCAGCACAATATCCTAAAAGAAATTACACTGATGCCTATCAACCATGTCAGCTTTGCCAAGTGCTAACACCATATGACTTATCTCGGACTAGTTGTCTTATGGAAATCACTGCACTCTTTCAGACAAAAAAATTGTAGACATCTGCATGTGAGCTTATCACAACAGTGTTAGTAATTAATTTAAGATACAATTCATCTTACCAACCCAAGTGTCTGTATTAATGGCTGTGTCTTAGAACTTCTTGCTTTTATCATTGAACTGTATTTATAGGGTGGCCACATGATCTGTAGACACACAAGAGACGGCTGATGGATCTTAGCTACAACAATTTTTTAACCCTTCATTGACATATATATATGTATATGTATATGTCTTTGACCTAATCTTTTTATGGTTAAGAAGGTAGGTGCCTATTTTGATTGTGGGTCGGAATGATCAATTCACCAGCAATTATGTTTTAACTGGAATTAGAGCCCTGGTTTAAAATTACTGGGAGTTAGCTGAATATGCCTTAAGGCATTGACTATTAAAATCTCTGTTATACATAGAACCTGAAAGACAAGAACAAAGCAAGGAATAATTGGCTATGTCTTGCTCAGTCGACCAGAGGCAGAATTGATGATGTCTGTGACTGCTAAATAAAAGAACTGGGGACCTATCTATCTCTGCTTCTCATGCCAGGTGTCACAAAGTGACTTAAGAAGTTATATTGCTTAGGGACATACCTCTTCAGTACTGACAAGAGAAAACTGGAGAGGAAACTTAAGTCCTTGACACCTCACCATATACACTGCCTTTTGTTATCTCATTTCATGACAATGTTGTGAATTTCTGAAACACTCTCTTTCTCTCTCTCTAAAGGCCTTGCCATCAGCTAGACAAGTGTGGATATAAACTAGTTGATAACTACTTGGCCTCAAGGAGAGAGCTTGGTCTTTGACTCACTTTTATTAAGCAGTGTAGGCAGAGAGCCATTTCTGTCTTTAATCCATTGCTTTTTAATGTAGACCAGGACATTAGTAAGACAGCCGCTTCTACCAATCTTCTCTGTGAACAAAATGTCTCCAGGGAAAAAGACTGAAAACAATCTTCTGCTTTTTTAACACTCACAGAAGGTTGTACTTACAAAATGTTCATGTAATTGCACAAAACATGAGATTCTAATTCTTCTTTCTTTTTCAACGATGCCTTTACTTGACAGCTTTGCTAGTTTCTAGGGAGATTTTCCCAGGAAATTTCACAAGCTAATTTGTGAAAAAAATCAAAAAGCTAAGCAGCACAATTTGATTATAAATTACAAGAAGCAATCTATAATTTTTTTCATATCTTCTGCTTAAAATTTGAAATTCAGCTCCTATACCCTGATTCTGCAAATGTATTGCAAATTTGCTGTCTCATAATTATGAGCTGTTAATCAGCAATTGTGCTGTGTCAGTTCAAAGTCACTTCTTTAACTTTAAGCAGATCTTGCTGATTTTACTATCTATTGTTTTCTGATATCACAATTATAGTCATATTTGTGACTGATATTCTCCACATAAATGGCTTCAAGATCATTAAATTTATTTAATTTATTAATGCAACTCTAAGAGATATCATCTCGGTACTTGCAAAACAGTGGGCTCAGTTTCCTGGCATTTGCCAGACTTCCTTTGCTACACTTGTGTTCTGCTTTTGCTTAAAGCTGCTCTTCCATCTGTTCCTACCCAAAACCATATAATTTCAGGTATTAAACCTCACATATTTTATTGACATTTATGATGCATGCTTAGCTTGGCACATTCTTTAAGATATGAGAAAATGCATTTCGTAGAAAGGATTGAGAACTTCAGTAGTAGAAATAGTAGCCCCTTTATCAGGTGCTGAAATGATTCAGTAGCCAGTAAACGTAAGTGCACATTTCTTTGTTGTCTCAGATTCTGAAGACCTTCCATTCTCAGCACAGAAGAGAATATAACTTAGGAGAAACAAATTCTATGACAAGAACAAAAATAAAGGTTTTGTTTGTTGGGACTAAGTGAAAAAGAAGAAAGATATCAAATGAAGTTGATATGAAGAGATGGATAGAAGGATGAAGCAAAAATACTAAATCACTGCAGCACTAAGAAGCTGTCACTGCTGGCCTTTCATGAAATCTTGGGACTGACCCAAGGGGGAGTGTGGCTTAGATTATACTTGGTGAAATACCACACTACCAAGTAACCAGTTCCAGGCACTCTATATCTTCCAGAGATTATTGACATAGAGCAGAGGGAAAGTACAGGGTTGTTCCCTGTTCAGAGGATCCTCACAACATCCTATTCCAGGAGTAGATGGCCTTTGTCAGAAACTTGGCCACAGTTCAGAATGGAAGTGTAAACATAAAGGAAGTGAGAAGTTCCTCAGAAGTGATGTGGTTAAGAAAACTCTTTTTTGTAGATACAGTGTTGGACAATAGGTTTATCTCTCGAGGTGCTTAATTTCTTTCAAATTTCTGAAATAAAATCTCCCCAGTATGCAAATACCTTCAACGTTATTCTTTCTATGGCCTGAGCATGTTGTCCTCCAGTGTGCATATTTTCAAAATTATTTGAGGGCTAAAGTTTGAGTTCATCAAGATTTTGTTGTTTCAAAATTCTGTAAATTCAAATCTATATGTCCATCTCATGCTTCTTGCACAAAGAGAGTCAAAAATTACTTGGTTTACCTGGCCCAGGTGGAAATGTTCTTATTTGAGTTTATGCAAAATGTAGCTGGAATAAGTAGCATTACTTTACTTTTGCAGTGTCCAGAACTCGTTTAGGTAGAGAAAGACATATATGTTGATTGAAAAATATATTTTCTATAAAGTTGAGAAAGAAAAAGGACTGTAGAACAGTCCTTGATTTTAATCTGCATGACATTTCTCTGTTCAAAGTGGACAAATTTTAGCTAGAGAAAGAATATGTTCACATTCCTCTGTAAATACTATGTCTTTTACGGTTTGCTTTTGGAGATATAGCTGAAGTATTTCAAACAAAATAAGAACTGCAATATGAATATACAATATCATTGCTTGAACCTCTATTTACTAGTCTATGTGAGCAGAGAGAGGTACAGTTTCTCTCTGTCACAGTGTAGAAGAGAAACTCTTTTAAGTGTCTAATCCCACAAAACATTCCAGGCTGTGAACCCAGCAGAACCCCTAACAGCTTTATAGAGTCTTAGATTAAAATGCAATTTCATTGGCATTTGATATTTCTTACATTAGGTGACTTACACTTATTTATATTGTGGTTTTTATGTGTAATTTTACGATCTTCAAATTTTTTTTGAGAGCCTGAGTTTGCTGGAGAGAAATCAGGAGACAGAGAGATGTTGAAAGTTTGGGTCATTGTTCCAATATCAAATCTATTTAACCTCTAATTCTCAGGATCGGACTGCACAGAAGGCACAGTTAAAAGCATCTGTCAATAGTATGAATAATTAAATAATTCATAAAGTTCACTATGCGTGCAATGCAATACCACATGTTTTGGCCTCACATAATTAACATGTACTGCAAATTCACTTTCAGGAGCTCTCTTTTCCATTCATCACTGATTTAAAAATGTGCAAGTGTGTGGCACCTCTGCATAATTACAAGTGTTTGTTTCCTTTTTACTAGATGAGCCATAATTAATATGCAAATTCTTTCCATTTTTTGGGGGGAGAGAGGCAAGTTGGCATTTTTAAGAGCAATGTGTGGGCTATGGAACAGTGACAGGATAAATATCATGAAAGTTCATTTGTGTGTGTGCTGAGGGAAGGAAATTACAAGCTCCTCTGTCCCTTACTACTAAAAAAATTGTACAAAGTTATGCATTAAGGAGTAGCTTCAGAAACAAAAGAAACTAAGATGTAAACAGAAACGAGATAGGGAGAAAGACATGAATGGCTGCCCTGTAGGGAAACACAGCAGCAAAATCATACAGGAAAGAGCAGGGCAAAAAAAAAATCTAAGGAACAAATATAAGATGGTAAACAAAGGAAACAACAATGGAGTTTGTTCTAATATTAATTTATGTACACCGGAAGTAAAAACAATGCAACTATTTGGAGTGTTAAAATGAATGGAAGAAAACTGGAAGTGAATTTGAACAACTGTGTGAGAAATATCTCATGTCCATGATTGTGAGATACTGTCAGCACCAATTTTGCCTTTTCTGAAACCGTTTGTATCATTCACAATTATAATAAAGTTTCTGTTGGGAATCTACTAGTTCATAAATCTTAAGACTACCAGTATTTGAACAGGCACTGTTTAACACCTTTGTTGGTGACATGACCAGTGGGGTTGAGTGCATCCACCAGCTAGTTTGCTGACAACACCAAGCAGCGTGGTGTGGTCAACTCACTGCAGGGAAGGGTAGCCACCCAGAGGGTCCTTGACAGGCTTGAAAGGTGGGTCTATGCAAACCTCATAGAGTTCAACAGGGCCAAGTGCAGGGTCTCAGACCTGGGCCAGAAAAATACCAAGCACAAGTACAGGCTGGAGAGAGAATGGATTGAGAGAGAAGACTTGGGGATGTTGGTTGATGAGAAGCTTGTCATGACTTGGTAACATATGCTCACGGCTCAGAAAATTAACAGTATCCTGTGCTGCATCAAAAGTGTGACCAGCAGGTGTCTCCAAGGGTCCTCCACTTTGATCTGGTGAGACCCCACATTGAGTTCTGTGTCCAGCTCTGGGGCTCCAACATACGAAGGACCTGGACTATTGGAGCAAGTCCAGAGGAAGGCCATGTAGATGATCCAAGAGCTAGAACGCCTCTCCTACAAAGACAGCCTGAATGTGTTGGGGTTGTTCAGCCTGGAAAAGAGAAGGCTCCAGGGAGACCCTGTAACAGCCTTCTAGTACCTAAAAGGGGTCTTATAGGAAAGCTGGAGAACTGCATTTTAGTAGGGCATATAGTGATTGGACAAGAGATATTGGCTTTAAACTGGAAAAATGTAGATTTATATATAGATAGTAGAAAGAAATTCTTCACTGTGAGGGTAGTGAGGCATGGGATCAGGCTGCCCAGAAAAGGTGTGGCTGCTCACTCCCTGGAAGTGTTCAAGGACAGCTTGAATGGAGCTTTGAGCAACTTGATCTAGTGGAAGGTGCTCCTGCCCATATCAGGGGGGGCTGGAATTAGACGATCTTTAAGATACCTTCCAATCCAAGGCATTCTATGAATCTCTGATAATAAATACTACCCTTAAATTTTCCCCTACTAGGACTGCTCTGTTTAGCTTTTATCCAAGACCTAACCAGATACTGTCAATATAATATGTAAATTACATTCTTGTGTGATTTTTCACAGGTGCTAGAACTCCACTGCTGAAGGAAGATGAGAACTGAGAGCTACTACCTTTCACCTTGTCCTTTTCCTCCATTCACAATTCTGTCCCCGTGAGACATGATGTTTAACCATTTGGCCTTACATGGTCTTGCTGGACAGTGTGAAATTCCCATGGCTTCAGGGCTGTGTATCCACCAAACTTAGCAACCAGAAGGTTGTCAGTAGGTTTAATGATATATTAACGCAAGCAGCAATGCCAAATGAACTTTTTCATTGTTTTTAAGTCAGTTGGATGTTTTTCCTGTTACTCTGTAGCAATGAGCCTCTGAAGAAGATGGAGAAAGCTAAACATAACGCTTTGAAAACAGGCTTTTACTCTGTTGTAAAATGGATTCTACCCTGTCTGTGTGTTACCTTTCTTCTTCCCAGGACCCCTTGGGAACACCCGTATTAGTATGCAAGAATGTACCTGGGCAGGTTTATGCGAAAAGCCCCCTCATTGGTCTTTTGTTAACCCTTTCCCCATTTACTTTGAACCCTTGGTTTTTATTGGTGTGACTCACTTCCCCTAAGAGTCCTTAAAAACCCTGACCCTGGGAATAAACTCTCTCTCTGCTTCCTCTCCTGCGGTGTGTCTGTGTGTGTGTGTCCTGGGGCATCTTGGAGACCATGTGGCAAGGAGGGAGAGGGGAAAGGGGAGCGATCCAACCAAGCTGTTGTATTACTCTAACTGGAAGACTATTCCAGGAAATGTTTTTCCTGTTTTTTTTTTTTTTCCTAATTTTCAGACTGTTCATATTTGCTTTATTATTTATATTTACTTTTGTGGTAACATTGTCCTTTAGCTCAAATAGATCTCTCTTTTCTTGCTGTTACGCCTCTGATGGTTTTAATATCAGCTGTTCTCTCTGGCTTAGTTTCCAAGATATTTTCCTCTCTTCTTTGGATGAAATGTTGACTATTGCCTAATCATCTTAGCCTGTACCGGTTCCAACACAGTTTCACCATTCTTTGAGACATATGATGAAAATAACAAGCACTCATCCATGAGAAGTCGTACAAGAGACCACGGTACTTGGGCTATGTAGCAGTCACCCACTGACTCATGCAAGAATACCTTCCCCGCTTTACCATCAGATTTTATTTACTCATTGGTTAAAACCACCAGCCAAAGATGTTTAAATGGCCATATTCCCTAAAATATAAACATAATTTGAATCTACTTAATAACTGTCTATTACTGATTGTACCATATTTTCGAAAAAAATCTGTACATTATTTCAGTCTTCTTAATAACTATATGTTTGGATTTTTTACAGAACTACCAAAAAATCAATCATGTTTTCTCTCAATTTCCATTCCATTCTTTAGAGCACCAGATTTTCCTTTTCTTGCATTTTAAATCCAGGAGTGAGAACAAAAGAATTTACGTGTCTAACCTAAAGTTCTCATTTGTAATACTAGTGTTGACCTCAGAAGAAGTGAGAAAAACTTTAATTTGCTACATTTCATATGATTTGTATTAACTTTACAAAGGCAAGAACCCTCTGGCATAGTTACAAAAACAGTGCTTAACCACTGTTGTAATGTTCTCATATATTCAGAAATAATTAGAAGACATTAACTATTATAAAAATATTAAAATTTGAGCTATTAACTCAGTTTGGGGGATTTGGAGTATGGATGATATTTTGAATGAGTATTTGAACATTATTTTCTCTCACTTTATTTTGTTCTTGCTATCTGAAAGATTTGAACATAAAACTGTAGAACACTGTCTTAAGTATGCTAGTTGAACAAGTTTTTAAAAGTATCTACTTCTACAGGTCATACAGCTGTTAGTTTTTGAGTCAAATGTGCTGCTACATGATTGCTTCACACTTCATTCTTCTATAAGTGCCATTCTCCTGAGTTAAGTGAAGTTTCATGTCTCCATTCTGAAAGAAACTCCACTTAGTTGGACTCATGTGCTCACATAAAGCCAAAGGTCTGATGAAAGTCTTGGTTAAGAAAATTGCCCTGGAGCCAGGAAAGGGAAATTGAACTGCTCATATAAAAGAATTTGGTTATGAGAGCTTTTCCTCAAGCCACTTGGGCCTGTCAGGGTTAGCTATCAGAGCTATCAAGGTTTTAGGGGTTTTAATGTCATATAAACCCTGTATACGACTGAAGCTTTCATACCTTTTACTCAGCAACAATCCTATTTCTACAGATATGAGCATTTGTCATAAGCAGAAAATACCTTCTAGTTGTGAGTCTTCACTACTGAGCATACAGCTCAGACTGTGTCACGTGAAAATACAGCTGCTTCACAGGATTACTGTAGAAGTTATCCAGAAAAGATATTATTTTGTTGCAAAGACTGGGAAAAAAATATATCTTCACTGTATAGCCAGAAACACTCTCAAACATCTTTTTAAGACAAGACTCCTAGGGTGTAGCAGGAATAGGAACTCATAGCACCATGAATCCACTGACAACACTTTCTGATGCATTGGGGAATAGAGGGTATTTTGAAACTGGTGGATAAGCAGAAAACTGCCACTAGAACTTCAACATATCACATTGTTCTTGAGGGAATCAGGGGATCAATGTTTAGCCTGACCACTTTCATAAGTAAAAAAATTCTTGAGGATTCTGGGGGTTCAGCAGAGATCCTGAATGCCTTGCTGTACAATATGCCTTGCTCATTGCACTAATTATTAGAAAACACTTCTTTGTTGCCTTGGGTATCAACGGCTTGCCTGGACTGTGCAGCTTCTGAGAGTTCACATGCTGTTACACTTTGAGTACCTGAAGTATGTCCTATGGAGTTGGAAAATTATAAAGGCTCCTCCTGCTCTGTTTGCTTATTTGTCAAGCCCATGGACAAGGACCACTTGTTTATTATGGGTAACCTCTCTGTAAAAGAACTACTTACTTGGGAATGTAAAACTCATTGTCATATCTATCACTACAACCAGAAGCAGATGAGTACAGAAAACCAAGCAACCCCTTATGACGCTTCCACCACACATTTTCCTAGCCTTCAAGTGTCTGCAACACAAGAACTCCTTGACCCAAAAATTGTTTTCATGATTTCAGTAATCCTCAGTGGATTTCTTCTACATGAACTTGTTCAGTCTCTCTCAGAAAACATAAAAACTTTCAGTATCTTGCAACAGGGAATTTATACTTAGCACATTTTCTAAGGAACCTAGTAATCTTTAACCCAGACCAGGCTGAAGTAAATAATAGATAGATAAATAAAGGTATTTAGTCAGAAAAAAAACCCCACTGTGATGCTTTGCTACACGTGACAGTAGAGGTGATGAAGAGAAGGACAAGCACTGTTAAACTACAAGAGTAAGATTAATAAGGAAGTTCTTCTTTGCAACATTGCCTGAAACAAACTGTTCATAATATCTTTTATTATATGCCTTACATCTCAGAGCCAGCAATGTTCTGAGGGAGCAAGTCTCCAATCCAGAGTCCTTCCATTTGTCTACATTTAACATTTTTCTCCAAAGCAAACTTACTTCTTACATTTCTCAGACACAGCCTACCCACTCTTCTTAACTGAAATACTGGCTCAGTTTCCCACTGCCCCTTAGAAAGGTGAATATTTCTTTGTTTTAACAGGTGTCATATCCTTCCTTGACTGATCAGTTAACCTCAAGTCATAAAACTCTTCCCCTTTGTGACATGACATGTTCAATTATGGCCCTAATTCTAGCTCTTATTTCTCATTCTCAAAGATAAACCCACACATTTTATTGCTGGACTTCACCTGAGAGCAGGCAGAAGTGTTTGCAATGACTGTACCATTCTTCAAGCTTGCTGTGGCAAAATTTAAAGTACATTTTGAGGGGACTTTAATGCCTAGATGTACGGACTGTTTACCCTCTCTATTACAACATCACACTGAAGGACTGTAAATTCTGCCACTTGGATCAAAATTTCCCCAAGTAATATTAGAAAGGGAAAACAGTAAATGTTAAGATCATCCTAGTTTCTAGTTGCATGGCTAAATCTCTGGCTGCTGTGTAGCAACTTGGTCATAAGCCGATCTGTTATTAAGTCATTCACACAGATAGTGAGAACATAAATGGTTCCTTTTGTAGCTTGTGCATCCAAAAATAAATTGATCTGATATGTAAAATAACATATTATAGAGCATAGAAGAACCATTTCTTGATGAAGTTAGAAAAATATGTCTCTGTTATGCTATAATTCCCTTCCACGTGAAAGGACTTCATTTGGAATTACAATTGTAGGTAGTTTTTCCAAGGTGTGTTTTGTTGTTGTTGGGTTTTTGTTTGGTTTTGTTTGTTTGTTTTTGTTGTTGTTTGGGGGTTTCTGTATTTTTTTTTTAATTATTATTATTTTTCTTTTTTTTTTTTCCCACTTTCTTATATATATTTTTGTATCTACATTGAATAACAGATATTCTAGAATTCTTTCCCAACGGATCTTATAATAGTAGTGAACACAGCTTCTTTCCAAATCTGTATCCATATTTAGAATTTTCAGTGTTAGATGTTATAGTCTTATTAGAATCAGGACCTGAATCTTTCATGAAATATCATGCAATCTTATTGTTGACACTGTATTTGGAAAAAAGTATCTAGCTAGTGGAACTGGTGAACAAAGTTATTCAAGTCTAATATTAATCATTACACTTTTGATGCTTACTTCATGGAGAAGATATTTTTTAGACAACATACTTCTGACGAAGAAATTCTTCAGTTTCTAGGGTTCAAAAAAATGTTTGTCTCTACATCTGATTTTTTTTTTTTCCCCCCAGATTTGGGAAAATAAATCGTACTTTTCCTCCTTATAGTTTTTTTCATTCTCCTGCTTTCCTTCCCTTTTCACTCTTATTAACCAAATCAGAAAAAGCAGAGAGAGAAGAGAAAACATAAAATATGGAAATTGCATAAAGGAAAGCTTTTTCATGAGAAACATTAAGAAATAATATTAATAAAAATTATTAAAGTTTACCAAAAGATCATTTAAAAATTTTTAAATCTTCCATACAGTTTTCTCATTATTAAACAGCTCTATTAAGTGTCTTGCTGAATAGAACTGAAACTAAGAATATAAACTGTTTGAAACAGGGTCTGTATGCACATTGATATGTATGGCAGTAAAGAACTGTTAGAATACAGTTACATCATTTGTTTTCAGATTGTGAGAATACAGACATATGAAGTGTTTAGCCCCTGTATACATGTATGTTCATTCAACAAAATACATCTCCTCCTCCTCCAGAGATTGATTCTGAGAAAACAGCCCACACAAAATTACTCTTATATTTTTTTTTTCATAATAAGATTATGCTTTCCTCTAATGCCTGATACATGTCATAGAAACAAATGAAGTTTAACTGGGAAAAAAAAAAAAGAAAATATGAATAAAAGACTTCCAGAACATGCATACTTGTTTGGAAAGTGTATCATCTCATCTGCTCTCAGTGATAACCCAGCAAAAACTACCAGGAGTTCAAGAAGAACATTCCTTCCTTTGATTCTAGACATTGACTAAGTAATTAAGAAATTTTTACTGAAATAAAATAGTACTTTCATAAGTAACAAAATGTTAAATAAGGATTTATCTTGAGCAGTCATGGTCATATATGATCATGAGTATATATACAGATTTCCATACATCTGAAAATGCCTAAACTGGGTAAATATAAAGTAAAATATTATGAAAAAGAAAATCATTGTAGCTATTTCAGGTAACACCAACAAGTATACTCAGCAAGGCTCTTAGTAAAAAGTTATTATTTTAAGTGAGTTTAAGTGGAAGCAACTACCACTTGAATAATGCATGATTCTGGTAATTGTGCAGAATTAGCCTTTCATTGTCCAAGGCATTTTAAACACATGGTATAAAAGATGTAAAAAAAACAATTGGAATTACTGGCATCTAGTGCAACCTGATTATTTACAAACTCAAAAGAAATATATAAAACACTAAATATGCAGCATACCATTTTTAATATCATACATATAATATTTTATTGAAGTATCAAAGAAAAAGATAAAGACCAAAAATTATTATATGGAAATAAGGAAGCCATTTTTAATGCAAATTACACAAGGAACTCATATTCCATATACGATAGATTAGGATGTGGTTTAGAAAATTAAAATGCAAATACCTGAGTCACTTTTTATCCCACACACACCTTTTTGCACCCATGACAAGAGACAGTGGAAAATAGCTTTCATAAAATGTTCTCCATTTTCTTAACAAACAAATTTTGTACAATTATTGCACAAATTATTGTACAATAACCAACAAATTATATACTTTTTTGATAAGTCCTTTGATATCTCTTCATTGAATCTGATGTTCTTTAGTAGAGCTTGATCTACATACGTAGAATCTCTGGATAATAAATCTCTTAAGAGAGATACCAAGAGAGAAACTTTGTTCTTTATATAAGTTGTTAATTTCAAACAATCCCTTTGGTCTGACTTGCTTTTTTAAAGTTCTTTTCCTACTACCTTTCAGAAGACAATGCTCACTTTCTTCAGAGTTGTGGATTCCATCCAATCCAGGGTATTTTATTATTCTATTTAGTATATAAATATTCTAATATTTTTTATATAGATATATATATACACACACACATTCCCTTAGCATCCTTTACTGGATGCAGAGGGTAGCATAGAGTCAACAGAAGAGGAAAAGGCTAAGATACTTACTGCCTTCTTTGCCTCAGCCTGAAACCTATGTTTCTTAGGCTACCCTGCTCCCAGAACTAGAAATTATTGATGGGGAGCTGAGTGAAGCTTCCATAATCCAGGAGGAAAAGGCTAGTGATCTTCTATGCAAATTAAACATGTGGATGGGATGCACCTGAGAGTAATGAGAGAGTTGGCAAAAGAGCTCACCAAACCACTTTCAATCATTTACCAGTAGTATTGATTAACCACAGATGTCTCAGTTGACTGGAGATTAGGAAATGCAGTGCCTGTCTACAAGAAGGGCTTGGAAAGATGATCTGGGGAATTAGAGAGCTGTCAGCCTGATCTTGGTGCTGAAGAAGGTCATGGAGCAGACATTCCATGTCACATCACATGGCACGTGCAGGACAACCAGAGGATCAGGCCCAAACAGCAAGGGTTTAGGAAAAGCAGGTTGTGCTTGACCAACCTGACAAGGTTCTTCTATGACTAGGTGACCTGCTTAGTAGGTGAGGGGAAAGCTGTGGATGTTGTCTATCTAAACGTCAGTAAAGCATTTGACACCATCTCCCACAACATTCTCCTGAAGAAACTGTCTGCTTGTGGCTTGGATAGATGTATTCTTTGCTTGGGGAAAACCTGTCTGGATGTCCAGGCCAAGAGAATGGCAGTGAATGGAACTAAATCCAGTTGGTGGCCAGTCACTAGTGGTGTCCCCAAGGCGCAACATTAGGGATGGTCCTGTGTAACATCTTTGTCAATGATTTGAATAAGGGGCTGGAGTGTGCCCCCAGTCAGTTTGCAGACCAAACCAGCTTGAGTGGAAGTGTTGTTCTGACAGAGGGTAAGAAGGTTCTGCCGAGGTATCTGGAGAGACTGGATCAATGGGTTGAGGACAATAGCAAGGGGTTCAGTATGGCAAAATGCCAGGTACTGCACTTGGGTCACAACAACACCACGCAGGGCTACAGACTGGGGGCAGAGTGGCCAGAAAGCTACTTAGCAGAAAGGGACCACGAGGTGCTAGCAAACAGCTGGCCAAACATGAGCCAGCAGTGTGCTAAGGTGGTCAAGAAGACCAATGACATCTTGGTCCGTATCAAGAATAGTGTGGTCAGCAGGACCAGGGAAATGATTGTTCCACTGTATTTGGCATTGGTGAGGTCACACACTGAGTTCTGTATCTGGTTCTGGGCCCCTCCCATCAAGAAAGACATTAATGTGCTGGAGTGTGTTCAAAGAATGGTAACAAACTTGGTGAAGGGGTTGGAATACAGGGAAAGTTCTGTGACGAGCAGCTGAAGTATCTGGGGTTGTCTACCTTGGAGAAGAGGAAGCTCAGGGGAGACCTCATTCTCTCTACAACTACTTGAAAAGACATTGTAACCAGGTGAGGATTGGTCTCTTCTGTCATGTGAAAGGGTGAGAGGAAATGATCTAAAGTTGTACTAGGGAAGGTTCAGATTAAACATTAGAAAAAGATTTTACTCAAAGTGTGGTTAGCCTTTGCAATAAGTTGCCTAGCAAAGTGGCAGAGTCTCTTGAAGCGTTCAATAGTTGTGTGGATGTGGCATTTGGGGATATAGTTTAGAGGTGGTTATGGTGGTGTTGGACTAGCTGATCTTCAAGGTTTCTTCCAACCTTGACGATTCTGTGGTTCTGTAAAAACTGAAACATGAATAAATGTTTTTGGTCACATAGCAGAAAACAGTACAGGTATGCTACGGAAACTAAACTGTATTTTGAATAAGTGAAGTTTGCTTTGAACTTCTTCGGTTGTGGGGGTTTTTTGTTGTTCTTTTTTTTGGGTTTTGTTTGTGTTTTTTGTTTGTTTGGGGGTTGTTTTGTTTGTTTGTTTGTTTGTTTCTGGTTCTCCCCCCCCAGGGAGTTTAATAATCTTATCTCTCTGAGATGTAAACTGGAGGTATCTACATTTAGATATGTATTCCCCTGTCTGTGTATAATAAATGAAGATTTTCAGCTACTAAAACCTTACAATTAATTCATTTGGTTGTTTAGCATTTTTGGAATTCAGGACATCACTTTAAATTCGTAAATATTATTTAGGATATTAATTGCAGGCATTTATTTCTGCAAGCAGACAAAATTCTCTAAAATAAAGAAGGTAAGCAGTTAGGGATCACATGGACCTATAATAGATATTTTTGTCTACTGCCTACACAGGGAAGGCAGTCCCATTAGCTGGTCTTCCCATTAACTGATTCTCTTCCATTGAGTTTTTAGGGCTTAATTGTCAACAGTACACTTTCTTCCTTCAGTGTGTTCACCTTCTGTCTAAAAAACTGATAGGAGATGCAAGGCATGAGAGAGGAGTATCTAAGCATTGGCACAATTTCTAGAGCACTTACAACTTCTAGAGCATTTGTCTCTGAAGCAGAAATCTCACAATCTGAACTCTAGGCAGTTTGCACATACAAAGTCAAAGAATTATATCCAAGTCTATGCTGACTTGAAATCACCTCCCCATGGGCAAAGGAGGTTTTGCCTGTCATGCCATGAAATACCCTACGTAGAAAGATTTTTTACCTTTCAGGTTTCAGCTGGAGCTGAGTTATATCAGGCAAGAAAACAAGCTAGTCAGCCAGAGACTAAATCTGTCCAAAACGTAATGTGTGGAGCTGGGAGATTCTGCTCTTTTGTCTCAGATTTAGTTTTATTGCTCCTGTTTTTAAATGTAGCAATAGCCTAACATTAAATGCAGCTATGTCCATAACCTAAGATCTGCTTCTTTTGCTTTTAAGACAGCTTTCCTGTTGCTAGCTCCTTAAGTCATTAATTTTGGCATTAATTTTATCCAGGGTGTATCTTTATTTAGACATATTCTTCTCAAATGGGGGTTTAACATTTTCTATGTTCATCTTCCAATCCTGGGAAATCAGTACTCATTTATGCAAAAAGCATATTAGTGTGCTCCTCTTTTTGACAGACATGAGCCAGACCAAATACAAAGTGGATAAAGGGACCTCACATTTAATTTCATTTACTTTATAGTCAATAGAAATCTCCTGGATATGACGCTTATGACATTCCACAGATGTGAAAAAAAAAAAAATTGATCAGTCTTTTTCTTCATGGAAAATTAAAATCTTTAAAGCAGCCTTTTTATCCTACTACTCATCATTCATTTCCAGAGAAGAGCCACTTGATCCGCTAGTGAAATAGTTGGGGGTCAAACACATGAAAACAGTTGGGGGGCCAATTCACTTGAGAAGTAATGAAGCCCTCTCCATAGCTAAGTATTTTTATTTTTTTATCGCTATAACCAAAGGAGCAATGCTAGAAAGAAGGGTTAGTTCATTTAAGGTAATACAAGGACTGATAATTTAAAAAAAAAAAAAAAATACTTAAACTATCTCTTATATTAAGCAGATTGTATTATTCTCTGTCAGTTCTCAGAGACACTTCACTTATTTTGACTATTTCTTTGGTGATCTGTCACATAAAGTTTCGTGAAGACAATAAAGTTTCAATACAACAGTATCTTAATTGGCAGGACTAAAATCCACTCTGATTTTCTGTCAATGTTTTCATTTCAATTTTATCTGTTCAGTCCAAGAAATAACCTTCAAATGACTGCATGCATTTTCCAGTAAATATACATCAGAGAAAGATACAGAAAACACAAAGAGACAGAGTTGTGGGCTAAAACAACAGACTTTTTCACGCATGCTCATATAGTTTCTTTTTCTGTTATCTGAACTTCTTCTGTGGGTTTCCAGGTAGGAAGAAATGATCAAATCTATTGATTTCTGGGTGCATCCCACTTAAATTTATACTTTAAGTTCATTCTTTAAGTATATGGCAGTTTTAAGACGAGCTTACAATAGAACTTTAAAATGTTGTTGAGAATCAATAATTTGGTGAAAAACAAGTGGAACTATTTGGTTATTTTAGTGATATATGTCTTGAATCAAGTATTTTAAGCCATTTTACTTCTGAAAAGGGAGTCTTCTTTATTGTTAGCTATATTTGGTGCTGGAAACTGAATTTCTAAGGAAAAATATCTAGTATGAATTCTTGTAGCAGTTGTCCATGTGTGCCTGAATGGACACAACCCATTCCAACTGGCTCTAGTGGACCCACTGCAGGATACAGCTGAGCCCTTCATTCAAGATGGTGGTGCCTTGGGGAAAATGTGTTTAAGAAAGGAAAAAATGCTCCATGGCAGTGAGGAGTGAGTTAAAAATATGATAAGCAGCCCTGTGCCCACAAAGGTGAGAGAAGAGGAGAGGAGATGCTTCAAGTGCCAGAGCAGAGATTCTTCTGAAGCTTATAGAGGACCCTAAGACAAACTGTATCCATATTGAGCCACAAGCTTCTTATGCCTGTTTTATCCCTGACTCCCTCTGAGAAGGAAGAACAAGTGAACAGCTGAGTGAGAGTTTGGCTGTTGAAGGCAAACCTACCACAATTATTCATGTTTGCCTTTTAACACATTGACATAAAAAGGGAATACCTGTCATCCTTTATTTTTCTTTTACACTTAGCCATTGTTTTAATTCATATAGACATACTTTGGTATTTCTTTTTACGCTATTTTCATTCATTTTCAAGTTATGATTCTTCTTCAAACAATTCTAAATAGAAAACCCCACAGTCTTAGATAAATGTAAGTTGGAAACATTTATAGTTTTAGAACAGTTCTTGAAGAATCTGAAAACCCTTACATTTATAAGAAACTGAGAGCATGCCACTAATTTTAAAACAAAACAGTTTTCCAAGCTCTTTTTAATACAACTCTATATAAAGATACATTCATCTGAACTTAATTACTTTATTGTTTTCAAGATAGTAATAATTGCACAAATTATCCCTGAGATGAAAGGTGTGCACTCACTACACAACACCAAAAATTCATACTTTGCTGAACAACAAGGCCCTCAAAGTACATTTACAAATCATAATATACTAAAAAAATCTATCTGATATCCAGTTCCTATTCTAAAACTGTAGGCAAAAAAAATGTTTACCAGAAAGTGGAAAATAAGACTGTTCTTCCTGTTCTGTTGAAACTTGAAGTATAAAGAAAGGGGTAAAATGCTGATTAGGAAACGGACAACTTTTGATGCAAATAAAGGAAGTTGAGCAAAGTAGGCTGCAAGTTAATGTGAGCTCTTAAGAGTCTTGCTGTATAAACACTTTGAGGGCAGGGAACAGGCCCAGGGAAAAGTGCTTTTTGTTTTTTTGGTTTTTTTTGCTAAAGAAGACAAGGTCACTATGAGATCAATCTGAGTTTAGGAATCTGGATAATCAGAGAACTCTAACCACCACAGTAGTGAGGCTCTGAAATAGGTTTCCACTGTAAATAAAATTTAAAATAATATTAAAAAAAAAAAAAAATCAATTAGCATGTTATCTGAATGTTATATAAAAAGATCTGTATGAAAGAAGATGACTGTCAAGAGCAAAGCTTGGACTTGGTAGTACAAAGATTTCTTCCTTTTCAACTCCTATTGTGTTTATACGTTTTTGTTTGTTTGTTTATTTGTTTGTTTTGGTTTCGTGTTTTTGTTTTTTTTTTTTTTTTTTAAAATATATATCCAGAGTTCTTCATGTACACTGGCACACATTCAGTGCTGAAGAATATGACACTGTGGTGGGTTGTTCCTTGGTGGATGCCAAACACCCAAACCACTCTATCACTTCCCTTCTCAGCTGGAAAGAAAATATAGCAAAGATTCATGAGCTGAGATAAGGACAAGGAGAGAACACTCACCAAATCCCACATGGGCCAAGCTGACCCAAACTGGGGAAATTAACTGAATTTATTACTAATCAAAATCCAAGCAGGATAATGAGAAGCTAAATAAATCTTAAAAACACATTACCCCCTCCTCCCTCCTTCTTGTGCTCTATCTCCTCCCTGCCAGCAGTGGGGGAGACAGGGAATGGACGTCATGGTAAATTCCTCACAAATTGTTCCTGCTGCTGCTCAAGGACTCGAGTCCATTCCACGATCTAGTGTGTAGTCCCTCCCATGTGAGACAGTTCTCTACAAATTTCACCATAAGTCCATCCCATAGGCAACAGTTCTCCATGGGGTGCAGTCCTTTAGGCACAGCCTACTCCACCATGGGTCCCCCACAGGGTCGTAAGTCCTACCAAGAAGCCTGCTCCAGTGTGGACTCTTCTCTCCATAGGTCTACATGTCCCTGCTAAGAGTCTGCTTCAGTACAGGCTTCCCACAGGTTCACAGTCTCCTTTGGGCATCCACATGCTCCAGTGTGGGTCTCTTCCATGGGCTGCAGGTGGATTTCTGCACTCCTGTTGATCTCCATGGACTGCAGTGGAAGAGCTGCCTCACTATGGTCTGCACCACGGGCTGCAGGGGAATCAGCTCCAGTACCTGAAGCACCTCCAGCCCTTTCACTGACCTTGGTGTCTGCATAGTAGCTCCTCTCACATATTCTCACTCTGTTCTTCTCTGGCTGCAATTTTCATCTGTGCAATAATATTTTTCCATATAAAATATCTTATCACAGAGGGGTTGCTGTCATTCCTGACTGGCTCAGCCTTGGTCAGCAGTGGGTCCATCCTGGAGTGGGCTGGCATTGGCTCTACGGGACACAGGCAAGCTTCTGGCAGATTCTCACAGAAGTTACCCTTGTAGTCCCCATGCTACCAACACCTGGCCACACAGGCCCAATACAGACACCAAAAAGAAGGTGTTCACAATATGGCATTAATTAATTTTTAAAAGAAATTATTTCATCCTTAACAAAGGTTGTTCTCCATTCAGTCTCAGATTAGTATGCAAATTGTATTTTTTTTTTTTTAATAATATAAACCACAATGTTTTAATTTAACTGAATGACAAGAAAATAGATTTATTTTCCTGGAAGGAAGATGGATAATTAAATCTTCTGTGAAAATGCTTAAGTCTTATTGAAAAAAAACTAGTAAGAAACATTTAATTGTAATTGACTGAAAGAGTTCTATATTAAGAGAATATAAATCAAAACATTTGGCATAAACAACTGAGATAGCCAAACAAGGAAAAAACTAGTATTTAGATAAGATGTAAGCATCCACACTTAATAAGTCACCTCTATTCTTTTGTGAGTCTTCAAGAGCATGACAGCAGATATCACTAGAAATGACAATGCCAAATCAACATGTCCCTATAATTCCAGTTTTCACTTGATGTGTGGTTTCTATTACTACTTCCCTTAAAACAGGTATAAAAATAGGAGTTAAAACAAAAATATTATTGTAATGAAGTCACTTATAACTCCTTTTAATATGCCCTTCTGTTTATATGGCATAGTAAGAATATACTGATTCTCTTATGCTCCGTTTTATCCCCTTCTTTGCCTTTGCTGTTGGGCAGTGTCAGGCTACTGCTGCTCTGGGAATTAGCTTAGAAAGGCTGCTTTATTGCTCTTCACTGAACACCTTCCCACAGGGACCTTTAGTGTCACCTCGGTAATGCAACTAGCTGCTTCCAGCCCAGTGCCTGGAATATAACATTTATTTTTACCTTTGATTTGATTTCATATTCTCATGATGTCAGAAGATGTTTGCAAAAGCTTGGCTTGAATTCTCATTTTTGTTATGATCCATTATTCTGACTGGCATCATTTAGAGTTTAGATGATGGGGAAGAAGCAAAGAGAAGGAGTCTGGGGGAAAAAAAAAAAAAAAAAAAAAAGCAGTTGTGTTTTCAAGAAATCACTATGTTTACTTTTAAGTTTAACATGTATTTTAAAGTAATAGTATGCAGACTGGTTCTAAACAAAGCACAAATTATAATGCCCATGACAAAAAGCATATCAGTTCCCTCATTATTGCACATTGAGAGGAAAGCAGAACTAAGTAAGAAGAGGATAGAGGCATACTTTTTAATTTAATTCTGACTAAAATCTGTATCAATTTTAAACTACTGAATTTAAACAAGAGACATGGGAATGCAGCACTGGATTGAAACTGGATATTTGTTCCATAATACAACTAGACATGATTATTCTTAGACAAGTTTTTGGATCAGTTGCAATCAGTTTCTTGATCATACCAGAAGGCAGATATTGGATTTGTCTTTGATTTGGATACTGATATTTACACAAATCTCCATTTGAATTAAAGATGACAGAATGCTTCTTTTAATCATGCAATAAATAAATTAAAGACTCACAAATGAAAGAACTTTCACTGTAAAGAGATGCTAGATCAATCTTGGCAAATACTTAAAACAGAGAATCATAGAATATTCTGAATTGGAAGGGACCCACACGGACCATCAAAGTCCAACTCCTCGCCCTGCACAACACAGCCACAAGAATGATACCATGTGCCAGAAAGTGTTGACTGACTCAGGAGAGATAAAGACTTTGTGAGTTTATGGTGGTGTGGATTTTGGGTCCCCCAGTCCTGCCTTTTGGGTTGTTCTTCTGCTACATTTTTTTTTTTTTTTTTTAATGGCACTACATTGCATTGCACAGGATAACCAGTGTTTATACATATTTTATTCATTCCCAGTGGTCCATAAAAGTCAGTGAACAAACTTACTGACCATTAAAGAAATACTTCACTGCAACGTTGGCTTCATCTTGACATTTCTGACATTTAAAATGTGTGAGACAGCAGTGCACTTTGAGTCTGACTAGGGATCAGATTTTTTCCTCCTTTGCTTGGTTTGAAAGCACCTTAATTCAGCCAGAAGTTCATTAAGACTGAGGAAACTGCACAGTCACTTTCCCTCTTCCAGTGTCTTTTGCTTTCAGGGCGTAAATCAGCAAATGTTTTTACAGCTTTTTCAGACCCGCTCCATTCTACTCTGAATAATATTTAGCACCTTTCCTTACCTTTTCCATAGCCTTCACCCACGCTATTGCCAGGTATGTGATACAGAGAATCATGTCCTGGTTTTATCTCCATTCACTACAGCTGAAACAAGAATTAAGCGGAATTATAGTCTTTCACATGTCTAAGTCAAGGCAGAGACAAGTTAAGCATCTCTATATTCAGACGAATACTCTCAGAGTAAGCTCTTACTTCTAGTATACCTGATGGTAGAACTGATCTTGCTTAAATTTGAGCACCTACTGCACAGAGGCTATATATGATCTTGATCTGTAGCCTCCTCTTACAATCAATAAAGAGGAAGTGGCAATTCTGGGGTGCAGTTTATCTCATTCAAAAGTAGTTGACTAAAATAAAGCAGACAAATCTTAGAGTAAGTCTTAGAGCAACATCTTTTTTCTGCTTCTTTATTTTTGTCTATAAAAATGTTTCAATTACTGTCTCAAATGATGACTTCTACCTCTAAACAATTCCATTGTGAGGGCAGATGAAACTCACCTTCATTCCCTTTTTAATATTTTTCTTCATTGAAGCCAGAAGGAAATTGGTCATAATTTGTTGAATGCATAAATGTTGCATCCTTTTGTTTCAGTGAGACATACTTCACATGCCTTTCCATAATGAAATAATGCTTACGTAGTAATGGGATTTTTTTAAGCACATACTTGTTGACAGTGTTGATGCTTGAGAAAACTAAACCCAACATATTTATCTTTTTTTTTTTTTTCTGTGTCCTGCAGACACTACAACAACATAGCCCTACTCTACAAACTTATTTTTAACTCTATTTGTGGTAACAGAAGTCAAATAGTCTATGGGTCTATTATTCTGTTTCAGTACAGATAAAAATGCCCACTTTTTTTTTATATTTAGCTTGAAAAATCTTGCTGAGGACTTATAGCACAATACTAAAAAAGGCATAATTTACAGACTTTTTTCTTCCTCTGTGGTAAAGAACACATCACTTCAGACTCTGATATGCCAAGGTCCAGAAGGTCACTTCTTTCCTTACATATGCAAGTTTCTCATAAAGCTAACATTTTATCTGTATTCTATATGCATTTTTTTTTTTTTAAACAACCACCTGCAGGTTTTGATGTATTCAACAAAAAAATCTATTTAATAGTCATAGTGGCTACAAACACTGAGGAATTGTGGACAAAATTACCAAAGAAATACTTCAATGCATGTTGGCTTCAATATATCCAATGCTTAACTGTGTATATGCTGCTTTTTCAGACAACAGTAGTCTTACTTAACATCTAGTGTACATTTTGTGTTACATGGAAATCTCACATGTTTGTTGTACAATTTTATTTGCAATACACAAATTTCATGCAAATTCAGCAATTATCAAAATGTGATTGCTCATTTCCATTTAGTCAAACCACCTTGTGACTAAAGTCTAATGTATAAGATTTATTAATGAACTATGTATAGTACCAGGCTTGTTCTTAGGAGCAGTTTTCTCAGCCTATGAAGCTGGGTCAGCCAGACATTAACAGAATGTTTGTGATTTACTTGGCAAACAACCTAGTGATTCTGAATGGCATTATCAAGTTACATATGTATGCAAAATTTCAAGACACCTAAACTCATAATTTTTCCGCCTGATTGCTCTCCATAAGACATCACATAGATTTAGCAGGAGCACAAATTATCTAAGTATTTCATAAAGATCAATACCTGAAACACGCCTATTTAGAAACATCTCTTTCTCTCAGGCTCATATAAATCTGCTTATTACAGTGGAGTTCTTTCTAATTAACTCCTGAGAAGAATCAAAACTTTAATGTAGGCATTAAAAGGAATGAACTAGTAATGAAAAATTTCATTACAACTTCATTACAAAATCATGGGATATGCTCACTTACATAAGATGTACACATGCGAAAAAATACAGATTTACACCAAAAAAAAGGAGGGGTTCTGGCCTATGAAGATAATATAAAAATGACAAATTATTTTTAATTTAAAATATAATTCAATTACGTTTAAAACAACTTCATAAATGTAGACAGCATATACAAGGACTTGGTTCTATATTTTACCAAGTTTCTCTTTGACAAAATTTTTGAAACACTAGATATAAGTGGTAAGACTTCATAAATTTTATGGCAAATAGGAGAGGGTAGTAAAAAACTTAATTTGATTTTTCTGATAACAGACAGATTTCCTGCAACAATTATAACTTGATTTTTTTTTTTTATTTTTTTTTTTTTTTTTAAATAGGGTAGTATGTCCAGTAGATATACTGGACATAGAGGTTTTGTCATGTTTCCTCACAATTTACTCTAATGACTAATTATCCAACTTAAAAATCTGCAACTATTGTAGTTCATTCTCTTTTATTTAATTTTCTTCTGCTTCAGCTGTCAACACTGTTTTTACTTATGCTTTCTCTACTACATTAAAAAGCATTCATGTATCAGATATCTTCCTCAAATATTATGCTTCAGACATAGTCTAATTATTTTAAAATAACAAATATATTTATTGGGTTTTCATTGTCTTCATACAAACCAGTATTTTAGAAACTTGTCTAGATTACCTCAAAAGCTTACAAGAAATGTGAGATCACTGTAGAAACAATAGTGACAAAAATGTACTAAACAATAAGAGGTCATCTGGCTCTGAAAAACTGTATTTTCAAATTATTTGACTTGCAAAAGTTTTCACTATATTTATCAGATAGTATGTTTCTATGTGATTCTTAAGTCCCATATTAATGAAATTGAAGTATGTTTCCTGGAAGCACTATTAATCTTTACAGAGCTTAAGAGGAGATATTTCCAAATGCTTATGTGAAAAATCTGTGGAAACGAAAGTTTGCAAGACAAAGGGACCTGATTCAGGTGATCACATACAGGTTTTAAAGCTATCTAAGATGAACTTTCACTGATACTCCAGATGGATATCAGCCCTTTGTTGAATTGGTGTCACAGATAACTATACGTGGGTAACCAAAGTGTTGAAATTCTAGATGATTATAGATTGATAAGAGAATTCCTAGTACCTTTGATACATATTGAGGTATTTTGTATTTCATAGACTAGAAATCTTAGAAAGTGAGTCTCTACATGTGAATTTGACAGGATTCTAATACGAAGAAAAACATCGCTTAGAGTAGTTATTAATACATTACATCCTCTCATTTTTTTACATGAAATACTCAGAAAACTGCTATGAATTACTGTTCTTTAAAAGTGAGTCAACAGACTAGCAACAATAAAAAATACACCAGAAACTCACCATTTTTTTGCTGTCATTTGGTCTTTAGTGTTTATGAATATAGTTTTTAATTATGCTTCAAGATATTTTACATGAAGAGACAAGCATTAGCAATAAGAAGCCTTGCTTACTGTCCTTGTTATTAATTCTTTCATGATTTGAAGGGTGACATTATACAGGTATGTCAGATTTTAAAAGACATGGATTAATATTGCTTTCATGAAGAAAATAAGTTGGTTAGTGTGTTTGTTTCCAACATGGCAATGGAATGATCCAACATATAGAAAATTTCAGAAAACTAAGTTTTTCTTCTGAGAAAAACACACAAGAATCTAAACTATAGATATGGTGAAATACAGTGTATAGATACACTGTCTCATCTACAAGAGGGTCAAAAAAGCCTCAGATTTTCCCATTTCCCTTTATGGCTGTGTATAAAAGGTGGGAATTAAGGTCTCGATCACTTTGAGTGTCTTGGGTAAAAGGCTTCATCCTAATACATCACTGTCTTCTGTTTTATGAAGTGTAGATCTTAACAGTGATTCAATGGCATGAATGTTGTTAATGTTCATACATACTAAAAATTAAGAAGCTTCTGTAAATTTTTTTATTGCCTTAATAAGCACGACTATACTTGTATGTATGCATATATGCAGACATAGCAGGGAAAGGAATGTTAGGAGAAGCCTATGGTGTTTACGATGCTCTCTGTTTGTAAATTCAAAGTAAAACCCCAGAATATTATTTCCATGAATTTTGGATAAAGGTTTTGGATTATCATTCATGGCTATAAGGAAACCCCATATATAGGGAAATTCATCTTAAACTGAATATTGATAATGTTCAATATTGCAATTTAGGAAAAAATACAAAAATCAAATTAACATTAGAATCACATTGAGGCAAAAAGTGAACAATGGTTTAGAAACCAAAATAAGATACTAAACTTCTGCTTTTTCATGATTCCATGAAAATACAAATTTAACAAAAAATTCTATTTAAGGTCATAGGGTAAGAAGGTTTTCTTTTTTCCTTTGGTTAATTGTTAAACACAAGCTCAGTTATTATTGGGTCAGACGCACCTTGTGGGTGGGGGGTGGGGTGTACAGCAGTCCCTGGAACACACATGGGAAAGTCCTCACAATGGCTGTCTGTCCTAGTTCAGCAGGTGGGACCAGTTATCACTGTGTGGGGGGTGATCAAAGCTATGTATTCTACCCCCTCTATT
>JAWWEW010000001.1:59283994-59321386 GCA_035583185.1 Anabacerthia variegaticeps
ACTGCTGGGTTTTGGTGAGTGGAAAGCAGTTTTCTCTTTGTGTCAGTATATTTATTGTAATATTTTTCATTAAATTGCAACTCTGACTTATAATCTCTCTTGTGGTGGGTCCATTTCTCCTGCCAGTTTACCTTCAAACCAGCACACTGTCAGTCACAAACAGCCTGGGAAAACCTTAACACCCCACAGTTCCTTGAGCCCCTGACCCAGCTTGGATTGGCAGGGCCAGTGAGAACATGGCCTCCTCACCCTGGCCTGAGGCTCCAGAGTGGCTGATGGGTCAGGGGCCCCAGCTTGGGGGAGTTTGGCCATCAGGACCAGAGCAGATAAAATCAAAGACACACATTTACCGTGTGTCACAGCCCTGCTATCTGGATGTGTGAGAGCTGGTCTGCCAAGAAGTCTTAGTGGTAGCCATACAATTTGTCCCTCCCTCTTTCTCCTCTCTTCTGCTTCCTTTGCTTCTCTTCCTTTGCTCCTTTCTTGATGCTTTTTGTAGCTTGGAGCTGTAGGGATTGGATTTTGATTTAAGTGTTGTGGACTAATTGAATATTGACTTAAGTGTTGTGGATTAACATGTGCTGGGTTGATATTATGGTGGAACATTTTGTCTAGCTTGTGTATTGCCCTTTTTGAACATTTGCTAAATTCCCTTGTTTTCTCCCCTAAATTAATAAAGAAAGCCCTTGGGAACAAGTCCCTCTTGATGCTATCTTGAGCTATTAAAGAACCCTATGTACATATTTGAAAGTTAAACTCCTGGCTGAGCCATGAGCCCCCAGCAACCCGGGCTGGAGTGTTACATTCATGCTATGCAGAAAAGTAAGGAGGTTGTCAGTCACGCTGAACAATACATTGCTATCATGAGATGAACACTGAACAAGTTGGTGGAATTTAACTTGTGGTTGATATACAGTTTTATTTTAAAAGCAATCTTTTCATTTCACTAATAAACCCCAAAAGAACATTCAAAACTAATTTTATTCCTTTTTTTCAGTTCAGTTATCTTCAAAGAATAGTGAACACAACATCCTAGAAGCCGACTGTGTCCTCACCAAAATGTAATGTTTTTCAAGTCCAAGGCTGAAGTAAGTACATTACAAAATTCAACTTAATATAAGTACTTTACCATACTACATTGTTTTTGTTTCCAATTACAATAATTATAACTGAAAAAAATCACATGTAGTCATTCTAAAGAAGCTTTAGACAGATAGAGCAAAATGGTCTTTCACAGTTTTCCAACAGTTTTGTACAGGGAATTTCTTGAACAGATACTTGAGTAAGAAAACCCAACCAAACAAAAGCCAAACAAACAAAAACCCCACAAAGGACAAAGCATGTGGACATTTGACCTTTATTTTCCAATGACCATTTAAGTACAAAAGAAAAACGTTGAAAAAAGTCAGGAAATATTACCACCAGGAGCGCATCTTTCCTCACTGAGAAAAATGATTTAAAATGTGACTAATTAAAAACATTTATAATTTTTCTGCTCTCTTCTTTTTTGTCCTTAACTGCAATACAATCATTTTAGTGATTGATGTCTTCAAATTCGTGTGTTTAACTTAGTCATATGACCAAAAATTAGTTAAGTACCTAGTAGATAAAAACACTTCACCAAATGCTAGAATATTATCATGTGATATATCATAGTCAATCTATTAACTCTTATAATGCTTGCCAAAAATACACTAAATTTTCTCTTGAAATACAGCTGTCAAGTCTGAATACACTAACCTGTATGGAATATCTGCAAGTAGTTTATGGAACAAACTATTCCAATTATATAAATATTGAAATAAATTTTCTTGGTAAGCATTACAGAAAAGAAGTTTAAATTTGAATTTTGGTCTAAAACTGAAAGAGATGTTTGATCATACCTGAATCTTTTCCTGGGGGCCACCTTCAGTGAGGAGTGGAAGTTAGCTATGTATTTTAGAATATATTTAGAATGTAGAAAGAAAATTCAAAAGCAATATATGTGGACTGGATGCCAAATTTTACAGAAACAGAGTCACAGAATATTCTAAGGGACCCACAAGGATCACTGAGTCCAACTCTTAAGTGAATGGCCAATACAGGGATCAAACCCATCATTTTAGTGTTATTAGCACTATGCTCTAACCAACTGAGCTAATCTCAGGGTCTTATTTAGTGTTATTTTGCAGAAGATATGGGAATTGGAATTTGATACAACAGAAGATGGAAATTAATGCTCAGCAGTAAAGCCATTTATTTAAAAGGACTCAAAAAGTTTCCCAGAGAAAGAAGTGTTTGAAGGATGTGTGGTACAATTAACAAATCTCTTTACAAAACTTATGGTCATTCAAATGAGCCTATCCAGTTGCAGATTTAAAACAGATAATGAATACCTTTCCAATGAGTAGCTCTTACTACAGGATATGGAAAATGAAGAAAAGCAACTTGTTTTCAAAAAGGAAATACTAAAGTTCATATAAAAACAATTCAAGGAACATTAGTAATTACATAGAAATCATATTAAATTCTTGAGACAAAACCTGTCTGACCATGGTGAATATTCTAAGCATTTTCACCACATATTTGTCCTAATCTCAGATCCATGTAGATGTGGTGTTTAGGGGGCATAGTTTAGTGGTGGCCTAGGCAGTGTTAAAGTTGGACTTAATGATCTTGGAAGTTTCTTTCAACCTAAATAATTCTATGATTTTGCCCCAAATATCTACTTTTGTCCATTGCAATAAACAGGATACAAACCTACATGGATCTGCTGTTTATTGTGGTTTAAGTGTAGTGTTTCCTGCAGTGTTAGCAGAAGTGGCACAGCAAAGTCCATCTATGGCTTGTTTTCTAGCTTATATTAGTCAGATAGTGCTGGCAGGACATAATCATGGTTTTTGTTTTGGGAGAGTGTTTTACTGCAGCCTTCAGCCATAACACTAATTCAACCTGAATTCATTCATGTTTTCAAAGTAATCATTCAAGACATTACACCAAAACAACTGCTATGATTTTAAGTCAGAGTTTAATCAATCTATAAAATAGTTCCAAAGTTCATTACATTCATTGATTTGGGGTGTTCTTTCGAATCATGCATTCCTTACATGCTTCCATTTTTGAAAATAGACTATTGGAGGATATATTTTTGTTACACTGAATTTCTTAAGTTAGAAAAAATATGTATATTGAGGCCAGATTAGGACTATCTGGAATTTGTAGTGTGCCATAGTGTGGTCAATTCTATACTCTCATAATTCAAAGATATGTAAAAAAGGTAGCTCTATTACACAGAAAAATTTCTTTTAACATGTGTGGATTTACAACCTGGAACTAATGTGATTTTAACCTTCAAAAAATGAAGAAGCTCTGAATTCTGTGATGCAGTATACACAGTAAAGTTTTGATGTGCCTTTCCTTTGTAGTGTCAGGATTTATCTCATAATGACCATACCCATTCAGTTGAGATAATTTTTTACCTTTTTAAGAAGTATAAGAAATCTCCTGTGCAAAATTCTGTATTTCATCCATATAGTACTGAGTTATCATAGTTCTGCCAAGATTAACATAATGTATTTGTATATATTATACTAATTACCATTAACACCATAATTCCAAATGCCTAATTTTGATTGTTTAGTAGAATAGAAAATTATTAAATCAAATTATTAATATCTCCTTAACAGAGCTTTATTATTAGGTTAAAGTCTCAATCTGATCTGAATTATTATCAGGGCCTCTGGCAGTTGATTTTTTTGTAGAATGAGAGAAGTGCCTAAAACACCAAGCACTGAGTAATAGTGGTGGCATAGTTGTACTGTGCATCCAGGTCTCCCAGTAAGCTTTTCAAGATATTCCCCCAGGTATGTTTTTGGAGTTGCTTGTTTGTTTGATCAAGTGCTCAGTACCTCAGAACTACATTCCCTCCAGTGTTTTACCTGTTACCTCCATTCTGCTCTCAAAGAGATGAACTGATTCACACAACTTTGGCTGTAAGATGCCAACCTCTAATTGCTGCATGCTGAGAAGGTAGATGTAAAATCCACTTCTCAGACAGTTCTACTGCTTCCCTCCATGAGTTGCCCATGTCTATTTTGCCCATGACTCTGTTCAAACAAGTTCTCAAGTCACCTTCTATTAGTACCTCCTAATAACATCAATACAACTGAAACAGGAACTTTTTATCTGGCATAAATTCCAAACTCTAGGGAAGCAGTTCCGTAAGGTTCACTAACACTGAGAAAGAGGACTGTCTTATGAGAAAAAAATATATCTATATGCTTTTTTTTCATAAAGTGGACTAGCTCTTTTTATTTTATTCATGTTCAGATATTCATTAAGTTGAAATAAATGATAATGAAAGTTGTCAAAGAGGTAAAATGATATGAGGAATTAAAAAAAAAATAAATAAATGGAACAAAGGTTGAGGAGTTCCATTTTGTTTGTACAAAACCAAACTAGATTCTCTTCAGTAAAAAAATGTAGCTTTCCTTTGAAGAAAGAAGTTGACAATTCATCAGCAATTCATTTAAAATTATATAAAAATAGCCCAATTAATATAATAAGTTATATTATTAACAGTGCAATCCAGCACTTTAAATGGAAATAAAATATAAGTTTTTTTCAATTAATTTCTAGAAACATTGAAAAATACATGGATTCTACATATATGGAAACCAAAATATCTTCTTATTACATAAATCAGGAAAGTGACATTTTATAGAGTGAAGATCCTCGAAGAGCTAGAAAACTTAGGTCAGGGAGAAGAAAACTATTAAGCTCTTCTTGTTCTTGTTTGCATTACATGTTCAGGTATACTTTGTGCATTTTGTTGAGATGGCATTTGTATAAAACACCATTTTGAAATTTCACTCTCCACCTACCTACTTTTTTCTACCTCTGACAGTACAAGAAATTTGTAGTAATTCTCTTGTCTAAGGCTATTTCAAGCTAAAACAAGAAAGCAGTTATAACAGTTTGTCACAACAGTAAAGGGGTAATATCTCTACCCCTTCTAAAAGCTAGACACCAAACCTGAACTCTTCAGTTTTACCGTAATTGCTGGGGGCTTTTTATTTGACATTTTTTGTTGGGGTGGGTGGGGCTTTTTGTTGTGGGATGTTTCATATTGTTTGGCTGTTTGGTTTTTTTTTAATATTTGATTGCAGGTATTTTTTATGTTAATAATATTTTCTGTGTAATTGTGGCAATAACAGCTCAGGAACAAAATTAATAAAAATTATAAAATTATATTTGAACTTTGTCAAATAGTTCATGTTGTTTCATACAATTTAAAAGAAACTAGAGCATTGCAGAATAAGTCCATATTTCAGAGTTCAGTAGTTTCTGTTCAATATTTTCCTAGAGAAAATTATTTTAAGGTGTTCAATCAAAAACCACAGATTTCCTTTCACTTCATCATAAGTTTTATTGAAGATTCTAAATTCTGCTGGGATTTGAAATAAGTTCATTTAATTAGAATTCAAAAAGGATATCTAGCAAAGTTCTTTGCATCATCATCTGTCTCTCTCCCTCTTTCCCTTTCTCTCTCCACTCTGAGATACTGTTTAATCTCTGTACAGAAATTAAAAATGCCCTGTACAAGATAAACACATTAAACTATACAAAATAAATGCAGAAAAAGATGTTGTTTTTCCTAACAACTAGTAAAAATATTATTCAGTCATTGAAAACCAGAGAAAATTTATTTCTACAATATATTTGTTCTTTAAATTTTACCACCTGCTAACAAGTACCGAAAATGTATTAAGTGAACATGATGAACCAAAGACTTTTTTTCCTTTTTTTCAACAGTTCAATTTAATTTGTCTTTTATTTTTATTTTTTCCCTGGTGGTTTGACCATTTATTTTTAATAGTTAGGTCTCTGTAGTATAACCTGGGAAACCAAATTTTGAACACTATTTGTCAATTATTCTTATAAATTTGTACACAAATATATATAATCTGGTAATCACATATCTAATTTCTCAGGCTGTTTAAGAAAGATGGATTTCAAGAGAAATAAATCTGTAGAACTGAGGAGATCAAAAATTCTGTACAAAATCAGTAAAAATTATTTGTATCTTGGTAGATACAAAAAATAAAGATAATATAATAATTTCATAATAATTCTTTTGATACTTTCAAATTCAATACAGGAAATATAAAATTCTGGAAATATCAAAGAAGCTCCTGCAATGTTTTGAAATTTTATTTTTGAAGTATATTTTTCCAAGTCTTTATTTTCAATTGATTATTTTTCAAAGAAAGTAATAAAACTTTAAACTGCTCAGTAAAACCATATAACAAGACTCAAGTGTGTGTGCTTATGTATATCCATTCACATTATCTAAATCAATTTTTTTTTTAATGTTCAAAACTTAATTTTTATTTAATGAACTTTTTTCCTCTAGGATTTTACTGTGGTCATAAAATCAGGATGTTCATTCTTGGAATAGGTGGGACCTGAAATGATTCTAGTAAATTAATTTTGTGTTTCTTATTGAGTACACACCTTTGATTACATTAATAGTCTCAGGAAATAAAAAAAAAAATGGTGTTATCATATATTCCTAGCAATTAATTTCATGAAACAATTGTATGTATAGATTGCTAAAATACTTCATGGAGTGTGCAATGAGAAATACTAAGCCTGCCTAGGGTTATTGACATAAAGTGTGGTTATTGACATAAAAATAATTAGTACTTTTAAAACAATGCCATAAACCCTAACTTTTCTATACTTCATTAATGTTATAATCATATGTATAATATATCTGCTACTCTCACCCTACCTATTTACCTAGTCACGGTTTCATATATTACTGATGTAAATGTAATATTTGTGTGCATATATGGTGTGTCTTTATAAGTATATGTGTATTTATGTAAATGCCAAAATATTATTTTGTACAGTATTATATGATTTGTGTTAAAATTAAATTAAAACCTACTCTGTTTCCAAATGTTTAAAATATCCACTATGCACATTATAGGAATGATGGCGTAAGCATGCAATATACAGTCATATCATGTAAATAATTTTGCAAGAAAGAATGCTAATGTTTAACAATCTGTTTCATGTTTTAGAAAGACCAACCCAATGATAATGTTGCTATACACATGTATAAATCATGAAAAATAAAGTTACACAATGAAAATACAGGAAGACCTATAACACCAAAATGGTTTGGGTTTAGCCAACATTTAGCTCCAAGTATAGGAAAGAGCCTGATTCTATTCCAGAATAGGTGACATGTTTATCTTACCTTGCACCCTCCTGCTTCCCAATAGTCTTAGACTTACCATAAACTGACCTTTATAATAGCTTTGTAGAGGATCAATCAGGCCAAGACAGAACTGTAAAACAAAGAAGTATTCATTATTTTATATTGGCTTAAACTAATAGACATGACAAGTAAAACATGGGTGATTGATTTCCTGACCTTTAAAGTGTTTTATATGTAAAGTGCATAAGTTCCAGCTATACAAGATATTTAATGCTGAAAATAAATTTTAATGTTAACTATATTTGTTATATGCTGCCATTGGAACTTATATTTCATGACAGCAAGATCTACTGTTTTATCTCTTTGCAATGACTCTTTTCATGAACTTGTCTGATATCCTTCCAGTTCCTTAGAGTATATATTGAATATTCAAAGAATAAAATATATTTCTAAAAGCCATTCATTTTATGTGAGTATGTACTGAATTGGAATAAAGCCAAAATCAAGTTAAGGAATTTTTCAGAGGTTAAATTTCCAAACAGCTAGATAAAATACCAATGTATCTTCAATGTATGACAGCACTAAAAATTGTGTGGGAGTGGGAAAAATAGGTGAAAAATGCAAGTTTTCTTGTTTTGACAAAATTCAGAACCCGTTTCAGAAAGAAACTAATGATCTAACTAATAGAGAATTCCTTGAGTCTTTATGCATTTGTTCACTACAGAAAGTAAATTTTGAGCAGCCACCCATAACTTTCTAATAGGAGACTTAACTAAGATTTTTTTAGAGCCCATTATGGCTTGAAGTATGTAAAATCCCGGAGATGAATTTTGAGATGAGAAACAAGGAATCTGATTTTCAATTAAAATAGAAAGGTACGGAGCTTCTGAAAATCAAATATTTTTATAGGGTCTCCTTTCAGATGTTCTCAAGTTCAAACACCTCTTCTGTAAGTATCTTCTGTTTGAAGACATCAGTCCTAATAATGGCATCAGCCTAAACTTACAGTGAATGGAAGCAACTGTTAAATCCTATATTCGAAGTCTTTATTTTTGTGTTCTCTGCATGTACTTTTTTTACTCCCTTCTATATTCTGTGAATGTTAACTTTCATGATCCATAGTCCTTTGAAAACTCCCTACTTAGATCAACATCTAACTACATTAATTCTGCCTATGCAGAATATGCATCTCATTGTCAAGTAAACAACAAATAATTATCCTCATTTTCTCCCTAGGATCTTCATAGCTAATTAATTAATTTTTGACTTTTTATTCTACTACTACTGTGAATCTGAATGGAATCACATTGATATAAGCATTATTTTTAATGTGCATTTCAAATTTTGCCTTTTCCTCCCCCCTCCCCCCACAGTAGGTAGTGTCATCAACAATTTATCTTTTTGATGTTTGTTGTTCAACACAAGGTTTTCTGGAAAGTAAGAACTGACTCACTGACTCAGAAATTTGTTTTGCCACCTCACCAGAAGAAATCTAGATCATGCTGTCATGGGCTTTAAAAGAAAGATTGATATTTGTGACATATACAGATGTCACATGTAATACCTGACATGAAATGTGTGATGTATCATAAATTTCTTTTCAACCATTTATACTTATGAAATATGTATACAGATATTGATATATATGCATGTATATATGTGTGTATATACAAACACATAAATATGTATCTCTATACACATATACGTGTTTGGGTGTAAGTTGGTGGTACATCTACAAACCTAGTCACATTTACTATCATACACCTTTTCATATCTCTCTACAACTCTTATTTTTATCTATTGTCAAAGTCTAGTTGCCAAAAAAATCGCACAGGGTATTTCCTCAAGGTTTTTTGCAGCCCAGTTTTTTTCAAATTTAAGTCCCTTTCTTAATTCTCAGACTTCCATTTCTTTGTAGTATTAGGGGGTTTAGCTGCAATTCTACAGATCCTAGCCTTGGATTTCTCAAGTTTGTTATTGTTTTTAGTTGAATTTATTTTAGATAATGTAATGCATTTTAAGTAATGGGAAATGCACTCAATATTGATTATAAATATTACTACCATGTACCTTTGGAGAAGAATAATTCTGTGTAAAACGTGGAAAATAACCTCAGCCAGTGAATTTTTTAAAAAAAAAAAAGTTCTAAAACAAATGTGACAGTTACCAATTTACTATATCTGAAACATAACTAAGTTTTCTGTAACAAGACTAAGAACACTCTCCTGAATTTTAGAGTGAATACTTAAGACAAATTTTTCAGAAAAAGAACTATTACTTATATTTAAAATACAGCTTATTTTGTAACTTTAAAAGTCAGCATGCACCAATTGTGTCATTTATGACAATTAAATCATTGGAAATCAGTACTGAATTTCTTGAAAATTTTTCATCTCTCTTTCTCTAAAACATTAACTATGACAAATAAATAAGTAAACTAACTATATATAAAGCTGAAATGAAAGTTTGTGTTAACCATATTTCAGTTGAAAAAATTTAAGTAATAAGAATTAGTCATTCTAGAAGGAAATAAGAACAGAATATTGCAGTAGTCAAACAGAAGTGATTCACCCAAAATCATGTAAAAGTGTGACATTGATTAAAGGGAAAAAAAATAAAAAAAAAATTAGTGATTTTAGTGCTTGACTATGCCTGCACTCATCCTTGTAGGTTCTATTCACAGTTCATGAAGAGAAAATAAACACTTCCAAATAAAATGTCCAAGATCAGTCATATTAGTTGTGCCCTGAAAGAAGTGGTTTTTTTTTGTTTTTTTTTTGTTTTTTTTTTCCTATTAATCAGAGAGGGCACACAGACTGTCTTAGTTGTCAATGTCTACAATGTGGATGGTCAAATTTCTGTAATACATTTGCACTGTTTTCCATATATGTAGTCAGGTCTTATTTTCAAGAATTTTTTCATAGTAGTAACATGATAGAATGATTTAAGTGGAGAGGAACGGATCTAAACAAAAAGTCTCAATGAAGTTAGCAAAGTTGTTAGCCTGTCTCATTAGAAAATCTCAGCTTAAAATGTAAGGGAAATCATACAAACACATTCACATACACATGGAGACTTTTTAAAACATAAACACAACAATAAGAGATTTGAGCAAATGAATACTTATTTGACACTGATTAAGTCTCTCAGACTGAATAAAATTGCATTTTAAATTTACAAAGTTGTGCCCAGGAGACTATTCTAAGAATATGTCATATGCTTAGTCACATAAGGTAATTGACATTTATAATTAATAAAGTGATACTGATTTCAGCAGATACCGCTGTAAACCACATTTAAGAACACTCAATGTGTCACATTTTCTAAAAAAAATTAGATCTTTCATTAGCTAATTGGGGTTATCTGTGTTTGATTTTTTCTCCTCTACTTTCTCAGAGTCTGTGTCTTCTAGAAGTTATCACCATGATATATATGATATATGAGTGTGCTGGAATAATAAGGAATCATTAATTTAATAAGGAATCATTAATTAACAGACTGTGGATATCAAAATTTTCAAATCTTCATTTTTAAAACAGAGTTTACTCTCAACAGGACTGAAATTTGCAATCTTTGAAATAGGATGTATATAAATCCATCCTTTAAAGGTTCAGGACAAAGGGAATGTAACACAAGCTATAGTAAATATTACTTTAATTCCATGTCTGACAACTTCAGATGTTTGAGAATTTCACTACAACAGAAAATTCGAGGAATAGGGGAATAAAAGAAGCCTAGTTGCTGCTTTGTTCATCTTTAAATCTTACCATTTTTTCATTTTTGGTTTTTTTTAGCTTAATTGTCGCCATGAATAGCAGGTGGGCTTGTTTCAGTTGTGTAAATATCATTTTACAGGGCTATTAATGACTACTTAGAAATTCTTGTGGTTTCCAGCTGCTGTGGATGAAATCTGCAGGCATATTTAATTCACACTTGCCGTGTTTGCCAGCCCCATGTCTTAGATCTTTGCAAATATCTGTAAATCAAGCTGCACAGGAAACAGTCTATTTTATCTAAAGGTTATCATCTACAGTCAGGCACCTAGTCTCAGTTGTCAATGGGAAGAGAATTTAACTGTGCAAACTGCTATCAAAATCTTGTTTACAGGCAAGGAGGAATCACCTTATATACACAATCAATAATTTGCTGTAATTATAATTGAAAATTTAACAGTTTAATCCAAGAATCATAATTAGTTCAGATCCAATTGTTACAGAAACAGAAAGAATCACTCTATGGAGAAATAGTCTCAATAAATGCTCATGGTTTACAGTTGTGAGGTCTCAAGTGTAAGCTTATACTCTGTCCTGTGTCATCCCATAGTTGTGCATCTCTACCCCACATCCTGTCTCCACTTCTCAAGGGCTGTGCTCTAGTATCAGGTACCTCTTTCTTTGTACTATTATTATCATCATAAAATGTTGAAGTTCTTCATAAGAGACTCAAAAGCAAACCAAATTGTCTGGTTAATTAGAAAAATTACTGTCACAGTTAAACCAAGTGAAACAAAGCTGCAGGCAGGTCAATAAAGGATCAGAGAGCAGGTCCAACTAGCCCAAGTCCTAAGGCTTTGTACAAAACATGTGCCCTGTTACTAGCAGAGTCATATCATATTTTGAGCAACAGGGTATCAAAACTTAGTGCTATTCAGGTACAAGTGAATGTCCTGCCTTCCTTCAGCTCTCAATTTTAGATGCCCTGGGATGCCTGAAAATGGTGATTTGGAGGCCAGTCGATGACAGATATGACACAATCTTCATAAGATTCATGTTTTGGAGAGGCAGCTGGAGGCCAGGGAGAGCTGCTGTAAGACAGCTAGGATGTCATAAAGTGCTTATGTTAAAATTGTATACACAACAGTAAAGAGAGAAAGCTCTTCAAGATGGCAATTCATCCCAACCAGAGAGAGATTTAATGAGAGAATCTGACTTGTGACAGTGTGCTCTTTTATGATTATAATGGGAAAATACAGAGCTACCTTAGACATGGAAATCTAAATTTCAGACAGCAAAATTAAAAGGGAACAAATAGTCATTCATGGTGCAATAGCAGCAAACGTTTCTGAGTTTTCCTTGATTTTGTATTTGCTGCATCACTCTTCCAACACTTCAGGATAAGAGACTTCTCTTTTTCTGAATTCACATGTCCATGTTAAACAGGCAAGACTTGCTAAGGTATACCAGCACCATGCTAGTAAATCTACTGGTCTGTGACTTGTTCCAAAAGTAGCCTTTATGCTTGTTGACTACTGTCTGTATAGGCATACTATCTAATTTAAATCTAAACCTTTCACTTCTTTACTTATTTCTTTTAAACTTAAACCAAATATGTGAAAGGCAGGATTTAACTGTCACACCTCTTAATTAATTTTCCTTTTTCATGCTTTGTGAAACAATTTTTTCAGTCCTAATTCCCTCCTGTTCCTCACTTCAAAGATCTTCTCTCTTAGAAAATAAAACAAGTTCTTAGGCAGGTGAGATAGTTAAACCAGAGCACACTATATGTGTTGCAGATGACATTCAAAGAACGTCTATTCTTCAGCTAGTACAGTTAGCGGAACTGAATTAATCATATGTTATTCTTTTTGAGTTCAGCAAGGGTAGTGCTCTAGACAGATGCATCAAAGGTCAGCATGCTTTTTGGGCTCTGTGAAGTCCATTTTTTGGGTTATGGCTGAGTTGCCATATGGTTGCCATATGGTTGAGAACTGTCTTTTAGTTATACTGAGGATGAATTCTGGTTGCCTTAAAGTAAGCTTTAGATCTATTTTTAAATTGTTGTTATGTAGTCATGAATTGTCATCATCTGGATGTGGTGGTTTGACCCTGGATAAATGCCTGGTGTCCAGTAAAACTCTTTCAAGGCCTTTTTTCCTCCCTCCCCTTTTCACTTTCCAGAGGGAAAGGGAAAAAAAAACAGTTAGGAATTTACAGCTAGAGATAACAACCAAAAGAGGAGCTTTGATTAATACCATGGGCAAAGCAGAACTTAGAATAATGCTTAAATGTATTACTAACAAACGAAAAACTAAAAATAAGAAATAGAAACAGGTTAGAAACACCTTTCCACCACCACCCCTTGGTCTGTCCCTGGCGCTTCCTTCTCCCAATGGTGGAGGGGAACGGGGAAATGGAAAGTTTACAGTCAGTTGTTGTTGGGTCAGCCATTTGCAAATGTAAGTCCAAGACTTAAGCAGCAGTTCTGTCTCAGGGGTCTTTTTTGTGGGCTGCAAAGGGGACAGCTTGCTTCATCACAGATGTCACCACGGTCACAGTGGAATCATAACTCCAAGTCCTTCCCCTGTGTTCTGTGGGGTCCCCACCACGAGAGAGATCCTCTGCTCTCTCATGAGTCATTCCATGGGGTACAGTCTCTCATGAAAAGCTGGCTGTACCTGCTTAGGTGTGGGCTTCTCCCTCCATGGGTCTCAGCCACAAACCTTTGCAGGACTCTGCTCCACCTTGGGTGCCTCCTGCTCAGCGTGGGCTTCTCCTTCCGTGGGTCTTGGCTGCAAATTTTTGCAGGACCTCCACTCCATCTTGGGAGCCTCCCACGAAGTATCAGCTTCTTTCATGCATCCCTCTGCTATGACAGGGGGTCTTTGCACCCCAATGGATCCCATGGGCTTCAAGGGGATGACTTGTAATCCCCATAGTCATCACCACATATTCAGGAAATAATTTTAAGTCCTCTCCCTGATCCTTGGGATCCCTCCCCCTCCTTCTCCTCTTCTCCTCCTGCACTGACCTTGATGTCTGCATTGTGATATCATTAATCCGTGGGTGTCAACTTCTAACTGCACAACTTCTTAAATATATTTTCACACAGGGGCGGAACTTAATGATTCAAAAGCAGGAAGTTTTCCTCAGAGCTGGCCCTCGTTGGCTCTGCTCTAAAGGATGGAGGGAAACTTCCAGAGCCTTCCAACAGAAGTCAGTCTTCCTCTTATTAAAAAAAAACAAAAACAAACAAACAAAAAAAAACCCACACACACACACAAAAAAAACTAATCAGAGAAACCCATGACACTGGGACACATAAAAGCTTTTAAAAAAAAAGACATCTGATGACTACAAGACATACTTTGAGTGCCTTGAAGATTCTCACTGCAACAATTAATTTGCATTTGATATAATGAGCCAAGTAGCTAGTTGTTGTCCTGCACTACTTTTTGAAACTTTAAACCTGAATGGAGCCTGAGATACTTAATTCATGGAATTGTTATCTTAAAGAGATTTTCTTCTCTGAGGAACTGGTATTATATTTTGACATTGACAACACCTCCAGAAAATGAATTAATATTCCCTGATAAAGGATAAACTTTTCATGTGTATCCTTTTTTTTTTTTTTTTCCCGCACCCAGTACCTAAAAGAATAACTTCTATATATGGTGACTCACTCTTTCCTGTCTATCATTGGATCCAGTACGAAAATTCATTTACACCTCTTATAAAATCTAAACTAGTAGGTAGACTCTTTCTAGAATTTTCTGGCATTGGTACTTACATTTAAAAAGAATCTCCCATATTGTCTTGGAAGTTTCCTGAGAATGTAACTTCAGATACTCATATGTCATATCATGTGGTTAAAGGCATAGGAATAATGATTTACATACTAACTTAACAATAGATATTTCTTGGGAAGTCCGAGAAACTGGTTGTACATTAGCTTTAATCTATAAGAGTTTGAAAACACCCTTTTTATATTCTAAGAAAGTACCACAACCACCTTACTCTACACTATGTCTGTGGTTGCAACATGCTCTATTCTTCAGCCTGAAAGTAAACCATTGTGAAACTGAGAATGCAAAAGTTCAGATACAGAACGAGTGTTTTTATATCAACTGATTGAAAAGGGAGAATGGTTTTTTAGTATTTCCTGCTTTAAGGTTCTGATGGAGGTTTGGGGTTTTTTTGTTTGCTTGATTTGTTTGTGTTTTTTTGTTTGCTTGTTTAATTTAGGAATATTCTAATATTTAACATATATGAACATAAAATAGTTAAATGACACTCAGAGAAAGTAGATATGGTATTGTCTTGAGGCTCAGGTGAGCATGATATTGGCTTATCAAGAGGTGCACATTTCAGTGAAAGGGGTGGCTGAAACAGAAAGGAAACTGAGAGAAAGAATTAAAATTCAGCATGATAATAGGGTCTTCAAGTGCATAGGGACTTTGTCATGGCAACAGAGTGATATTTCCAGATTGATATCTGAATTCTGAAGGTTTTGTACTTCTAAAAGATTTGCCTCACAGAAAGAAACAATCTGTAAAGCTTGGCTTATATACACCTACTAACTGTTTCACATACTGAGGAAGCCAAGGGCTGCAAAAGAAAACAAGATCTAGTCTAAGTTGCTCAGCCACTGGAAAACAATGTTACTAGGTGAGGCAGCTTTAGGTTTGTTTGATTTTGGTTCCTTTTTTTTAAAGCTGTTATGTAACAGTAACACTTAGAGAAAAAGGGAACTGAGAACACAAGTATTGGAGAAGGTAGTCTATTGCAGAGATTGATGAAAGCAAACATAATTTCCTTTTTGAAATTTCCTTTCCTTTCATCTTCCACATCTTCCTCTTTCACTATAATTTGATATTCCATATAACACAACACTACTTTCTGTCATATTTCAGAATAGGATAAAGATATTTCAAATTTAAAAGTCAAGAAATCATACATAACAATTTAAAAAAAAAATGTACTTTTGGATGAATTTTTAAAAAGTATACTCATTTCTGGAGTGCCTCTTTTTTTGTAATGTATTTTTTTTGCTAACTTTTCTATTGCAAAAGAGGACACCAGGTTTTCTTGAAAAACAATAACAATCCAGTTATCTGGGTCTAGTTTGAAATAGACTTCTTTGAAAGTTTTAGTTTTGAAATATAGTACATACAATATTACTGGGACATGATTCTCTATTAATAGTCACAGTTTACAACACCTGAAGTCCTCAGCATAGGAAAGAGATGGGTCTGTTGGAGCAGATCCAGAGGAGGGCCACGAAAATGATTGGAGAGATGGAATACTTCCCCTATCAAAACAGGATGAGAAAGTTGGGACCCTAAAGAAGAGAAGGGTTCATGGAGACCTCATTGTGTCCTTTAAGTACTTAAAGGGTATTTATAAGAAAGATGGAGATAAAGGTTTCTGCAACACCTGTTGTGATAGGGCAAGGGTTAATGGTTTTAAACTACAAGAGATTCAGACTAGATATATAGAAAAAATTCTTTACTGTGAGGGTGGTGGAACACTGGTACAAGTTGCTCAGAGAAGAGGTCAGTGCCCCATCCCTGGAAATATTGAAGGTCAGGTTAGGCATGGCTCTGAACAACCTGGAGATGTCTCTGCTCATTGCAGGGACTAGATGACCTTTAAAGGTCCCTTTCAACCCAAAACATTCTATGAGTCTATGATCTTATGATTCACCAGATGACAAAAGTTTTACTGCTGTCAAACATTTGAACTGCATTAATTACTTTCTTTTTTAGAAAAGTAATCATCAGTTAAGGCCATTATATAAAAAGTTTGTATCACCATCTACTAGTAGAATGTATAATTTTAATGAGTTTAAGAGACATCTCCATAGCTAGATTTGAAAATTTATATCCTATAACTGACTCAGGATTTTCTGCATCCAGATAATGTTAAAAAGCCTGAAAACATTTTTAGAAAATAGGACATGAATTCTGGGCTTAAAACCATAAAATATTCACATTTTAGCTGCTATGATGTACTCCCTCAAATGCAAACGCTAATATTGCTGTAAGCAAGACAGCTGAAGGATGTGAAACAAGGTCTGCACAGAAAGATAATATCCTTTATTAGACAAAATGTTATGAGTGGAAAAAAACCACAGGCTTTTTCATATACTATTTCTTATTCATATTTGGTGTTTGCCTTTTCAGTATGTTGATCTTGTCTCAGTAGAGACAATGCTTGTTTCTTTGTTTTGTTTTTTTTTTTTGGTTTTTTTTTGTTTTGTTTATTTTGCCTGATTGTTTGTTTGTTTTCCTAAAGACACTATCTCTTCTCACACATCCTGTTTCATGAAATATATGAGAGATGGTGGTAGAGCTGTCTCATGTTGTAGCTTTAAAGGTTGTAATATGTTGATGGTGTAATAACAGTAACGTCTAAAGATGAAGGATCCAAAATACTGCTTTTAGGTTGCAGAAATCAGCCAGATTTCATGTCTAGCAATTTATCCATAGGATACAGCAAGCCTGTGTAGGGTTTCTATCCTGCTCCCTTCTTTGAAGCATGGAGCTATTGGCAAAGTCTAATATGTTAACCACAATGATTTTCATATACTTCCTGACTATTAAGGAGAGATTGAAAATAATGTAAACATATTGTCTAGCTACGATTTTTATTGTGTAACTAAGTGAATTATGAATCAGTGACAGTGAAACAGATGGCAGGTTCACCAAGCTGTCCACCTCAAGGGCCATCCTTTCATCCTGGCTTTAGCTATACCAGTTTTGTCTTTATCATAAACTCAGGTATCCAGATTTTAATACTCTAATTTCTCTTTTGCAAGGTGCTTTTGGAAAGCAAAAAGAACAAGAGAGCATCTAAGAAATCATAGACTTTTATACTATGAAATTTAGCTGTCCCCAGTGATAACCTTAATCTCTCATGCATCTAAAAGTTTAATTCCCCTGATATTGTTTGCTACCCAGTTACCACACATGTAGAAATTAATTTTATGCCAAATTTCCCCTTGATGATTTGGTCTTATTAGCTTTTTTAAGATAACAGAAGTGGTTTTATTCACTTCAATAGACCTTCCACAGATTAGATTGAGCACAGGCTCATAAGGTCATCAAAAGTAGTCATCACAGATTCAACAAAGGGAAGTCATGCTTGACCAATTTGATAGACCTCTATGATGAAATAACTGGCCTGGTAGATGTGTGAAGAGCTGTGGGTATTGCCTGTCTGAACTTCAGGAAAGTCTTTGGTCTCCTATAAGATTCTCATAGACAAGCATATTCATGTATGATCAAAGACATGAAGTTGAGTCAGTGTCTCGTAGCAAGCAGTGTATCCCATGGGTCAGTACTGGGTCTAGACCTGTTTAATATTTTCATGAAGGATCTAGATGATTGTGCAGAGTGTACCCCTCATCAAGTTCCCTCATGACACAGAACTGTGAGGAGTGGCTAATATGCCAAAGGGTCATGATACTGTCCATAGGGACTTCAACAGGCTGAAGAAATGAACAGGAAGCTTATCGAGTTCAGCAAGGGGAATTGCAAAGTCCTGCACCTGGTAAGAAACAGTCTCCTGCAATAATATATGCCGGGGCTGCCTAGCTGAAAAACAGTTGATCAGAAAATGCCCTGGAGAAAAGTTGGTGAATGCCACCTTAAAAAGGAACCAGCAATGTGCCTTTGTCTCAAAGAACGCAAATGGTATCCTGAGCTGCATTAGGCAAATGGTTGCCAGCAGGTTTAGGGAGGTGGTTCTTCTCCTTTATTCAACACTGGTGAGGCCACACCTGGAGCCCTGTGTCCAGTTTTGAGATCCTCAGTACAAGACAGATTTGGACATAGTGGAGAGTCCATTAAGAGGCATATGGATGGAGGAGACAAGGGCAGCTCACATATGAGGAAAGGATGAGAGGGCTGGGAGAGTTCAGTCTGAAGAAAAGGCTCAGGGAAGTTCTCAGTAATGTCTATGAATACCCTAAGGGAGGTTATAAAGAAGATGTAGCCAAGTTTTTTTGTGTTACTCAGTGACAAAATCAGAGGCAACAAGCACAAAATGAAACACAGAAGGTCCCCATAAGAGCATTAGAAACGTGTTTCTTGTGAAGATGACTGGTCACTGGCACAGGATGCCCATAGAGGCTGTGGATTCTCCCTCCTTGGAGATATTCAGAAGCTCCTTAGGCATGGTCTTGGGCATCCAGTTCTAGATGCCCTTGCTTAAGCAGGGGGGTTGGATCAGATGATCTCCAGAGCTCTCTTCCAACTCTAACCATTCTTTGATTTTGTGGCCAGGATAAACATCAAATATTATCATCCACTTTTCATTAGCATGAAAGAGATTATGTAAATTTACTGTAAAATTTTGTTATGAGTAGTACAAAATGGATTTAATGTTTGAATGTAGACATAAAGGAATACATGTGTCACTTTATTATTAAAATTTCACCCTTGAAATATATCTGTTCATCACCTTGTCTCAAAATTCTGTCATCTGTATTCATTGAAGTGGACAGTAATTAAATTCACGGTATTGTCTGTCTTTCCTTTATGTGCAGAACAATTTTTCTCATGTAAAATTCAGGAAAACAAAATACTAAAATCATTCACATAGTTCTAGAAGAAGACCACAATGGCATTGCTAAATTTTAACTAATCTTTATTATTTCAGAGTTTTGCATAAGAAGAAATTAACTGTGCCCTGCTATCAATTCTCATTAGAAGCCTTTCATATGAAATAGCTATGATTTCCACTTTTGTATAATATGCAAATTAAAGTAGTGTGACCCACAACTATACACTGTCCCTGGTAGCCGTCTGCATTTTGAGCAGCTGGACATTTCTTTTTTATACCTTGGTTACCTGTCAGGAAAAAAAACAAACCAGAATCTGCTAAGCAATTTAAATTCAAAATAGGTCACAATAGTACAATACATGAACATAGCACCTGACTTAACATAATAGACTAGGCATTGAAAAATTCCAATACCTCATTTTTAGACACAGCTTTTAATGAGAAAAGAAACTGGCACAATATAAATCAGTATGACATGATTTCTTGAACGTAAGGGGAATAGGAGAGGTGAAAAATTAAAATCTCAAGACATTCTCATTAGTCTGAAGACTGAAAAACTGTGATTGTATTGGGTCACTATAATCCAGTCCAAGAGGAAAAAAAACTCCTCCATTTGTCAAGCACTTTGAATAACAAAGTAAAATACTCATTGCAGAGAAATACAGAGAGATCTTTTATGCTATATAAGAGGGACACAAACAGTCCATCTTACCAGTTTTCATTTCCAGTGGCCTGATCTGGAATGGAATATATGTCCTTGAGCAATATATTTGGATGTTCTAAGTAATATGTAGAGCAAGGTAACTTAGCAATATTTCTATGTTAGTAGTAAATACTTTTTTTTTACTTGAATCTCCTCTACTAAGTAGAACAAAAAGATGAGGAATAATATTCATAAAATATTGTCACTGATAAGAAATGAGAGATTTAACACACTTCATTCTTACAGATGGGAGAATTATCTTCTCTTGTGGTTCTACAAAATAATTTGTTTTCAAGTATTTTACTAGAATGCATTAAATGTTCTGACTAACATCATGTTTATAAAAAGTTTACTTATAGTTTGGTTATTTATAGTAATATTCATTAATTAGGATGAATAATTGTATCAGTAGGGGTTTTTCTTTGGTTATTTATAGTAATATTCATTAATTAGGATGAATGGCTGTATCATTAGGTTTTTTTCTCATTGTCTTTTTTTTCTTTAATACCCTAATGTGATAAAATGTAATGGAAGTGAATATAATTTTGAGATGCATATAGTTTCTTATGAGCAGCAATTGATAATTTTCAGGCAATGTTTATCTAACGATATGTGAAATTTGTTGTATTACTGTTGAGATTCATGTTGTATTGCTAGTGGTAACAGACCCTCACTAACATTACCTAGTGTTTCTGAGTATGATTATTTTTGTTATTTGTTCCTTTGTTTGTTTATCTTTGTTAACTTTTCTTAAGAGCTTTCAGTTCTGTGCACTAAGAGATTCTAATGAATCATTTTTTCAGTTGCTTAAAATTGGTTGGCATTTCCTAACACAGATGACTTTATTCTAGTGTGGGCTTTTTGTCTATTTGCTGCAAATGTAAAGTCAAGTAAATTGCTATGGAGTTTGTTGGCAATATATTTTTTCTAGTCCAAATCTCCTATTAAAGTCATGTATGTCTAGTGACATTAAGGAAAGCCTAATATGGTAACACTCCTCAATTTAGAAGGAACATTGAATTTTTAAACTTAGAGGTAAAGAAAGCAAAGCCAAAAGGCTCAGAGCCACAATGAAGGTTTTATGTCCTAATTAGTTGCTGGGTATTAGCTGAATGATCAAGTGAAATTTATTTCACTGGCACTGCAACAAAATGCTGTTAAAAAGAATTCTGCTAGTTAGACTTGAATTAACTATGAGTAGGGAAATAATTATAGTTCAGTTCTTATTTGAGACTGTAAAACTATTTAAAACTACTTATGTGGACTGCACACTATTTGTGAGAGTAAATAATATTTTCTTTCAAGTGTGGTTTCCAGCTTTATGGGGTGGCTTAACAATGCACACCACAAATGACAGATGGAAGCTGAAATCTTCTGTGCTCTCAATAATGATCTCCCAACTGGTACTTAGGAAAACAAAGAAGAAGAAAGGGAAAGGTGAGAAGATAAAATTGTTGAGTACAGCCCACACTGTTAATATAATCTTTACTGATAACAAATTAGCATCAACATAAATGTGTTCAGGATATCCTGGATTTTTAATTCAGTATTTTAAAACTTCTAAATTACCAGATTAAGCATAAGAGTTCACCATATACTCTCACATTTTAAATTTTATTTTTAGTATTTAGAGAGTCCATTGTTTTCTAATTAACAGAACAACCTGAAACAAATTAAAACCACCACTAACAAAGAAAATTAAAAAATGGTTGTATGTTAGCCTTTTTAAACCTTTGTCAAAATCCATATTTCCTCCTGAAATTAAAAGTGTCTTCGTGGGAAAAGTGTGTAGCTTTTTCTCTTTAGGCTATCTCAAGGTATTAAAAAACAAAGGCTCCCACAAAATTTCATCGGGTGAAACTTTTGGAGTCTTGTATATTCTTAAAGTAATACTCCCAGTTAAATTTGTGACTTCAGGACTGGGGTCTTACACCTTCACATTGGAAAATGAACAAAATTAAACTGCCCATCTGATTATACATTTGAACTGGATATGTAATAGAGATGAACAGTTCAGAGTTACCTACTCAACTCTTTACCAAACTTTCAAAACTGTTAGAAAACAAGAAATCTGCTTTGTTGTTACTGCATGTGTTTTCGAAAGAAGAGAAATAAAATCTTTCTCTGCTCTGCTGTCTCCTGGTTGCAGTAAGTGATTTTAATTAGCTTCCTGCTATGGAAAGTCTAAACAGAAGTCCATGTGGGTTATACAGCTGTACTTCTTTAAGTTTAACCTGAAAGGATGTTGTCATGGTTAAAGGAGGTTTTGTATTTTATTCCCTTTTTCCAACATTGTTTTGGAGGAACTACTTCTTTAAGAATGAACCCCCACGTCCACTTGAGCCCGGGAGGAAAGAGAAAGATGCGGGTGTGGCAGAAGGGGAAAGGATTCCATCTTTGACTACCGTTCTGCTGCCACCAGAGTCATGGTTTCCACGGGAGATGAGCAGACCTGAGCTGTACTGGGATCAGAGCAGCCCGAGGCTGTCCCCTCTCCACTGTAGCCAGGGAGAAAATGAAAGCAAAATTAAAACTCTGTGGCCACTACGGAGGTCTCACTGTCCCTGTGGCTGTCCACCTGCCTAGAAGCCAAGCCACCTGGAACCGTGTCTCACAGCTTGGTGAGGCTACGTGCTCCGGGAGCTGCTCCAGGAGAGCTTGTCAGTAATACCCTATGTAAGCCCCAGCCGCTGTAAACCCAGAGTCACCATTTCTGCTGCTGCCGCTGCACCAAGGGCTGCTCCAAGACTGGAGTTATCACTTTGCCACTGTGGCCATTGCGAGAGTCAGTTCTTTTGGCAGGATAACTCGTTCCTGATAAAATTTTTCCAGGTTCTTGCTTTGCCCCTTTAGCCCCTTGGTGGTGGTGGTTATTTTAGCCTAGCTTGAGGAGGTGGTGTTGAACCACGGGAACTTTGTTTGCCACATTATTCCTTCTTTTTTTCTCCTGTGGGGAAGAGAGAAGAGAAGCACGTGCTGGTCACCAATATACATATATATGTCTGTATAAAAAGGCTGGGGGAAAACTCTGTCATTGGGTTGAACTGTTTTGTTTGTATTGTTCTTGCTATTAAATTTTTTGCATGTAAATTGTTATTTTTTCATTTATTACTCCTCACTTTTTTTCCTCTCTGTAATGGTGGGAAAAAAATGAGTGGTCTTAATAAAAAGGGAGGGAGCTCATTTATTCTAGATTCCGTGACAATATTTGTCTTTAAAGCAAGGTAGGTGTGTATAACAATCAGCAGGAATTGGTCTTGTTTTCACCATCAGGCTCTTTATAAAATGACATTGTCAAGTCTGATTAGAAATTAAGTTTTTTAGAAGAAAGAAAAAGCAGTTAAGAGTAAACTGCAGATAATATTAATATGGTCATTTAAGAAGTACTTTTCTTTACAGAACGTTTCTGTTTCTGCTCACAGCAGGCTGGCAGACTGGATGTAGAGAGAATAATAAAATTCTTTTGTCTATGTTCAGTATATAAGACAGCTAGACTGAATAGAAAGAGAAAATGATGTGCCACTAATCCTCAAGAGAAGTGCCAGTTCAGATATAAACTGTCAGGAAAATGTTCCCTTTACAATACAGAATTTAGGCTTACTCTTCTAATAATCTACCTGTACTCTCTGTAGTACTTGCTCAGGAATTGTGGCTATTCTATCTATTGCATTCCATAGTGCCTCAAACAGTGGACTCTCTTGCTCTCCTTCTAACCATATATATATACTTCAATGTCTATTTCTGTTGCAAACCTAAAAGTCTCCTATTGTTTAAGATTACAGTTTCTGAGCATGCTAAATAGCCTTTTGAGTAACCAGAGATTCAAAAAGAAATAATATGGCAAATATATCCTCTAGATATAATTTCCTCTCTGTTTAAAATGATGCATGCTGGAAGTTACATAGCCTTTGCTTTAAGACCTGAACAATGTTGAAATTCATGTCTTTGGATCTCCAGTTGAGTATCTATCAATTACTGAATTATATACCCATAAATATCTCTTTCTTTGTCTCTAGCTAGCTACCTAACCACCTGTCTATCTATCCATCTATAAATATATTTGTTATATGTATACAGATGTAAAATCATACATAATTTGTGGTTTTGTGTATGACATATATGCAGATACACAGACGTTTAAATGTTTGACTCACAAATAATAACACATGGCATAATTACATCTTTTTTTTTCCTGGGGTATGTTCATTTCCAGATTGGCACTTTCTAGATAACTTTCTAGGCCACTCAATGGAAACATCTTTGTTTTCTGACATTCATCTGCCTTGAGTTTGTTCAAACCAAAGGTGTTTACAAATGTATGTCTTGTTTCAGGAAGATTTAATATCAGTGCTGGTCTTCATTGTAGTTTCACCTAATAATGAATTATAACTCTCTCTTTCTTACAGTGCTACTGAATGTAGCTGTGTACTAAAGTAATTATTTATTATTATCTCAAATTAACATGTATTTATGATATGCATATATTTTATTACAGCTGGTCTTTTGTCTTATTTAACTGCCATGCAGATACTTAGCTAGTAAATTGGAATGCATTTTTCCCAATATCATGATACATGGATTTGCGTTTTGGAACCTTCACATGGGAAATTTATCTGAATTTACTTCTGTAATCTAATACCACATTGCAATATGTGAATGAAATATTTCCCCCTTCATGAACTTATCTGATATTTAGGAAATAAATTATTTCCCTGTTGTCCGTAAAATTTTCCAGTACTGCAAGTCCTGTATTAGGAAACCATAGTGTTTATTTTCCGTAGTGTAAACATAGAAGGTAATAGAAGTATTAAGATCTAAGTTTAGCTTATTGAGTTTAGATCTTTCATAATGAACCCAAGTACAAAAGTAGAAGTTAATAACAGAGTACTGACCCAATGACTGTAGAAGTAAGAGCTGATCAGATATTTGAAGACACCATATTAACCAGGTGTAAAACCCACTGTCATGCTAGACTGTCTGCCTCAGAAACCAAGCATATTAGTGTGCTGTTAAATGCTTAGTCTTGTGTGAGTAACTGCAAATCTACATAGAGCTGAATACAATTTTATAAACCTCTTGATCAATTTTTAAATACACAGAGGGTGTAGACAGAATTAATCCATGAGGTTCAACCAGGAGAGGTAGTCTATAATTTTAAGTGGTTTATCTTCTGGCAGGACTAGGGTGTGTGTAAATTTTTTTACAGACTGTTTTTGCCAGCAGATTGCTGGTAACATTAAAATAGCTTAGACTACTTTTTAGTAATACAGTGTTATGTCAAAAGTTAAATTTCATTATGTCACAGCAGTTTACATTGTCCTACTAAAGGCTGGTGAAACCAGAAAGACTACATCTGTACATTTTCTTCAACTTAAAAGTTTTCAATCAAGTAGCTCAGTAAAAAGTGAAATAAAAATTATAGTGATATGTTTATAGTAAAAAAAAATATTTTTTTCAATAATTGTTTCCTAAATGTATTTGGCATAGTATAATTATAAATTTAATTTCACAGATTTTACACTACTGCTATAATAAAAGTACTCATTTGCAGAGCCATTAAGTTAACCACTTTCCTGCTATAATGAGAGAGTCAAAGTGACCTTATATCAGACAATAGGTGAAGTACATTGATTTATCATTTTCTTCTTTAAGACATATTCTATAGCATTTCCTCAGGTTGTATAAATCAAGTTTTTACTGACAGAAGTGGCATGCAGCTGCTGATCTAGACAATGGGAAATATGTTGCCACATGATATTTGTGACAATATATTTCAGAAATACAGATAAGCTTGATGGTATTGGATCCTTTTTGTTTTTTTGTTGGGCTTTTTTTATGTTTAGGGGTAGATTTATCCTGCTTAAAATAAAATATCTAACTCATAATGTAAAGTTATATGGAATGTATGGGCATCAGCTGCATTCAGGTTATCTGATACAGGATGTTTTCTATTCAAAAGGTGATAATAAGTAATGGGAGAAGTGATAAACAACACAAAGAGACAGAAAAACTGTAGACAAGGGCTAGTGGAGGCAAACCTCCCCACCTCTCCCAAAATTTCCCATCATTAATTGATAAGTCTTTAGAAACTGCAGGAACAGCTTTGGAGAGCACCAACCTGACCTTGGTAACTGGTACAAAGAGGAGAAACGGCAGAAACATGAGGAATCAGGATGTCACAGGGAGAAATTTTGGGACTATGGAAAAGTTATTAAAGAAAGATTAAGGGAAGAAGATTGAGGAGAAACAAATAGGAGGAAAGGGGTGTAGAAGGGGCAAGTCAGGTGTAAAATAGGGCTGATCAGAATGCTTGTACAGCAGAACCCTGTACCTGAGCACTTCAGTCTGTCCTGTCTTCTTATTAAATCTTCTTTTAACAACCTCTCTGAGAAATCTCACTCTCTATCTCATGTGTCAGTGCAGTAAAGGCTCAGTGCCAGCTTCTGGGGACCTGGTGAGAGGGGGCTGACAGTAGATGCCCCTGCCCTGTGGTGTCAGCTACTACGATCAGTGGGGTCATTAACCTCCAGCCACTAGAGTGGGAGTGGTGTGTGTCCCAAAAACAGCTACCGAAGAGATGGGTATGAGTGAGAAAAGTGAGGGGCTCAGCAGTGGCAGCTGGACCAGGACTGCAAGGCACAACATGTGTGTCAGGTGCCAGCTGCTGGGGGCTAGCACCTATTCCTGCCCCCAGACTGGGTCTGCGTGGGGTGTGAGCAAGGAGTTGCTGGCAAATTCCAGGCTGAGACCAGCTGAGGACTCGAAAGCCCTGGGTCTGGGCAGGGCTATCAGGTGTGTGGAGGGTCTATGTCCTTACTCAGAAAGACCCACAGTGGGGAGTTACCTGTGGGACAAGTGAGTGTCTGCAATGAGCACCCAGCAGGACCAGCCACTGAGTCAGGGACCCATGGGGTGGGTAAAGGGGGCTGGAATCTGTGTAGGGGTGCTTGGCAGGCAGAGGGGCCATGCTGATGCTTAGGGGATCTGCCAAATGTGCATGTGCTTGTGAACCTGTGCATTGGCGTGTGTGCTGCATCAGTGACCTTCCACGTCTGTCAGACCAAGAGGAAGAGGGGACTTGGCTGTGCCTGGTGTGAGTCCTGAGTGTGGGAGCTGCAGTGGCCAGCACCTTATCTGTGGTTGTCTGTGGGACTCTCCATGTCTGTGTCCTATGTGCGTCTGTGTGAAACTCACCACTGGTTGAAATGATAGCGGCAGTCACATCCCTCAGTCAACCAGAGATCTCTCTTGGCATCAGGATATACAGGAGGAGTTCTAGGCCTGGAGCTGCTGGAGGTGGTAGCCACAATATGTTAGCATTAGGATAGTGACTTGTGAAAGATAATCTGGTATGGGTGCATCCTAGCTAAATTTAGTCTATTAACTTTTCCAGTGAAATCCTCTATGATGAGAGACTGGATTCCAGAGACTGTTCCAATCACCCGAATCAACTGAGGTAAGCTTATCTGAAAGGTAGATTAAATATTATGATTACAGCTGTTGCTAACATTACTGATGATAGAGACTGATAACATATTTATGCAAATAGTTTCCATCTATTAATTGATCAATTAATAAATTAATAATATAAACTGCATATTAATATTTGAATATGAATGTTTGTAAATACATAAATTAATCAGATCCTGAACTTGAGTGTTCTTATAGACTTTATTTACAAATATACCTTCAGTAGAAATGCATATTCCTGCAATGCCACATGCAGTCAAAGTCATGATGTAAAGTAATAAAACCAGTAACAATGCAGACACAAAAAAAAACAGAAAAATTTAAAATTAAACTCCATGGACATATTTTCTTCAAATGCAAGTGGAATATAAATTAGCAAAGAATTTGTCACTGAGATTTCTGAAAAGGCCCAGTGTGGAAAATGCGAACATGTTAACAGCTCATATAAAAGCCTTTTCCTTCATAATCAAGCAAAATAAGCAGCCTGCATGGCTGATATCTCAATGTATTCAGTTTGGTCTCTCCAACTGCTTATTTAACTCCTAGACATGGCAAGGAGTTTAAAAGCAAATTAACATTGTGTCATTTCTGTTTCATAAAACTTGAGTCAAGCAAATTGCCCGCCAGGTGTGTCCTGAATAACATGTTGGCTGGTTCTCTTCCAAAGGAAATTAGTGATCTACACTACTTGAGAAAATGATTTACAATGCATTGAAATATTTTTAGACAGATACTGATTTGAGCACCAAAATGAGTAGTCACCACTCACAACAGTTACTGGATTTACCCACATGCAAGAGATTTAAAACACGACTATTCATTTTCAGAGTTGGTACAAAAATAGAAAATATTCTAAACAAAAGTCTAATTTTCTTGATTCTCTTCATCTTTTCACAGTTTTTCAGGGTTGAATCTTTTGGTTTATTTTACAGACTTTCTAGCTAACTAGATGAAAGTAATGAATAATTCTGGCATGTTGTAAAGGATTTGATACTACCAGCAGGGGTAGAGCATTCACAGCAGACAAATTTGTGGTAGCCAGTCTCTCCTTCACTGCTGGCTACACCACTCTATACTTTTTGCCATGCTGCATTTGCAGTGAGGTAAACCCAGTACCTGGAGCAGAACCCGTGTAAGAGTGATTTCAACATAATAAATATGATATAATTCCAACCAGATCATTTCTCAAAGAAAAATATATATCTGGATGTGATTAATTGCCCTTTCTGGATGCTAGTATCCCTCCACTGATGATAAAGGGAATTACAATGCTTCACTAAGATTCATTGCTTAAATCTTCCTTAAAAGGTGAAAAGAATTCCACACAATAAAAGGGGAAAAAAAGAGTATTTTCGATTCAGGCAAAATAAATCATACAGTCACCACAGCATATAACTCTACATCTTTCAGAGTAAGTATAGACAGCTTTTTAAGTTACAAATCAGAACTGAAAAATTAATTCACTAGTTATTATGTTTATCTTAAGGTTTTTCATATAAGTCCATTTGTGGATGTACTAGTCAATGTACTAAAATCAATGACATTAGATGAAATTTATCTGGACCCATGTAAGGAGCTGGATAGGAAGTCAGGAAAGTGAAGGATGTAAGTGCTCTGTTGGCAGAGAAATATGCCCTTTTAAACCAGCATTTTAATAGCTTGAGTATTTATCAAGAGAGTTCTTCTTGGGAAGAATACACTTTATGAAAACCACTGCAGGTACAACAGGACACTGTCCTTCATGTACAAACCAGGGATAGTCCTTGGTTCTGTTTCTCATGATAGTGTGAATTGAACACCAATGTCTGGCAAATGTTTGTCACCTCAGAAGCTGAAACGCTCTTTTCTTTACAAACAGCATATGTGACTTACCTCTGAAAATGGCGGGGGGACATTATTAGCATTTAATTTTCAAGTTTATTTATACAAAATGTCACAGTGTATTTAGAAATAGCATTTTCAGGTACTCAACGTTGCTTATCATGTGTTAAATAATTTGGTTTTTGAAAGAGCCATGTATCAATTTTTATCAATATGAAAGTGTCTGTATCAGTTGCTTATGCAGACCAAAAAGAAAGAGCTAAATTATTTTAGCCTCCTTAGATTGAAACTCATATAACTCAATTAGCCTACTAAAGCACTCAAATCTATTTGTAAAATTTTTAGCCTTATAGCAATAAATAGTTGAAAAATAGACTGATAGAGAGGGTGATTGGTAGTTAGTAAAGACTCATACAAAAAATCAAAAGGCTTGTGCAGATGAATCTCATGACTACAGATATGCTCTGAACAAAATTACTTGATTCCAGTTAAACAAAATGGATGAAAAAGTTCTCTGTGTGTTTTAGGCCATGGAATGGTAAGGGTATATTTCAGAGGAACATAACAGAACAGGAATACTAACACTGAAATTGTTAACAGTATCTTAGAAAGGAGATGAGAGTTATGATTTATAATCTTTTAACTCTCTATAAGAGAGATGATGTTGCTTTCCTGCATCAAATTATTGTGTAATAAAAATCCTCTGATCAGTTCAAATGGAATTTTCCATTAAGTACAATCTGAAAAAGATCTTCTGGTTGGAAATCTATGATTGCATATAATTTTTATTAAATTTGTAATCTAACTTTGCATAGGTAGAATGATTTCTGAACTTTTCAATACCTAACATGACTTTCATATCCTGTAAATTCTGAATACAATCAGAAAATACGCAACAGGTGCAACAAAAAAAATGGCATTGACACACAGTCTGTGTCAATCCAGTATTAGATAATAATAGATATAAATGTTGTAATTTCAATTTGTATGTCTTAATGGATGTTAGAAGCATCTGCTGCCTCCAGCAGCTTTGGATCTTGGGGTTTCTCCTGTCCAGCCACTGCGTCCAGCCCTGAGACCTCAGTCTCCATCCAAGGCAAATGGATGCAGCTGATACTTTTCTGCTTGTAGGTTTGACCAGCAGTGAGGCTGAATGTGTATCACACACACACACAGAAGACAGAGACATAGAGGGTCACTCAGAGAGCCACAGACAGGATGCTGCCCACAGCAGCCTCCACATTCAGGGCTCATAGCAGACACAAGCACACATGAACATGTCCTTTCCTCCTCTTGGGCTGGCAGAGGCAGAAGGTCATTAGTGCAGCACACACTGCTCAGGTTCACAAGCACATATGTATTTATGAATCCCCTGATCTCTGCTACAGCATTGCTGCCTGCTTGGCACCTCTGTTGACAAACAAAACATCAGTTGAACAGAAAGATATCAGTTCAAACCTTAACAGGGAGAAAGTATCTGCTAAATCCACTGTATTATGTCATGATCTAACATGTGGACATACTACAAATTTCTAGATGACAGACGTTGAACAAGGAGGATAATTGAGATTGTGGATGAAGGTTACTGTATATACAGGCTATATAGGATCCAGCAACAGGATGCGTTTGTCAGTCTGGCAGAGGGTGGATCATGATGTGAGACTAATTGTCCAGAGGCAAGCCCAGGATCTCTCTCATGTCTCTGTTAAGATTAAATATAGCCACTTGATACAACAGCTGCCCCTCTAATACATCAGGATCTTGGTGGAAGACAAGATGGAGAAAGTTTGTTTGTAGATTAAACAGCAATTGAGCTATAAGGTATTTCCTGAAGCTCATTGATCATAAGGAAAGAAATAAATGCAGCTAGTCCTTATTACCAGGAAACAGTTCTGATGATTTTATTCTTTTCTACACATTTCTAAATGTTTTATGACAAGGTTAGGCAACAAGTACATGCATATCAGGGTGATAAGCATCTTAAAAATGCCTGAAGGTTGTTATTACTACTGTAAGATGAGAGTGAAAAAATAATCTTTAAGGTACCTACCTTTGTGATGGCTATTACTATTTCATTGGTATGTATAAAGATTTTCTGGAAAATTAATGTACCATTTACTAAGGAATTGGTTTCCATGAACCATCTCTCCACGTTCTATTCAGCATGTAATTAATATTTAAACATCTTTTCCCTTCTCTTTATTTTTGTATTGTTTCTCAATAACAAATATTTCTACAGCTTGAATAAACATTAGCCAGGGTCCTTAAATTAATGTTTGTGTATATTTTCTATTTAGCTTACATACTGAATGTATGACTATACCTGTTTCTACCTTAGGTGAATGCCAAGTACCACATATTACTTTTCCTGCTTTCAGAAACCTGATTTATTAATTGATTCAGGCATAACCCAAAATTATCAGTAGTAGCAGATAAGAGCGGAAAGATCATTTTATGATTCTGAGATTCTGGGAAAAAAAATTCTTACACTCAGTAAGTTCTTCATGCAAAATCATTGATGCAAAAGAAATTTTTCATTACTCTTAATACAAGGAAAATTGTTCAAAGAAAAGGCAATGGATTTTACCAAAAAAAAAGGAAAGAAAAAAATGAAAATGAAAAATCAATAAATAACCCCTCAGCCAAAATGTAGTCTCTTTCCCATTTAAAACCCAGAGATACTGTAACTCTTTGAAAATAATTTGTATATCCGTTTTTATATTGCAGCTTAGGGTGGGTTCGTTTCTTTGAAATTCATCTGCATTACATTTAGCAGAAACACCCTTGGGAAAAACACTCTGTTTAACAGACGTGGATGGAACTGCTTTCTATCAATTTTAGTTTTGAACCTATCAATCTTAAATATTGCAATACTCTGGCAATGGGGTTCATAATCATACATTGTTTCAAATATTTTGAATATTCTTATTACTGGATATTCTATTGCCCCTTTTCTTTTTTTTTTAATGACAAATTCTGAATAATATGCCTTGTTCATAATCTGTACCATGGCAATCATGATTCTGAAGGCCTTTCTCATAGCTCTTCTAAGTCATACCTTTTGCAAACTGAAGAGGTCCCAGACTGCTTAACCTTTCTCCATGCAGAGACCAATATCCAAAAATGTGAAGGCAGATAACAGTACGGATATAATTCATGTTTTTAATGGAGATTGGAATTAGAACTGACATAATGCTAGTCACAATGGGATGAAAGACCTTACTGTAAAGAACTACACAGAAATCACAGCATTCATGAATTCTGGAAGACTGCCCATCTGATTTACTTTCTCTGAGACTTTTGTAATCCAGCTAAATACATTTAAGTTGGGATGATCTGAAAGAAATACATTATTCAAGAATCAGATTTGTAGTGTAGTACAATGAAGTTTTCAACTTGTTCCAAGACCTTTGTTAATAATTTTTTGCTTTGTTTTACCTCTGCTGAGCAGAGAATAGACAATTTTGGAGGATGATCCACAGATTGTACACATCATTTCACATCTATGTGAACTCCAATATCGCTTCCCTGAAGGGATAGCAGGTAATTTAAAGCACAGTACTCAATAAGAATTCATCTACATTGTGTAAAACACTAAGATCCTCAAGGTAATGGAAATTCAACATAAGAAATACCAGAGCTGTGATAATACTTACTGAATAGTTGAACAGTGTTAGGTTTAGTACGTTTGTATATCCTTGCTGGGTCACAGAAGTGATAGTTGAACAGATCAGTTGGAGCAGGGCCTAGAGCCAGACTTAAAACCTTAGGTCTAAAGTTGGAAGTTTTGCTAGGTTGTGAGTAGATTTGGAGCATCTAAGCAGCACTGTCCTTGATTTACATGAAGTTAGTAGCTAAATGTTCTGTACTCTTGACTGTAGAGGTCACTTCTAATTAGACCTTTTCACCTATAATCACACAGAATGCTGTTTTCAGTTCTGAAAATGAACCTGGAACACTCTGTGGTTTCAGGTTGGCTTATGTTTCTAAAATACATGAAGCTGAGGATGAAATGGAGCACCCACTTGTTAACCAGAGATAGGAAAAATCATCACGAAGAAGAAAAGAAGGAAAACATTTTTAAAGTTAGCAAAAGTTGATTTACTGAATTTTAAAAATGTACTTGTAATTAAGGGCTATTAATTTGTTTGAGGTTTTTATTTATTTATTTATTTTTATTTATCAGTTTTGTATTATTTTATTAAATAAGAAGTTTCCTCAGAGCTGTCATGCCTCCTTTGTTAGTAACTGCCTCTACAAATGCCATTAAAGCAAGTTTCTCTGACAGTCAGGGCAAATTTATGAAACATCAGGCGTTCCTAAATTTCCAGTAGATTTTTTGCAATTTAACAAACGAGCTGTAAAAGAAAGAATTTGATCCTGTTCTTCTCTTCTCTTTGACTTTATAGTTTGACTGGAGAAAAGTGATTCTAGAGGCCTAGAGAAATGCTTAATTAAGAACGGAATATTGCAAAGCATGTGAGGGAGTAAACCAAAGGAACAGATTTCCATACAGGGAACATTATTATATTGTAATACTGGAAAATACTACAGAATGCAAAATATTTACAAATTCATCAACATTTAAATAATGTTCTTAATCTGAACATTGTTAAAAAACTTCTAAATGCTAGACCAAAATGCATTTTAAAACTTAGAGGGCAGTATAAGTTCTGTCGCAGTGTGAACTGCAGGATGATCTTTTTACTGAGTGTACTGTAAAAAGCTCTTGGACTTTCATAGTGTATACTGCCAATGATTTTCACCCTGAGGATTTAATAGCCCTGTGTGGCATTTATGGTCTTTTTACATCAATTTCTTGATACATAGGGTTTATTCTGTGTATTGCAGACTCTGTGGTAGAGTTTATTGCAGCCATCATTTTACATGTCCTTGAAATGTTTCAGCTCCTTCTTAAGTATGATAAGAAAATGTATATTTAATGTATATATTTAACTCCTGCCATGGGCTTGTTTGACACAGCCAGCTATAAAAAATTTTCCGCAATAGTGTATTTGAGCTGTGCAAATAAATAAATTTGTGTCAATGATGATAACAGAAATATATAATCTATGGAGTCACTTTCTTACTGTTGAGAATAAATTACCTACTAAACCATTAACCATTGAGACAATACATTGATGTGAAATGTTGATTACTAATTAATCTCAGCAGCAACATTGACACATTAGTCCATATCCTCAGTGACTCCAAATACTTTCCTGAAGCAAGTCCAAATATTAACTTCCATCTATCAGTTTTGGTGATTATAATACTCAGTTAATGGCCAGTATCTTCTTTAAAATAAAATAGCACGTTATTTTGTGGTTTGTTTTTTTTTTTTCTTTTTCCAAGTAATAAAAACAAGTATAGTAGATGTCATTCTTACAAAATAATTGTCTGTCAAATTTAATTTGAAGAACAAATAATTTTAACTCATGCATTTCTTATAGCTTTAAAATTGTAACACCTAATTTAAAGTTTGGTTGTTTTTTGGTTTTTTTTTTAATAGCTATATTCTTCTATTATATGTTTTATATGTGAATGCAAGGTATGGACTTTCAAAATTAAGAGATTTGATCCTGAGAAATTAAGATATTCAAAATATATCACTTCATAATTCAATGTAACTTCTTGTTTTTTCTATAGAACAACCTTTCTGTAGCCATGTTAGAAGTGTTTTTCCTAAGATTGGAAGAGTGAAATAGAACAGTATAATTCATTGAATATTGTCACTCAGAGTATTGTCAGTTTGAGACAGCTGATAGGAGGTATCCAAAATCTGTACAACAGAGACTGATCCAAACACTATTCCAGAAATAATGGGTTTATGTCTGTGAACTGCCTGAGTATAAGAAATGAGAACACTATCAATCTGCCATATGGCTGTGTTGCAGAATGTTGCTGCACCAAGATGTTTCCAATTCCCTTTACTCTTTTAAGAATCACCACCTGTTAATGTATTTTGAATGTAATTGAATGTTGTTTATGCTCTTCTCCATCTTCACTTTTGTAAGAAAAAAAACATCGGAACAGATTTGCAATGATTAACGATGGTGGAATTTGCCTTATCTGTTTTCTTCTTCAGTAAGGATCTGTATTACTAATCTGGAGAACTGTTGAAGAGAAAGCAGCAGTGCATAGAAAAACGTGGGTGCTGTGATCTGTATCTTGAAACAGGTGGCAAAATTTGGTTTTGGGGATATGCATCTTCTCCTTAACCAAAAATCATTAACTATCATATTGTCTGTGTTTCCACAAGTATTGCTCAATGTTGCATGTGTGTTAAGAATGATAAAAGAGTAAAATGAACACTCTCCTTTAGGGTATCCCAGCAGTTTCTTCTCCAAGAGTAACTTCTCATAAATACTTTAGAACCATGCATTATGAGCTTTATGAAATGCTATTACAAATTAATTGCTTAAACATCTTTTTAATGATTTTCAATTTGTTGATGGATTGTGTCCTGAAGCATGTAATTCCTGGAGAAAATAATTTCAAAAATGTTTTTATTCTCTCTCCCTAGGCATTTTCACTATCTGTGTGTGAGCAGATGATCCCAACCAGCAGCTAAGCACCCACTTGGTGACTTGCTCAGACTCCTGCTGCCCAGCAGGATGGAAGAGAGGAATGGAAGAGCAAAAGCTGACAATCCATGGGTCAAGATTAACAGTTTAATAGATAAAGAAAAGTTGTACAGGCCAGGAAAGCAAAACAAGGAATTAATTTGCTACTTCACCTCAGCAGGCAAATGTTTACCCACTTGCTGTAAAGCATGACCTCAGCACTCACAGGAGTTCTTGGGAAGACAAACGCTGTAACCACAAACATCCCCTCCTCCTCCTTCGTTACTTGAGCTTTTATTGTTGAGTACACCATCATATGCTGGTGGTTATCCCTTTGGCCAGCTGGGATCTGCTGCCCTGCCTGTGCCCCCTTCCAATTTTTTGTGCACTCCCAACCTGCTGTCTCAGTGCTCAGTGGTGGGGTTGGAGTAAGGAAAAGATAAAACCTCAACACAAATTTACAATCCAGCCCCATAATTCTGCCTCAGACAGGGCAAACTAACTTAATGGTTCACTGTTCTTGGAGGCCCATTATACTGCTGACCTAGGTTAGTGGCTGTGAAACTCCCACTTCAAAAAAAAAACAAAACAAAACCCCAAAGTATTACCAAAACAAATGTAAATATTTTAAGCTTTTTGTTTATCTTCTTTTATGCATTTTATCTGTCATGAAGGTATTTGCACAGTAAGTACATCTGGATCAGCTTCTGTGCCTGTTTTAATGCAATATTCTGTTTCCTTGGAAAGATTACATGACAGGCTACTTGTAAATGCATGTATTCATACACACACGAGTAAATGTACATGTATATATGCACAATAGATGTATATTTTTATATTAAAAAAATGTTTGCTACTAGTTGGGGATATACTTTTTTCCCACCAATTATACTACAAGGAGAACAGAAAGCAACTAAGGACAAAAATGGCAACCAAAATTTTCCATTATTTTCAATATTTTATACTTTGTAGAGGTAAGAATTTATAAGAAGTGAACAGTTTTGAAGTGCACAGACTCATAGATTAATTGCTTCTCAGCATATTTCTTTTTCTTACTGTTTTTTAGAGTTAACTGCATTATGGGTAAAGGGATTTTTGATTTTTTAGGTGATAAAAATAAGCTTTGCAAAATCACTTGACCTAAACTATCCATGGCATAAGTGTTAATTGATTTTGTCACTGTTTTAGTTTGAAGGGAAAACTAAGATATCTTATTGGCCAAGAAATAAAATAATCCTTCTCCTTAAATTTAGGAAAAAAACCTTTAATTAGGGAAAAATATAAATATGAATATGAAAGGATAACAGTTCTTAATCACAACACACAGATATACACATA
>JAWWEW010000001.1:59321486-59347838 GCA_035583185.1 Anabacerthia variegaticeps
CCTGCGCAGAGAAAGCCCAGACCCCCTCCCCCCTGACCTGCCCAGCTCACCCTTCCCTTAGGCTCAAAGAGAGATTCAGACAAAGGCTTTGCTTACAGCTATTAACAAGAGAACATGCATATTCATGGCATCCTTTGTTAAACCTGTCTATCCATACCCGGGCGTTGGCTCTAAACTTGTTGGAAGGAATTCTGAGGTTTAAAACTATAACAGTCGCCTCTTGCAATTATGTGTAATATCTCTGCTTGGGTTAGAATTTGTAGTCCACACATTATTTTGCAAGGAAATGCATTTGTCTGGTAAACTATGCAGAATATGATGCAATATTCATTAATACTCTAAGTTCAGAGACTTGGTTCTTCATTCAATGAAATATGAATCATATAATAGAAATGTATATTGTTCAATTAAGTTTTAGTGAAAAGCTGCAACAATTTAAAACTACTGCATAATCTCCTTAAAACTGTTGCAGTTTTTGGTTATGTAATTGGCTTTTTGTTTCTCGGTAGAGGGGTTATAAAGCAGTTGTGATCCAGACTATATATGTACATAGACTACATATGTACATATGTACATATGTACACATGGGCAGGAGATTTGCACAGAGTGATCTGTACTGACAGGAAATACAGCTGAATCTTTATGCTGTTAGTTACAAGGAAACAAACATGCTGATTATTGTCAAACTTGCAAGTTGTAAAGATTCCGGTTTTAATGAAGAATTCATGTTGCCTTATTTTAACCAACAGTGCTCCCTTTGTGTTTGATTCAATAGTAAAACACAGATTGAATTTTTAGGCCTATTTCAACCACAGTAGGGAGACATGATCTCTCTGGAGGCTGGCTATCTTCAGTGCTCACAGTTCTTAGACATTTCTAATTTTGTTTCTACTCTTTTTATGTTGGATTTTTTTTCTTGTCTTTTTTGTTGTTTGGGTTTTTTTTTAAAGAAGTTGACCTGAAAAAGCAATCCACCATTTTTTTCAGAGTTTGGACAATCTAAAATTACAGACTATTTGCATGTTACAAGCAAATCAATGAAATGTTATTTGTTTAGTCTGATATTTAAGATAAATAGATGAGCAAGATTCACAATCATTTTACATTAGTCTTACATCTACACACATATACACATATTTCTGTGTAGATTAAGAGGATCTTAAGGATCATCTCTTTACAACAAAAGTGCACAAACTTTCTGTCACAATAATTGAAATTGACATAAAAGTACAAGAACATAGATTTGTGAGAATATGGGAATGAAATCCAACTCTAGGTACTAGTGGCAAGTGTTTTGTACGATCATCTTTACCTCACTACTAAGGGCTTTTCCCATGTTATTCTTTCACTGGAAGTCTATTCTTTCTGTGTTCTCTCATAAGGGCTGTCTTTCTCAAAAGCTTGTCTTTGTGGACATGCCTTATAGAAAGTAATGCTTTGGGCTCTTTAATCTCTTATTTATAGTTCTAAAATAAGGCCCATACTATGGAGGTCACAAAAATCTATAAGCTGATATATCTCAATGGAAGCCCTCACCAGGCTAGGGATGCAAGCAATCAGGTTTATGTTTATAGTAAGTTGAAATAGCTCCTTGAAATAAATTTGGTTGCACTAAATAAAATTATGTAGCTATAAATAATGAAGAAACAAGTACAAATTTTCAGTAATCACCAAGTGACATGTATGTTTGAGCTCTGACTTTATAATTAACATCTTTAAAAGGGTACACGATTTACAATCTTTTTTTTTTTTTTTTTTTGCCTTAAATAATGACCTTATTTGATTATTGGAAATGGCATTTTTTGCATTTTGAATTTGTTCATAATTAATATAATTAGCCTCAGACAGTGAAATAATTTCTGTGGCTTGTAATTGATTCCCTGTTCATCCGAGTTATATCTGTAATTTTTTAAAACTTTTCCGCAGACATCTGCGAGATAATAGCTCTGTGTTCATTCTAAGGCAGTCTGTCCTAAAGTACAATTCCGAGCTGACTCATTGAAATTGCCATACGAATTTGTGAAATTATTCTCTTGGAACATAACATTAGGAAATGTCACAGCAAACTAGCTCGCTCACATGTTAACTATGCTTACATTTTAGAGATGGGTGAGGAGGCAGCGCTTAGATCCAAGTGGGGTTTATATTACCATTTGGCGTTCATTGATGGCAAATCTTTTGAGCTTCTCTAATCAGATTTTGCCAGCATATGGAAAGCATCAGATTTATCCTGTGGTAATCTGACCTTCTTTCACCAAATCTCTAGTGACTATAAATAGAAACTGAACAAGTGTCATCTGCTTTTGGATCCAAAATAGAAGAGAGTCAGACTGCATGGCAATTGTTACAGCAAATCTGATGGAGACAAAAGTTTGCTTGAATTTCAATCCATGAAATCTAACAGCTCACATTTCCCAGAATAGAACACTAAGTATTTTGGCTGTTGGAAGATTTCTGATGAGGAAAAAGTACTAATCTGCACTTATTCCTTTCCAGGGACAAAATCTGGGCTTACGTATAGGTGTGAGAGTCTCACCCAAATGCCTGACAGCTTTCCTGCTGTTTTCCCATGTGGGTATTGACAATGTGCCATGTACTGCCATGGTCTGATCAGAAGACATCGTATCACTTAGGGTAATAAGGGAAGGAGTATCCGTTCTTGGCTGCTCTCACATCTCTCAGCTGAAAGTCTAAGCTCAACCAGATACTAATGAACAGGGAACAAATGCAATGCTGTGGAAGCCAACACTGACATTTTCAGATTTCTTGGTCACAACAGTATTCTATTAAAACTTCGTTTTGCTTTATAAAGTTGGTAGGGAAAATGCTATTTTAGAATTTTTTCTAACCCATACAGAAATACTAAGAAACTACAGGCATGACGTTGAGTTGAATAAAAATTACTTAAAAGTGAATAATGATTAATTCCCTAAGGAATTGATGGTAGAAAAAGTAAGAATAGTAAAGATAATACAATTCAGAAAATACAACATGGGCAACTCAGAGAACTAAGAGACAAGGTGGTTCAGAGAGAGAGAGAGAGTAATGTATGAAGGAATATGACAGAACTGGCAGTAATGGAAAAGCTGAGATTATACTCATAATGCCAGACTATACCATTCCACATCTAAGACAGGAACCATATTAAGAAAGCAATACAGGACCAGAAACTCTTCAAGGACATGAAAATAATTTTTAGATAAATAAAAGAAAAATGGAAATAAAGGTTTTCTGAGAATATGCCTAAAGGAGAAGAAAAACCATTGAGCTAAAAACAGGAAGACTAAGGTGCAAAATGAATTTCCATTAGCAAAAAAACAGAAGAGCCCTAGGAGAAAGAAATTAAAAATAAGGAGAAAAAAAAAAAAAAAAAGGCAGCAAGGATACATAACAAACATTGGATTAGGTAAAGATCAAGACCGATGGAACCTTCCCAGCTTTAAAAAATCCAAACAAATAAACAAGCCCCACTCTTGTTTTAAACACATATATAAAGAAATAAACTTTATGAATTTTTATATAGGACAAAATACAAAAAGAATACATTATAATGTATCTTTGATAAAGTAGGGTAGGCAAATTACATTTGTGTATTTTGGTTAAATTAACCACTTTACACAAGTAATTAATTAATTTTACAAAATATCTGGAAACCCCTGGAAAATAAGTTTTTGGAGTTGTGGGATCCAGTGTTCTAGTAGGAATAAGCTTAACATTTAAGATGCAAAAATAAGCTGGAAAGAATAAGAAAAAAAGAAAGAACCCAGGGCATTACAGTTATGTTAGTCTAACTCCAATTTCTGGCAAGATTCTGTAAAAAAAATTATTAAGAAATCAATTTATAAGTACCTCAAAGATAATAAGGTGATAAAAATGGACAACATGAGTCTGTCAAGAAATGATCATGTCAAACTAATCTAATTTATTTCTCTGACAGGCTAACAGGCCAAGTGAATAAAGAAGCAGTAGGTTTGGTACAGCTTGACGTTATTAAGTTTTTTTGACACTGCCATGCATGATATTCTTATAAGCAAACTAAGAAAATGCGGTTAAGTTATAATCATCCATTTAAAACTTACTCTGAAGAAGTAGTTATTAATGGTTTACCTATATCCTAGGAAAGTGTTTCAAGTGTCATTTCTTATGGATCTGCCTGCCCTGGGCCTAACTTATTTTGTCTTATTTTCATTAATAGTTGGAACGGATAAAATATGTAAATGGGTTCTCAGAATCACAGAATCAATTAGATTGTAAAAAACCTCTGAGATCACGGAGGCCAACCTATGACCCAACATCACCATGTTGACTAGACCAGGGCACTGAGTGTCATGTCCTGTCTTTTCTTAAACACCTCCAGAGATGGTGACTCTACCACCTACCTGAGCAGCCCATTCCAGTATCTAACCACCTTTTCTGTGAAGACGTTCTTCTAATCTCCAACCTAAGCCTTCCCTGGTGCAGCTTGAGGCTATGCCTTCTTGTCCTGTCACTTGTTCCCTGGGAGAAGAGGCTGACCACCAGCTGGCTACAACCTTCTTTCGGGCAGTTGTAGACAGTGATAAGGTCGCCCCAAGTCTCCTTTTATTCAGGCTGAACAACTCCAGCTCAGTCAGGCACATCTCAGTCAGATACACCTTATAGGACGTGCACTTCAGACCCTTCATCAGCTTCATTGCTCTGCTCTGGACCTGCTCCAGCACCTTAATGTCCTTCCTGAATTGATCACATCATAGTAGAAGAGGAGGCAGTCATTTTCAAGGACAGTTTAAAATGGCAACATGATTTTGACAAATTTGTACAAAATTCAACAAATTTAAATTTAGATCATTTCAAGTTTCATTTTACTTTTCAATATGCCAAAAACTCATTGTGTTACTGTCTACTATGAGTGAATTGACATTCAGAGAATTTCAATCAGAGAACACAGAGAAATGCAATGGTTATATCAAAACCTAAGGTGCACACTAAAAATGGAGGCTAACTTACTGTATATATATATATATATATATATATTTAAAGGCAAACATTAATCTTGACCTTATAATAGATTTGAAACCAACTATGAGTTAGTAATACTAAACAAAAAGAAGAACCTTACTTCTGGAATATATTCAGTCAGTATTTCATGTGTAAGACATTATAGGGGTAACAATTCTGCTCTCTACTGCACAGGGGAAACTCTGGCTGGAATCCTTTTACATCTTAACACTCAAAGACAGTAACCTACAAAAGAACATTTAGCGAGGAGACTTTTGATCTCCTGTTAGGTAGTTGTGTTGGGCTTTTTTTTACAGCAGTAATATATGTTGCCACCTTTACGATATGTGTCATAACTCAATAAACAGATTTAAGAACATCAGTTCTAGTATGATATTTGTAAAAATGTTGTCTAAACAAATGAGATATTTCTTCTCTAAGTTTCTCTAAACTAGAAACCTTTTCTTCCAGTAAGGGTGACTAATTTGAGATTCCATAAACTCATAGTAGGCAGTGAGACAATGTGTTTTGTGCTTATTTTAAAGCTGCATACAGGGCACATGCTGACTCAGAAAGACCTTCCAGTTTATGAAGCCAGAGAAAATGAAATATGTCTTGTCCCATTTCTAGGTGCTATGATTCATATTCCTACTAAGTTTTAGACTAAATAGGGGAGTGAGAACTCTATTGTATAGCATTGAGAACCTTTAAGGCACAGACATACTTATTTCACTCCAGCTATTAAAGGACTAGCTGAGCATTTGCATGATGTTCTTTAAAAGCTGAAATAACTATAATCAATCCATGCATTCAGTGTGCTTTGTAATAGCTCATTTGCCATGTTGCCCCTATATTCCAATAAAAAAGTTTATACATTTTGAAGCAATTTAAGCATTAGTCCATCCTGGGAACTGAAGAGCCACTTCACTTCTAGAGCTCAGCAGACAAGGCAAATCCAAGGCATGCAGTCGTTTGAATGGCTTATTAAATTTCAATCATAACCAATTAGTAAGGACTACACTGTTCCCCTCCCTCACTGGTAAATACTCATTTATTTTCTTGTCTCATTTACTTTCTTGTATATCCTTATTAGTAAGCTGTATCTCCTGCATAAAGCAACATGCCTGCAAAAGCAGATGAAAGGAAACAGTGAAGTTCTTGTAGATTACACACAGTGACATTTAAGGTATTGTAAAATTTTATTCACTAGGGCTTTGGCCTTGCACTGTGTTGTATAGCAGAAAGGGTGAAAAACCTACACACTTTCCAGTAAGTACAGAAAGGAAGATGCAGGGTGGAGAAAAATACTATAGGGACTAAAATCATGCCTGCTCTCTGGAAGACTTAAAGTTTTGTCCTCACACACAGCTAGAAAAAGTAAAGGGCATGCATGCTGAGAATTGAAAGAGCAAATGGTAGCTGACAGGGAGAAAAAAACAGGAAAAAAAATTGCAGCTTGTTTAAATTGGTAGTTTGTGTTCCACACTGCAGAAAAAAAACAGTTGGTCCATTTCTTCTTTGAAGACATCTGCAGCTGCATGTTGAGAAAAATCATTGCAGTGGTGCTGAAATGTCTGAGGCATCAAGGTTGTTTGAAATGGTACTAGATGCCTATGCATATGCTTATGCCTAAGTAATTGAATCGTGCCCAAATCTTTTCTGGGATTCATTTTTCTTGTACCATCAAGGAAAAAAAGTACAGTTTCCTGGATGAGGCAAATATATAACACAATAGTTCTAGTGTTTAGACAATGCTCTCAGGCACTTAGTGCGATTATATGGGTGGTCCTGTGCAGGGCCAGGAGTTGGACTCGATGATCTTTGTGGGTCCCTTCCAACTCAGTATAATTTATGATAAATTTTGAATCACTCCAGTGTCTGAAGTTTTGTGGCAAATTTGGTTCTTCTATAGAAGTTATTTAGAAGAGTTCTGCCAAGGCACCTGTGTTTTGAAGACATGGGTTATTTAGGATAGAACAGAATATTTCAGAATTATGCAAATTTGCTTATTGTCTTCATTGAGGAAGTAGCCTGTTTTGATAGGAAGGTATTCTATTAAAGTTCATTCATATATAACTATTTTAAAAACAAATCCCGTTCAGTTTAACAACTTTTTTTTCTTCTGTGTTTCTGATTTTCAGTGTGAATTACTACATTTTTATATACCACCTGCATCATAATATTAATTAATTCTGAGTGTTGATAGTGTGAATAACACAGAAATGATTGTAAATGTTAGCTTACTGTTTAGCTTAACTAATATAGAATAAACATCTGTCAGTGTCTCACTATGGATAATAGTTAATAAGATTTTTATCTTGTGCAGCAACTTAATTGCATAGAGTTGTTCTCTTTGAAAGCTTGCTATCTAATGCCGTTATATGGAAAAAAAAACAAAAAAGATTATATGTCTAAACATCCTGCAAGTTATCTGCAAAGGTTATTATTATAACATTGAAAAAAAAAAAAGCAAAAAACCACAGGAAGAATGCAAATGAAATAATATTCTACTAAATTTTCTGTAAAAATCACTATTTTAATTTAAAGGTATCTCACCCATTCAAGAGTGGTGATATTTTGAGTATACAACAGTATTGCAAACCACAAAGTCTGGTGAATTGCACAACCTTGGTTTGAATTCAAATATTTATTATCAAATTCGTGTAATGAGTTTAACCGTATTGCCATTTCAGTTCATCTGATTCACTTGCTTGAGTCCCAGTTCCGCCCTCACTACTATGTACAATCATGAGACTTAATATTTCAGTTTATATGACACCTGTGGATTAAAAAAAAAAAAAAAAAAAGAAAAGAAAAAAAAAGAGAAGATGAGTGTTAAAATGTTTTTTTATTGTCTTCAGCTAATCTTAAACAGTAATCTCTATGTTGTGTGTACTGAAACAAGTTCTAACCACCTGCTGATGTATGTGAAAAAAAATCTGAACTGTTTTGTCTGCTGAGGAAGAAATACTCCAGCAATCTAACTGGAGTTATCTGCAGTATTAAAAGCCTATTTCTGATTAGCAATATTCATTTGTATGCAGGAGGCAAGTGTTCCACATTCTGCACTAAAGGTTCAAAGGTGTCTAAGAAAATTAGAAATCTTCCTCCCTATTCCAAATGTGGAAATGAAATTTTTTCGCTCTGAAATATTTTTCTATAAAAAAAAGAAAGATGGAAGAAGAAAATTAATATTGTCTCAGTTTCCTAAAGGTGTATAGCCTTAACCTGCAGAACCTCAGAACAATCTTAAAGAACAGTTTGTCTGTATCACTTCAATATTGCAATGCGATTTCCTCTGTATTTCCTGAAAGGCCCAAGTGTTGAGAAGAGGGAGGAAGGGGTAATAGCTAGCACCACACGGAGAAGATATTAAAGATAATAAAAACTCCTTCAATAACAGCTTCAGCCTATGAGGAAACATCTAAGTTTTTTAATGGCACATGAGCAAGGATATGGTGAGGTATTTTGCACATCAGTTTGTGTGGTAGGGCACACAAGAAGGGTGCTGAAACTCAGCCAGCTTGGTCAGAGAGCAATGGTATCCACCTGGCAGACACCATAGCCTGTGAAAACTTTGTACCTGCAGTGACTTGAAGCAGGTTCCCAGGCAGAGTTCTGATGAGAACATGATGCCACACAGGTACTGGGCTGCAGGGTGTGCATGGCCTGTACACCAGTACGAGATGGCAATAGTGAGCACCCCTGTGGGAGCTGTGCTCTGGAAGAAGAACTCCTCCACTTAGTCACAGATTGGAGGTGAGAAAGGCTGAGGAGTATCAAAGGGGGAGAGAGAGAGAGAGAGAGACTACAGGAATTGCACCCTGCCTTCCCTGAGACAGGCAGACAGCATGTTTTACGGACAATTCCCTATCCTCTCTCCACCCAGCAGAATTTGTTGACTTAAGGGATAGGTGACAAGTTTCTGCCTAGCACATCAGGCACATCTTCTCTGTGACTACCCCACCTTTCCAGGTGCCCTGGCATAGTAGGCATGAGGCTTTGCAAGTGGAAATGAAACAATGATGAGGATGATGGTTCATCTAGGTCGGAAGTGTCACTGAGTTTAAGTCTGCCTATGCCCTGAATCAAAACTGCTTCCATAAAGAAAAAAAGAGATGAGTTACTGTCATAGGGCACACTCAGTTCTGAGAGGGAAAAGATATCCAGTTTACCAACCAGACCTACTTCTTAGGGAATTCTGCTGTCTCCCTGGGTAAGGACTAATCTTTCAAGATAAGCTGTTCTGCCAGGGAACCTTGAGATTTTGCAGGCTAATTACCTTTACCTAGAGTGCTAAAAGTTATCATAATTTCTCCATAATCATTATGTAACCAAAAACATGAGCAATATGCAATTCTAAGTAAATGAACATATCATTTAAGATACTGAGCATGACTTACACCTTCAGCAGTTGACCACTACAATATCCATTATCTTTTACAGTAACATCTCAGAAAGATTACTGCACATTTTTACTGGGAAAATTTGGAAATATAGCCCAATATATTTTTTTTTTAAATACACCTTTTTCAATGACATAATGTAACAGAATATGGAAAGGAAATTATTTTGTAATGTAAGGAGGAAAATTGCACATAGGTAATCAATGTTTTGTTTGTGTTTCTAAAACAGAACAAATTAGTTTAAAACAATTTGAACTAATACTCATTGAATAAACAATTTCAGGAAAAACAACTTCTTAATTACAACTGCTATGCCAGATGCAATCAGATTTATCCTATGAATTTTAAATCATAGAAGATTTTATTTTATGATTTCCATATGATGTAGATTCCTTCTTTTTAATCTCAATTCATTATTCAATGGATGTACTCATTTACTGACTCACTTCAAAATTCAGATTGACGTTTTGGAAAGGGTCTACCATTTCAAATACAATGTTTACCCTTTTTCACAATATTTCATAATTTTTTCAATAGTTTTTTTAATTATTATTTGGGAATATAGATAAAACATTGAATAAATGAATTGTGATAAAATTTTAAGAAGTGATTACTTAGACTGAATTCTTCTCTAATCTGTGATGTAAGTAAACCTCATATGCTTAAATTAGTGGAAACTGAATTGATCAATTTGGCCCCATGATTCTACTTACAAGGGATTAATGTTCTTGCTACATGCTATCCTTGAACTTTGCAATGAAAGCAAAAAATACCCCAACCATATGAAAGAAAGCAAAGACAAAGATGAATAGTATGAAAGAAAAGGAAGCAACAACAAAAAATTATAAATATACAAAATAAAAACCAAACAGATGTTTGAAATCTGCACCTTTTGCACTTAATCCACACACTTAATTTTCCCTTCTATTTGAATTACTTGAATTTCCAGAAAATCTTCTCTGTCAGCATAAAATGTTGTCATATCACTGATATATAGATTCTTAGTAAGACACAATCTGTCATATGTTCTAAACCATAGATTTCACTATTTTAGAGATATTTCTATTTGTGGGTAATTTTTGTGCTGTATTGGCTCTTTTTATAGCTGGAAGCCACCAGAAAACTCCAAATTCCATGTTACACAACCACTGGGGAATATATTTTGTTATTTAGTTCTAGCAACACAATTTTGTCATAAAGATATCGCCAGGGTGTGAATGGCCTTTTTATTCAAACTCCAGAAAATATTTGGAAAGTTGACAAAAAGATGGATTAAAAAATTAATTTTTTTAAAGTTTTTACATGGATATTAAATTACTAACCAAGAAAGAATGCTCTAGTCCACCTAACAGAGCAATTCTGGAGTATGGGGTGCTCTACAGTGAGTGCTGTGGAGAGGATCATCAGGTTTCAGAGGTCACCCTAAATCACCTCTCTTTTTTCCACTGCTGAAAAGATACTGGAGGGGGAAAACCAATAGCATATAGGGCATGTAGTAGGGTACTTCTTATGTCCTTAAGCCATAGGGGTCTTCAGAAAACACTGAGGAAGCAAAAGCCATGAAACTGATGAAGTGGCTAGTCCTGAAAAACCTGATGAGAAAAACATCAGAAGTAGGCAGCATGGATACGCCAAAGGGAAGATATGCTTGACCAAGTTAAAAAACTAAAATACTTTGACCCCATGTCTCATAATATCCTCAATAGACAAATTGACTATTGGACTAGATGGGCAGACAGAGAGCTGGATTGAAAACTGGCTGAAAGGCGGGGCTCAGAGAGCACAAAGTCTAGTTGGAGGCCAGTAACTAGCAGTGTACCCTGTAGGTCAATAATGAGTCCAGTCCTGTTTAGCTTCACAGAATCACAGTATAAGCCAAGTTGGAAGGGACCCACAAGGATCATCAAGTCCAGCTCCTAGCCCTGCATAGGACTATTTCCAAGAGTCACACCATGAGCCCAAGAGCATGTTCATTAATGACTCAGCTGATGGTGCAGTTCACTTCTAGTAAGTCTGTTGATGACATAAAAACAAGAGAATTGGCTGATACTCTAGAAAGTTGTGCTGCCACCCAGAGCAACATCAAAAGGCTGGAGAAATGAACTAGTGGGAATCTGATGAAAGTCTCCAAGAAGAAATGCAAAGTCCTACACCTGGAAAAAAAACCAATGCTATACACTAATGTATACTGGAAAGCTGGAAAGCTGCTTGATGGAAAAGACCCTGTAGGTTCTACTAAACTTCAAGCTGAACAGGATCCAGCAATGTGCCACTTCTGCAAAGCATGCAAATGGTATCCCGGGCTGCATTAGGCAATGTGTTGTTAGCATGTCACAGATTTTTAGAAATGTCTCACTTATATTCCACAGCATATGCTATGGTCTATCAGTCTTAGAATGGATACTTTTTCTGATGAAGTGCCAAGCCAGTAGACAATAACAATACTCTTCCTCTCTCCCCTGCCCCCCACCCTCCGCCCCCACTTCCCTTCATATTTAGTGAAGTATTTACATAGCAATAGGGATTTTTGTAGGATGTTCATGGAAGTGTGTTGTGGGTTGAAGTATAGGAACGACCATCTGTGAACCTTCCTGGATTTTTATGACATTACATACTGACTGTAATTGCAAGAAATGGAGTTAAAAGAGGATTAAAATAAATGGAAACTCCAGTTCTTCATTCATTTCACTCTCTGTTGAAATATCAAACTTTTAGGCAGTATACCAATGTTTTATAAAGCTAAAGGGAAGCAATATGTCCACATTTCAGGTGAGCTTGTGCTGGGATGCATTCATTTTTTCATGATTGAACAGTATGTGATTACTGGGAGACGGTTTAAGGACAAAACTACTTGCTGAAAGAACACATTTTGCATTCTAAAAACATATTCTTTGACTATACCTGATGATTGTGAATAATCTCTCTGAAAAAGACAGAAAGAAACAAAAAAAAGTCAGCTGCTTTATCTTCAGTGGCATCTGAAGTTTTTCCATGTCAAATGTTAATCTTTGCATATTTAAGTCAGAGACAACAAGTATTTCTGAGAGAAGAGTTTAGTAGTACCTGAAGATAAGAATGAGTTTCAGTTAAGGACAGAATTTTCCCCACTTATGTGGTCACTGCTAAAGCTCACAAAGAACATATACAGCTTACTTCTAAACTTGTATAAACAAGTGCGAGAAGGAGGGGCAGACACAAATGTCTGATTTGAAAAACTAAACCAATTAGATTGGTTCCAGTTTGCCTCCAAAATGTGTCTTTTTTTTTTTTTTTCCCACAGATATAACAAAAATACTCTTTTGATTAAGTTAAAATTTCTGTTTGGATATATTTGTTAAAATAAGCATAATTACAATTTGTTTAAAATATTTCAATATGAACATGAATTCTTTTCTGCTTGGCAATAATAGAACAGAGTGTTCAAACTGTCCATTTTAGGGAGATAGAGTTTAAAAACTGATTGATGAATGTGTGATGAGCTCTCAAACTCTTAATACGTCCCACTTACACAATTCCCAAGTTCAGCTTCTAGCAGTCTCCATACTTTAACAGTTCTTTACTCTTCATATTAAATAAAATAAGAAAAAAAGAAAAGACTGATACTTCACAAATAATTGAGAGTTCGAATACACTGGATAGCTGCAGTGAAAAATAAGAAATAGAAGAGCAAAAATAAAGAAAACTGAATTTACTAGATGTATCAATGTCTTGTATTCTCTGTCCTGTAAGTTATATCTCTTCTTTCATTTCACTTGAGAGTCTGTCTCCTTTTTTCCCACTCAGTTTGGGTTTTTGATCTTCAACAGTCCGAGAGGACTTTGAATCTTTACCTCAAATTTAAGCTCTTTTTACTTAAATAATATAAAATGAAACAATCAAAAACAAAACAAACAACAATGGCGACAACAACACCCCCCAAAAAAAACTGCAACCAAAAAAAACCAAAACAACACACCCTCACCCCCACATGGAACCTGAAATAGCACTTTTTTTTTTTTTTTAAAGGGAAGGATTACATGCATTGTTTTCACCTTGCTTTCACAGAAAATTAACAAAGGGAAAAAACCTCCTTTGTTTCTAATTGCAATACATTTTAGATTTATAGTAAATCTAAAAAAAAAAAAAAAAACCAAAACCACATATCTGAGAGCAGTATTCATGTGAATTCCTTAAAATTGCCTCCTATGTGACAGCAGCATGTTGCATGTGTGCAAAATAATGGCTCATTTGGAGGCTGTTTGGCCTATCAGTATCAGGACAGCATTTGAAAGCAATAAAAAGCACTGAAAAGATCTGTGGTATCTTTTTGATATCTCTAGCATGAACTAGATAGAAATGATTTCTGTACTGCAGTAGCTAAGATACTGCTGTAATAATAAGCTAGAAATCAAACACTAACTGAAACAATGCTCTGCTTTCCTTGATTCGGAGCAGTTAGAGAGGAGAAATTAGGAAAACAGCTTGATTGAAAATCCAAGTAAACTGATATCTCCAACAGTTTTGCAACTCTAGAAATAAAGAGGACTCTGAAGAATATTTTGTACAATATGTGTCAGCAGTAGGAAGTGACAGCAACTGAAATGTATTGGAAAGGTAATATTTATATTATAACATTAAAATTTGACATCAAACTATGAATCTGTCCATCACAGATAAATCAGGGAGAAAGACAGGGAGAAAGATGTTACGGATAGCAATGATGATTTTCCAAGCACAAAAGATTAGCCATTCTAAACCAAAAGTTGCACTCCAGCTTTGATAAAATGTATTGCTGTGAAACCAGAGAGAAAACAACACAAGCAAGAAAGAATTTCAATCAAGCAAAGTCCACAAAAGAGCTCACAAATACTAAGAAATGACAGATACTCACACAATCACCTCTAACAGGACAATATTAATTTATTTTAATTATTTAAATATTTTAATACTAATTTGTTTTAATTTATTTATTTTATAAATAAAACACAAGCACTGTGAAACACAACATAGGCATGAGAATGTATTAGATTATTATGAAATATTTGCAAAGACTGGCAGTCTCATAACATAACAGCTTGATCAGCTTAGAACAGAGACCAATACTACAGGAAGAATATTCAAGTGTTACTGGCCATAAAGTAAATCAAGTATTATTACTTTTAAGGTGGAAATCCAAGTGGAAAATGAGGCTTGTGAAGCACCAGTGATAGGAGGGGGAGGGGTGAAGGGGAAAAAGAATTAAAAAAGTAATAAATGAGGCCCAGCAATTACGACCTCCATTTTACTATGAACTACACATATGAGCAAATTTCTAAATGTCTCCGATTTTGTTGCCCCAGGTCCTCTGTGTAAGGTTAGAATGAGAATTTTGCTCTGGGAATCACTGTGTATCAAACTACTAGAATGTATATAGTCATTAGCCATGGTAGGAAAAATTGTCAGACTTGACACATTTTTGACAGACTTGTCAGCTTGTAAACAAAACAAACAAACAAAAAAAATTAATGTGCTTTGCTAATACTCTCTTCTGCTTTTGAAAGGGACATGTTCAGACTGTGATGGCTGATACCAAATATGTTTATTTTTTATGCTTCATACATCATCAGGGTCATGCTAACTGCCCTTAGAAAAACAGGATATATTTGTACACATTCAGCAGCCCCCTTGGGAAACAGTTTCTAAAACTGCCATTTGGGCTGTGTTCTGTACACAAGGTGTTTTACCAAAAAATGCAACACATCTCTCATGTCATATATGTTACTGAGGTCTGCACAGATGATATTTAGATTAAGGAAAACACAGTGGAAAAGCATTACCAGAACAACATTTGAATCAAAAGACCAAACACAAAGCAAAGAAACAAAAATGTAAAAGAAAACTGGAATAACATAAAAGGAAGGAAAAATATCAGAATAAACAGATAAAATCAGTAAACTGCAACTGACCTAACTTAATTAAAAAATCAGGGAATTTAATGATGCTTTGGTTGTGAACTATACAAAGATATTTGTGTCCAATACAACTGTCCTAGAGGGAAAAAATAAGAATACTGAGGTATCAGAGCAATCATAGATTTTGCAAAAAATCTGGAAACAAAATATATCTAAAGGACTATAATAATGCTGTCCTATGAAAGTTTTTCCAAAACTACTTTTCCCACTGATATATCCAAGAAACAAAATAGGATGGTCACAATTAGAGGGGTTTCTGCCAAAAGCTGAAAATTACATTAATCATTCACACTACACATCTAACAGCATAAAAAAAATCTGTAATAAATTGAACATTGCTAATTACTTCGGATGCTAGACTGGCATTACATTTAATAATTTAATTTCATTTAACAGTTGAATGTAATTAAGTTCAATACAAAAGACTGTTTATTGTTAATTTATTAGGACTGGCTTTACCAAGAACTAGAATGTTGGTAATCATGTCAGTAATCATGTCCTGCACAAAGTTTTCTAACGAGCTTTTGAGAACTAACCAATGAAGCAAGGTAAGTACAGGTAATGCAAGGGCAATCAGCTGGTATGTAGGTACCCAATGAAACACGCCTTTATTTGTCTCTTTGACACTGAGTGATTAATGAATGAGAGGACATCTGAGCTTACTGCATTACTTGCTTCTACTGCAGAATCGGTTTTATTAATTTTATTGCTTTGGAAAAAAAGCTGACATTCAATCTGGCTGTGAGAACTAAGATATTTCTGAACTGACTTCAACAACCTTTCTTTTTGACAGCCAGCTTGCAATGAATGAAGCTGAGTAATCAGCCACTCATGTTTGAAGTAAGAACTGTACACCTGAAACAGATATCGAACTTGCATTTCAGGTATGTTTGGAACTATGAGTATGTTAAAATTTTGCATAATTTTAGAGACACTTCTCAAGTCATGACTGAATGCTAAACTTTGTACTATAAATTACATTGAAGGGATGTATTTATAATATTTTTTTACTGATAATTGAAGTTTTTCAAGTATTTTCATTTGCATTTTCTTGAGAACATCTCTTCCTCTGGACTATGTGGACAATGTGCATCTCAACATTACCTTCCTTGTGATCAGTTACCTCAGTAGTTCAGGGTTTATAATTTTGGGGAACAGGGAGAATTGTATTTTCTTTGTACTTTTTATATTGCTGAGGCACCCAATTACTGCCTTTATCAATCATTTCGGTAATTTCTGCAGAACATGGATCCTGAACTGATTCTAAGAAGCCAGAGACTGTAACTACTATATTTTTATTTCTTAAGCCAATTTTAAATAGAATTTCATTAGACTAGACTGAGCTGTGTCTGCACTGCAAAATATACTTGGTCTGCAGACTGAAAAGATTTTTGAACTACTTGTCTTTCCCATGTCAATCATTCCACATGATAAAGCAACAAAGGAGAAATTAAAATTTATATTTCCACAACTATAACTTATTACTGGAAAAAATCTTTGTGGCATTGTATTTTATTTATTATTTTAAATTTTTTATTTAATATTGTTAGATGTCTTTTAGATAATTTTATTTTAAAAGACACTGTAAAAAGCATACCCAGAGAGGTGGAAAATAGCAGATATTATTTCTGTTGTTACACTTAGTAGCTATATCTGACATAAGCCAGTCATGCTTAAGTGTTCATTATAAAATAGTGAGAGCTGTTTAAATTCTGTAATTGCCAACAAAATAACATCACCATCATAGGTGATAGAATGTAAAAACCAGTGAAATCTTCTTGAGTGTTCTCGTCAGCATCCAAACTCAAAGGCATAAAATCACTTGCTCTTGAAAAAGTTGCTTCTTATGCCTATAAAGTCACTAGCATGTCTTTCTATTAGATAGTCTCCTCCAATTTCCTTATTTTAGTTAAAAGGATTTATGAATGTGTCTTATTTTGTTCTCACTAGTTCTCATATTTCAATTGGAAAAAATAAATTAAAAAAATAGTAGTAATTTCTAGTTGAAAGCACTGTGGAACAGTATCTACCTGTTTTATTTATTTACTGTAAGTTTACTGTGTGGGTTCTGTAAATGTTAGTAAAAAAGGTGACAAGAAAAGACATGTCTGTTTTTTGCCTCACAGATTCTTTGCAGATCATGTGGAGTCCCAGAAGAGAGCAGACATATTCCTTCCTTGATGGCACCTGAGTGTGCTCTGCCAGGAGGTGGTTCTGGACTTGAAGGCAGGATAGGTATGAGAGTGGGAAGGCAGGAGTTGCAAATAGAAGACTTGATGGAAAAATAGAGGAAAGGGTTTCATCAGAAGAACTGTAGACATCTGTGATATGGAACTAGTGATGAAGCCTCCTTTTACAGTCAAAGGAAAGAAATTAGTCAGAATATCCTAAATATCCTAAAGCATACATCAAAACAGTTTTATGATTCTCTGTTAACAACTGAGTCTTTTCAATGACTGAATGTAGAGCTTAGAGTGACTAATTCAGATATGTACAAGTTGATGTGACTAACAGTCTAAGAGATACCTAAGAATAGAAGAAAATAGAAGAAAAATAGAAGAAAAAAAATGCACCATCAAATCTAATGTGAAAAAATTATTTTCTCAGAGACCAAGAGGTGATAGAGTTTGTTGCTTGAACCACTCACATATTTCTATTAGAGAAAAAGATTGCATGAAAAGTTCTCACAGGTAAAGATTCAATGACTATAAGGAAAACTGGTATCAGCTCCTTTCTTTTCTTAATCTGTCTCCCCCAAAGGTATTTTTTTATTTTTTTAAATATTCTAACAAAGCATTAAATATAGAAAATGCTTTAGGAAATTTACAGGCATATTTTCAAACTGTCCAGTATAATAGACTTGCAACATAAGCTTTTCTTTATCTAACTAATATGTGTAAGGTTTTCATCATTATATAGTCTCTCTACTTTTTTCCCCTGAGTATATTAAAAGCTTATTATGTTACTACATGGTTTGTGGCCTTTGAAGAACATCAGTTGCTTCAGGTGACAGGTGGAACCTTGATAGCTTTCAGATATGTATCTAAGCTTTTCTAGTTTGTAAATCCACATCAAGTATATGCTTTGTCTGTATACTTGGTCTGAAGTCATTTGGTATGAAAGCCTGAAAGAGCAATAGCAATACAGGATTCCCTCCCTACTTCCAAAATAATGATAAATAATGATACCTTAAGAGACATCAAATTACAGCATGCAATATTTCAATAATGACCTGTTTGATAAACTAGAGAGCAAAATTTTTTATTGCAGGTGACATGAAACATGGATAGACAGGATATTGGAAGAGAGGATTAGAATTTCAAATTATTTCCACAAATTTGAGAAAATAGTGGTAAAATTGAGTGGGAACATCTACATTTTCACAAGCTTAGCCAGAATTATCTATTCAAACACTAGACTATTTATTAGGTAGTTAACAGAAAGAGGCAAGCATTCTAATGCATCTATTATGAAGTATGAAGCGTGTTTTATCATGTAAAACATAGGGAGTAAAACTTGAAACATTTTAAGCATTACATTTTGTGAGAGATATAAAGAGAAGACAACCCCCCAAAAAAAACCCCCACAGGGATGATCTATATAAGGTACAAGACCTATAGAAAGAACTGGCTTAATTTTCCCTGGAAAATTAAGAAAGGACATGCTAAACCATATTCATGTCCATAGAAAGCTCATATGGAGAGGAAATGAATAATTTGTTCATCGAGTGTAAGATTTAAGAAAAGAAGATGGAATCTGAAATTGCTAGAAAAAAGAGTTTGGTTAGACACAAACATTTCAATGTTAAGAGTAGTGATACTCCTCCTTTACATGCAGCTTGAGGTTATAGAAAGAGACGACTACTTGTGTGGTTTTTTGATGTATGTGTGGTGTATAATTAATAATTATAATTTTTACTGAGTAGATAAATTATTCTAGTGGCCAAAGCTTTGCCAACAATAACCATTTTCTCCTGAAATACCTTTCAATTATTTTTTGTGGGCTTGTTTACTTCTACTGGGGGATGTATTTTCAATACTGTCAATAGTAATTCAAAATGATTGGCAATTTTTAATGTTTCAGTTCTGTGTGCCAAAATTTTAAGGGAGCCTCAGCTTTTCATTGTGATGTGTACGTATTTCCTAACACTTTGAAGATATGCAGAGTTGCGAATTTGGCACCATAATGTTTACATATTAAATTCACTATTGCAACAAATAGCAAAATTCACCAAAACTGTGGAGGGCAGAGAATCCCAAAATACAATTTTCCACCAACTTATTTTCATATTCAGGTGCTAAACTTAGTCTGAAGGTACCTGTGGATGTGGAGTGTTCCTCAGTGGGAGTCCTTAAAAACAGTTTGAAGTCATTTCCATCAACAGTGGTGTTTGAAATCTGGTTCATTGATTGGTTTCTATAATTAGTCAATTTTCTATAAAGTCGTCTAATACATGAGGGAAACACGAAACAGAAAAGTCTATATGTGAGACATTGAGTGTATAGAAAACCTTTTCTTATATAATAACTTACAAAAACACTAACAATTATAGTGGGATCTTCTTTTGTATTGAAAGACCTCAGAAGAAAGTGTAAAGTGAGAAAGGCAAAACAGAAATCAGTACAAAATCAGAAATTATGAGACACATGTTCACCAGATCCTAAGTATCAAATGTCATCTGACAGCTTGGGGATATGAGACTTTCAGCAAAAGACATGATCAGAGACACACATTCTGTATGTAAAGGTGAATGTCCTAAATGGAGTAATAATAGATGATATAGAGGCTATATTTAACACCCTAGTAATTTAAAATCCTATTTTTTTCAATTTTAAATTTAAAGGAATTGTGTCTTATTATTTTCACATTCATTCCCATACATGTTCCTATTCTTTTTTTTTTTTCTTTGTTAGCTGTTTTCCATCTTAAGGTTTTTTTATTAACTTTCATCTGCTTTATCAATTTTTTTTCTCTCATATACAAAATATGCAATCTTATGATTTGGGTGTTCCTCCTCTTTCATTTTTGCTTTTAATATTCTCTTCCTTAACCTTGGTCTAAATATTCTTTTGAAATCTGTTTCTCCTTTCTCCTCGTTCTTTATTTGTCAGACTCAGTTGATCAGTGCTGTGCTTTTCATGTTCTTACTTATACAATATAGTCATTACAGTGCTTACTTACAGTGCTCTTTGCCCTTTATGTTTTCCACTCACACCTCTTTTTCAACCATTCTTGTTATTCAAATATTAGTCCTCAAATCATTACTTCAGCCACTGACACCTTTTTTGTTGATTGTATTTAGGGATTTTATTTCTATTACTACCTTATCTGCTTTCCCTCAAACATTTCAGGTATTTTCCAAAGCTGTTATGGTAAGCTAAGACTACAGAACTTTATGTCTATCTATACTTGAAACAACAGGACACTTTCAGATAAACCATCTAGTTCTTATAGGTAAGCATGCATATTTCACATATTGTCAGATGTCTCCATTTTCTTCTTTTTCTACTATACAAACTGATGCATTGATTGGATTGAGATTATACATTCTTTGGTAGAGGGATCATAAAAAAATGTAATCTGTCCTATGTTCACTTACAGATGCTATTTTTGCTCCAGCCCAGATAGCTATCACAGTAGGACAGAAACTAATTTGAGTGGAGGCATGAGCACCTGCTAGTTAGCCTAGTGCAGCTGCTTAGAACCATGTCTCTCAAAAGCTTTAATTATAAAAAAAAATACTAAAAACATAAGTGACTCAGAAAATCACTAGAGTTTACTTGGTATGTCTGATTCAGAAAATTCTTGGCATGGAAAATGTGAAATCCAACCTGTGTTTTAATTTTAGAATACAATTTTGGTTTAGAACAGAAAAACCCATCTCAAAAATCACCCACAGAGTGAATACTACTGTGAATCCTCCACAACAAAGAAAGGAATAAAGCTGGAATATTTTTTTAGATTACTGAACTTTAATTTTTCACACCTCCTTCGCATACAGCTGGGGTGGCTTGAAGAGTTAGTAATAGACTTGATTAATTTCTTGGCTTTTTGATGAAGAATTTCATAATATATAATTAGAGATTTCACTGAAGTGGGTAGATTATTTCAAATATTACATAGATGGGGGAAGCTTTCACTTGAAAGATTTCTCACCAAAAACCATTTTCCTCTGGAAGACTTTTTTTCAATGGGATCTACGTTTTGTAATTGAATAATATAATATTTTACAGTTCAAAGTAACAAGTAATTTTTGATAGTTCAGCTTTATGCCCCCAACTTGAGACATGTTAGACAGTCCTGATTTTCTGAACTGTTAAGACACTGTCTGTGAAGATTTCGTAGGCAGAGCACCAAATGGTGAACACTAAAATCACAAAGGTGAATATAATGTATGTCTTCTGCAACATCAGTAGGGAATAAGGTGGATTTGGTACTTTCACAAAAGTACAGAATGATTGAGTTTGGAAGATACTTCTGGAGGTCATCTGGTCCAACTCTGCTCAAGCAGGGCCACTTAGGGCTGGGTGCCTAGGACAGTGTCTAAACAAGGTTTTGAATATTACCAGGGTGGGAGATTTCACAACCTTCCTGTGCCACTGATAAGTCACCCTCACCGTGTCACCTGTCATTCAGACAGAGCCTCCTGTGTTTCTGTCTGTGCCCATTCCCTGTGGTCCTATCATTGGGCACCACTGAAAAGGGCCTGGCTCTGTTTTCTTTGCACCCTCCCTGAAGGTATTAATGTGCATTGATGCAATACTTGTTGAGTGTTCTCTCTTCCAGGTTAAACAGTCTCAGTATCATCAGCCTTTAGACATGTGTGAGCTGCTCCAGACCCTTAACCATCTTTGTGGCCCTTCTTTGGACTCAGTATGTCCACGTCTCTCTTGTACTGAGGAAATCAGAACTGGACACAGCAGGTGTTGCCTCATCATTGTTTAGCAGACAGGAAAGATCACCTCCCTTGGTCCGCTGCTAACACTTTGTCTAATGCAGCCCAGTATAACATTAGTCTTGGTATTAATCTCACCAGAGCAGGTGGATATTTCTGGAAGGAACTATGGCCCTTGGGAAGGATCCATGTCAAAGCAGGGGAACATTGTGAGGAGAAAGGAGAGGCAGAGACAACTGACCACAGCTCAGTTATGAATTGATCACAGCACTCCACTACCCGTGCTCCCTGCAGCACTTTGTGGGGACAGAGGGACAAGAAAGTGCAATTGAAAGAGAGTGAAGCTGAGACTGGGAAAAAAGGGAGGTGGGGTAAATGTATTGGTTTAATTTGGTTTTGTTTCCCAACATTTTAAACATAATACATTAAATAATTTTCTGCAACTGGAGTTTGTTTTGCCAGTCATGGTAATTGGTATGAGAGCGTTCCATCTTTATCTCAACCCATGAGCATTTTCATTGTATTTTTTTAATTTGCGTGAAATTGAGAGAGCAATTGGTGTGCTTCTGGCAACCACAGAAGGTCAACCCAGTACATCTCTAAACAACAACTAGTTCCTATACAACAATATGTTCCTAGGAAAAATTAATTCACTAAATCATGTACATAATTGCTCATTTCAAAATATTTGACTTTCATATATTCCATGTATTAAGGTTAGGGAAACTAAAGACTTTATTGGGTGACTAAGGAGAAGAAAGGTGAGATAATTTTCAAAGTTATACAAGCCCTAAATCAGAGTAATGTGATTCCCATCTTCACTGTGTTCAGTCACAAATTCATATTTCTTGGTATTTTTTGCTGGATTCCATTGATCAGCTACAGTTAATCCCAAGGTCAAAATGCGTCACTAGGAACCTCCATAAGAGGTTTCCTGATGTTGATTTAGGTTTGGTAGGTCAAACTCTAGACTTATCATTTGCATATTATTTATCTTCCTAGGCAGCATCCTAACAGGATATTTCATGATTCATTCACCTCCAGTACTGTGTTTAGTTTTGGGCCCTCCTACCACAAGAAAGACACTGAGGTGCTGGAACATGTCCAGAGAAGTGTTGCGAAGGTGGCAAAGGGTCTTGGGCACAAGTCTGATGAGGACTGGATAAATTGGATATTAGGAAAAAGAGGGCTACAAGGAGGATGGAGGGTCTGGAGGGCATGAGGAGCTGCTGAGGTCACTTGGTTTGTTCAGCCTGAAGAAGAGAAGACTGAGGGGAGAACTCATTGCAGTCTACAATTTCCTCACCAGAGAAAGCAGAGGGGCAAGTACCAATCTCTTCACTCTTGTGACAGGACTTTAGGAAATGGCATGAAGATGAGTCATGGGAGGTTTACACTGGATATTAGGAAAAAGTTTTTCACCCAAAGGGTGGTTGAACACTGGAACATGCTTCACAGGGAAGTGGTCACAGCACCAAGCTTATTGAGTTCAAGAAGGGTTGACAACATCTTCAGGCACATAGCGTGACTCCTGGAGTGTCCTGTGTAGGAGTAGGAATTGGGTCCTGATGAGTCCCTTCCAATTCAGTGCATTCTGTGATTCTATGAAACATTTCTTCATCAAGAGTTATCAAGCATTGCAACAAGCTACCCAGGAAAGTGGTGGAATCACCATTCCTGGAGGTATTTAAAGGACATATAGATATGGCATTTAGGGACATGACTTAGATGTGGACTTTGCTGTGTTAGGTTTATGGTTGAACTCGATGTCTCCATCTTAAATGATTCTGATTCTTGCATTTCTGATGACACTTTGCTGTTAAAAAACAACTCTTCTCAAGTACGTATTCTCTGAAGTATGCAGATAAATGAACACTTTATAAATTCAGGACATAAGATGCCCACTATATAATATCACAGTCATTGATTCTATGAAGAAATAAAACCCTAGCAAAAGGGTGGCAAGAAAGTTAGAAGTAATTTTGGTGGATTGACAAATTCTGAAGAAATTACTGCTTGCAATTATCCTTCAAAGGTGGGAAAAATGCACACATTTATTTCTGTTTTATATCTTGTTCCAACTCTTCACAATACTTAATTTAGCTTTTACTTTGATATAATCTTATTGATCAAGCAGGTGTTTTGTTTGAATGACAATGTTTCTGTAGTGGTTGCAGGGCAGAAAGGCATATTTCTGAAATGCCACATACCTGACACAAATAATAGGATGTGTCTGGGTAGATAGCACACAAAATGCAAAGCACATGGAATAGGTTGGAGATCAGTTTTCTTACCAGCAAACCTATGAAGATAAAATTATTTTCATTAATTCGCATTAACTCTTTGCTAACTAGCAAGATGGATGAAATCAGAAAAAAAATAAAAAAGGAAGAAAAAAAATAAGAAAAAAAAGCACACAATGTATGACTCTTGGATCTTTGCACTCCATGTAAATTTTGGCTTCACTTGTCCTTGTCTTAAGCATTTACTATCTCAAATAACACCATGATATTATTTACTTGCTACCTTATTTTTCCAATCCTCAAACCAGAACTCACTTCTGCTATGTGTAGAGTGTTCTGGAAAGGTTGAGAACAAGTTCCAACAGTTTCCGTTGACATTTAGCAAGACCTGCATCCCTTTGAACTCAGTTAAAAACAATATTCCTTTTGTTTCAAAGGGCATGTTCAGAGGTGCTAGCTGTGGCACTTGCTAGATTGCTGTAAATACCCAGCTCTGTCACATTATTTCAGTCAAAAGCAAAATAGATGCTTACTGACATAAATATCTGGATCTGTTTTAAAAAAAAACAATATTATTTTTGTCTTTTCAGTGGGAGGGGAGTGCTTGCTTGTTTATATTATTACTGTTTTTTCTCCAGAAAACCTAGTTAAAGAAAAGTCCACTATGTCTGTTAAAAATCTTTTATCAGGAGGGCTATGACACTGAATAAGGCAGTCTTGAAATCTTCTGGTCATGTCCTTGCTTCTTCAACAAAACTGTTGTCTGGTCCAGCTACTGTTGCTATGCTTTCATGAGTTACAGTGCAGTACAGAAAAATCACAACATACTCTGAATAATAGAATTTTTTTGTTTCAATGAATCTCAGACCTTCCAGAAAATGAGTAACCTTTCTTTGTTATAAGTTAATCTCTTTTGGTAATAAAGTAATGGGTTGAGAGCAGCCCTGAGAAGAAGGACTTAAGGGTATTGGATGAGAAGCTCAACAAAAGCCAACAATGGATACTCACAGGTCAGGCTGCATCAAAAGCAGTATGATCAGCAGGTACAGGGAGAGAATTCTCCCCTCCGCTCTCATGAAATTCCCCCTGGAATCCTGCATTGAGCTCTGGAACTCCAAACACAAGAAGGATGTGAACCTGCTGGAGCAAGTCCAGAAGAGGGCTGTGAATGTGATCAGAGATATATATCCGTGACAAATATCCATTGATGCCTTAGGGTTTTCATGAATTTGTAGATTTTTATACTTCTAGATAGTTTCTTGCATTTAGAGCAGCTAACAACCTCTAACCCTGTGCTAGCTGTCTTAAGGTTTAAATTATAGCTGGAACACCATGCCTGGGAAACATGTACCAGAGCTAAGACAATTAGATACCATGTTGGTCAAAACAAGAAAGCAAAGCCCAGCAATCTTGGAGAAGCTCCAGTAAGGGAAAGTGGCATGAAGATGATGATAAAGGATGAAGTAAGGGGTCTTAAGACCTCCAATTGAGTTCTAGGAGAGGTGTGCCATGGGGCGGTTCCAAGGGAAGTTCTGGGTATGGACATGTTTTAGATTGGATGCAGCCTTTAGATATGATAATTGTGTTATAAAATTAGTACACTGTCACATAGACAGGGCTTTTCTGCTTTCCCAGCTCCTACACCTTGTTGACATTTCTCACACACACACACAGACACACACAGACACACACACTCTCTGCTGCCCAGCCTGGTGTGGTGCCCTGTGTATCTCCCCCACCCCAGAAAGGGGGGGAGGGGAGTGGGATGGGGGAGCTCAGAAGAGCTCTGCTTGCAAAGGAGGGTTTTCCTCTCTTGCTCTCCTAAGGTGGGGGGAGAAGATGTTTCCCCTCCCTTGTTCTCCCAGACCGGACCTCAAGAACCTCAAGTCCTGCTTGAAGGA
>JAWWEW010000001.1:59347938-59371036 GCA_035583185.1 Anabacerthia variegaticeps
AGTGGCTCAGGGGTTGGCTGGGTATGTGTCCAGCCAGGAATGAAATGAAAGGGACGCCTTTCGGATTAATTTACTCTCCATGTTTGAAGCGGTGGTGCTTGGAAAGAGCTCTCGTGGTATTCCTGAGGCCGTGGGTTCAACCGAGCACAGGTCTTTTCTATCTGTTACTTGTCAACACGTGTTGTACTCTATTATACTCTTTTATACTCCTTCCTACTGTGTACCCCAAAACCCTATAAGTAAAAGAACTCTTCTCTACTTTACTCACATAAAGTTGTCTTGGAAAGTTTTTTTCCCCCTCCTTAAGGCAACACCATCTCTACTTACTGTAACCTAATCCCATCTTTTACAGTATACAGAATTCCAGCATCTATAGGTGAAAACAGATTATAAATCTGTGAGAAGTTCTCAGTTTTAGGAGGCAGTAAGTAGATACTATTTCCCTCTCAGTTATTCTGCAATAAAGCTCATTTAAAGTTAACTTTATTTCATTGAAACATATAACTGCATTATAGCAACAGAATACTGTGTTTTCTGAGATTTCTAAGTACAAGTCACATTGGTGCCCTCTACTTACCCACACATATTTAAATACACCCAGTCCTGGTTTTCTCTCCTCTTCCTTGTTCCTTGCATGCACTGGATTGGACCAAGTACTGCGAAATGGGATATGTCAGTGCACTGCCAGGAACAATCATTCTTTCATTTCTTTCTCCTAAGAGACATTGCTCCTTGTAATGAAAGGGGGAATGGGAACTGAAGACTAATAAGACTTTATGAAAAGATTTTTTTTTTCTTTTAAAGCTTCAAATACAGGTAAACTTAATAAACCTAACAAAATATTGTATTTTTTGCTTGCTGTGCTTTTATCTAATCTTATGAGATTTTTTTTTTTTTTATCACTTTGATGGGTGTAAGGTACTGTACTTAGTGATTAGAGCTGTTTCACAATGACATTTGGAGCACATTGTAATCAGCAAAAAGATCCTTCTGGTTTGTAGCTTTCCTTTGAAGGCCTGTCACAGCACAAGGATATTTTGTCTATTCCATCTTCATACTATTTTCTCCTGGCTTTCATCTCTTCTGTAAACCACAAAACATAATAGTAAATGGCTTAACCAAATGGACATAAATGTTACTACCATTATTTTCCTTTTGAAGACCAAACTATCACAGCGGGGCTGCTAAATGAAGCCCAGTGATGTAATAACATGCGTAGCTGTATACAGAATAGGCAACTGTGAAAAGGATATGGGAAAAACATGATGACAAGTATCAGGATAATAAGTGGAACAGAATATGAAAGGTTGGCTGTCAATCTGTTCTGATCAGAGCTGTACCATGTTTTAACTGTCAGCAGCAAAACTTGAACTGAATAGACTTTAAAGGAAGTGAAACCCTACAAAGGACGTAAAGAGTTATCCAAAGGTTGCAATGTTATTTGTTTTCTGGGGAAGTCTATGTTGAGCAACTTTCTTGTTTGGTTTGTTTGTTGGGGTTTTTTAAATAATTGAAACAAAATGCAGCCCAAGAGAAGAAGGATTTCCATTACAGAGCAAGAAAACAAACCCATACACATAGTGAATAGTTGTACCAATACACAGTAAACTGTGAAATCCCCTTTAAATTATAAGTACCCTAGTAATTCCCTTGGAAACTAATCTAGTGCGTGTGAAGTAAAAGAGCTATTGTTTGATGCTTTGTTTAAAAAGAACATTAATTAAAACTAGTTCAACGCCAACATTTTCGATAGCTTTATGTATATAATGGTATTTTTGTGAAATGAACTTCTTTCCTGTGGAAAACAAGGTAAGGTTCTGTTTTTTTTTTTTGCTTTCTTACCAAAGGGATCATATTATTGTTTCATTAGTGCTGTGTTGTTTATTTAAGCTCTTTGACAAAATGTATTTATGCATGTTTTTAAGGAAAGAATAGAAACAAAACTTAACAACTGATTAATAATATGCAGCATTGTAGTATGTCAAAGAACTGGGAAAAAATATATTATTTTCAGCTGTTGAAACTGCAAAGGAAATGCACTTTAGCTTGAGACTTTACTTTCATGAGCATGCTTAAGTCATAGGCCTTTCAAAAAGCTGTCTTTGACATTTCAGAAAAAGGAAGAAAAATTGTAAAAGGGCAGGCAAGGTCTACCAATGCCAGACTCCAAATACATATAGAAATTGCTGTTGTGTGTACAGACTTTAAACTGTTTTCTAATTCCAATTGAATTCACTAAATTCAATTTTCTTAAGCTGGATTTCTCTGATCCTACCCCAAAATTGAATTCACAGAGTTGGTGGAAGAAATTATTATGTTGGCCTGCTGCTTTTGTCCAACAGTTTAGACTGTGTCCAGGGTACACTACAAGATGTTATCCAGAGATATGAGACAATATAAGCCAATTTTTGCCTTTGATTCAGCTGAAAAATTCTTTTAAGTTCTGGGGTTCTCACTCTGCACCAAAATTATCTCACTACTATAGTAAAGGACATTTTGAATTACTGTTTCTTTGTAACAGAACTTCTTAACTTCATATATTATAAACCCTGAAATACTAATTTATCCAGAGACAAAGCTCATGCGAGATATTCTTTAGCTTGAAGATTCAGATCCTCACCTAAAAAAAGTGGGAGGAAAAAATGTCAACTCTCTCTGCAAATTGTATCTGCTGATTCACAAAAACATGAAAAACTGCCACCATAAATGATAGAAGTGTCTTTATTTCCCAGTATTCTCTTTTTTGTTCTCTCATCAAAAGTCCATATGCTCAATACCAATACATAGTTTTGATGAGAAATGTAAACTTAAAACAGGATGAAAACTTGACTCAAATTTGTCTGCCGGCAAGTTTCTGTATTCCAAATAAGTAAGAGCAACACCATACTTTTTCAGAAATCAGTATGCTATTCCTTTTCCTGTTCTCCCATAACTAATGTTAATGTATCCCATAACTAACCCTAACTAATAACCAATATGGATGATATGCAAAATTCCATGTGGAGAATTATGGTGTGACTCTTGGGGGTGTTTCTGTGCAGGGCTAAGAGTTGGACTCGATGACCTTTGTGAGTTCCTTCCAACATGACATACGCTGTGTTTCTGTGAACTCCTCACTCAAAAAAACCATACCAAAAAACCCCCAAACAAACAAAAAAACCCAAACCAAACCCCTCACAAACCAACCCCCCACAGCCCCCCCCCCCCCGCCAGAAGAATGACATTCAGTAAGTCCTTTCTAATTAATTTCAGATATGTAACTGAAAGATAAGTTACTCTTTCAACCTCACCATTAAGAGATATTGGATGAAATCAGTACTGAGTGTTGATCTTATTTAGGAGTGTGATTCTTAGTATGCCAAATAATATGATGGTTTCAACATTTGGACTAGTCAGTCATATACAGTCTTTCAATTACAATAAAGCAGTCCATTAAAAATAGTTAATTTACTTGAGTTTGGTGTATTTTTGGATTTAAAGTACAGATTTGGAATTCTTAACTAATTCTTCTCCTTTAAATTCATAATTCAATTTCAAAAATGCTTGTGTTTTTATTGCATTTACCATCAGATTTATGGTATAACTAAGTACTTTTAAAGGGTCAGTTTATTACATTTCCAATCTAGTTCAAATGCTGAGCATATCCAGAGATAATAACAGCTGATATCTGTCTTGAATACATGTGCTTTAAATATATAAAGTCCTCTAAATAGTAAAAAATGGCAAGACAGATTTTGTGAATGAGGTCAGTTATTGTACATGTGCATTTGTAAGTATCTGTTCTTAAAGTATGAAATATACTTAAGACAAAACAATCCAGAGAAACAATTGAAGACAAGACATACACTCAAATATTGTTATCTCTATTGTTAGGAAAGACTTCTGCCACAGCACACGGAGGACAGAGAGGGAGGATCATCCAGACTACGTATCGTGGAAAAAGAAACCCCTAGAAACAAGACCAGCACTGTGACAACTTCCAAAGGACCAGAGACTTCATAATTCAGCATTACCTGCGCCTTTTAATGTACAGGTTTTCCCCTGTTTAGGTTGCACTCCCTAGAATCCCCAGCACCCATGCGACTTTCTAAGGAAGAGAGACCTCTTCCCTTCTTCCTGGGTATCCAGCCCCGCCCCCCTCCTGATCTTATTGGATGTATCCTGGGTTCCAACTGGGTTTTGGTCCTCCTGTTCCCTTATTGGGCCCTGTGCCCCCAAACCACACCACATCCCCTGAACCCTTACCCTATCACATCCTACCTCCCAAACCCCACCCCATAAGGGTTGAAATACCTTTGGGACACATAATTAAAGTTTTTTTCTAGGACCTGACTACCTCAGAGTGCTGCATCACTTTACTCCTGACCACGTGGGGATTTTGCAATCCCCTCCAGACCCCGAGAGGCCAGGGGAAAATAGAGGAGCTGGTTCCCCTCCCTGTGGCAGAGAATGTGCAGTATCAGAAATGGGAAAAATCATGTCAGAGATGGGTCTCTGAAGAAAAAGAGGAAACTAGCCAAAATGCTTTAACAACTGAAGCTTTTACTGTGTTATAAAATGGATTCGTTGGGTTTTTTTATTTAGTCATCCTTCTTCTTCCCAAAAAAAACCCTTGAAGCACCCCTTATCTATGTAGCTAAGCACCGAGGAATTCGTCCTTGAAGGTGTCTGTTTAAGTTTCTCTATTGGCCCATAGTTAACCCTTTCCCATTGGTCATTTACCCCTTGATTTCTATTGGTAGTAATTTGGATTCCCCTAAACCTATATATACACCCCAGCTATGTTAATAAGCTCTCTCTCTGCTTCCCCTTCTGTAGTCTCCGTGTGTGTCTCTCTGGGGCATCTCGGGGGCCTTGAGCAGGGGCGCGAAAGGGGGAGCGTCTCCCCTCAGCTGTCGCACCTCACAGCTGTTACTCTATGTTATTCCTTCGTCTGAGTCTTAATTGTCATAGTTTAAGATGGCACAATGAACAGTATAATAATTATTTTGTGTTACTGGAAAGTGGTGAATTAGGAGTCCTTGTTTTAAAATTTCATATATCCCTTGTAAATTTTTGTGTCAAAAATGGCCAGCAGTCAATACACAGTTAGTTAAATACATTTCATAGGTGCATTTGAAACTTGAAATAGATCTGCACTATGAAAAGCCAACTTAAAAGCATTTCTTTTTGTGTCCTTACATAGAGTTTCAATAACAAATTCTAGAAGTTCTGTTACCCCTGGTGAAAAATGGCAATAATAAAAGACAGTGACATATAGGCTGAGTAGTACTACTGAGTAAAAAACCCTAAACCTGTGTATGAATACATGGTCATCAAAGAATAACATTCCTTCTAAAATATTAGTAAGCTTGTCATTGCTCTGGTCAATGTATCTTTCAGGATGTAGCAGGGAATGGCTTCAGCAGATAAACTGTTGAGCTGATTGTGAACTTTCACTTATAGATTTCTGGCTTTTAAAGATAAAAGAGGTCTCCTTGTCCATGCCTACATACTCTCTCTGTGCTTATTACAGCTGAAGTGAATGAAAAGATTTTGCTCCTTCTCATGACACTTATTCCTGCAACCACTGAATGCAATGGTGGTTGTTACTATTGACTCTGTTAGCATATAGACTCAGCTCTTCAGATCCATAGAAAACTAAGAGTGTTCCCAACCATGCCATTTTGTGCAAACTCATCCAGCTTCTGATCCCCAGTTTCATTTTTCCTTTTGAACCCCCAAACTATTTTTTTTTCAGTTGTAAGCTATTATACCACATCACTCACATTAAATTTTCTTCCAAAACTGTGCTTAAAGTTTACTTGATCTATCCTCTGCTCTCCGCATATAAACCAATTTTATCTGCATGTTCTCTGTGTTTAAGAAGTCTTATGTGTACATGAAAATTAGGGTACTAAAGAGGTAATTGGAATTTTCTGGCATGCAGTCTTCTAGTCTGTATCTACAAAGGCTCACAGATGATTATAGTAACAAACATTCTAGACTCAATTAAAACTAATCTATTAAAAACATTTTTCTTGGTTATAGATCTAATAATATATTTATGTGTAGTACTTGAAGAAATCCAAGCCACTCACTGCTCATAATAGTTACATTTATTGTGGGAATTCTGACCCTAAGTATAAGATATACTACAACTAAAATGAACAGGAAGTGACACAAGCTAGGAAACACTGAGATATTAACGTCTATTGTTATAGCTGGGGAAAAACTGATTATAGGTCAGAACAAATTCTATGGTTCTGATCAAGCAACTATTCAACAAAGACAAATTCTGTTGAAGTCACTGTGGGAGTTTTATATTCTGAAAGACTTCAATATGGTTCTTTTGAATTTGCCTTTCTTTCTTAACATTTCTTTTGCTGAGGTTATCCTACTGGTTTCAAGTGCCTCTATAACATTCAACATAATCAAATTGTAAGCAGCAAGACCAGGAAATAAACAATGAGATACCTCATATAAAAATTCACCAAATTCATACCTTACATTACATGCATCAGTCTAAAGATTACTTTTTCTTATTATTCTTAATTATGTCCATTAACTAAACATTTCATAAAAAATAATTAGGACTCTATGGAGTGTAACAAAGCTGATCTTTGTGTGTGCACCTTGGGGACTAGGAACTAACACTAAAGGCTCCTCACAGAGTCAAGAAGAAGATAAAAATAACAGTCTCTCTTTTGGTTCAGGAAATTGCTCAATAAAAAGTCACTATTTATAGCTACAGAGATGTACAAAAAGATATATTCACTTAAAAGTAAACAGGTAAAGACAACGCTAAAAAGCCATTGAGAGGTAATTATTAATCAGAAATCAATGAAGACAAATGGTGCGTTGGACCTTCCACAAAACAGACTAGAAGTGCCTGCTACAGTGTCTGCTCATCTCAGGTTTCACAGAATAACAAAGTTTCCATTGGCCTGTATTACAGCTGATAGTGGGTTCAAAATCCAGTGACAGCATTTTTCATTTCTCTCTGCAGTGAGTATTTGAATCAGCATAATGAAGAAGAAGTTGCTTTGTATCACTCTGATGTTTATGTTTAAACAAGCTTCTAGAAGGTTGGGGCTGTGTAAACCACCTCAAGAAACTCCATCTTAGTTTCTCTTTTCTCTGGGTCAGTACAATGCCCAAAATGGAATGAGGCATCCTGTGGAGCTTGTGGAAGGGATTCCCATGATGAGACTTGGCAGAAGCCACTTGCCAAGATACTCGGTCTACATCATACGGTGGCACATCTGAAATGTTCATGAAAAGGATATTACATGTTTAAGTTGTCTAATCGTACCTGCAGTGATTGTGCTGCTGCTGGTACTTATCTCTGTATTGAAAGCTTTATCTTAATAATTGTACTAAGATGGGTGAAGTTAAGTGATATTGATAACTAATCTTCATTTCCTTTTACTAAATGTGTGCAAAAATTTATCTTTACAGAATGTCATGATCATAAATTCACTAATGTCTTTCAGATTTTTTTTTATGTACCATTAATAACTAAAAATGTGTTTAATAGAATTTTCATTATTCTCAAGTTTACCATACGATTTCAGTATTGTCTATCCTGAATTTCCACTACTTAAACTTGAATGTGTATTTTATAAACAACTTAATACTTTATTAAAATTCTTTCACTAAAAATTACTGTCTTCAAACATTATGACATCACCATCTATATCATCTCATGGTAGTCCACAGGATTAAAAAGGTGTAACTCAGGCAAAACTTGACATAAAATAAAAATCCAAAATCTAGTGGTTTGGTTCTTTTTTTTTTTTTTTTTTTTCTTTCCCCTCTAATGGAAAAAATCTCACTGAAATCAGTGAGGATTGATTTGAGATTATACAAATAATGGCAAGCACATTTTGTTCCACTGATAAACTAGACACTAGCGTCACAACCTCCAGACAAGGAAAAAAAACCTGGGTATTGTTATTGTCCAAATCACAGTCTGATATTCCTGTACTCTGGTTATTCAAGGAAATAAAGTTCTTCCCTATGAGGCATTCTGTACAAAAGGACATAAGCAGTGAGTTGCATGGGGGTATGCTTAGATTATTTTCTCATTGCCTGCTTACTTGGTTCAAAAAAGCTGCACTTCAGTCTGTGGTTTTCCCACCTTCTCACACTATGTTTAGTTATTGAGCAGCCTTTAAAGATTGAAGGTACCTTAAAACAGGTAGCTGATTAATCTACGCCATTCAATCTTTCATCAGAAATATTAGTTAACAAAAATTGTTTCAGATAATGGGGAAAAAAAGTCTATTAATTGTCAAAAAAGGTATAAGAGTAGGGGTAAAATTCTGCTTCTGTTGGTAGATCAGTCTTTGAATGTATGAAAGGCAGATACATACACATGTACCTGTACTTGATTGTAGACAGTCCATACATAGTTGATCAATGATAACAGTACAAGTTGCTGTTTATTTACTGCATCAGTATCCATCACATAAAATTATTATATATGCATCTATCATTTGATATATTAGAAATAAAGTCATTGTAATAGAATTTTGTCATAAGATCAATAACTTGGAAAATAGATTTGTTGGCTTCCCCTCAATATTTACAGTGTTTGGTAAAGAGGAGACCATTATCTTTTGACAATGTTCTGTGGTGGTGACAATATCTCTTAATTTAAGATCAAGTACAGTATATGTCCTTTAGTTCCTTTATTATTTATAGATTTTTACATTAAATTACTTTGAGAAGGTTCGGTGAAACACAAGGTACAATGAAACACCATTTGTTTCAGTCCTTCTTTAGTTTGTGCAAACCTGACTGGTCACACATTTACACTAAATTGTTTCCTGCTTTGGCTTATCTCTACTGCACTGAAAATGTAATATTACACAAATGCAATACCATGTATTTATTAAACCTGTACCAAATCTGCTGCCTGTCCTTAGCTGATATGTTGAATGGATGTAGAAGTCAGAGGCATAAGAAGTTCATTTTTTTTTTTTTATTTATTTAACCAAACACCAATATAGCTTTTCTCACTGATCACTGACATAGATGAGAGAACACTCTATATCTGTGAATATTTTTCATGGGCACAGCTTTTAGATAAAACCTATGGATTTTAGACCATTTGGGTGGATTTTATTCCCTCCATACTGGTGTTTTAGTTGTGTAAAACAATTACATGCACTCATACTGGAAATGAAGACATAACTATAAACTAAAAATCATTTGTGGGTTTTTTTTCCTCACTATATCAGTAATCAAATGTCAACATTAACATTCATATCCATTGACTATTGATAAAACAAGTGGTAAAACACTGTTGAATTTCAGATCTACTTGGGAAAAGCTCCAGTGACTGGTGAGTGCTTGGTTTGTCTCTGTCCTGGAAAAGAGATGATAGAAAATTCAGTAACAAGAACTAAATGCTTCTTACACATGTGCTTCAACTTCTGAGTACACTACCACCAACCTTAGAATAGGAAAGAAGAGATAGAAAAAAATCCAAGGCCTAAACTGTTTTTGATGACTCTGAGACTGTCAGGAGACTCTAACTCCCTGCTTTCTATGAAACCTAGGCCAAATAGAAAGAAATTCTGGAATTGCAGGCTACACAATACACAAATAAATAACTACAAATATCATACACTAACTAAAAGCTGAAATGAATCATTATTCTTCATTGAAGTCATTGTTACTATGCTGATTAAAGATTTATTCATATACTGGGTAAAATTATGTGATCACAGTTTTACAGGATATTGCAATAGATAATTCTGGTTTTCCTTGGCTTTCAGTATCAATTAGTCTTATTTTACCAACCCTTGAGTAGGTTTGTGCCTGTTCTTTACAGGGTAGCTGTCGAAATGTTTCAAAAGTGATGGTAAGGTGAAGATTACCAAACACTATTCCAAAGAGACTAATTTTTCATCTTTTTGATGGAGTACTAAAAGAATAGAGGATTTGTTTTGTGGATGTCTCATCCCTTGTGTGATAACAGTAGTAGAGGCTTAAGATAAAATTTCTTCCACGTTCATTACAGTTTGTTCCGTTGCATCTAATGAAACTGTTAATGTCATTAATATGGATAGAAAATAATAGGAATGAAAGCAGAGCAACACATTATGACTGGTAGTTGCAGCACTTACTGTACCAAAATCATATCTATATTGACCCAAAAGAGCATTTCTGTGCTATTTATAAATTCTGAGAAAATACTACACACTTTGTTAATTCAAATCAGTAAGATATTTTCAGTCTAATATGTACTTAAATATGTGTTTGTTGTTAAATCTGAACAGAAAACTGATTGGAGTGTTTAGGGTGTTTTTCAACTGAAAGATGTGCCTCAACCAATCAGCAAGAATGTAAAAGGCTTTTAGGAATCAATACTACATGTGAAAACTGGGAAATTTGAGCTACCTTTTAATAGGTCACATTTCAACAATTAAATATTGATTTTTTAAAAAAAATGTTCAGTCACAATTAGGACCCTACATGGGTAAATTTTGAAAATTTGCCTACTTTTCCTAATACTGTAATTGGAGCTCATATGTTTTTTTGCTATAATTTTCAGACACAGTGATACAGAATCATGGTGAATGACTTCGGCAATCCCTTAGGGGTTTTTCCGTTGTTTTACCTAGTAAAGTAGTGTGGTAAATATATGTGGTAGTTTAACACCAGCTGGGAACTAAACTTCAAATAAGCTACTCTTCTTTCCCTCCTCGGCTCTTTGAGAAAGGGATGGAAGGGGAGACTATGGGTTGAGATAACAATTTACTGGAAACAAACAGCAATGGAAGAAGAAATACACAGTTACAATGTCAACAGTATTAATGACAGAATTACGCAAAAGAGAAGGTGCTTTACACACAAAAGGTGTTCACCACCTTGACTCAGTGCCACGTCACCCCTGAGACAATAGTAAGATGGTGGATGTTCCTGAAGATCAGCAGTGACAGACAGTTATTCCTGAGACAAAGACAAGACAGCAGACTCTCTGCATCTGATGTTCCCCATCCCCAAGCCTCAGACAATGAAAATCAACGACGGACAAACCCACTAAAGGCTGGTCTCTCTGCATTGCACTGCTGGCCTTCCAGACTGCTCCACTCCACTAGTTTGACTTCACATGGTGCTACCCTTCCCAGACTGCTCCACTCCACTCAGCTGCGCTTGGCTCCTCTCAACTTGGTTTGCCTCCTCCCTGCAGCTGCTTCTGGCACTGGCACCGTGGTGCATGCACTCTGCTGGGATCAGCTGTGTTCACCTCTTGGAGTTGCACTCTTCCTGAGGGATGGGAAGCAAGGGGCAGCAGCGAGAGAGGAACAGAACAGGCAGCACAGGTCTCTGTAGCTTCCCTGAAGAAGAAATAGAACAAAATGGCATCCTTTCAGTGTGCATTTGTTTTTCTCCCTGAAGTCACATCTCACAGCAATGATGTGAGCAGTATAGGACAGCAAAGCTAGCCATGCCCACATCTGTGGGAAAAGCCAGAACCATGTTAAAAAGAAAACAAAAAAAAAAAAACAAGCAAAAAAAAAAAAAAAACCAAAAAAAAAAGAAAAGAAAAGAAAAAGGAAGCTATATTATGGTATCTCAAAAACAGTAATTGTTCTCTAAGAAGCCTTTACCAAAACTTTCACTGACAGCAGTGAGTACCCGTATGGATACTGCCAATATAAAATATTAATGAAACTGGTAAAAAATCATTTATGGTCATGAATACACTGTGTAATGTAGCATAGTGTGGGAAATCCCCTAACCAGCTCTCAGTAAGCTTAAACCCCTATCTGAAGTGACACACTGTCAAATAGGAAGATGCTAGCTCAGATCCTGAAACAGCATTGAAGTGTCAGCTTACAGAGCACCATAAGAAATTATCTCATGGAATTGGCTTGCTGCAGCTCTACTAAAACAACTATACTGATTATAGGTCTGCAGTTTATTCTTTCCCTGACATACTGGGAAAAGTCTACACCACTTGCCGCATAGACCATAGGACTTGCCATAAGATCAGCATTAGACATTAAGAAAAAAAAATAAAATTATACCATTGCAAAAAAAAAAAAAAAAAATATACTCCTCATTCAGAATCCAGCACAATTGCTTAACAACATGATAAAGTAGTTAACATCGTATGGTGGCAACATATAAAATTGCTGAAAAAAAAATTACCTCATAACCTGCAGCTTTTGGTCTCCTGATAATGCTTAAGCTTAAAAGAAATAAACTAATCACATAATTACTCTCACATTATACAGTTGTTCCCACATAAAGTAGCTGGCACTCAACTAACTAATCAGGTGTGATTACAACTGCAGTATTTGTGAATACTTAAAAAAGGAAATCTTCACATAAATCTGAGGAAATGAAATGCGATATGACTATGGCAAAGAAAAAAGCATGCAATAAACAAATCATAATGACAAGCAACAAGTCTGAAAGTTAATGTTTAGATTCTAGGATAGAGTGGTGTAAACAATGGATTCATTTAAAATGTAGTGCTCAGGCCAAATTAAAGACCTGTAAAATAAAGAAAGTGGCCAGGAGAACTGAAATTGATCTGTATCAGGGTTTGAACCATCAAAAATCAGAAAGAAATACAAAAATATGTATTTTAAACATCCCCCAGCTACTCAATATAAGAGTCAGTTCAATTTTTTGACTCTTTTTTTTTCAGTTTTGGATACCTGACATTCTTGTAAGGTAAATAAAATACAGTTTCTACAATATTTGTTACAGAATTTTGAAAATAAAATATTCCAACATGTTTTGAAATCCTGAACACCAATATCACTAATATTTTGACTGAAATTATTGCTTGAATTCTAATCAACTGTAGTAATAATTTTGATTTTTAATTCATTCCACCTAGTATGCTGAAGAAAATGTAAGTTTCCTAATAACAATACAAAGCTCAAAACGCTACTGATAGTTCTAATATCTATTCTACAGACATTACAACGGTATATTAACAGCCTGATCTCTGTCTCTGGTTCATTTCATGTTTTCATCCTTGTATAAAAAAATCTGTTTAAGCAAAGCACACAAGTGTACACAATCTGACTACTCTCCCTACAGCCCCTCATAACCCCCATCTTCAAATGCCATTTGACCTTAAGGTCTGTAGGTTAAGCAAGATTTCTTTGAAGGTAATAGTATTTCTGAAGAGGTACTGTTTCTCAGAACTGATTCTAACCAATGATGTTTTTAAATATGCAACATACATTTATTTTATTTGAATATTTGCATAAACTGGAAAACCACCACCTTGTTTCAGAAGTAACTTGAAAGCACCTGTACCTTTAGTTACCTGGATATTTATTATTAATAGCTATCCAGTGGATCTGTGTTAAGGTTCATTCAGCATCAAAATATCAAGATATTACTAATATGTACCCAAGCATATGCAAGCATTCAAAATATTCAGGAAATTCAGACCAAAAATAACAAAAGAAGATGAGAAATGCAGTGGTAAAATCTGTAATGTTATGACTTTTAAAATGTTTATTTTACTGAGTATTATGCAAAAAAATAAAATCTTTCTAGCATGTTCCTTCAATCCAAAGGAGTATGATACAGTCATGAGGGATATGGAGTGTAATTTTAACGTGAGCAGTTTCCCTTGTACATGAGAGCCAGCCATAAGTAAAAGAAAATACTTTAGGTTCATGTAAAATATTTATAATATTTTTATCTTTTTATAATATTGTAAATATTTTAATAATATTCATATTTTCCTGCCTAATTCTCACAAAAGCAAACTACTTAAAATTTATTGGCGGGGGGGGGGAGTCTATTTTTTTGTTTTGTTTTTTTGTTTTGTTTTTTTTTTTTTTGTTTGTTTGTTTGTTTTTGTTTTTGTTTTTTTTTGTTTTTAATAGTATTATATAAAGAAAGGAATCAACAGAAAACCTTAAAAGTCTGAAGTTTAAAGCATAAAAGATACAGTACTTTGTTTTCTTGCCTTTTTTTTTTTTTTTTTTTAAAGGAACTTTATGGAATTCCACAAAGAATGAAAATGCAAGTCTTAGCCAGTAAACTTTATTAGTAAACTAGATCCACTAGTTTACAGAACTGAAAATCAGTGCAATATTATTTAAAAATTAATAATATTAAAATCAATCTCAGTATTTAGATTATTTTCAGCTTTATATAAATCTACACATGTATAGCATAATAAATGTTAATTGCAACAACAGCAATAAAAACTTTTTGTTTGTGATTGGAGTAAGTGTTTTCTCACTACTATATGACAAACTCAACTTAATGTTCATGGATAAGCAAAAGGAGATTTAATGTACTTCCTGGTGAATAATAGTGAGAAGTTTTTTCACTTCTGTGTCTGATCCATAACAGGAAAGTTTATTTTTTTTATTTTTTTATTTTCCTCAGTTCAGTCACAGGTAAGCAAACAGTAAAAAACTATGTCATAGCATTATTAATCTGATCTTAATTGACATAGAGTGCTGACTAATAAAATTAATGATAATTTTCCACCTGAAATCATAACTTTATATTTTTCAAATATACTGTCTAAATTGTCCTAACTTCAGACAAAATTTTAAACTCTTCAGTTTACCAACAGCTGTACTGAATTCGTTCTGCTTAAAAAAGTTAAGATCATTTTAGGTCCTAATTACCCCTCTGAAAAGATAAAACATGAGGATGGAATTAATCTGATGGAATTCAACCAGAAGATTAATCTGGAGGCTAGGAAATGTTGAACCTCCAACCTTCCTCTTTCAACCCTTCAAATAATTTAATAATAAACTCACAGTTATGACATTAAAAAAAAAAAAAAAGTCTTTGATGTCTGTTAGATTATATGTAGTTTGTAAAACAGTGGACTGCTTTTTTTTTAAAAAAAAAATTCTTACAGTCCTGAGTTGTTAGAAAATATTTGATATAATTATTTTAAACATTTCACAGCTATTCATGGTTCGTCACTGTGAAAGAGAGGTCTTCTAAAGTGCCTCTGTTATAAATGTTCACTCTGGGATTGCTATTCTCTGGAAAACTCCAACTCCCACAGACGTGGAGGCAAAGTTAGCCAAAATGAGTTCATTTTTCAAATTAATTCAAACAACTTATGTTTCTGAAGCTGTCTTAGAAAACCACAGGGCAAAATTTATAGAGTGAGCAGCTTCTGAGGAGAGAGGGAGGCAGTTTGTTATTTACTGAAATTTCCTAGCAGGACCAGCACATTTTCCAGAATCAGTGCTTTTCAATGGAAGGGGAAAACAATGATCATTAACCTTTCTACCTCTTATTGTGCATTTATTAATTTGGAAGGCCCTTTACACTTTTGTCAAGTGGATCCTACATATTCTAAACAATCTTTGATACTCAGAAAGGGATCCATGATTGTAAAAACAAATTCCTGCTATCAACACCAGTCCAACAAACTGATGTCGACCCACAGGATTTGTCCATTCCTTCTCAAGCCTTTCCACTTCAGTATCAGGATCAAAGGGAAAAAATGCATGGTCCCTATGTCTTCAACAATTTACCCTATGTGTCAGACAGAGGGAAGACAGGAAAGCATCCTACTTTTTCCAAGAAGAATAAGAACTGGATTTGAAACTTTATTGTCTGAAAATTCAATGCATTTTCATATCTTCCATTAAAAACAGAGCCAATCATGGGATCTGGCACCAGAAAACCAATTCTTCAATTGTCAGCAACTGTGGTCTTCTTGTCTGATATTTTTTCAGATCTCATTCTTTGCTCATGACTCTCACTTTCACCTATGGTACTTCAGAGCCTCTTGGTCAGGCCCAAAGTTTCAATGCCCCACAGAATAAAAATGGCCTAAAATAAAGTTTGCAGTTCTGTGCGCTTATTCTAGTGAGAAGCCTATTATATAAATAACTGGTCTGCCTCTTTATCCATAAGGGTGATGCAGAAACAATCTTGACAGTTTCTGTATCTGCATATTAGGCAAATTGAAAAGTAGGTGTTGTCATGTATTTATTTGAAGATTGATTCTACTTAGGCTGAATTTTTAGAACTCGTGTCCAGCTTAAGGAGACTAGATCTTCACCCAGCTCTTCCTATGTGTCACTGTTTTCCAGGATGGAATGTTTCACTGTGTAAATAGTATTTAATTTATTTACATCTAAGTACATGACTTGCTATTCTGCTGGTGACTTCCCTATCTGTCTGGTATTGACCCAGATATTGTTTTATTTTGTTCAGCTTGTCAAATAACTTGGTAGAGTAATACATCCTCTTTGTTATTTACTGCTCTCTCAATTTCCAAGTCATCTACAAAATTCATCAGTAATGTTTTTATGATTTCTTTTTGATGAACAAGTGTTCCATAGCATGAGGAAAAGAGCTGAACTGAATGAGACCTCACAGAAAATAAGAACACCAGTATTTTTAATTTGGGGGCATTTTTAGAAACAATAATGCAAAAGACATGTTTTTCCTTGCATGGCATATCTTAAAAAAATAAATAATTAATTGGTTTTGGGTTTGGGTTTTTTTTTTTTTTAAAAAATTATTTGTATCTAAATAAAATTACTGAAAGAAATTAGAAAACAATGACTGTAAGTATTTCTTGTTGAAATCATTACTACATGTTTGTAGTAGCTCACACAGTGCATTAATTAAACTTTCCATAGTTTGTTTATTTTAAAGTAAGAAAGCAAGCATGTGTGCATGGGAAAGAGAAGAACAAAGCAGAATTTTAAAGTATGATTTTTTAGTTGCTTAAGGATTAAGTACCTCAGTTTTGAGGGTTTTTTTATTCTTAAATGAAAAATTGATACATATGTTTTGAGCAATATTTCACAGTTTGCTTGTATTACAGATACTATTAACCTAAAAAAGACAAGTAGAATTTAAAAATCTCAAGCGCGGCTTTTTAACAGCCAAATAGAAATATAAAAATTAAGTATACCATTAGTAAGCCAGAAGGTGGATACAAACTTGCCTCCATGTAATGAACCAGATTTTATACAGAAAACAGATACTTCCCTCCACCAAAATCATGAGTTCATAGATAAGCATCTAATTGTGAAAAAGAACGAAATATTAAAAATATTTCCTCAGAATCATATTAACTTAATTGAATGATTATTTATGTCAACCATATAACTTATTTCTTTCTAATAATTACAATGAATAGATCTTAAAAGTTAAGATGCCAGATTCAGGAAACTGAAATATGGCCTTAGACATAACTGAATAGGGAATGAGACGATAAAAAAACCCAAGCATACATTTTGTCAGGGAACTTATTAAATATTTAAATGAATTCTAGTGCATATTCAAGTATTCAGAAAGTTATCGGAAAGTGATGACAATCTTGTGACTTTCATCACACCCAAACTATTTTCAAACCAGCAAAAATGAAACAGTAGAATTTTACCACCAGACAGACAATTATGGGAAATAATAGACCTCTCTACTTTCTGACTTCTCTACTACTTCCTGTTGGTAGGACTCAGTTTGATTTCCTACTCAGTTATGTCTAAGGCTATATTTCATGCACCTGAATACTCATACATTGACAAAACATGAAAGCAATCGTTCCTTTAATTTAATTTTTTTAGGCTACCAAATCAGCAGATTTAGAACACCTGAAATAAAAGTTCCTCCAGTATATTTATGCTTAAATTTCCAACTATATTGTTACATGAAGAAGCTTTCAACTTTAAGAGCAATCCATATAACAACTTAGAGCATAGAAACACTTCAACAAAACTTTAGGAATGTTCAATGTCTCCTCTCTTAAAAGTGCCTTCCTAGTCACCTGAAGTTGCATTTGAGTTTTTTTCTGTACCAAAGATCTAAGACAAAGTGCTTTAAATAAAGTGAGCTAAACTCATTTCTAAACTAATTCATTCAAGTCAGCCTGTCAATATTTTAAATTTAGTCAGATAGCAGTACTTTGTACAGAAACGGCTATGCTTTAAAAGGTACACTGTTCTTTTCATTTGTAGCATCGCAATTGCTCTGCAAATGCCAATTCAACACTAATGCTCATGGTATTTAGCTGGGAATTGCTAGGATGTCAGCAGCTCCATTGGTCACATTTGAAATATTTAATATGTAATTAAGGTTTCTCTCAATAGTTAAACCATAAAGTCTGTGCCAACCAATTTTTTTTTCCCCCCATTCAGCTTCCTCTCAGTTTTTCTCTCTATCCACATAGTGATCTCACCTCTGCAAAGTGCCTCACTGAGATACGATTTATTGCATGTGGACATGAGATGTCAGTGAAAAATGCCTGCTAATGAAGTAGAGAACACAACCAGACTACAGCTCATTCTGAAACATCCCAGGCAGGTACAATTCACCAATTGTGTTTGCAGATTAATTTGATTTATACACAGTAAATCTCAGGTATTTTATTTTTTTTTGGTTTACTGCACACAGAAACTTTTACAGTGATTGCACAAGATGTGTGGAGGAGCCTAGAAATGCCATTCTTCTCATTGAAAAAAAAAAAAAATCTGGAGGAAAAAAGCCTATTTGGATATTTAAGTAACATCGATGTTTTATTTTGTCTGAGGTTGAGGGGTTTCATTGATCCATCTGAATGCAGAATGTGATGATGTCAGGGGCAATACTGAAATCTAGAAAAGAATCACTAAACATCAAGTGAAGAAGAGAATAAAACATAAACCTTACATGACACAAAAAGGACTGCTAAAAGGATTGGAATTAACATCCAACATAAATGAAAGAAATAAACTATTAAAAAACAAAACCAAAAACAAACAAACAAACAAAACACAAAAAAACCCACAAAAAATCCCAAACAAAACAAAAAACAAACAAAAAAAGGAAGAAAGTAGACTTTGTTAGAGTCCAATGACCTACACTATGTTGAGTTAAAATAGCAATTTCTTATTGAGAATAAGGAGTGTTGGTAGAAAAAGAAATTTATTTGCTTTTGCTAGAAGTTAAGGGATTTTTGAGACCAGAATTTTTTTTATCAGTTAAACTACATTCCCGCTGCCCCACTTTCAAGTACAACCTGTGTGAAACTAAGCGATTTATGAATTTTAAAAAACAAAGATTGACCATAAAAGTATTATGGAATATTAGTAGATATTAGTGGATCCCTTATAATAGGGCTATTAAAACACTGTAATAGGACAGGGTTATGCTTGGAAAAAAATAGATGAAAATACTAAGAAAAATGGCAAGGAAATCCTCCCAAATTCTTTAATCTATTGCACAGAACTTCCAGTGACTCTTCAGGCCACAAAAACTGACACTGTTTTCCCCATCCAAATGTGTTTTAGAAGATAGAATAGCTTATTCTGCCTCAGTCTTGTGGCCACAACTGCTATCGACCTGTTTATGAGCTATGGTAATAGCCTACAGTGACCATGAGCTTGGCTTCTTAAGTGACTCTGAGATGTTTCAGCTCAGTCTTTCACTAACTCCAGAGGGTGTTTTTGCTGTCCTTTTGGGTGCTACTCATGGGTTAGCTGTCAGCAGGCAATTTCAGCTTCCAAATTCCAGTCCTTCTTTTCCATGCTGAGCATTTGTGACCAGTTATTTTCACCCTTTTTTTTCTCATCATCCCAGACAATCTGATCTCCACTGAGCTGGACAGTAAATTCTCTGTATGTCCCAAAAAGCTCATTTCATTACAGATGATGTCAGAGTGGCAATTCTCCACTGCTCATAGAAATTTTTTAAACTGAGTTTGCTAGATACCTGCATTATGTTACTGTCAAATGTATCTATAATATCTAAAATACTATCTGAAAGGTAAAATGAATGTCTCTCCTTCACTAAGACTGTGTACCCTGTGTGAAATTTAAGACTGAAGCAATTTGGTATACAAGTTATAAATCCCTGAAAAGCATGGTTTATGATGAAAACTTTGACAAACCTAACTATAACTGCACAAACATATCACTAGCATGAGAAAAATTGATGCTTTTCCAATAACAAAATGTGTTATTGCACTTGTAAATTTACATTCTCCATCTGTATAGGGAATTAATATAATAAATTATAAAGAATTATTATATGTTGAAAATGTTGGGGAATATGATCATAATGTTTATATTTTATGCCAACAAATGTGAATATATATAAAGAGAGTGAGAACAACAAAACATAAAAAGTATTATCTTTGATGAATTTTTAAATTAATTAGAGTAGAAAGGGTTTATAGTTAATTAGAGTAGAAAGGGTTAACCTTACCTTAAAATTAATGTCACATGCAAAATTAAAAAACAAAACAAAACCAAAAAAAAAAAAAAAAGGCAAAAACCCCTAACCCCCCCCCCCAAAAAAAACAAACCCCTCCTTCAATAACAAAATCTTTAATTGCTCGTTCCATATATGAAAAGCAATTAACTTCCCAGTTTATTTAAGAAAATAAGTGGTATGTGATCAGTAAGATTGTGCACAAGCCTTCTGCCAAGTATTTAAGTAATCTAATGGATTGCCAAGGCTTTGAATTGGCATCTCCATTAAGAATAATTGTCCTCCTTCTTAAACATTAAAGCGTGTAGAGTATTTGGCATCTTAATTTTTTTTTTTTTTCCTCTTAATGCTCTAGTCCATGAAGTTGCAAAATTAATCTTTTGATTCAGTTTTTTACTTCTTCTTTTCCTGTAGCAAAACTGTGTTTTCTTCAGTACTACTTGCTGAGGCAATTTCCTAAAAGTGAAACAGATCTGTAAAAGAGCTAAGAATATATATTTGAAATATTTCTTCTGTGTTTTCCCAGTGAGGTTTACATCCTCCAAGTTAAAGCAGTTGCTGTATTTGTAACTTGAAATTACTGATTTTAACTTTTTTTTTTTTTTTCCCCTACTGAGTATTTGGTACATTTATACAGATTCTTAAATCTGGAGGCAGCTTCTGCAAAAACATTTGTATTGAAGCAGTTAAGTCTGCAAAAGAGAGACAAAAGGGTTTGATTATCCATTCCAATTAAAAGATTATAATTATGTTAGTAGAAATTCTCTGGTGGATAACAAAAGAATGAGGCCATATTTGCGTCTGCACTAAAGGTTTGGCTTTGTCGGTTTAGTGATGTGGTTATCTATCTTCTATCCCAAATGCTGCCACTTAATATAAAGCAAAAATCTGGAATTTTGTTGAAAATTCTGGGGCCAAAGTCTGCCAGATCATATAAGTGCAAATGTTCCCTTTTCCTTTCCACCATTTCTTTTCTCTTTAAAGAGAAAACATCGAAACACTGAAGGACTGAAGGCTTATTAGGTCTCAACACTACTGTTTGTCTGGAATACTAAAATAATATACTAGCTCAGGCTAAGACTTTGCACAGAGAGAACACCAATCTGTTGGTGAGAAAGGTTTGAAGAAGAAAGCTCCTGGGTCCTGAAGGACAAGTATTTTACTGCAGAAATAACAGACCAACACCTTCTAGGGGCTTTCTAGGTTAGGTGCTCTTCATCAAATTCCTGTGCTGAAAGTTTTCTGCCCTCTGTCACCTCAGACATTCATCAAAGACGGCCTAACTCCCTGCTATAGGAGTGTCCCTGACAAATTGCAGGGTCTTTCAGAGTGCATTTGTGCTACCAGATATCCACTCCCAGGTTCTCCAAACCTGGTTATGATCAAAAGATTTCAGAGACAAAGCTGTTTCCTTCTGCCTCCAAACAGTCACTCTCACCCAAAAGTGAAGCAGCTATTTCAAGACAAACAAGCAGCTTTACTTCTTCCTGTCCAACTTCCAATCTTTTAACAACATATATTGGACTTAGAAACCAAACTAGAAACAGGCATATTAAATACTTCTACCATCTGTCACAATGCAGTTGCAAAAGATTTGCATATTTTGCACTGCCATAACAGTGGTAATGAATGCCTTAGCTTTTAGTAGAAAAAAATTAAAAAAAAATCAATATATCATGGATTGAGTGGCATCGTTTTTTTCCTGTACTTTTTAAAGACTCTATTTGCATTCAATAGTAGAGTGTTAGGGAAAAAAATAATTAAAAAATTACCTAGGCAGTAACACACCATATTTCAGATATTTAATTTCTCAAACTTGGAAGTCTAATTCAGTGGATTAGATTTAATGAATTATCATTGCCCCAGATGAAAGAGGAAAATAGAAAAAATAGAGTTCAAAGTATGTCTTGAGCGTAAACCAACAAAATTAATAGGACATGACTGGTTTTCACATTAACTATATTGTCAGGGCCCTGTTCAAAATTTTATATTTACAGATAGAAAGAAAAGCTTGTAAGGCTGCTTGTCCCAGAGAGAGAAAACCAAAAAAGAAAATTAATTGATATCCTGATTTCTGCACTAGGGAATTCATACAAATAAGGTAGTTTTCCCATTGGCTACCAGAGCACACTGAGTAAGTGATACACAGTCACCAAGGTATTCTTTCTGTCACCATCCAAATGACTTCCAGATAGTTCACTGTATCTCCAAAGACAGTCTTGCTTTGGCATGCACTGGATCATACTAATACCTGAATGATATATATTGCTGGAATCAATACTAGTTTTTCCACAGCTTCCAAGGGCATTAGGAATTATTCAGTAATACGCACATGTGATTCTTCCACTTCCTAAAGTTTTCACATTTTATTTAGCAAATACAAACATAATTGTTCAAGAGTGTAAACTGCCCGTCAACAGAACCACACTTCCAAATTAAAACTTACCTCTGTTGTTTGAAATAATAAGCAATGCTGCCCACCTCCTGACACAAAACTTCCAATGTTTAAGCAACTTGCTTAGATCATGTTAACATTTATCTCATGAATAAATGTGTAACAATATTGTCACTCTCAAAGCTTAATTTTTCCTTAGTTAGAGGAATAGCTGTCTTCTGCTTTCAGAAGTCCTAAAAACTTTAAAAAAAAAAAAAAGTTTCTACTTTTTGCCTTTATATAAGACACACCACTAAGGGCAGTATCCATTCTTATTCATAAAGATAACCATTGACTCTACATCTTGAATTGTATTGTTGCCATAAGGAAGGGGGAAAAAACTTCCAAGACAACTTTATGTGAGTAAAGTAGAGAAGAGTTCTTTTACTTATAGAATTTGGGGGTACAGAATAGAAAGGAGTAAAAGAGTATAAAAGTATAAAAGAGTACAACACATGTTGACAAGTAACAGATAGAAAAGACCGGTGCTAGGTTGAACTC
>JAWWEW010000001.1:59379108-59418144 GCA_035583185.1 Anabacerthia variegaticeps
GGAATGGAAGGTTCTGGAACTGGGGAGGAGATAAGGAAGGGGTTAAGGCGGAGCGCGACATAAAAGGGAAAAAAGGGAAGAAACCGCGACTTAAAAGGGCAAAGCGAGGAGTGACACAGCCCCCCGCCCCTCGCTCGCCCCGTCCCCGCACCCCGCCGAGATGGGAGGGGAGGGTCCCGGACCTGCAGAGACCCGGCAGGCGCGGGACCGGGACGGCAAGGCAGCGGCGAGGCAGCACGGACGCTGAAAGAGCTTTTAAACTCCAGCCTGAGGTCCGCTTTGCACCTGCCGAGTCTAAAGCCGATAAAACCTTTGCTTTAACACGGATTCCTTAGGTTCTGTACTTTTTCCGGTGTTCTGATCCTTCCATTCCGCAAAGTCCTTTGCTGGTTCCCCCGCAAAAGTTGTTAACGGAAAAATAAACAATATTAGGATTGCAACACCATACTCGGTTCTTGAGATGAAGTTGAGCCCAAAGTCCAGCGTGTATAGCAGCAAATTGTTCTCATGATAAACCTGTCCTATTTCTGAAAGTGAATTGCAATGCTGGTAGGTATTATTTAGTAAAGGAAAGCATTATTATTATTATATAAAGGAAAACATTAACATGGCTTTTAATTAGTTAAAATTACTGTTAATGATATAAAGCTTGTAGTTATTATTTATCATTCACATAAGAAGGCCATAGCACAATTAAGGAACAGCATATTTGCATTTTTCCTAGTTTAATGTTATTGTTCTTCCAAGTTATGATAGATGCTGAATGCTAATGAAGTAACAGCCAGTCTAGCAAAAGGCATTAGAGGGTCATTAGGCTAAGCACAACACACTTGACTTAGTTTTTCAGCTGTCAGATGAAAAAGGCTGTTCATGAGTATTTGGGTACCTGCAAGTATAATTTTTTTTCAGCTCTGGACTATGTGCAGGGGTTTTTGCTAGCACAATTTATATGCAAAAGGTGTGCTGTATAACTTTCCAGTGGAACTTAGGCAGAAATTGAGCATAAATGGAGCATAAGTTATTCATGAGTAGAAATTGTAAGATTGTTGACAAAAGTGGATCTATTCTTTTTACAGTTGTTGCCATCCATATGGATGCACTTCAGTCTAGATGCATTTATATTTTACTTTATTCCTTACAATATTTTCATAGGAATGAAATATCTGAAACCTTTGGTGTTAACAGAGGCTTGGAGTGTAAGGAAACTCAGCTTAAATTAGAGATTTATTTCTAAGTCTGTTAATTATTTTATTCAGAATGCAGAGATGGAAGGAAGAGAGGGAGGGAGAAAGAAAGAGAGAAAGAAATAAGAAAACAAAAAAGCTTGCTTTTTCAGTTCTCATTACATGTTTCTAAGATTACACTTACCTTCTTACTTTTTTCATACATGTATTTGAGAAATTCTTAATGGCTATGTAGAAATTGTGTTGAGACACTTCAATAAAATGCATTATCACAGCATTACATATGAGAAAGTTAATATGTCTGTGTATTACTTTGTGTTATCAGAAAAAAATAGGTGTTAGTCAATGAGGACAAGAACACAAAAAGGTCCAAATCTGATATCAGAGCTGGTAATCCACAAAGTTTGGAAGGAATGTTCCAGGTTTTGTTCTGAGCCTACTATGAACTTCTGTTGTTATTACTGTTATCACACATATTCTTATCATTTATTCTTACTAATCTTCTTGCAGCATTATGAACATCTGTCTGTGTTTAGTGTTTAGCTGCAGTGTTTAGTGGAGGCCTTTAGGCTTTTTTTTAGGTTTTTACCTAAAACCATTACAGAACCAAGTTTATGTGCAAAACAAGAATGTTGACTCATACAACTCACTAGCACATTTGGCCACAATCACATGTTAATCTCCATCAAATCCCTACTGAGAAATAACTCTTTCTGGTTAGCATATGACATTAAAGAGCCCCGGATCCTGGGTTAAAGGTTGGAGGTTGCAAGTTATGCACAACCGTAGGATAATATCACTCAGTCTGCAGGAAGAACAGGGGAGGATGATTTTTCCTGGACTTTCACCTCTTTCTCTTCCTTTGGATTTGCTGACATGGATTTTGATGATATAAGATTCCATCTAGATACTAAGGATAGTGTAATCTTGGTGCTAGTTCTCGTGCTTCCGCCTTATGGGCTGTATGGTCTTTGCCATACCTACTATGTCTACCATGCTTAGAGTAAGGGCAGAGATTCCTGGGGTAATTATCCAGAGACAGGATAGTTTTAACATGGAATGTGAGAGGACATGGGCCGGTTTTTAGAGAGCTTCTGTCCTCCAGTGGTCTGGAAGTTCCCCTCTGAACAGCTTCAGAATCCTGCTAAAATGATAAGATTTGTGAAGGGAAAATGCTATGGTAGCTCCAGAGAGGGGCTGACATGTTGAGCCCTGCCCTCTGCCTACCAAACACTGTTCAGTATGATCCAGCATCTTCAGGAGGAAAGGAAAAGGAATTAGAAAACAGACACCATGGCCAGTCATCTTGTAGTTAAACCAGAAGGGCAACCCGAGCCAGTAGAAGTTGTCTCTGTCCAAAAGAGGAAATACAAGACCAAATCAGTTCACCTGACAAATGACAACGGGGAGGCAGGACTCTCACCATAGGTAGGCTCAGAGCCATAAGTAACCACTGAATCCCTATCATTTAATAACCTACTCAATCTGCAGAAAGCCAACACCCAATGAACAGGTGAGCCCATATCGACCCGGTTGATCAGAACAGAATTTAGAATCATGGTGCTGAACTTATTTGCACAGTTATTTGCAAAAAATGCACACTTTGAAGTGGGATAAATCTTCTCTGTAATTGAATTTCAAGATGTGAATCATAACCAAAATTGCATAACCAACACTAAGGTTTAAATATTTACTTCTCAGAGTGTACACAAGTTTGGACTAGTATTTAAGACTTTACAGAAAGCAATTAAAACAATAATACTCAGGTTACAATTGAAATCTAGTTATTTTTGAAGAAATTTATACCTGTTTTTCTGGTTTTTGTTTAACTTGATCAGCAATACATTGTGTTTAGTTCAGAAGATGAAATACATTCAGCATAATTCAGGAATAAATATTTACAAAAAATGCTGACATTCAAAGCAAAGAAACAGTACAGTGGGAAAGAGGAACTGGCAAAACCAGTTTTTTTATGTGAACCATGAGAAAATACATGGTTACTTTTAAAATGAATAGATTTTCATGCTTTGAGGTATGTACCTGAAATGAGAGAAAATTTCTGCATGGAGAGATTTTTCCATTACAGGTTTCCTTATATTTTCTTCCAAAACATCCTTGGTCAGATAGATGAGCAACATGTCACACTGTGCGCTCCATCAACTATTACTCTGATATGATGTGATTCTGTGTGGATGTGAATAAATACATCTCACAGACTTTTTTACTTTTGTAATGTGCATCACCGAAAAAAAACCAAAAAAACAAAACCAATAAACAAACTCAAACAAAAAGCGGTGAGTTCCTTTCCATAAAATACACGAGCTCCAAGTAATGTTATGAATGCAGATAAGTATATAGAAAATAATACAAAAGTGTTTTGCTGAATAAATGCCTCAGGGCAAACTGCTGCTATTACTGCTGTTGCTAGTCTAGTAATTGTTAAAGACCTTACAAAAAGAATTTGTAAGCTTCAGAACCAAAACCAGCTAAACTAATGTACTTATACTTCTGAAAGTTTTAGGCAAAGTGCTTGCCAAAATTTGAAAGCTCTAAGTCAAAGAATTTAGGAAGTGAGGCCGTGAGACTAATTATTAAATCCTTTGAAATATGCTGTCTTGGGAGACATCTTTGTAAGGGCAAAATGGGAGGGAATACTGAATAAGGATTTTTGCTGGCTAAATAGTGAACAATGGGCATGTATGCTACCATGATCTGCCGTGACATCAAGAGAAGAGATTGTGAATCCCGCAGGTGATTAAGAACTCTTCATTAAAGTCATTATCTTTGTAGGGATTTTGCACAGCATCCAGAAGCTAATTTCTTTTTCCTTAGCAAATACTTTTAAATTAGCCACATACCACATACCCTTCTGCATAGTTCACCTTTGGGCTTTGTTAATGCAGTAAACATGTAAGTTTCTAGACCAAGCTGGTTTTGAGATAAGCAGAGGAAACAGAGGTAGAAAAGAGCCTATGCAACTTCTCTTACACAGATTTTGTATGTCCAAGTGCAAGTTTTGGGGCAGCAATCCTTAAGGGAAAATTCTGTGCCTTATCTATCACAGAAGATTAGACTGAATGAGCATAACCTCAAACTAAAAAGAGGATCTATCTGCTTGCTAGACCAGTGAATATTATCCTTCTAGCGAGACTTTAAAGTTGTATATGAACTGGGTACCAAACCTTAAAATAATGTGTTTAAATGTTATGAAGGATCCTGTATTCACAGGATGGAGGGGAAAAAGGGAAAAAAAAAAGAGAAAAAAAATATTCTTACACTAGAACTACCTTAGTGGCCTTTTCTTTATTGAACCAGCTTTTACCTGATCAAAACCAGGTACACAATGAAAAGATGTAAAGGACTACTCACTGAAAATAATACCTTAATTATATCTCTATTATACAATATCTTACTGCCTTTGCCAGTATCTGAGATGTCATTCAAATTGGTACTCTTTGGGGTTTTTTTGAGGGCAGAGATCACCTCAGATCAATGAGTTAATGAGATTAATTTAGGCTAGTTATCTAAGAATGAGATTTAGAAATAAAAAAATCAAAACCAAAAGCCAAATAATCCTCAGTGTGTAGTTAAAAATTGTAATAGGTGATTATAACAATATAATTATATTAGTTGTATATTCATTCTCCCATTTGACCAGTCTGTTAATGGGAATGTGATTTGCCCTTTTCTAATCTGTTGTTTTCTGGGTTGGTAGGACCTGAGGAAACTGTACACAGCTCCTGGGATAAAGAGCATGTCTTGTTCACTCAGCAATGAACATTGTGGCCAATATAACAGTGTTGACAGTCTCTCAAAAATACATATGTAGACCTTTATCTAAAGCATGGTTAGCTAAAAGTTATAGGTAGAAAAGCTTTAGGATATTTTACTTCAGTTACACAGGTGTTCTGCCAGAGGTAAGGAATGGATCACATTCTCACAGAAAAGGAGTAATGAGGCATAAAAATCAACTATGTCCTGACGACACCTCATCCTAAATAATCCATGTGCCTGGTTGTGGAGACTGAGATAGATGATAACTGCTCTTCTGTGTCCCTGGAGGAGGTTGTTAGTGGCTGGTGTGGGTGAGAAGGTGATGTCAGTCATGTCCCACATGTGATGCTGAGAATAGATGAGCTGAGATGGTGACTGAGCCATTCCATCCATTGGCATGAAGCAAACAACCAGAAAGTAAGAAAAATAAGCCTGTAGGTGTGCTTTTGAGAGGCAATGTCTTTCCCGGCAAAGGCCAGTCTTTTCTTCCCCAAAAGGGCTGTAAAGTATGAGAAGTGTTAAGGAAACTACCTAGTCTGACCATTCATGAGATTCTCTGGCAATCACACTCCCAGATGCCAGATACTGTCACTGCTCAGACAGAAGCCCCTTCACAGCAGGCAGCTCCAGTGTGCTGATGGTGCCTGGCTTGACTCCCCACACACTCCATCACACACACTCAGACCAGGTTTCCGTAATGGTTTTACTCCAGGGTTCCCATAGCAGTGTCTCAGATGTCTCATTCCACAAAGCCATTTATCCTTGATGCACTAACACAGAAATAGTCTGAGATGGTACCTCCAAGAAGGACCTCCAATTGTGGGCTTTTATACCCTCACAGTCTATCTGCACACAAGTCTCGCTCTTCCTCCTGACTCTTCAGTTCCTACCAGTCTTTCTCTCCTTTGTTACCTAAAAGATCAGCAATTCCTGGCTCCTGCTATGTCTCTCAGTGTCCTTTCACCGGCCTGTCGTCACCCATGTCCTTTGTAATCCCAAAGATTGGCAGCTAATGGCCTCTTGTCTTGGTCTCCCACCCAAAGCTCAATCTGTATTTCAATCTGCATCTCAATTTGCAGCTTGCAAGCTGAGCTACCCGGAGCAGATATTTTCCTTAATAACAGGCTTCCCAGGGAAGTGCTTGAGTCACCACTCCTGGAGGTATTTAAAAGACCTCTAAATACAGTGTTTAGGGATATGGTTTAGTGGTGACCTTGTCAGTGTTAGGTTAATTGTTAGACTTGATGATCTTAAGGGTCTTTTCCAAACTAAATGATTCCATTATTCCATGGCATGTCCAACACTTAGGTCTAGAATTGAAATCTACCTTTAAATTAGATTTCTTCTTTATAAAGAATATTTTATACATAAGATGCTTTTAAAGTATGGGCACTTAACGTTTTTTCAACTGGGTCAGGTTTTACACTGCCAATAGTTAATACATTAGGCAAGCTTAGTAGGTGAGTTTTCTCTGCTTTTGAGTTTCGCATTATCACCAAGACATTAGTAAGTGTTGAAGGTTTATCAACCAGTGTTTCTAATTCTATCTGGTAAACTGAGTGATTGTGTAGATGTCTTGTTATTACAGCCTAAAAACTGTGATTTTTGTTTTCTGTGCTAGAATTAGTTGGTTAACATTAGGACAACTAAATAATTCATAAAACATGGCTGCAAAAGATGAGGAAATAATTTTAAGACACCTATCAGCCAATTTTTTTTAATAAAAAGCTGATTTTCACTTTGTTTTTCATGCTGTAGATGCTCAGAACTTGATCATTATGACTGTAATAATAATTCCATTATTATTATTACTATTATTATCATCATCATCATCATCACCACCATCATTGTTATTACTACAATTTAACTGCAAAACTATTTTGGTTTTGCAATTTTGAAATAGCTTCTAGGCAATTTCTCTCTACTACTGACTCATTGATAACTTACAGCTTTGTTCTTTGCCTTGTGACATCTCTAGCAGTAAAAATATACTCATTGTAGTTTCATTCACAAGATCAGCAATCAGGTACAGTCTCCAGGGGAAGGAGATCAGCTACTCAGCTGGTCAATACTTCCATCAGCAAAAGTGTAATTGAAGAGAAGATGCTCTGTAGCTACCATCTTTAAGCCGTCTTCTTAAGAGTGACAATTCTGTTCTCTTTTGCAGCTTATTTTGTATAGTGTACATTTACAAGGAAACTTCCTTCTTTACCTAATCTTCACCTAATCCCACTGTCTGTCAAATGCTGCAACAAAAGTTAACCTTTTGTTATGAGTAAGAGTGAATCACTTCCTCAAAACTGAATTTCGATTCTCAAACTCACAGTTTGGCTGGGGAGAAATAGCTGTCACACCTCCATTATACATTCAGCCTCATAGCAGCTGAAATAAACAGCTTTGTAACCGTTACTCCATTTTCATGTTAAGTTTGACAATTCAGTTGTATGTGAGAAAGTCTACAGGACATTTTGTGCATTCACTCCAAGTGTTTCCACAAATCAATGCTCCATAAAACATGTGAAGTAGTCCAAATCTTACTCTACTGGTCATTAACTTAATCAACTGCTGTTCATACATGACACAGATAGTATATAACACCAAATCTATTCACTTAGATTGTCAATATTTGGCCTTATTTTTGTATCTTTATAGGATACCAGTCTAATTACCAGTAGATTTATTTGTATTGGTTAATAAATGAAGTTGTTTCCCCTTAATAAGAGAGACAGTGGAATCACAGCTGGCATTTCCATTATTTCATTTTCTAATTCCAAAAGCAACTGATGAAACCTTAATGAGGTGAATGCTTTCAAACTGTCATTAATCTCTGCCGAAAGTTCTTTAATAGGGTTATTAGTCTCAAACTCCCCCAAACCAACCTAACAAAACACCCTCTCAAGTAAACAGTTCTCAATTGGTGTGCTTCCTTTGTGAATAATGAGGCACCCCTACTCTTTTGTAAACAAAATTTGAAGGGCCTGAAGGACATATGCCCCTAACAGAATAAATAAATGTATCCAGAGTGAAAGGATATCATCTGGAAGGAAAGTCTGTGGTTACCTATGTTCTATGTAGCTGTTTTAAAGGGAATGCCAATTAGGAATAATGTTGCAAAAGTGACATTTCCATCATGTATTTCTGCAGCAATATATGCAGTGACAATAAAATTTCCATGATGTAAAAGCTTGAGCTGTTTTGTAGAACTTGATGCAAGTCTAGTGTTGAATTAGACAAGCCAGAAAGATAGACGAAGACTGCTATGCATTGTAAGTTTAGATGCGAATATATTCCCTTACTGCATTTCCTATGTTCTGATGAAAAGTTCTAAATAATTTGCATAATATATATTCTGTTGCTTTTGGTGTTATTGAAAATACACAGTAGACACTAGTTTTAAACTTGCATGTAATGAGCTTGCTACGGAGTTGAATTTGTTTGTTTATTTATTTTATTTATTGTTTCATTGGAAAAAATGACATCAAAGCTGATTGTTTCCAACTATTGAATTTATAAAATATCACCTGTAGAAATTAACTTGAACAAGTGTTAAATTTTAAATCAAGATTGTACATGCAAAGTCTGTAAATATAAAAGTATAAGAGAAAGTGTTATCCTTTAAAAACTATTTTAAAAAACTACAAAAAGTACTTTTATTTTTTTTTCTTTAAATGCCCATATTCATTAACAAAAGTTTCATAATGGATGTTTCTGTTGAGGATCTTATTCATTTGCTTACTTATTTTTCTGAAAGGTACACATTTTTCTTCATCAACATTAAAAATTAATACAGTCGTACATAAGAAAAAAATCAATGCTACATGTCAGTATACATATATTATGCCTGAGCTTACTGTGAAATGAAAGATATCCTGTATAGGTTTGTGCACCATTTGAAATCTGAAATCTTTCAAATACTTTGTAATCCAGACTACATTACTGTGTGCAATATTTATGCTATGTTGAAATACCTCTTAGTGTGTTTGGGTGTTTATTTTTTGTTTTGGGGTTTTTTGTTTGTTTCTGTTTTTGTTTGTGTTTTTATTTTGTGTAGCTAGCAAGTGTGACATTCTATTTAAAATCTGTGCCAGATTGATTTTTAATTCTATTTGAGTTGTGATTACACATGGAAAACTAACTTTTTCTAGTCAAAATTGAGTAGACATTATGTTCTTCTATAAAATTAACAAGCTGCATGATTTTTTTGTTTGAGCCATAGAATAGTAACCCTGAATTTTGAATGTAAGTAACTGCATATGGTCATTTTTACAAGGTTAGACTCTGGCTACAGATATGAATTTAATATGTAATAATTTTTTATTTTCTTATGATGGATTGGCTGGGGGAAGGTTGCAACATTTTTTTCTGTTGAAATCTGATGCTTATTCCTAGCAACATTATTTATAGCATCTCCTCATAACTGCAAGATTAAGTATTTTCAATTTCCTTTGACAATTTTGATCTTCTTTCCTTTTTTCTTACTTTCCTCCACTTTCCTCAAAGTGATTAAATTTCCATTCGTGATCTTTCAACTGTTGCCTGAGATCCTTTGGGATCTGCTGCTTGGGCAAAAACAGCCTCAAGGGCTTTATATTTTTTTATTAAAAAAACACACCTTCTATTACTCTTCCCTACATGTTTTTTTACTGACTCTCATAAAAAGTCACACACTAGCCCAAATTCAAGAAAATGCTATATAATTAAGCAAAATCGAAAATAAAATCATCAGTATTAGCTCTAGTGCAAACACATCAGATCACTTTACCTTCTAGTGGCAAGAGATACTCCATAGGTTGAGCTCTGCAGGTGTTTCAGTACAGCTGGATGATGAATATCGGCAGGAATCAGGTTCTATTTAACAGACAGGATTGCAATACCACATCACCAAGCATGTAGACAAAGGGTTTGGTTTACTCACCTCAGATGGCAAAAACATTTGAATTTTGCTGTTTGCAGCTTTCCTCTTTCAACCTGACAGGAACTTGTATTTTGTATAGTAATAGGATTAATGTGTCAGTGCTGCAACACCTAACCTCTACTTCTAGTGTACAAAGTGTGATGACATTTTGTTGGTTTGAATATGCAATAAATGCCACCAAGTCTAACAATTGCCAGTTAAGGAAATTATGAATGTTTACATGGCAAATAATGAAAGAATTCTTGTTATTCTTTTAGATTTCTAAGTCAAAAATATTTGACATCAAATCCTCAGACTTCCAAATGTAATTTTTCATGACATGGACATACCAGATATGAGCTAGCTGGAGGACATTAATTTGTTTAGTAGTGGTACTGGATTATTTGCCACAATCCCTGATTGGCGAGCATATTCTTGGATGGCTTTGAAGTTCTGTTAACTTGTAGATTAAGGAAAGGGAGGAAAAATGGAAACCACAAGGATCAAACCTTAAGGTATGCAGCGCTTTGAAGTAAGACTGTAAATATCCATTGGATCTAATCAGCAGATTAAACCATCATGGCCATTGGAGATTACGTTTGATCAGCTCAGCAGTGTAGGATGGACTAGAGAGAACGTGGCAGCAGCTGCAGTGTGCCTGACCTCCATTTTCCTGAGCAGAAGGTCTTTCTTAAGAGACAAGAAAAAGCACTAGTAAAGAAAAAGCACTAGTATCTCATGAGGTATAGAATACTGTCAAAGCTGTATACAGGTGAAATAATGAAAAACTGAGAAAACAAAAAAAATCACCAAACTTTTCTGAAGTTTCAGAAAGGCTTATTTTCACTCAAAATCAAAACTATTTCTTACAATACTTACAAATATGACCGTAAAAATGCTCTTGGGAGCTAAGCTATTCCTCCCTTCTTGTAAAGGTCCTGTCTTTGTGTTTAATAAAACGAAACATGGTCTTCTCTTCACTCTTTTTTAATAAATTCCTCATCTTTACCTGAAGATGTTCTGTGTCTGGCCTGCTGACCTGTCCCTCACCTCCTGACACAGCAAGTAGATTTAGCAATACCACTGAAGAATATTTTAAATCTGAAATAATGCTCAGGCTACTGTCTGATCCAAATCCCACAGGGTACCATGCAATTCTTAGTTTCTCTTGGGTTAGTAAAACCTTCCATCTTTCACTGTGAACAGCTCATTTAACACATTAGAAGGTATCATCTTGCCTTGTAAAGTTCAGGCAAAAAAAAAAAAAAAAAAAAAAATCCCAAGAAAAAAATTGAGGCATTATTATAGCTCAAGGGTGTCTTACCTGTACAGAAGAGACCATTGTGCTATTCATCTTGATCAGAAAAAGAGATGGTTCCAGGAAAAGACACTGAAAACAACTTTATCTTCTCTCTGTAACAGTATGAAAACAAGACAGGTATGATCTTGCAGCTCCATCCATAGCTCAGGAACAAGGAATGTTGTCCCTGGATATGTCACAGGCTTCCCCTGGGATCTTTTGCACTCGTTTCTGTCCAGACTGGTAAGCTGTTTAAATCTTTACCTGTGAAGGAACATCTGTGAATCTGTGCTGCAGACTCTCAGAATCTAAGTTTCTTAATGTAAAATGTGAATGACAAAGATTGTCGACTCTCTCTTACATTATAGTTTTCATCAGTATTAAAAGAATATCTTCCAGTGACTGAGATGATCCATGTAAATCTGCATGTGTGTTTGTGTGGAGAGCTACTAAGTTTATGGGGGAGGGAGGAAGAAACAAAAAACTAATGTATTTGGGTCCTGGACTGCATGTTTTATCTTTGACTTATCTTTCAATTTTCTAAGTGTGCACTCAGTTAATTGTAATGCAAAATCTACTTTAACTTCTTAGGTTTTGCAAAGCTTAAGCATTTTGGGTTTATCACATCAACCTAAAGAGTTCTGATTTTTTTTTCTTTTTCTTTTTTCTCTCTTTTTTTTTTTTTACCCATAACAGCATGTATGGTGATGTGTTTGGTAGCCAAAACAGCGTGGATAACATACCAAAGTTTTAGCTGCTTCTGAACACCACTTGCACAGTGTCAAGATTTTGTGTTTGTCATTGTGCTCCCCTTTTGGGAATAGGCTGGGACTAGGCAGGAGGTTGAAAAGTTGGTGTTTACTTAGTACCATTCAACTGCCTGCCTCAAAGATCAGTTTCTGATTGTCACAAGGATTTTCAGTTTCAGGACTCATGAAATTATCTTTATGGATATCACAGAAATCTGATAGGAACATACTTAACTGCGGGGATTTTTTTATAGTGTAATATAAATATTTTACAGGGTCTCACCTCAGGTATAAATCACTATAACATTGATTCCAATTTGGTGAACTAATTCTGTCCAGGACCATTTTTTTAAATTACTATTGGAACGTGAGCATGAATTTTACACTGTTTTCCAGCAAAGACTTAAAATAAGTAAACAGTTAAATCAGTGCATGAAAATCTGGTCCTTCTAAGTCTTTTAACAACATCTACTATTTACCTTCTTAGAATGTATGTCTGAAGAAAGTATGTTTAAAGTATGAATGAGTAAATATTGCTAGGCATTTCTTAGAGCTATTATTAGCATTCAGATCTGATGCTTAGAAATACATTCCTATTAGCATTCAGACCTGATGAACTTGTTGAAAAAGACTGTAGGGAGGAAAAAGAAAAAGACCCAACAAAATAAAAATCTCATCATATGACTTTTAAGCAACTTACTTGGTTTATTAGTGTATCCAAGATGACTGAGAAGTAAAATCAACACAATGGGCCTATAATGTAAATGGAAAATCTGTATATAGGTCACACTGCTGAAACTATTCATTAATTTGAAAACTGAATTAAGTCTTTAATAAGGAACAACAGATAAAACACAGCCAGTTTTACTGATTGTCCCAAAAGTCATCTTGTCTTCGGTATGATGGACTTAAGCTTGGGAAGGGTGTACACTAGTTATTTGTATGTTTTTCTGAAAGAAATCAACTTCTGTCAGGCAAGGAGATGACATATGAACTACTCATAACAAAGTTCTCAGATTTTTCTTTGAGATCCTTAGAATTCTTTTCAGTGCAATTTCTATGTATTTTCATCTATACTGTTGCTGCTAGTTTAGACTGTTAAGCTTATTCAACCACACCTGTATGAACTGTTTCTTTAATGACACATAGTGCTTTGAAAAAGTCAGAAGGGAGTTATTAAAGCAATATTAAAAGATAGATTTCAATCACTCTTTAAAAGTCAGAGAATTCATCTGCAAGACTTTACTTTTTCTTTCTCTATAGACTTTTGCCTTTTAATCCTTCAGAAAGATTATTTTATCAGAAGCATATCAAAAAGTGTAAGCATTTATTCTAACAACATGCTTGTAACCATCATTGGAAAATGTATTAAAGCTCTTATCAAGCTGGCTAACTGATGGGAAAAATCCTTCTTCAATCCAACGAGAAATGAGTTTCACCACAGTTTAGTTTTATGACGAAGGCTGAAAGGAGCATATAAAAATTGACAGGAGTCTTATGAGAAAATAAAGTAACTGGCTTGGAAAGATTTCAGGAAAAATAAATTTTAAATTTTCAATAACAGAGAGAAAGTTTTAAGTTTTAAAACAAGTAGGTTGATGATACTCAGCTACCTATATAAACATTGAATTGTAAAATATAATCAGCAAGAACATTTACATCATACAGCTTAAAAAAATCCGAAATCATCCATGTTTAGCAAAAATAGTACTGTCTTTGGAAAAATTGGAAGGAGAATCAATTAGCCTGCCAACAGGAAAGACGAAATAAAGCCAGAAAACACGAAGAATTTCAAAACACATTTTATGTAACCAAAGGCATATAAAAAGGCAAAAAATTTCACAAGTATTGGAAAATAAATCCTGTGATTGACAGGCACTGAAGGCAGAAGCATTAGACTGTAGTAAAATGCTTGTCCTATACCTCTGATACTCCTTTTTTTTTTTTTTTAATAAAGTACAAGCAGTAAATTTCTTCTTTGATATCAATATACAGAAAAGACAAGTCTCTAAAGAAACAGTGAAAGCACTGACCAGTGTAAGATTTTATCATCAAACCTTTACATTCCTAATTGGCTTTTCCAATTTAAAGGTTAGCATGGAGACCAGGAGAATAAGAAAAGAGAGAGGATGTAAAGATTCACACCATTAGGTCCGAGGAAAACAAGAATATGTATTCCTGTTACAAGAGAAAAGAGATAACGTACCTAGTAGACTGGAGAAACTGGAAGCCTTAAAAGAAAAACTCTCTTAACAATACCAAGATCAGTGTCTGCATATGTCGTTGGCCATATTATCAACTGTCTTTATTGCAAATTTTCTCAGACTTTCACTGATGAGCTGGTACACAGCAAGGTCCATGGCAGATTGTCCCCTTTCTCTTCACTCCATTTGGGACTTACTCAACCTCAGAAAGCACTAGCTAAATGTACCATTAACCTGCAAGTAACGGCTGTTGATTAAAATCTGTTTTATGAGGGAATGGGATAAAGAATGTTTTTTGTTCCAAGTTCATGTTCAATAATAACACTTCTTATTTAAGACGATTTGTATCTAGACTTCTGCATCTGTCTTTTACTCTAGTACCAAATCAGGCAGTTATCATGGTCATATTTCTGAAAAGAATTCCTGCCATATATTAAACATATATTTTTTTTATTTTTTTTTTACATGCAGATAAAATGCAAGTCAATTGACTAAAATAAGATTGACCTGAAAATACCAAACAAACTTTTTAAGAGAGAAATTATTCCTTTTTCATTTCCCCACCACAACAACCTGAAATTTCACATGAAGAAAAACACTACAACATACTCACTTTGAATTGTACTTCAAACTGAAGTTTTGTGTTTTTTTAAACTCACATTTCTGACCTTACTGCTTGTGGTAATCATCTTACAAATTATGTCATGTCCCTGCAACACTAGGATAATATGATTGAAAGAAGCGATAAGGCTGACCTTTATCCAGTCATTACGCAAATTTTCAATCAAAATAGGAATTTTAATGTTTAAAAATTAAAGAACTTGTTTAAAAAATAAAACATTTAAAATATTTCCTCTGATTACTTTTAAACTAGTTAGCAGGCTTTTCTTTTTGAATTCTAAAGATGTTAGTACCACATGTGATGTCACTTCCAGCCAGATGCTTCTGTGTGGCTATTGTCTCAGAAACTTCCCTTGCAATTTGCATTATGCTTAGTTTCTTCACTATAGGTAGTATTTTTCATACTTAAACTTATGGAAAACCAGGTTAAGGAGACAAAGAAAGATATTTCTGAATCTGTTATGAAATCAGAACTCAAGAGTTCAGATACAAATTTGGAAAACATTCAGGCTAGTATTCAAGTAAGTTACAGATCTGTGAAGGAGTTCATGCTTTACAAACTTTAAATATCACTGTTACAGGTAAATAACATAAATTCCACAGTGGAATGAGACTATAGCTGTCAGTAAGACATTCCTGTGAGTTTTATTGAGAAAACTTCCTTGTGTGGCCACTGTAGCAGTGACTCTCGCACTACCTGAGCTGGGACCGAGGCCCCTTTGCAGCTACACTCCCCACACTCAGAGTCAGTCCAGGTCTCCTTACTGGCTTGACCCCAGCTTTCCCATAGCAGGGTCTAAGACATCCAGGTCCTCTAAATAATTTAACCCTGGTGCAATAACTAAATAACAAAATAACATCTCGAGTTGGTTGCTCTGTGCCCTGTGTTATGTAAAGAGTCGATGTTTCCTGGCTTAGGGCTCCCACTACCCAAAGCTCAACCTGCAGCTCTGCAGCATCACACCTGCACCATATCTATTACTCAACAGATTTGTGTTGAGTCTGAAGTGGTATCAGAATACATTCTTTATCAAGTTAATATTTTATCCAGAGATGGTGTCAAATTTTATATGGAAGGCCCCTCAGAACTCAGAGAGTTTAAATGTCCAGTGGTGTCCTTTGGGTCAGATCTAGTAGCACTCTTCTAGGCATAAGTTCCCTGAACAGAGATCTTCAATGCCATTTGAGATTCCCTAGATTACCCCAAGTAGCCTCCTACTGGCAGTTCAGAAGGGAATATGGATCATTCATAGGTTTCATGTCCTACTTGACAACCTCTTATAGATATCTCAGATATCTCAGGGTTTCTCAGATGTCACAAAGTGGTTTTGCGTCTGGGGAACTAAGATGACTGATATTGTATGTCTCTGTATTCAGTTTTGAAAGAGGAAGCAAAACACATTTGAGCAATAAGCAGCTGTAGTAATCTAGAAGGCTTTTACCACCACTCTTTCTTTTCAGTTCAGACTTTCCACAACATACCCATGTTAAAAATCTTGTTTAAGGGGAAAGAGGAAAACCTAATTTCTGTATAAAGAAAATAATTTATAGTTAGTCTAGTGGTTATTTAAACAACCTAATTCAGAAAGTATTAGTAGTTGAGGGCAAATTATTACAAAGAAGAAAATAATGATTCTCTACAGAAAAAAAAAAAAAAAGTCTTAATTATAGCAGTAATAAATTTAAAACAGTTATAGACGTATTTAGTTTTCATGCCTTTTTCTGATGTTATCCCTTTTTCTGCTCCTCTGAGTCCTAGGATTGATTTAATTCTGGTGTTGATGTAGGCTGAATTGTCAGCAGTAGAAATCTTTTACCAGGAAGAATATTGTTGGTGTTGATGTTAAGGTTTTCTTTTTCCTGCCCCTAGGATTCACTAAGAATAATTTTAATATGTTTGCTACAAAGATTTTACAGCTTTCTCTTTCTGAACTGATCTACAACTGCATATAATATCTGAATATAATCTCTCTGTTGGCTTTTATGTATATTAGATGCTCATCCTTTTTGCTTTGTTACCCCTAAACCAAGTTTGTGTAACTCCAGAGCTGCAGTTCTGTAACTGCTGATGGGTGAGGTGTTTACAGTTATCAGGTTTCCAGTGCCTTTCTCTGTTCCAGCCTCTATCATAATGTGTGTTTTTCTGTGCTGCATTCCCACTTCTCAAAGCTTCTGCTATCAGACCAGGTCTGCATTTTTCTACATCATTATCTTAGATCCATAAGCATCTTGTCACTACTGTCTCTATAAAACTGTGATTGCACCATGTAATGAAAAGCAAAAAAATTAGCCATAGCCACCTGATCAGAAAAAAAAAAAAAATAAAAAAAAAATTGCTCTTACAGCCAAACCAAATAAAACAAAACTGCAGGCAGATCAAGAACAATTCAGAAAAATCAATCCTAACAAACCTCAGTCCTAAGACTTTTCAACTTTATTGTAAAGCCTGTGGCCTTTACTATCTCTGGGTATATTGCGTCTTAGGTTACAAGATTACAGTGCTTGCAGAGAAGGAAGTATTATCTTATATGTTGCATCAATTGTAGATGCATGAAGTTTCATCAAGCACAAATAAAATTCAAATTTTATTTTCTCTACTTTTAAAATACAGCAGTGAATTTTGCATTTATGAATGAATCTGAAACCATACTTTAAAGAAAAACATATATCCATCCAGACTATGGAACTTAAAGTATCTGACCTGTTTTCTGAATCTGGAAAGTGGAAAAACAAGAGAGATTGCCGCTATCCTAGGTTGAGTCTACCAGCAGAACAAGGGAGACTTTGAGATGGCTACCACAGATGCCTTCTAGTTTTCTGTGTTTCATTGGTTCAGTTCATTGGTTGGTTGCTTGTTTTCCTCTGATATATGTATCTGTCTGGCAGGCTGTGAAACCAGTCTGTTGAATTTAAGCATGGTAATATTTTTTAAGTTTATATAGATTAAGTCCAGTAAAGATGCCATGTCATGAGGTCAGAATAAGGCTCAAAGTAATGATTTTCTTACGTCTGATGTATGCAAAGAGCTTTCATATAAAATCTTTTTTTTTTTTTTTTAACCTCCTAACGTGTGTCATTTAATAGGAAATCTTGCGCTGTTTTGTCAATGTATTTTTTGATGCCTTAAGCAACAAACAGAAGACAGTATTGTGTTAAGACTACTGAATTTGGTATGGTGGATGTTGGACAGCTCAGGAGCAATTTCTTTATTGAATTTCCCTTGAATTGTCTCGGGGTAAATGGTTTAACAGATGTGGGATAAATCTATCAAAGCTCACTGCTATGAAAGGACAACAGGTATGGGTTTGTGTTATTTTTGTCTACCTTTTTAATCCTCTTGTCACAAGTAAGTGACAAAATAAGTGTTTACTGAGCATTCTATTAACAGAAGGAATTCTGGCAAAACCTTGTATAAACATGTCAGAAGACAGATGATGGTGTATCTCCAAATTTCTCCAGTTGTATCTACAATACAAAACCTGAAGTAGACTTCAGAAAAGGCTTACAATCATTACATATTGGCTCTGTTTAAGCTGATATATAGAGGCAGGCCAGGGATTAATCCCTGGCCCTGAAGTCATCTGGAAAATACGTGTTATAAACCCACGTTGACTCAATAAATCAGATTTGTCTTGGAAAGATCTAGTAGGAGCAAACCAAGCCTGAGATATGGAACAAAATAACAATTAAACAGAGTGAACAATAGCACTTCATGTACTGCATGATTATGTGCCATGGACTGCTTTTTAGCCCTAAGCCTGAGTATCATGGCATGGCTTATGGACACAAACCTAACTCTCCCACGCTCCCAAGCAGGCTTGCCACAATGCAATGCCTATTGCAAACAGTCCTTAGCACATGTGAACAACCAAATTTTGGTCAAGCACTGTTGTAGAGTGGTGGGTGACACAAACTAAATGATGGGATGTGCTTTCCTAACACTTTAACACTGTGGGTTTACCAACTGTATGCATGTACCCATGATATATCCCTTTTAGGTGTCCTGGAATCCGTATAACCTTGTAGATTTGATCTTCAAGATTTCTCCTTCCCTCTCTTTCATTTAGTAATATAGATATTCATAGATCCATGCAATTTTCACCTGATTGCTTTTTGTTGAATCATTTGTAGCTTGGCTTAAAGCGTTCGCAGTACACTTACAAAAATACAAACTGACATACTGCCGCATGACAGTCAAATTTTTTTTACTGACCTAGCAGAATGCAAGACTGAGCACCTGGATGCATATTAAGTCAGTGAATATGGTGAGAATCTGCCTTCCAGAAGAAATCAGAGCTCAACCCTATGCCCTAAACAGAGCCCCAGCTTACAGATAAACAATACAGAAAGTAATTATGCTTCAGACTCACACATGCCTCACAGAATGACAAGTTTTCTGCATTTAATCTTTGCTTAACACAGAAAACTTTTCAGCAGTGTGATTATAACTGGAACATGAAGCCACCATGAGCAGGATATTCATTTGCTTGAAATGGATGACTGATGATGCAGTTGTGGTCTCTCCCCTTTCATAGATGTTTGTCTGCATCGTAAAGGCACCATGTGGCTTTTCAGACATCTGGTAATGGCTGATCATACTTAGGACAAGGACAGCAGGACTTCTGTTCGTCCAGATTGAAACACAGCACTAAAAAAGCAATGAAGAATCTTCAATTTTACTTGACTCTATCGAGTAATATCAGCCTCCTCCTTTCAGATGCATTCAAGTATTAAATGAAAACCAGAGCCCATTTATGAATACATTGTTCCAATTCTGTATATGCTGTACGATTAAAGAGCTATTACACTAGTAAGTGATTACCAGGAATGACTGCAGCCAACTGTAAGGCAACACACAAAACCGCATTCACCTTTTGTTTAGCTATTTAAAAAAATAATAGTAAAATATAAAAAAAAAAAGTCCAAATAATTCAAAGGGTGAATAGAAGGACAAATTTCAGCGGATTTTATTGATAGATATTGTTTACTGCTCTGGGGCACATTCTTACAAAATGTGCTATACAGAAAAAAAGAATTAAACCAAGCTAAAATAGCTCAGGGGCCTCCCCGGGCTTTTAAAGCAATGTTTTAAAATTATGTCTGGAAAGGGTAACTTGGGATTCAGCATACACCTGTAGGCTGTGGCAAATTTAGGTCTAATAGCTCTAAAGGAATATAAGCAAGCTAGTGCAGATAATGAATCCGCCTTCTGAACATGTGTTAGCAACAGATTTTCTAATGTATAGATAATGGAAATATATGTACAGTTAATAAAAAGAATGAAATTAAGAGAGTGACTGTAACTATTAACAACATATCAGATGACACTAAGTACCATCTGTCTGTTCAAGAGCTATATATTTGCTAGCTGTTGCATTGGTTATGGGTTGAGAGTTAGAGAAAAACTTTCATAACACTTAAATAAATAAGGCACTACTCCTCCAGTACTCCCAAGTACTTTTCTCACAAACCTAAACCAAATTGCGTTGGTTTAATGAAGTGGAACTCTGTAACCACTGTAAGAATCTCTGGTTTAGTGCCCAGCCTTAAAAATAAATTTAATATTCTATTATTGACTTCTACACATTAGACCACTAAATACAGATACAAATATTGCATCTGGCATAAATGAATAACAGATTAGAAAACCAGTTTTGTTCATTACAAAATCAAAAAGTTAATTTCAAATGAGGTATGTTTTCACTAAATATTAAACTGTGTTTGTGTGATAACTTAAGTCACCCGCTGAACTGCAAGTAACTTTGGGAGCTAATCCTCTCAGATTCAAGGAAGTTTAAACAGTTCTAACCTTCTTCCATTAGTATGGAGAATTCTGCTGAAACAGTTTGGGTCTGGGTTTTGTTGCCTTTTTTTCTTTTTTTTTTTTTTTTTTTTTGGGTTTTGTTGTTGGTTTTTTTGTTTTTGGTTTTTTTTTTAATAATTAATAATATATATAAAAAATTACATGTAATGAGTGAATAAGTGATTCAGGGACTAGTCTAATCCTCAAATAAGCCCATGAAAGTTTTGTCATAGCTTTCAGTAGTGCAGGATCAGGGATATTGCATTTAGTGTGCAACTGAATGAGAATTAAAGCACAGTCTTAGCATTTCCATACAGGCTCCAGTTGTGAAAGGCACTGTGCTGGTTCACAGCATCTTTTAGGTCTGCTTACATTTCTCTGAATAAAATGTACATTCGTATTTGCTGACCAGCAATTCAACATAAGACACTAAAAGTAGAACTGGATTTCAATTAAAAATGGCACTGCTTATATAAAATTGTTCCTTTTTCTGGTAGTTTTAATTAAAAGAAAGGCAGCCTTTACTGCCTGGCACAGAGTTACCTTTAGCTGTTTGAGGCTGTAGTAAACTGTCAGAATGTTCATGGGAAAACTGAAACCTATTGTAATACCCAAACTGCATATATGCTCACTAGGCTAGAATAGCAACCTCTTGTACGATGGCATTCTGTTTTACCTACAATGAGCTAAGGACATTGGTAGGATAAAATTTATAAGGAGATGTATCATCTGCCATTAGTCACATGAAATTGCCAAGATTAGACAGTATTTTGGGCATGCAAAACTTAATTGCAAACCTTGTCCTGTCCTTGTTATAAAGAGAAATTCATCCTAAAGGTTTTCAGAAATACATATAGAGATTTGAAGACATTCTCTTAGTGGCTAAGAAACTACTAAAGTATATTTTTAATCCTTTTGAGATCCCCAGTATGCTTGTTCTTTTTCTCATGCTGCATAGACATTAATTTCCATAATGTATTCTGTCCAAGTACTTGTCTGCTTGATATAGTTTGTTTTTTTTGTTTTTTTTTTCTTAAAGGTAATTGAGCTAAATAAGAAAAGAATTAAAAGGATTATTTCACTATCACAGAAATATCTTAGAAATATTTTAGGAAAATTTTCTGGAATGTTACATATTAATAATGTTCAGAGGCTGCTAGTTTCCTTTTTGAAAATAATTTCTACCACCTTAAAATAAATCCATAATATAAGAATTATACAAAACAAACATGGAAAAGTAAATAGGCTTTTAGTGTGCCCTCTTACCCAATCTCAACAATATCAGTATAATCGTAAAGTTTTAACATGACATGAAAAACAGAGGCTGTTTTGCAGATGTGAAGAAGTATTTTCAGAAATAAGACTACAACTCATTTAATCTTCTCCATGGTAGTAAAGTATTCTTTTTGCAATACTGTATTTTGAACATGAAATACAAAAAGTTATAGGACATGATCCTTGACCCTCAATTTTTATTTTTTTAAATTTTCTTTTATATTAAATAGATATGAGAAATAAGAGATTAGAAGGAAATCAAGCAATAATGATGAAGTGACTCACCTGAGTTCATAAGGCCACAACGACTGTGACAATTTACTACATATGGCATTGTAATGTACCTGTATTGACTCCTAGTCCAGAACTGGATTTTTAAATAGTTGCTATCTCCGCAATAAAAAAATGTGTGTACAATGTGCCTACAAAGAAAGCATATATATGGGAGAACAATGATTTTATTTAAGCTTATTCACCCTGAATTTGGGATTAGGAAAGAATAAGAAATGTTTTGAAGTGCACTATATATTTTGTATGTGTCTCATAAATTAATGTAGAACTATTTAAAGACTGGTTTAGGTATCTTAAATATTTTAGTGGAACAGTTTTTCTTTTTTTTTCCCCATCTGTTAAGTCAGATTATAAGAGCCACAGTTTCTGTTAACTCTGACGTCCACAGCTTAGAAGGACCTGTAAAGTTTCTGATACTGTGCTAAAACTGTTACTATTTGCATTAAAAAGCCAAGTCTTTAATACAAGGACAATTGTATTGCTCCATAAATATAGAGAATACATAAACGCATTTCATATATTGATGGAATAAAATCTATTTTTTTTTGTGTCATAACACACATTAATAATAAATATTAAAGAGCATCATTTTATTAAGTCTAGAGTATAACGCATTTTGATTTAATGGCAAACTCTTTGGTCAGTTTACTTTGTAGTGCTCTAACAACAGCATACAGCAGTTATGCTTGAAGAAGTAAGTCCTCATTTGCCAACGTACATACATATACATATGCTTATTATATATGGGAGCGTATAGGTATTTATAAATCTTTGTGTGTGTGCGTATCTGTGTGTGTATCTCTATGTATTTGTAAACCTCTATAAACATATGTACACATATGTGAGAAGAAGCTTATAAATATCTAGACTTTTATACATACATAACACATTACAAATATTTAAATATTCTAGACCTACAGTGAACACGATTTTTCAGAATATCTTAGATTCATATAAAAATAGTCGTTGGTCTGCATCTTGTTAAAAAGTGTCCATAACTTGCACACTCAAAAACAACAGTATTGACACCTTTGTTAGTAGTTTTATTAAAAAAAAATTCTTGTTCGAAAGGAATTACAAACTGAATGTAGCCTGTGTAACCTTAGGCCATCAAGACATGAGCCTGGGGCACTTATCTGTCATGTATCCCTTTACACCTCTAAATCCCCACAGTAAACAAACCATCTGCACCTGTAATCAGATAGCCAGACTTTAGAGCAATACACCTTGTTTGTAAAGGGCAATTCTAATTTACAACCAACTCTATTTTGGGAGGTACTTTGGGAGAAAACCTCTGATGCTTTCAGATCAGCCATCTGGCTCCACTGTTGCCAAGTTACCTCTAGGTTATGCTCTTTCCCCTCCTCAGCGTACTATCCTGTCTGTTGCACACTCACATAGAGAGAATACCAAGAAAAAGAGCATTTTGCAGTAAAGACAAGCAAAAATAGTCATACAATATATGTTTAGATACTATTCTGAGTAGATACGGTTTCAACAATAAGATGAAGCAGCTTTAGGCACTTTCTGCTGTGGTATTTGCTGTTTCTCATTGCCCTGATTTTCAAGGGGAGATGGGTTGTTACACAGACAGACCCTTTGCACAGTCTAAAAGCATCTACACTACCCCCTTAGATCTGCACTGTGGGGTTCCTGAGGGCTGGAACATCCCTGTGAATCACTGGGCTACTCTGTCCAAACCCATCACATTATCTGTAAGCAGCTCTCCTGAATCATCTTTCTTTCTCTACAAATTGCTGCCAAATTCACATCTTGAAGAATGGTTTACCAGAGAAATTTCATGGCAGCTTTACCCACCCGCAAAGTGCCTTATTCTAAACATAAACTCTGTTTACAGCAAGCTGATTGCTACACAGAAATGTAGTCATTAGGCAAATCCAGCACTTTGGAACACACTTGTGCTTCCTTAAAGGTGTTCACCTGTAAAGTGCCCAAGCCCAAGTGTCTTTATATGCCGCTGATATGATGCAGTGGTGCAGCAAATTTTTAACAGATAACACTAAATTAAATTAATTTGTGGAAGAAGATGAAGTGGGATCAAGAATCCAGCAAAACTCTAAACTCTTATTACTGCTGTAAGCACTTATCCATCCATAAGTGATAGCATCCAAAAGCACTTGCATCTCTGCTGCACTAGAGAGGATGTTAGCACTCATGTTTCTTGAAAGAAAAACAAGAACACAGGGATAAATATAGAGGTTTAGGGAAAAGATCACTAGATTTTGATATTTGTAAAGAGGCATGAAATATGTTTCCTTCAGCAGATTGATAGACCATGACTGTTGTAAAAGGAACTCCAATACAATTCACACAGCTATGCTGAAAATCTATGTCTATGGAGTAACACAGTTAGCAAATTTCATGTTTGCTAAATTCACATTTGTATCAGCTGCATAATATAACAACTTTGGGGAAAAAAAAGGAAAAATACCTTTAAGAACAGCTACAGTGAGTAGATTTAACATTCTGAATACTATTGATAGAATGTAGTAAAAATAGAAGTCGGCATGATCATGTCAGCTCTGGGAATATGTAACATTTTTTGTTTAAACAGGCACTAAATCTCTGTAGACAAAGTCTGCGAAATGATACTGGGGCAATATAAAATTTACTTTGAATAAAATATTAGACGCGTTTTTGAGGAAATAACTAAATATAGTTATTATTCACTATGTGTATGAAATATTCAGATGAGATTGGTTTTACTTCATGTAATCTCTGTGTCATCCAATTTCTGCCTTGGTTTCAAACACATCTTCTTTACTATGCTGTGAGAGTGTGCTGAAAACATTAACACCTGAATTGCTCTGTTAGCATCAGTTTTACATCATTGTCTTGAGAAATCTGCCTAGTCCTGGTATGACCAAGGCCTCATGAATTCATATCCTTTATATCAATGTTGTTACTTGGATTATGGGTATGACTCTCTATGGTCGTTCACTGTCCTACCCCCTACTGGTGCTATTAGAGAAATATAACTTCCAATGAAGACAAAATTTTTGTTAATAGAGCTTATTTTTGGATAAGGAAATAGATTCTCATTGCAGAAATTTCTTCAAATCTAGATAAAGCTATTAGATTTGCTACATCCCTCCCAGATTACAGCTCGCACCTTCCTACTACAAATTGGAGTGTATTGATATTGCTCTGGTCTTCTTGTCTAAATAAAATGGGTTCATAAAGAGCCATTATTTAAATGGCTTAGTCCTGTGGACAGATAACCTGGACACATCTCCACTCTTGAGAGATGTTACCAATCAGCATTCTTAACCAGACTTGATATATAACTGCTAAAATGTTCCCAAAGCTTAGTAATAATCAGTCAAATGAATTCAAAACTTGCATTTAAAATGCTTGAGCTGACCTGACCAGGCAAGGAATACATTCTTCATTATCATCACCATCTAAAGTTCAGACACCTTTTTACTCTCCATTCCAAAGTTTCAATTCCTTTAACAAGTTCATGGAAATAGAATGGAAACTGAGAGTGTATTTGTTTTTTGTTTTATTTTTTTAAAATAATTACAAAAGAATGGAACCTTCCCCCCTTCCCCCCCCTTTTTTTTTTTTTTTTGTAATATGTCATTAATTTTTTTGAAAACATCCCAGAAAAAATTGAGATTTATTGTGACCATATTTCAAGGAAGTGGGAATTTATATTAAAATATGCTCCTTAAAGCAATAAATGGCTGTGGAAGTTGCATTTAATTATGAGTCAATGAGCTGAATGTTCCTGGTTAATCCACCTGAACTCTATTAAGAACTTAAATAGAGTTCATACGATTGCTGAAGGTGATATATTTTCAGAATGAGAATAGAGAAAACCAGTGGTTTGTTGTTTTGTTTTTGTGGAATATAGATGTAATTCATGTCTCATTCTATCTCTGAATGCCACAATGTAATTCTCTAAAGTGTCTTTCTTTTTTGTATCAGTGAGCCAGCTGAGTCAGAAATGAGACTTCTCTAACCTTTGTCACTTCTAGTGTCATATTCTGTTTAAATCTTTCTGAGGTGCTTAAACACCTAGATTACTTTTCTTACATTTTCAGGAAGCTCCAGTTGAAAGTGCCAGAATATTTTGTTATAAGTTGTTCTTCTGGGATTTTGGTTTACAATTGCAACTAGCGAAGTAGAAAACAACTGAAAATCTGTTTTCATGTGATTTTCTCTACAATGACAGTGGTCAGAGATTCAGACATTAATGTACTTCAGATAAATTTCATATCAGTATTTAATTTGTAATACTTTTAGAACCTTAAAAATAATGTTTTCTGTTTGTCCCTTTCTTTTTAAAAATTTGGTCCTTGTTTCATTACATTAATGTTCTACTCTACAAAAGCATATTGACCAATAAGCATTGCACAGTTCAAGTGCCATAAATAAGTTAGTAATATATATGCAAAAGATGACACAAAATGCCAAGTATTATAATCTTCTATAATAAATAATAACTGTACAAGTGTTTGTCCCTGAATCATAAAGTTTTCTGTCATATTATATATTGAAAAAGTCAGAAAGTTGCAGTTTATGAGAAGCAATGGCATATGTATGAGAGCATACATCCTTTACCCTTTGAATTACTAATTAGAATTTCTTTTCCCATGAATTGCAACTTTGTCAAACCTTCAGGTTCTTAAGCAATTATTCATCACTCTGAAATATTTAAATTAGTTCTAGGTTCAGATACCTAAAACATTGAATGAAGAAACATAATTTGCTCTCATTTATGCAAGTTTTATTAATATAATTATCAAGTTTTTTCCCTTTAGCACTAGAACTAACATAATTTTTTTTATGATTTTTAAGACTATGTTGAGATACATTCCTCCTGTTAAGCTGTAAATACACACACCAAAAAAGTTTACTTCATTCTGGAAGCTGAGCAGGGAGGGATTTGAAGCATCAAGAGTCCACTGTAGGCCTCTCCCCTTGCTTACTGAGTGAAAACAAGGTTCATCCACATGCGTTAGATGAAGGAAATAAAAAATCAGTCAGCTGTACATGGTGGGCACACAACTCTGACTTAGAGGCATCTCTGATTAAAGCAAGAGCATGCTAACAGGCTTAGCAGGCACAGGTGGAATTACTCATTGACTTAAGCCAACAATGTGAGAAGTTGAATGCTTTATCTTGCTGATGGCTGTAGGTCTGTTTGTTGTTTGTATCTATATATTTCATAATTTTAAGCATCTTTTTTCTATTCACTGAAAAAGTCCAGATTTTATTCCTCTTATTAAAATGCATGCTAGTTTAGTAATACAGACTGAGCTCCTCTTGAACACACACAGTCTGTAGTGTCCTGAATTTTGCAGCTTAGCTGAGTTCCATAGAGCTTTCTAAGAGATGCCAAAAGGGGGTATTCTAGATAGCATGGCAAGCATGCTGCCAAATTTAAAATTGTTTCTCCAAGGTATGGACAAGCTACATCTTTCTGCCAAATGGCTGTATGATTAACACAAAGCAAGCAATCTATTTTTTCTCCAGACTCATTCTGAAATTTATCCTTTTTTGTTTGTGCAAGTACAAACCCAAACAGCTGAAAATAGCATAAGACAGACATCTGAAAAATGCATAAGAAAAAAGGGTTTAAATGTTTTGCCAAATGTTATAGAAAATCCTAAAAATAAAGATTTGCAAAATCTCAGATAATGTGAGTATGGTAATTTCTGTCATTCAATTCCTTCTCATGAAAATTTGAATTTTACTGTGACTATTTTCTTTTACAGTTTCTTTCTCTGAAATATTAGAATATTTCCTTAGGGAAAATAAAAAAGTGAGGAAGAAATAGAAAATAGAAAAATATATTATTTTTTGCTTTATTACACATAATAGAAAGGAGGCAGTATGACAAGTTTTATTCTCATTACAGTCATGTTCCCATGCAGATGTGTCCATCCTTGTTATATGTGCTGTGCAATTCAAATTTAAAAATACAAAGTAAATGTCCCTGAAAATCTATATTTGATGTTCATTATAGAATCATAGAATCATACACTGGTTTGGGTTAGAAGAGACCTTAAAGATCATCTAGTTCCAACTTCCCTGCTATGGGCAGTGACACCTGTCACTAGACCAGGTTGCTCAGAGTCCCAACCTGGCCTTAAATGCCACAGTTTCTTTAGGCAGTCTGTTCCAGTGCCTCACCACCATCACAGTAAAGAATTTCTTCCCAATACCTAATCTAAATTTATAGTTTTTCACATTAAAGCCATTCCCCCTTGTCCTGTCACTACATGCTCTTGTAAGTAGTCTCTTTCCATCTCTCTTGTAGGTTCCCTTCAAGTACTGGAAAGGTGCAATTAAGTCGTCTTAAAGCCTTCTCTTTTTGAGGCTGAACAAACCTAATTCTCTCACTTTTCTCATAGAAGAGGTGCTCCATCCTTCTAATCATCTTGGTGGCCCTTCTTTGGACTTGCCCCAACAGGTTGATGACCTTTCTGTGATGGGAACCCCAGATCTGGATGCTTAAGCTGAAGTTTCTACATATACTTCATCTAATACTAACAAAATATTTCAAAGAAATGTGACTAATTTTCATCAAAGAATGACTGTTTCATTTAGAATGATTAATTTAAAACTAGACTAGACTCGGTTTAGAGGAATAAATCTCTGATTCATTAAAAAAAATAGGAGAAATAAAAAGAGATAAAAAGAAACAAAAAAGAAACTCAGATTCTGTTATAAAGGAACTAAGAAAAAAAGCCACAGATGAAAATACTTAAAGGTTGTAAAAGACATCCTTTCTTCCATTCTTTTATGATTTATTTCCCATAAGTTGTGTTCAGGTATAATACAATTTTTTGCTATTGTTTTAATAAATCAGAACTATCAGTTCATGTCACCTCTGATTTACCAAAACTCACAAACTCTTCAGGTTTGAACCTAATGTCTATGTTATTATCAGTAAAATAAATAGAACAAGGACACGGATTTAAACCCTGGACATTGTCTTCAGTCTTTAACAGTGAGCTCTAGCCTCTGGCATTGTTTTGGCTTGTGTGAACTAGCACTCTTCTAGGTAATATTTAGGCCATTGATGGTTCCCAGCAGGCAGGAGAGAAAAAGTCAGTATATTCTGGAGCTGTGATGTGCCAGTAGTCCTTAATGCTGGAGAATGAGCCTATTTTATTTGATAATATAAACGTATCCGTTGAAACTCTAGATGCTCACAATAACTCTGTCTCTAGTACTTTACCACCCTGGACATAAATCTAAGAGCAAACTAGTTTTTATGTCTAACCCTACCAGAAATACTGTGGTGGTCATAATTTTTACAGAACACTCATGTACTTATAGGTCCTTAGCTTTCCTATATGCAGTTTTCCTAGTACTTAAGGAACCAAAGAGCCAAGAAAAGGTCATAAACATAGCATTTCCCATATTCTCTTTTTCACAGAGAATCCTCAGGCAGTCTGTTTTTATGAGTGCCTAATGATAAACTACCTATCTAATCGCACATTGGTGCCCTAATGTAACTCTAGGGCCTCCACAGAAACCATCTGAAGCAGTTGTCTGTGGCAAGGTTCTTGGTTCTCGTCTTGTGGTTTGAGTTAAAAACAAGTCTCAGAGCTGAGAGATGAGAGAGTGATCTCTTGGAAGAATCAGATCTATCCAAAGTTTTTATTATTTAATAGGATATATTAAAAATCAACCAACCAACCAAAAAACAACAAACTTCAAAATTGATCATTTAAAGCTTACCAAAACAGTTAAGTGTGTCAGTTGCTATTGACAATATCAAATGAACAAAAATTGGGGTTGTGGTACTTTTGAAAGATCATATTTAGTGGAAATAATAATAATTTAAATTAAAGGACAGTAACTTTGCTTCATACTCTTGTTTTTGACTAATTTTCAGAAAAATTGTCATCTGATATTTCTTGAACAAAAGAAGGCAATTTAGGCAACATTGGTCTGTTCTGAAATAGTTATAAATGTGTAATATTTGGAAACTAGTAGTGACTTTTGCCGACATCTGTCAGTCAATACTATGTTTATGTAAGTCTTCAGAATATAGAAATAGAAGTGTAATATTCATGGTAAAATATTTTTCTGTTTGATTGTAATACTTTTCATCCGTACCTTTGGGGAAAAAAAAAAATACCTTTAACATCATTCAGGACTCTAACTTTTCAAGTTATAAAAACCACAACATCATAACCACTTTATTCCTAGGAGATTCACCATAAAAAACAAACTAGGCTTTTTTAATGTTTTGCCCCCTGTCTTTTTGTTGCCAGCTGACTCTACAGATACCACATATATTGTTTTCCTTTCTTTACATTGTAACCCACCTGAGGGTTCATAAAACATGTACATGTTTCTTGTGATTCGGCAAACTCAGTAAATGGTAGAAATACATTGAGCTTGCACATCCCTAGAATATTCCTAATAGAACTATTAGGGAATAAGACAACCTACCAGAAGTCAGAATTCAACGGACATGTAAAGTAGATTGATCATAGTAAAAGAAACCTATCAGAAGAAAATAATACAATACTCAACTTTTTCAGGTCTCAAGGTAGCTGTCTAGGTAGTCGAAACTGCAACCATAGATACTTTTTATCATTTTAGTTAAGTATCTATTTAAATACACTTTGTGACAGAATATTTTTTTCATGAACAGTGTGAATTGTAACAAAATTTTTTCCCAAATATTTGCTAGTGACTAGACAAATCCATCTCATGTGTGAAATTAATTTTGGAATTATCTAAGTCTTGGAATACAGATTTAGGAAAATGTTGTCATAAATTTAAATGCCTGCACTTGCATAAAGTCTGGTGAAAAAGACTTGGTCTATCATAGTACTTTGTCTTTTTTCAGATGAGGCTGAAAAGATAAAAATCAACTTTACCAACTTCTTTTCATTTTTTTCCCCGATGGACAGCAGAGTAAATAGTATTTGCTATGGCATAAAATGAGATCCCTTCCTACAGCACATATATGTTCTTTAATTACCTGTTTCCTTGTTCTGTGCTTAGCTCTACATGGAAGAATTTGCAATATTTGAAAAAAAAAATAAAAATAAAATTAAAACTTATCACATTTTCTTCCCTGCAGTATTCTACTTTTAAAAATAATACTTACAAGATTTTCATATAAACCTGTGACCAATGATTCTTTCTGTGATCTTAGACCTTTAAAGGTATCTAGTAGAAAGAAACTCTAGATGTGGCATGCAGGGAATTATTAAATGGACTGAATCTCAGTCTATAAAGTCTAATCTTACATTTTTATATCCAGAATATTCACCAAGTAGCACTAATTTTCAGAAGAGCTAAATTCCAAACAGTCCCTAAAGAATTTGGTGGATATTTTTGATAATGGTGAAACACCACTTAAGCCAATCAAATATGACATTAATATTTTAAATCTATAGGAAATCACTGTCCCTGCACACACACAAGCTCCCCTCCAAAAAAAAACCTAAAAAAAAAAAAAAAAAAAAAAACGAAAAAGCCTGGCAAGCCACAAAACAAATAGAATCTCTGATATTGGGCTGACTTATATACTTAATAAATACTCTGGAGCTATTTTGCACTTCATGCACTGATATCTTCCAAATTTCTGTTCATCACTGGTTATATATGTCCATATCTGTTGAAGTACATTAAATTAGTCATCAATAGTAACTTCAAGAACTTATTCAGCTTCAGGTATTTAATTACCATTTTGACTTATAAGATTTTGTAAAACCTTCAGATAAAAATAGTCAACCTCTCAGCATATGGATAAATAGTTATTTATTGGCTTTTCCAAATCACTTCAGGAAGGAGTAAACATCATTATATGCTTTGAGAAACAAGGTAGAATGACTGGTTTAAAAAACAACCAACAAGTTCAAATTCAGCATCTTCCAAAACAAAGGTAGTACTCAATCTAGAAGATGACAGCAATGTTGTTCCCATCTGCCTAGAAGGCGTTGTTATTTACATGCAAATTAAAATTTGAGACAGTAAGTCTGGTCCAGGAGCAAGTTGGATAGAAAGTATAAAATTTGTTATATTCACTACTGTTGTCCAGATCTGCTTCTGGGATTGTATTTCCTGGTTCCTTCCAGATACTTCTGTGCTGTTGAATAAGAGAGTCGTGAAGCAAGCTTGATCCCTTAAGTTCACACTACTTGTTGCCAGCTCACTACATAAGTCTGTTCAGGAATGCTCCAACTTACATTCCTTAAGATACTATCTTAACATGTCAAGGAACAGTTTACTTCCTAAACTTTTCCAAAGGCAGTGGGTGGACACTATGCCATTTTGGTACACTCACTGCAACCTCTGCACTGGTTTTGCTGCACCTTCAGAAAACAGTCTTTGCAGCCTCAGCCTTCCAGTGTTCATTCATGTGCATCCCAGGGCATGTAGCACATACTTCCAATTTCTCACTGTTAAGGGAAACAGCATAACCTTTTATTAAAAAAAAAAAAATAAAAGAAAAGAAAAAATTATTATTTTTAATTGCAGACATACAGTGATGATTAAATAACATAAACAGCTAGGAGATAAGGAAGTCTCATGAGACTGCAAACACCTAGGACAAAAAGATAAGGCTAAGATAGGAAGGTTTGATCAATGTGTCAAGATTTAGAGTCTGGTCTTTAACAGCATATCCATAATCAAAGATTCCAAAACCAAAACTGCTGATCACAGAGATACTAATGAAGATACAAAGGACATTTTGACTACCCTATTAAGATGAATAACAAAAGCTATAATATCAGGTTTTATCAAGTATCAATAATCCTGCATTACTCATTTAGTTACCATATTTATAATGGGCAATTATATTTTAAAACTACTGCTGCTTAACGAAAGCTTAGCAAAAACTATACTACGTAGTTATCTTGTTTGTGGGAAAGGACACTTCCTCTCTTTTTCAATGACTTTTTTCTTTAACAAATATTTGTGAAGACAAAAGAATGGTAATACTTTTGCCACCTTCCAACTCAATGTTTAAAGAATTGGTTTTTGCACCTCCTCTCAAGGGCAGCATGAAGGTTCCTACCTCCACGTTTCACTAGACTGGAAATTTTACACTGACTCTCTAAATGCTTTGTCAGCTAGTCTGTAGAATATTGGACTGTTATGGCCCTAAATGAATAATCAATTATAATAATGAATTTCTTGGAAGTGGAAGAGTGTGTTCTGAAAAATTTAGTGGGTTTGTTGCTCTACCATATCAGAGGCCTGATATTGTATTGCACAATGAGGAAGTTGGTCTTTCCTCTTTGTTTTTCTGCAATGATGCAACTTATTGTCTATATTCTGCCATTCAGTTTGTTGTGTTTTATTGGTCTATTTGTCAAATTCTTAGCGTAAAATATTTAACAGGCATATGCAAGCACATCTGTAAACTCTGTAAAATCATGAAAGACTAACATAAAGCAGCCTCTGTTTTATCTTGGGTGTCAACAGATAAAGTTGATGTTATAGCGTGTGCCTGCTATAGGCCTTCTGACCAGGAAGAATGAGTGTATCAGGCCCTCTGCCTTGCATTCACAATGTCTTCATGGAGGATATCAACCACCCCAATATCTGTGGGAGTGACAATACAGCAGGGCATAAGCAATCCAGGAGTTTCCTCAAGTGAATTGATGATAATTTCCTCCTCTTCAAAGGTCTACTTAGAAGAGTCCTATGATATAAGCTCCTGGAGGGAAGAAAGGCCCAAGAAAGCTGCTTAATATTCAAGAATCCCTCACTCTGTTCTTAAGAGTTTCATCTTGACAAATAGGAAGTCAGCCATAAAATGTCAGAAGACCTGTGTCAACGAACAAGGAGCTCCTGGCCAAAATAAAACACAAAAAGGAAGTATACATAGTGTGGAAACAAGGACAGGTAACATGAGGAATACAGAAACATTGTTTGAGATTCCAGAGATGAATTAGGAAATCTAAAGGCCAAATGGAATTCACTGTCCAGGGGTGTCACAACAAGAAGGGTTTCTCTAAGTATATAGGTGATAAGAGGACAACTAGGGAAAATGGGGGCCCATTGTTCAACGAGATGGGGGACTTGGTTACACAGAACATGAAAAAGGCTGAGGTACTGCATGTTGCCTTTGCCTCAGCCTTTACTAGTCATACTGACCTTCAGGAACACACGGTACCAGAGACCAGAGGGAAAATTTGAAGTAAGGAAGACATACTTTTGTTGTAGTAGGAAAAGGTTAGATAACAGTTAAGCATAAAGGACACCCATAGGTCCATGAGCCATGATCTGATGCAGCCATGAGAACAGAAGGATCTGCCTGATGCCACTACAATGCCATTTGCAACATATTTCGAACTAACATGTTTACTATGAGAGGTGCCTGAGAACTGGAGGAAAGTATAGTAGTCTTACCTTCAAAAAGGACAAGAAGGAGGACCCAGGGAACTGTAGACCAATCAGACTGACCTTGATCCCCACAAAGATGACAGAAACAACATTTACATTCACACATTACAAATAACATGAAGAACTAGAAACTGATTAGTATCCAGCATGGATCCATGAAGGAGAAACCATACTTGACTAACTTCTTAAATTTTTGTGATGAGATAATTAGCTTGGTAGACATGGTGAGAGCAGGGGATACTGTCTGCCTTGACTTCTGGAAGACTTTTGACACTGTGTCCCATAAGATCCTCATAGAGAAACAGGTGGAGTATGGCCTGGATGAACAGACAGTGGGGTAGACTGAAAATGTCTGGGCTCAAAGAGTGGTGATCAGATGCACAAAGTCTGGTTAGACACCATTAACTAGCAGTGTACTCCAAGGGTTAATACTGGGTCCAGTTTATCATCTTCATAAATGATTGGGATGATAGGTCAAAGTGTAGTTTTATCAATTTTGAGGATGATACCAAGCTGTGAGGAGTGACTCGTCATTCTTGCTGCCACCAAGAAGAAACTATACAAGCTGGAGAAGTGGTCGGATGCAGATCTCAAGAAGATCAACACAGGAAGTGTAAAGTCCTACAGTTGTGGAGGAACAAGCTCACGTAAATGCCAGGGGCTACCCAGCTTGAAAGAAGCTGTCCTGTTAAATAAAAACTTGAACAGGAGCCAGAAATGTGACATTGCAGGAAAGAGGGCTAATGGTAATCCAGACTGCAATAGGAGTGTTAACTGCAGGTCAAGAAGAGTGATCCTGCCTCTCTATTCAACCATGGTGAGGTCTCACCTGGGAAGTTCTGGGCTTCCCAGTGCAACAGAGACATGGACATACTGAAAAGAATCTAAAGAAGGACCACAAAAGTGATAAAGTGACAGGAGCAGCACACATACAAAGACTGAAGTGTCTGGGCGTGTTCAGCCTGATAAAGAAAAGGCTCAGGGGGAGCGCTTATACTGCTAAGTAAATAAATACCTTCAAGGAGTGTGCCAAGAAATCCAGGCTCTTTTCAGTAGTGCCCAGTGACAGGACCAGAGACAATGAGCACAGGCTGAAACAGAGGACAATACTGTTGAATGTCAGGAAATACTGTGAGGGTGACTGATCATTTACACAGGTTGTCCAAAGAGGTTGTGGATTCTCTAAAATATCTGTGGGTATTCAAAATCTCTTTGGACATGGTCCTGGGAATCCAGTTCTAGGTAGCCCTGCTTGAGCAGGAAGGTTGGACAAGACTCCATCAGTTTCCGAAATCAATCATTCTGTGATTTTTTTAAGTCTCAGCCTTAAGAACAGAACATATACTACATCTATTTTGTTTTCCCATCATATTAAAGAATTAATATCTTTCAATAAACCTTCAATTTGAATGGTTATAGCTTTACAATTTCACTTACCTTGAAAAAAAATTATTTTACTCAGTGTCAGATCTCTTATTCAGTTAGCAGGGCAGAAGATTTTTGACAGACGGCAACACTCCAAACATATTTGCACTGTGTTGAAGTAATGATCTAAAGTTATGCATAATTTTTTTTTTTTTTTTTCTCTACTCTTCCAAGGTGCATATTTCATGGTTTACATCCACTAACATTAATCTGAATTGCATAAATAATTTGCATAGAGTGATGCTTAGGAGAGTCAAGTCTTAGCAGAGTGGGATACCAGATTACTATAGTGCTATCACACAAATTAAATTTGAGCACTTCATTTAGTGTTTTCTATAGTCTCAGTGTTGGTACAAGTATGAACTGTATAATACATAAGGTCATCCTTGACCAAGATTCTTTATCAAGGTAGTGAATGATCTCTGTTACAAAGTTTGCAGAACCAAACCAAATTTCTAGGATACTCATATGTTACAAAATCACAGATGTTTAAATGAAACAAAGTTTTGAGGTACCAGAAGTAGGACCAGTCTAGTATTTTGCTCAGTTGCCTCTCTGAAAATTCTTGGTCAATAATACTGCAATTAGGTAGGAAAGGATATAAAGGAAAAACTTTTTTTATATATATTTATTTATATACTTTTAAATGCTACCTTCAGATGACAATGTTCTTAGCATCAACTTTAAAAATGCATTTCACTAGTAATGGTAAATGTGTGAAGCACTGAATGACTGTCTTGAACTTTACAATTGAGAGAGACATACCTTTTCCTGCATTTGACATAGAAAGCCTCTTATCCCCTTTGAAGAAAGAATCAGTTAGTTCTTTCCTGCTTTGCAATGATATGCTGAACAGTTTTACTGACTATTAAATCTTCCACATCAGCTCACTGAGTCATAAAACATTTGATAGGAGGTAGATCTCAACTTTTGCCTCTCTCTACTTTTCTCTTTCTTAGGACACAGTTTTTATCAAGCTTTTTCTCTGAGTGATATGAATTAATAGTTTGTGTCTTATTTCTTTATCTTACTGTTTCTAAAAAAAAAAAAAATAATTTTTTTTTTCCTATTTAAATTGTAACGTGAGAAACATAAAACACTAAAAACTCCATAAGAATACAAGGAATACAAAGAGAGATGCAAGTTTCATAACAATCACTACTTACGGCATAGTGTCATGGTTTAACCCCAGCCAGTAAATAATCTACCCCATTCTCCTATCAAAGGGATGGAGGAGAGATACATAAAAGTGAAAAAAACTCATGGGTTGAGATAAAGACAGTTTAAAGTTAAAGCACAAGCTGCACAAGCTACACAAGTAAGCAAAGAAAAACATTCACTACTTCCAATGGGCAGGCCAGCGTTCAGCCATTTTCAGGAAAGCATGGCTCTGTCCCATGTAATGGTGACTTGGCAAGACAAATACCATCACCCCAAACGCCCCCCTCTTTCTTCTTCTTCCCTTAGCTTTAAATGTTGATCATCATGCTCTGTGGTCTGTGACATTCCTTTGGTCAGTTGGAGTCAGCTGTCCTGTCTGGGGCCCCTCTCAAATTCTTGTGCACTCCCAACCTCTTCAGTGGTAGTGCAGTACAAGAAGGAAAAAGCTCCTTAACTCTGTGTCAGTGCTGCTCAGCAATATCTAAAAGACTTCAGAATTGTCAACACTATTTTCAGCACAAATTCAAAACATAGTCCTATAACAGCTACTATGAAGAATCTGTATTCCAGGCAAACATATCTAATTATTGTTCTTTATCCTAAAATTCTTGGAGTATTGACAATCATTATAAACTGTCCTCAATTTTTAATTTTCAATTATATTATTATGGGGTTTTTTTCATTTTTCAGTGAGAACTCATTCTCAGGTTTAAAAACCTTGGAATCTGAGTGTCTTTGGTTTGGTTTGGTTTGGTTTGGTTTAGTTTGGTCTTTTTCCTGCCAGTTCATGGAATTTTCCTATTTTTCTTTTCTTGGCTTGAAAATTTTGGGAGACAATCAAGAAAGCAGATTTTTGTATATAATTGTTATGCAAATTACCAATTTTTTAGAGGTACTAGCTGATAACATTTAAAATTTAGAAACAGATCTGTATTTCTTAATTCAAAATAATTATAGATTGGAAAAGAATAGCTATAATAAAATTGATTTTTTTAAGCTAATCTTAACTACTCACCATGCAATTTAGAGATCTTCTTAAAATAATTTGTCCTTCAGAGCATATAAGGGATGAAAACTAGAGTTCGCCTAGAATTTGTGTCAAAACATTTAAAAATTGTACTCAAAAATAACTTTTTTTAAAATATTTTTACTCTTTTTTTGCTTCCCTCTCAGCCCTTCCTTTGTACGTACACACTCACTCACACATACACACATATACCCAGAGTCAAGATTTAGCTACAGCTGATAATTCAGTGCATTTATTTTGAATGCTGTGGAACAGTTGATCAGTTTCCAAAAAATTCAAAATAGTGACATATAGCTTTCCTCTTCAGAACTCATTCCTTTTAAAACCACTGAAATCTGATTTTCCATTATGGCAACTGCTGACTAGCAAAATCAAAACACATAGGAAAAGAAAAATTGTTAAATATGCCTTTAAAATATTATGATGAAATATAATAATGGAAAAGTAATCTAAAACCATAAAGGTCAGGGCTGAACCAAGTGTTGAATTTGGTTAATAGTTCCTTGAAAAATATAGAAGTTAAAACCAAGGCTGATGGAAATATTTTGGAGTTAATCTCAAAGATCCTTATGGGTCCCTTCAAAACTGAGATGTCTAGTCTAGTCTAGTCTATTCATAGCATTGAAATATTTTGTAATGATTGAAGTGGAAATGAATTGTGACATAACTGGAAGAAGTTAATATCAAAATTTTAGGTACATAGCTTCAAAGTTAACTATTCATAACCTATTAAGTGAAGCTAGGGACTGCTTGGAAATGTTGAAGGTAATGAAACTTAATGTTTATAAAAGGAAAATAGGCTAGTTTGCTAAAAATTGCATATCAGCTGAGAGGCTAGTGGCATTTTTCATTTTCTAGACATCATTTGACTACAAATTTATAAAAAAAATCAAATTTATTGAAAAAGTACATACTTCATATGTACATGAAATTCATAACTGTTAATATTATTTAAGCTGGTAATTTTT